>JBBPCX010000018.1:15735245-15761741 GCA_037974365.1 Hydrocynus forskahlii | reverse complement strand
ACACACACACGCACACACACACACACGCACACACACACACACACACACACACACACACACACACACACACACACACAGACTCAGATACGGACGCCTGTTAGCTTCGCCGGCTCCAAAGCGGAATGTAATGTAAACAAACACAAGCAGATAAAGCAGCCGGTTCCACACTTCCGAAATAAACCCAAAGAGTGAACTGCAAAAGGGGGCGGGATAGAAGCAGCTCAGCCAATCCCTGACGACCAAGCCAACGACTGACCAACGAGAGTTGTCAGCGTGTGTGTGTTCCTCATCCCGTGTCGCTGTGTGTGTTTGTGCACCAGTTTTCTCAAGGCCAGCAGAGCTGGAATCCGTCGACAACTCGCAGCGAAACGAAACGCAGGGCATTCAGAGGACCGACTTAGCGAGCACAGGTCCAGCTTCCGTACCTCTGCCAAGTCGATTGTTTCACATTACTGTTTATAACATTTTCCTGCCACCATGATGTACACAGTCGTTAATACTAGGATTTGTTTTTCCTTGTTGGTTTTTCTTTTTTCCTCTTTGGTTTGATTCTCATGTTTGTTTTAGCTTTCTTTTGTTATATGAAGGATGAATGTGAGTAGTGTTCTGGAGTCATTAGGTTGGGGGAGAGTTTCCTGGCACTGCTTTTGCTGAAAACACTATTATGGCCTGAGGCAGGGCAGTTAACGCAGTGTGGATTGTAATGCATTCAGAGCCCCGAAAAGGCCTCTTTGCTTAAAGAGAGCTGCGAGCAAACACGAGCGTTTCTACAGAAACAGGTAACGGAGGAATCCGATTCTCATGACGAGCCTTTTAAACATATCGCCCGACGTCCCAAACCTGACGTGAGCTGCATGCCGACGTCCAGAAAGCTCTGTTAAGATCAAAAGATCGGAAAGAATCGGTAGGTTTACATTGCCGCCTCATGATTGTGGCCAAATGTGTGGACGTCATCTGGAGAACCAGGAGGCGAAGTTGAAACGTGTTGGAAAATAGCCAAAGTCGTGTCAAACGCTGGGCTGTACACGCTCGACTACATACTTTTGCACTTAAACAAACAGGGAGGCCAAAGGCACGGTGCAGATATTCTGCCCTCTGGCTATCGTGAGAAAAAGTACCGTGCCAAAGGACTTCTGCGTTTGAATTTAAGGAGTCTTGATAGGATGAGGTCGTTAGACGCGAATACGCTTTTGTGTTATTGTGGTGCATAAAAACGATTGCTTTTTTTTCTTCAGGTGCTGTGTACTAGAATTCCTCACCGCATCATTACAGCGTTATCAGATGCCCGCGCAAAGTGCAAGCCAAGTACAGGAGACATTTGCACGCAGCTTTCATTTGGAAAAAGGATTGATTTGAGAGCACTAATGAAGCTGGAATATACAATGTTACGGTACAAATACAATCCCATGAATGTGGCCGTCAGAAGCAGTCCTGGAGCTGGATTCGTTTTACCAGAGCAGATATAGAATCTCCTGGACTTGTGGACAGTTTGTTTAGCATAAAGTTTGTTTATTCTCCACAAATTCTAACTGGATATTGGATTTTAACAGGACTGCTATCACTGAGGGACCTCCAGGTTCAGCCAGTTACAGAGAACTATTTGCTCCATAATTATTACTGTCTGTGAAAACCACGCACTACATATTCATACTGGATTAAAATGACAGATCTGATCAGGAATCACAAGATTCAATTACAGATTCAATTGCAGTTAGAATTTTACCACACAGTTTTCACTCGTAGTTTCACAGTAGTGGAATCTAGACGATAAAGAATTACATTTTGTTTTTAATTAGAGGGTAGCCCAACAGTGTTATCGTGGATAACAATATACGTGATTTTTTATTGTAACTGATAAATAATCAGTTAAATTGTTCTCTGTGAAAAATGAATCCAGCTCCTTTAGTGCTGAAAAACCGCAGCTGACGCTGAACTTTTCCCTGAGTTTCAGAAACCCAAGACCCGAAGTGAACCGGCCCGAACTCACAGAAAGTCTGAAAACAGAGAATAAACAAATGAGCGAGAGGTCAGCCACCCTCTGTCTGATCCCTCACACAGCCTCTGCTTCAAAGACACAAGTTCTGCCCATTCTTTCTGTGTGTGTGTGTGTGTGTGCATTTTACAGATGCTGTTTCTTCCACCCCAAACCATTTTGATCAAACAGAACCCCCCTGCCCCACCCCCTCATTTTTGATGTGCCTGGTCAAAGGCAGGCTCGTTTAAAAACAGAACTGGGAGAAGTTCAACAGTGCCAGAAAAAAATAATAATTAAAAGCCCCTCATTATGATCTGGGGAGAACGTGGTCATTAAGAAGGGCGGTCTAGTTTTAAGTTTTAAGTTCAGATGGTCTTGGTGCAGTGTTTACTTTCTTCTGATTAAACAGCCCACAGAAAGAGAGAGAGAGAGAGAGAGAGTGTGTGTGTGTGTTTGTGTGTGTGTGTGTGTGTGTGTGTGTGTGTGTATTTAAAGGCCCGGAGCAGTAACCCCCCACCCCGCAGGGAAGCCTAATCACGACGGGCTTTGTTCTGATCCAGACTCGGCTCGGCCCTCTCATCCACTCCACCACAAAGGGAATGGTCAACCACTCCTTTCATGTGTGTGTGTGTGTGTCCCAGAGGCTCTCAGACCAGCAGTGCCAGAGGAGTAAGTTCCCTCCTACTGTGTCACCCCCCGTACCCACCTACTGGACCCCTGCTGTTCTACACACACACACACACAGACATCGACAAATACTTACCAACCACAGCGCCACTCAAACACATCTCAGAAAGTACACTTCAGATCTCAGCTGAGTTCAGCAGAACATCTGAAGTGTGTGTGTGTGTGTAAGTTGTAACAATAGAGCAGAACATTTTCTTATACACTCCAGTCCAGAAGTTTGGGCCCTTGTATCAAAAACAAAAATCAGGTCTTTCAAAATCAGAAGAAATACTTCAAACAAATGTAATGTAACAAAATACACTGTAAGTGCAATTTAATGGATGTGAAAGTGTATTTACTGAGGTTATCAAAATAATTCACCACATCCTTTCTAGCAATTTTTGGAAATAACTTGTGTCTAAACCCTCCCAGCACCTTTTCAAGCAGCAAACAGTTCTGTGTCCTTTGCTGGATGCTCCTTTTAAACGTATCAGTCCATCTCCTCTCTGTGGCTCAATGAGAGAAAGATCTGGAGACTGCAGAGGCTGTGAGTTGGTTCTCAAAACTTTTTGGATGTAATCTTGGCACTAGAAGAATTGTGTGATGTTCAAGAACTGAGTGACACTTTTTTCGTGGTCAACACAAAGTAAATGTCAGTCACTGAAGTCAGACCTGATTTGTCTCTTCAAAACCAATAGTTTGAGCCTTTGTGGCTAAATAATGTTCCTGCAGACTATAAAATATTTAAAACCAGTCAGTTACATTTGTTTTGTGTTTCTAACGTTTTCCTAAAAGTTTGAAAAGCAGTGTAATGTTTATATTTTTAAATCTGGGAATGGGCCCAAACTTCTGTCTCACTGTGATTATCTCTGTGACCCCAAACACCAATGACCAGCCGAGACACTCGGGTTTGTTTCTTTAGTCTTGTGTCTGTCTCCTTTCCAGAACGTCTGTGGCGACCTGGAGACTTTTTAGACCAGCTGTGGGTTTGGACGTGGACTTATCAGGGTGGGAACCAGTCCAGCCCCCTCGCTCAGGCAGAGGTTAGGGAGGGGGGGCTCGTCAGCACTGTCTGATGGACGGCAACCCTGTCGCTATCCCACACACTAAAAAAAAAACCCTAATGCATAATAAAGTCCCCCTAATGAACTGTGTGAGTGGACAACACATTACATGCAGTGAAAATAAACTTCACCTCCTACAATCAAAACAAACTGCGACCCTGAATATTAAATGCGTTGGGGGGTTTTTTTTTCTGTGAGGAATTTTGCTGCAATCCAGCTTCCAACGTTTAAAGGGCTCATATCACAGAAAACCACATCAACTTCTTTTTATAGGTGTTTCAAAACATACTGCCCACTCTCTGGACATTAAGCTACAAAAACGGCCCGATTGTTTTTGTGATGTCTCAAAACATTTTCACAGTGTGTGTAGTACAGTCTAATACAGCTGGTTTCATTCTAAGTGATGGAGAGGTTGGATGATCATATAACCAATTCTGAATGATTATAGTTCAAAAAGCCACATTTATAAAAATGAGAAAAATGTGGGATATGGGCTCTTTAACTGGTTGTCCCCAGACATCTACCGTACTAGATGTTTCTCTCCCAAAAAGATGGACATTACTTTACACTGGTCTTGTTTGTCCGGTGCAGAACTACAGAAGCACCAATCAGCGGACTGCATTTTTTTTGTTTTGTTTTGTTTTTGTTTTGGGCAATTCATTCATTCTTTGTTCACTCGATCATTGTTTGTTGTTGCTGTTATAAAAACAACCTGTGTACCTGTGTAACTTAACAGGAGAAAGAAAAAAATGATTTTATTCGTTAATGTCCAACAGCTAACCGGAGTGTGATGAAGAGAAACACCTCAGAGCTGGTTCTGATTGGTCCAAAGTGATGAAGTGATACAGCTGTAGCTTTGGTGCACCTCTTATTGTGCCTGTTTGTTCTTTTTCGTATTACAATTCATTTCATACTTTCATACGTTTATTTACGATCACAATGGAGCTTTCTATTGTTTTACTTAAAAAAAAAAAGATTTAATTTGAAGTGCCAAGGAGTTTTAACTGTATGCTTTGATGGCTTTGGTAAAAAAAATCTCCCGATGTGGAAACTGATGAGTGTGAAGATCAGCTGAAGATCAGTAATGATTAAAGGGTTCATTTGAAAGCAGCCAGATATTTCAGGAGGAACACACACAAACAGGCACCAGAAACAGCTTGACCTTAATGATGTCGTGAGCAGTGTCCACACACACACACAGCTGGATGCTTGGATGTTCTGGGTTCCAATGAGGAAGGTGAAAAAACAAAGAAAGAATCCTCTCCTCTCCGCTTCTGGTCGTACTGAATCTCTGGGTTCGAGTCGGTGAGGTCTGTAAAGAGGCCAGCAGGTCCGAGGTGTGCGGTCCGGTCCGGTGCTGCCATCTGTATTATGTACAGTTATTTGTATATCAAAAGTTCGGGACAGTTTCCACAGTTTCTCCTTCAGTTTACGTGGCCTAAAAGCATAAAGAGTTCCGGAGAGTTCTTAAAAGAAAAAAAATCATTAATCGAGCAATATGCCGTGTACATATGGATTTAAAAAAAAGAAGAAAAAAATTTCAAAATGTATACCGAGGTGAAAATTGATATTAATTTAATGTTTTAATGATTAGACTGTGGTATTCAAAGGGCATGTGTTTGTTAACAGTGTCTCCAAGTTTTATTTTGTTTTTTTTTTGTTGAATTTTTTTTCTTTTTTTATTTACTTGCATATTTGCTATAATAAAAAAGATGTAATGTTTATTCCAGGTGTGGAGTCTTTTCATGTGTAAGATCATTGCTTTTATTACCAAACATATTTGTTTTCAGTCATAGTAATGAAATTATGCCTTTTTTTTCTAATACATGTTATTGGAAAGAAATCCTGTCCAGAAAGTCATTTAAAATCCTCAACTCTTAAATATTCCACTATTAATGCACAATTTCTATTTGATAAGCATATTGGAAGACCAAAACAAAGATAAAATATTATACTAACTTTTAGCACAGTTTTATGATTTTTTCCCGCCAGTGTTTGAAATTCAGTGCATAAACACTAACGGACCAGTTTGTCCCACAGATTCTCAATCAGATCAAGATCCCTGGAATTTGGAGGCAGACTCAACACCTTGACCTGTTGCTGATGTTCCTCAAACCGTCTGCAGTGTTTCGGTGTTAAAGTAACGTCCACAGGAACGCAGGATTAATGTTGCCCAGCAGAACATCACACAGAGCATCACACTCCACTGCCTCCACCACCTCACCTTCTTCGCATAGTGCATCCTGGTCCATCTCTTCACTCACACACACACACACACACACACACACCTGACCATCCACATGATGTAGAAAAAAATATGATTCATCAGACCAGACCACCTTCTTCCACTGCTCCATGGTCCAGGTACCCATTGTAGGTGCTTCATATATATATATATTACCAGTCAAAAGATTGGACAGACCCTCTCATTCAACGTGTTTTCTTCGTTTTTATTACTTTCTACATTGCAGATTAATATTGAAAACAGACAAAATGATGAAGGAACACATTACGAGTTAAACAAACCAGAAGATGTTTTGTAATAAGGTAATGATGGACTGTTGTTTTTTTTACTTAGTTAAGAGGTTCTTGCCATAATGTGGAGTAGAACCATAGTGGATCAGGATCACTAACTGTGTACCAACCCGACCATCACAACTGATGGTCCCAAACACAGTAAGAAGGCAAGAAATTCCACTAATGAACTCTTGACGAAGAAACACCTGTTAATTAAATACCATTCCAGGTCGATTCCTCATGAATCTGACTGAAAAAAGGCTGAGTGTGTAAAGCTGTCATCAGAGCAGTAGGTGATGTTTTCGATATTAATCTACAATGTAGCCAATAATAAAAACAAAGGAAATCGTTGAATGAGGAGGTGTATATATATAGTGTATATATATAAAGTAAAATAAAGTGGCATTTGGCAGATGCCCTTATCTAAAGACTGACAATTATTAGTTACAGGGAGAGTCCCTCTGGGTTAAGTGTCTTATACACACACACACACACAATGTAACGCTTAGCTGAATGTTTTTGTACAGGAACTGCTTTCCTTCTGCCTCATGCACCATCTTCATCCTCATTAACATACACTGCTTTAAAATGAACTAAAATATTTGCTATAAACAGATCAGGGGCTGGGAGACCACACTCAGAAGGTTGGACTGGTGTGGGCTCCTGAACTCTGCGTGATTAAAGTGGCGCTTTGGACTCCATTAAGTTTCCCAGAGTTTTGCGCACTCAAATGAGTTCTTCAGTGCACAAAACTCTGGGAAAAGGAGGATAAATGAAGAAGTTGCTGATGTAAGCTGATGTAACAATACGACCAAGTCCAGTCATTTATACGATCATTAGATTCCTGTGATCTCGAGCTGATGATTCTGAATATTCAGGAGGTTAACAATCGAAGAGCCACTTGAACAGGACCACCTCCCTCTCTGCTCTGCTGTCCGTACAGGTGCACTGTGCGGTTTCCAGGTACAGACCAGAGTCCATCTGTCCCCACTCTGTCCCCTTCATCAGAGCTCAGGACCCCCACAGGACCACCAGTGAACAGGCAGAGGATGGTGGACCATTCTCAGCACAGCAGTGACACTGACGTGGCAGTGGAATAGTGCACGTTTGTGTGTGTGCATGCGTGTTTGCTGCGTCACACACATCAGTGCCGCTAATATTGTCGGCCCCCCTCGTACCCTCAGAACAGCTCTGACCGGTCGAGGCATGAACTCAATCTCTGAAGGTTCTGTGGTTCTGCATCAGTCCTGTAAGTTGAGGTGGAGCCTCCATAAATTGGACTAGTCTGTCCAGCACGTCCATCAGATGCTTGATCGGATTGAGATCTGGAGAATTTGGAGGCACCTTGAACTCTTAGTCAAACCATTCCTGGACATTCCTCCTGAAAGAGCCCACCTCAGGGAACAGGGTCTCCATGAAGGGTGAACTTGGTCTGCAGTGTTTAGGTGCCGAAGTAACGTCCACACGAATGTAGAATCCAAGGTTTCCCAGCAGAACGTAGCCAAGAGCATCACACTGCCTCCGCCACCTCGCCTCCCTCCCATTCTGGTGAGACGTCCAGCCAACAGTGTCCTGTGTCCTGTCCTCGTCCACTGATGAAAAACTAGAGGACCAGCAACACAAACTGTGGAGCATCGGAACCGTTATCATTACCAATAACTTTACATCTGCAAGGTGGACCAACAGGTGAGATGTTTCCAAGTGTTTAAGAACTCCAGCAACACACACACACACACATATACACACACACACACCACTTCCACTACCATGTCAGTATCACTGCTGTGCTGAGAATAAGGAAACTTTATTGATCCTGGAAGAAATTGCTTATGTTACAAATGTACAGACACAAAGAGACACAAATGCAAGAACAATCTATTATATTGCTGCAGAGAAACAGATGGACTAAAATCTGTACCTGTAAAACACATGCTACAATTAAGGTTCAAAGGGACAGTCACAACTAGATTCTGAATTAAACACGACGCCATGGGTTAAGTTTAGTAAACAGCTTATTTATTCCTTTACAAAATAGGTACAAATACAGAAGTTCTTCACACAAACAAGAAATATTTCAGGATATGTACATAGTTTACCAAAAATAATGTAGTTCTAATAAAACACATGGTCTTGTAAACAATATTTACAAATTATCCATACATTAAAACATTAATTTCCCAACTGTATACATCAGTAATACCTTCCTAATAATAATAATAATAATAATAATAATAATAATAATAATAATAATAATATTTTGGCTAAAAAGCTGAAGTAGTAGAAATGTCCTGCTTGATATCAGAAACCATAAAAATAATTATTAAAATCGTTTTAAACAACCGGACAAATAGGTCTATTTGTGCTTTGTTTAAATTACTACTGTCTGGTTTTTTTTTCTACTATTTGTTTTTTCAACTGGTATTTTTTCATGAGAAAAAGTTGCATTGCCTGAAACGTGGCAAGCATGAATGACGAATGACAAAAAAAATAATAAAAGAAAAAAAAAAAGGCAAAAATATACAAAACACAAAATTCCCTTTAAGATCTACAGACAATACTGGCAGAGGTGTAGAGACAGACAGGGCCAATGTTCGCAGTACATTAGTAACAGAGCTTTCCGTTTTTAGTCACCGTAAAAAAATAGCATACACAAAAATAGTGCTGTTTTTAAAAAAAATGTAAAAAAAAAAAATAAAATAAAATAAAACAACCACAACAAATAAAAAACAAAATCTTCAGTAACTGTTTCTAACATAGTCTTTTCGACGTATAAATTAAAAAGCAACAAGAACAGAAACACAGCAAGTGCATAGAAGCGAAAGGGGCTCCGGTTTAAGACCTGTTTGGACGCAAAATTGATGGAAAGACGCGAGACGCGATGGACTGATGGGTTACGACCCCACTGGATTTCTGAAGTCCAGTAAAACTTTGCTTCAGTTTGCTTAGGACTAACAATAAAAGTAAAATTTAAATTTTAAATACTGAAGAATCGCTGAAAAGGTCAGACAATGGCCTTAATGACATCATATAGACTCCGCCTACATCCCAAAATAAGAGTGGTAGGAGTGAAGTAGCCTCTGTTATTGAAGATCTGAGTGCAGAGAGGAGAAGTAGGTCAGTTTATGTTTAAGTAACACTGAAAAAGACCTGAGGTGACTGTTAAAACCCCAGCCAGACGTCCGGCAGGTCCGTTTTTGGTTCTGTAACAGTATATCATTGCTGTCACATCAAAACCTCCTGTATCAGGGGTTCCCAATCTTGGTCCTTACTTACACACACACACGCGCACGCACACACACACACACACACACACACGCACGCACGCGCGCTTCATGCCAGAAAGAAGTTGTGTTAGGTGTTGGGAGCATAGAAAGTGCAGAGCAGGGGTCCTTAACTTGCACTGAAGGTTAATGAGATTTTGGACCACTGGTCAAAACATGCACACAGAGTGAAGGCTGGTTCTGTTTAAAGGGTCCATACCCTACATTTATTCAGCTTTTTATTTCATTTAATTCTCCTGAGCTCCACTTCTTATTTATGTAGTTTTATGTCCTGTTTAATTTTCTAACCTCTCTTTATCCCTTCGTAAGGCTTCGTACTGTGCCTTTAAGACGGGTATATGTAAATGAGCTAGGATTAGATTGGCCGTCCTTGTTCAGAGATTAATCCAGGCCGAAACAATCCTCATAACTTCAGCGTGAAGAGTGGAACTGAACTGCTGAGGCTGAATAGGCGTGGAAACGTGTTGCTCTTTGTGACATCACAAAAGCAGGTTTGAACATTCCAAATGGGCAGCTTAGTACGGTCCAAGTGGTGAATGATAAATACTAAAGGTTTAAACTCTTGAATTGAAAAAAGCGAGGACAAGTTGTTTTTCCCCAATACCGGCCCTTTAAAACCCAAACTGGAAAAGAATGGCCAGGTTGAGATGCGACAGCGACGATATGCATAGTTGTAAACTCCTATTTTGCTGTTTCTGCATCTGACTGGGTTTTTAAAGCCTTTCGTAGACGCTGAGGGAACAGAAGGTTAAAAAGACGAATTGGGGATGGAAATTAGGGTCCGAAACTGAAACGACTTCCGGCGTTCACAGCTAAAACCACCCTGTGGCCAAAACTACTACAGTAATCGTTTTGTTTTTCTTCTCAAAACCATCATATTTGGAAAAGACCGGACACAGAAACTTCAGACGTTACAAAGATCACGAGCAGGACGTGACGAACACAGAAGGAAACGTTCCACAGTGGGTGTATTGCTATAGTCTCGACCGCTGCCGGACTGTCGGACTGACCTGGGTGCAGATTTATGGGCATGGAACGAAATAAAAGTCTTTCAAATGCACTTGATTTGTGGTGAACACTTCAGTCAATGATCTGGAGTTTGTGGAGCAGCGTTTCGCTGCTTCATTATAACATGGAAAATGTTACACATACTGAGCAAAATGATTTCAAACAAACTATTTACATCAAAGTCAAAGTGGTATTGACAAAAAGTACTTTAGTGTGTAAACTGTGCTGGGACTGATTGGACCATGAGTGACCCTAACTCAGGGTTGCATGAAGTTTGGGGAGAGAAAGCATGTACACAAATCACTTCAAGGCGTTCTGTCTCAAAGATCGTTCACTATAAGCGCTACAATGAAATATACAGCTATTCCGAGGACCGTAGACGAGGCTCAGGGCTCAGATCTGTCCTTTAAAAGGGAAAAATCATGTTTTAGTAAAAAGCTGAAGGGACAACCTGCCTCCAGCCACTCTTTCCACGAGGTTTCACCTCGACGTTAAGATGTGATTTGTTTTTGCAGTGATGAAGAAGAAAAAACGAAAACATAAGGTCCACATTTTCAGCCGTCGTTTTCACTTCTTCTTTCCATTAAAAAAAAACAAAAAAACAAAAGAAGGTTGGTAAACATTAAAAAAAGCCACATCGACATCACGACAGACGCAGAGCAGAAAGAGGACACGTCGCTGAAGGCACGTCGCAGGGTGCTGTAGGAAGCTTGAGATTGCTGGGTGCGGTGAGTGTTCGCTGTTGGCTACCGATTCCGTGTTTGGTGTGTGTGTGTGTGTGTGTGTGTGTGTCTCAGTTAGTGTTAGCATCGTTGCCGTGAGCTACTTCAGCAGAGCGCGGTAGAGCAAGAGCGATCGGTTCGTCTCTCGTTCTTGCTCCATGTAAAAGATGAAGTCCCTGAGGTTGACGCGTGTGATTCGCTGGCGGGAGAACTGCCGCGATGACGTGGACGCTGCAGACGAGGACGCTGGAGAACCGGCGGAACTTCCGGACACCTGGACAGAGAGAAAAGAAACAGGGTCAGGTTGAGAGCGGCCAATAAAGGGTTAATGAGAGTGCGAATCAATGGAGTCCCCACAACGAAATTCTGTGATATGAAATTATGTTGTGATTCAACCCCAAATTATGCCTCCAGAATAGAACCTGTTTTTCTTATTTGCTTTTTGTTGCTTTCGAGTGAGGCTAATGGTTTTGTTAAACCTTATTTACTTCATACATTTTTACTTTGGGTAAACTTCTGTTTTAAAATGTCCTTCATAAAGAAATTGACTCGGCTAATAATTAAAGGTTACATCTTTGTCATATTCGGACAAAATCTAATCTGTTTTTTAATGAAAACTTGCATTCCAAAGTTTCCTCCTATTCCGTTAGGCAGACTTGGTAAACAATGGGTTCAATACTTTAATGATAACATATATAACAAGAAATATTGGTGCTTGGGTTTGTGCATTAAAGCTTCCAAGCTTCAAAAATGTAATTGTTTAGTTTTGTCAGCATTAGAAAAATAAAGCATAAAAGTCATGAGGAAAATAACATGAGCGAGGTCTGGATGGACCTCAGGAACAACATTACCAGAGTATGCATATACATACCAAAATAAAAGTACAGTACATTAGAACACATGTTAAAATGATTAAATAGTACTGAATAATTAAACATCAATACTTGGCACTGCTGTATTACACTGCTGTATTACAGTACTGTGATATCATTACTTTTTTTTTTCTCCAACAGCTTAACACATGTAGAACTGCAGAATGTGACTGTGGGACCTCAGTAAAGGGGCTTAATAATGTTCAAATATCTGTCTGAAAACAATCTCTGTGTCAAACAGAATCAATGAAGCCAACAAACATAGCTTGTGCACATCTTGCATTTAATAGATGGGGGGAAAAAAAAAAACTTTCAAAGATTCTTATCTCACATAAACAGATAAACAGACTTCAGTAAATTTCCACAGATCAAAGACTTCAGTCAGCCGAATGCAAAAACCGCGTGACAGACATCCATCTCTGATCCGCCTACATTCATTGTCACAATTAGATGGATTTTGCCCCATAAACACAGATCATGGAGGGCCTTGATCACAAACATCTGCGTCTGGTCAGCATGTATGATACGGACGTGGTCTGAAATCTGCACATGGCCTTTATTGCCAGCCTACACTTGCATTAACTGCCTTCACATCAAGACACATCGACCACACAGCCCAACAGGGTGGCATCCACTCAGACAGGAGCGTCAGTGGTTTTGACAGGTGGAGTGTGTTGAGGCCGGGTGAATTTGGGGCAGGCGGAGCGCGGGGCGCCCTCAGGGTGAAGCGGTTGCCCTTGAGCGAAACAGCCCGTCCTCATCAGGCCAATCAGGGCTGACCTCATGTGAAAGGCGGGCATGCCTGCTGCCATGGCAATTACTGCCAATCATGGCCTGAACCAATCAAATGCATCCATCCAGTGTGGACAGAGGAAGACAGTGGGCTTTGGCATCTGGAGTGTGTGTGTGTGTGTGTAAAGTGAGAACCAACTGGCACATTTGAATAAATCTTATATATAATATGCAGTAAAAGGGTACCATTTTTCCTGCCAAAATAATATTTCCCATTAAAAGAAAATTTCCAATTAAAAGCTCATTGTATTCCATTACTGTGTTTTTAGCTTTCATAATCACATTAAATACATTTAGTGGGTTGTTTTAAAGGGCGTGTAATCCTACATTTTCATATTTTCATATTTTATGACATTTGTGTGGGTTTATTAGTGGCTGCTGTGTGGGCTTAAATGGCTCAGAGTGAATGGTAGATAATATTTAATGTGTTGGTGAAATAAAAAAATCCAAGAATTCCAAACAGGCTTAATTTCCACGTACGGACTGCATTAACCAGAGTGGACATCACTTATTTGTAACTCTTATAATTCCATGTAACATAATGTGAGGTATTAAGGACTAATCTAATCAAATTGTGTTATTGCACATTTTATAAATGAATCTTTTTGTGAACCAAATCTTTTACCAGTGAATCTGAATTGAGTGAACAGAATCATCTGTGAATGACATCACTAAGTGTGTTGCTCCACTCAGACAACACACTTAGGGCCACACAGAGTCGGGGCAAGTGATCCAAATATGGGAAGAAAGGTCAGAGAGGGGGCCAATGATACACACACACACACACACACACACACACACACACACACACACACACACACAGGCTGAGCAGGTACCACACACACAGCTCTGTTGTCCTCGGTGTTCATGGAGACTCGTGAGTCAGACCTGTGCACAACAGTTTGAGCACAACACAGCGAACACGTTTTTTTTACACAATTACACATTAACTGCAACCTCGGCCAAGGTTTTACAAGGTCAAAACCAGAGCAGGAGAAGACGGGAGAGAAAAAGATATAACATCAGCTTTGTTGGGAGAAAAGATCCATGAGGCAAAAAACAGCATCTGTCATTTTATCTGTGATGGCCGCTTGCAGGCATAATGTCACATGACATATCCATCCGACAGAGCACACGCAGATACCTCAATACATCTCTCCAGACGTTTCTGACTGTCCGGGGGTTCCTGAGGGAAGGAGAGGGAGAGAAAGAAAAAGAAAGAATTTGAAAGAAAAAAGAAATAGGAAGAAAGGATGAAAGAGACCCTGGAAAAACAGAAGGAATGAAAGAGAGAAAGAAAGAGTAAAGAAGAAATAAAGAGAAAAATTTAAATAAAAACAACTGAATCAGATAAAACTAAGAAAGAAAATGCAAATAAAGATGAAAAGAACGTATACAAGCAAAAAAGCACGAAAGAAAGAATGACAGAAAAAGGAAATGGCAAAAAAAGGCAAAAAAGAAAAAGAAAGCAAAAGAATGTAAAGAAGGAAGACAATAGTAACGAAGGGAAAAGAAAAAGCTGAACGCTATGAAAATTTTTAAAAGAGAGAGAGGAGCAAAAGAAAGAGAAACAAAGAGAACAAGCAATGAAGACACACACACGAGTGACTAGAGTGAGTGTGAGAGCAGAAGGGTCTGAAGAAGCTCCTGCTAGCGTTCGCACCTACACACCCACTGCTGACAACACGCTGGAGGGGCGCGCGCACACACACGCAGCGACACATCATGGCGACTGTGAGAGGTGACTGGTAAAGGGTGTGTGAGCGTGGATGAAGACTAATATAGTCATAATGTGTTTGTGGACGCAGGCTAATAACACATTATGCCATCGCTCCGGGACAAGCTGGGCATTTAGCTCTCTCAGGGAAAAAAACGCTGATCTTAGATCAGCTACAGCACTGAGATCAAAGTTGTCCAACTAAAAAAACTGATTCTAGTTCAGTAATGGCATTTAGCCTATTCTGGAAAACTGATTGTAGGACAGCTATGGACAGCTTGTAGGACAGCTCTAACTCTAGATTTCTTAAGAGAAACATCTAATCCTAGCATTTCGATCACAGTGGATTTGATATTGTTGTATCTGTCTATAGTTACAACAATGTATTAGTAAAATCCTGCATTTTAGCATTTAGTTCATGATGCCCTACAGTCAGAATATAACCATCTTTACCACAACACAGACCTTTACTTGCAATATGCAAATGAGCCTACTTAGCCAAACAGAATATTTTCTGTGTGCATCACAAACGCACATTGATGAATTTCTTCTGGTGATCTAATGAAGTGTTCCTTTACGAAGACTAGTCTGTAACGGTCACATGGTTCTCCACTGTGTTTCTAAGGCACATCACAATTGCAATGTGTATCAGGAGAATAGCCATATGATATTTGGAGGGGGGGGGTCAGTTTGTCAACCAGTGGTTGTTTCCATTGTGTCAACAGGGCTAGGTTTCGTTTTGCCAAGCACTGTGGAGGTTGTCGTTTTGCTAACAAGGGGGTGGGGGGGCTGTTGGCGGGGGCCGTTTCGTTCATGTTTTATTCTGTGGTGGCAGAGATTTTGCCATGGCAAGCCATCACGGCAAAACCAATAAGAAAGCCACTGATTGATCAGATATGTTTGACTCAAGCTGTGTAACGAATCAGTAGCTGTCACTAATCCTGCATTCTCTATTCAAGTTATTAGCTACAGGTTACGCAACTCTTCCAACCTGTACTGTCCCCTACAGTAACGGGGGCCTCCAGATTAGCTCCCAATTTGCTAAATTTATTTTCCATTAATAATTCATGTGCTTCCCCCTCTCTGTCCGTCTCTCTCTCTCTCTCTCTCTCTCGCTCTCTAGTCACAGCCACACTCTTCAATTGTCTGGTGGCTGGAGGAATCACTAAAACGCTTCTTTGCTCTTCTCTGACCTTCTTTTTTGCTGATGGGCTGCTGTATGAGTGGCGGTGGTGCACTTGATGCTGAAGCCAATATTGGACTTGGACGAGGCTTCACCTCAGGGCTGCAGGTTAATGGCCCCCTTTGCAAGAAACACACACAATTACAGCATCCAGGCCCTGAAGAGCTGATCCTGCTGCCTCAGCACTCCTCCACTGAGAGGAGAAGAGAGAGAAGCAGATGAGAGAGTGACACAGAAAGTGATGGATAGAGGGGTAATACGTCACTGTAAAAGATAAGGCTGGCAGATTAGTGGAGTGCCAAATCACAAGCTAACCAGCCCAAAGCCAGTATGAGACTCCACCCACACGTAAATGCTCTGTCTAAAACAAAGGTCTTCAAATCCGGACCTTGAATCCAATTCCCAGTTCTGGATTTTGTGATCACTGGTAGGTCTGGACAACTACTTACATCACTTAATTACTAGTGATTACAAAATCAGGAGGGGAAACTCCAGTCAAGATCTGGATTTGAAGACCTCAGGGCTTCTTGGATTTTATATATGCACCTCCGTGTTTATCTGATGGGAAATGAACTGTTAATAACCTAAATGCACCAGTAGCAACCATTAGTCTTTTACTCAGGATTGCAATAATCAGCATTTCAAAGCAAAACAAAGAGTCTTTAGAAGTATTAACGAGATATTTCTATGCATATTCAGCAACTTGTTTCCTGCAGGTCTGTTTTTGTCGTAGGAAATCACCTGCTTCATGCAAAAGCAACAAGCATTCTCACGTATTCCCTTCTTGTCACGATAGGTGGTTCTTTGTCAAACTAACAAACGAAACCTATCCAACCTCCTGGAGACAAAGAGAAACCTGGCTTGTGAGATTAGAACAGAGATAACTAGACCAAAGAAGTTAAACAAAGCTAGGCTAAAGATATAAAATAATTTAACAGATAAAATTGAAAGGAATGGTCTGGAACAGTGTTCTGGTACCCTTCATATTATGTATCTCTATGAACTGCTAAATCAATAACTGTAAGCTTTCGCTATGTTAGAACAAATAACGACCAACCCTGTTTCTGGCAAATGTGTTGAACAGAGGGTCTCTCATGCATAAGAAAGGGTTATAGAAGTGTATTAGATGCACAACACATGCACTGTGCTGGATTTTAAAGAAAATGTGCAGAGATCTTACCTTATTACGTATAAATTTGTTTATCATGTTAAGTGTACTTGATCTAGCCAGCTAGCTAGCAAATTAGCATGGTTAGTCCCTAAAACCATAAAACCTAACTTCATTAAACTGGGAAGAAATCCATCATCTTTCAAATTCCAGTGTAACCTCTGGGTTACTACACTGTGCGGAGGTCAACAGAGTTAAACAGAGCAAGTGGAAAGTTTACGCAGCTTCAGTGCTGGAGCAACATGTGGTACATAACACAAAACGGCTGTGGTCTTAATGCAACGAACGCACTGCAATGGCAGCCAGCTCTGTTTCTGAAGGACTGCAGTTCAGTTCCTCTGCACCAGCACACCTGATTCATCACATCAAGGGTTTGGTAATTACTGCATTATTTAAACCAGACATGTTGAAGAGGCGTGGGGAACAATGGAGATCTGAAATCCAGAAACTACAACATCCTTTTTCACATGTTCCCCACGCTATGTCGATGGCAGGTGTTTTCAGGATTCTCAGGGTGGTCCTAAGATGTAAAACCAAACTCTCTGGAACTGAGAAGACTGTTAAAAGAAGGATAAAATGCTGCTTTGGCCGACTGATTTATGCAATAACACAACAGCTTGAAGGACAGTGAGTTGGCACACACCTCAACAGAAATGCACTGTCAATGGAAAGGCAGACTCTGGCCAATGCCAAGCTTTCTGTTGAGTATTGGAGCTCCATCCAGTTGAAGTGGAATGAGTTGGAACGGCGTATGTGATCCAGAACATCGTCCAACATCAGTACCTGTCCCATCAGTACTTACCGTACACTTGTGACCAAATGCAATCAAATCCTCACAGCAATGTTCTAACGTCTAAAGCCTCCCAGCAGGATAGAAGCCATTACTGCAGAAATGGAGTAACAAACTGCCCTAGTAATAATTTCAGAAAAAACATTGGATAAGTAGGTGTCTACAAACTTTTGGGCATAGTTGCTTTCAAAATCCGAAAGAGAACTAGTTCATCTAAGCCTGCCACTGTAATGACCGGAGACAGAAAAAAGGTTTTTAGTATTACTGCACTCGCGTTAAAATAGACTGAAAACGTTTAGGAGGTAATACAAACTGAAGTCATTTTACCACAGGCAGTACAGTAATATGTTTAAAATTATAAACATATATTCTTATACAACACTAAAATTACCACTGTGTAACCAGCTATTGGGATTATAACAGTTTAAATAGTTTGGTTATTACTGAGAATTTGTGCTAATTTCTAGGCACAGAAGAACTAAACGACATTTCATTGATTTCAAAATAAAAAAACTTTAGTGCACAATTTCTGTTTATTACCTGACTTTAACACACTGGACAACATAAAACACAGAATATAAAATGTGCCATAATGTTTGCACATTTAATTTCACTTCAACAGAAATATGTCAGAACTTTTGCCCGCGACTGGCCGTGTATCGTTAAAGCCGGTTACTGTTCCATCATTAGCAGCCTATATTTAGTCATCTTAGCTGGAAACATAGGCTTCGAACAGGGCTCCTCTCCTAACCTGAGGCTATGTGAGGACATCAAGTTTAACCACACGATCACCTTCACGGTGCTTTTACAGCAGCCACCTCCTCCCCAACCCCCCTCACCGTGGGACCGGACCCTCTCTTCAACCTCCACCTCCATAACAGCTCCTGCCATTAATTAAGACCAGAGGCCTGGTCTTTTTCCTTTTTCCGCCTCTCTCTCTCCCTCTCTTTCTCTCTCCCCTCCTCCGCCTAGAGAAAAAGGCCGATGAGGACATTTTGAAAGAGTTAACAGATGTTGGCTGATTGGCCCGGGGCGTTTCAGCCATCGCCCGAGTGATGTATTTGATGTGGAGTTTATTCAGCTCCAATAAACGTATAAAGAATTAGAATAATAATTCACAGATGTACGCAGTGCGGATTACAGGCCCGGGCTTTCTTTGAACCGAACCGCGGCAGCCAAGTCGCACAAAAACCCAGGAGTGAGGCACAGGGAGATCGTTTTTTTTTTCCTGTTGCAATTTTTATTTATTTATTTTTTTCCTGCACTAGCCACTAACAGGGGGGTCAGCGAGGAGACCAAGTGGCATCACCCCGCACGGCTCGACCTGCAGGCCCATCCGTTTTTCAGGCCACAATGGAAATAGAACATGGTTTATGAAAAGTGAGCAAATGTAAATTATACCACTCACTAAAGCACTGGGCTTTAGTGTAGCCATTTTTCTCAGCATGATAAAGTGTCTCTCTGCTCGTAAAGTTAACATTAGAAAGACAATAAACAAGAAAGCAGAAAAAAGTATCAAGATTTGTATGAAGGACTGATTAATGAAGGACTGATTGAGTCAAACCAGGTTTTTGATTAAACTATACTGGACTTCCACTAGGAACACACCGATATACCGGACATAAAAGCACAATTTACTGTATAATGTTATTTGTATTTATTCTTTTTAGTTATATTTAGTAAAAAAAATCACTGCTCATCTAAACAGTTTTTAAATATTATATTGGCAGGTGCCTAAGACTTTTGCACAGTAGGGAAGGTGCCTGTTCCGAACACAGCAAGCAATAAAGGACCGGAATCATTTCCGTTACAGTGCAGGGCCTCGTCTTGAACTACTGAGGAGAAAACCGAACAGAAAAAAAGAAGCGTACAAATGGGGGTGGGGTGTGGAGAGGGAGTAAACCACTGTATTTTGAACCCCATGATAAATGGTAGAATTACATTCAAAACAAACAACTTCAATTCCGTCCCCGACTAAAGAGCCACAAATCTGGAAAACGGCTGCATCTTAATACCTCCACATAAAACACAGCCCGGCCGAGCCAGAGAGCTCCACGGCGATGCATAGCAACGGTGCAGAATCTCAGTCAAGGAGAAAGAAGGCAAAAAAAAGGGAAAGAAAAAAAAAACACCTTATTACTTCTAACTCCTGCAAGCCATTTTGGTCTCCAAAGGTTTCGAAGTGCCTGGGGCGCTGTGTCTGCAGTGTTTCGGGAAATGACTTGCCTTCGCACGAACACTGCCATGTTCTGCAGCGCTGCTGCCCCCAGCAGCCCCGCTCAATTTCTCTTTAACCCTTTCCTGCCTTTCAGCCTATGACTCACCGCCAATGAGCGCATTTTCTTTCCGTCTCTCTCTCTCTCCACCTCTCTCTCTCTTTCACTCTCTCGCTCGGAGAGCAGCCCTGTCACATTGTTTAGCCTCACACCCACACAAACCGCTATTTTCTTCCTTCTTTGCAAGCGCCAGAGCGTTAGCATTAGCATCTCCGTCTCATTCAGCTACTCAGACAAACATACAATGCCCCCCCCCCCCAACCAACCAACCAACCCCCCTGGAAAGTGCCCAGGAGGGTGCAAAGGAGTTGAACAGGGCAAGAAGGTGAGAAACAAGGCCTGTTCATTTGCTTACGTTGCGACCGCACTAGTGTTCTTCCACTGGAGTGTGTGTGTGTGTGTGTGTGTATCAAGGGTGGATTAAATCTGCAAACTCGTTGACACAACACATAATTAAAACATCTTGCTCGGGGTCAGGAATTTTCTAATTAGTAAGTGTACTGACAAAGCTGCAATTGCATCGCCTTGAGTTTCGGAGTCCACAGGTTACTGCTCAGATGAAAGCTGTGCCTGCAGCGCTGTTCTGGAGGGGGGTTTATGCACATACACACACACAAACACACACACACACACACACTCATACACACAAACACAGGCAGAGGGGTCACCCAGCGAAACAGCACACAACACCCGGAACCTTCCTCGCAAACAAAAAGCACTTCAAACTTTCCTGCCTGGAAACAGTAATCTCGAGCGCCCGCTTTGCCTCTCTCTCTCCCTCCAGAGACGCAGATTAATAAAGGGTTTCTGCGGCAGAAACAAAAGCCACAGCTCTGTATGTTCAAATGCATGTGAAACAGTAGTGTTTGTGTCTTCAGTAACGGTAACTTTAGTATACACTAATGCAAAGTGTATGTGTGTACCTGTTCACTCTTTTCATGGTTTTAGTTTGGACTATGGTTTAGCTTTAATCAGAATGTGCCAAATTATGGATTTTCTCCTCAGTTTCACCATGACTAATTTCAGCCAAGCACGTTAATGATGCTGAGGGATGGGGGATGGGGAGGACCACTCTACACACCTAGTGAGAGAGAAGACAGTAATGTTGAGTAACAGGGAGAGGGGGGACCACCCTACCCACCCAGAGAGAGTGAAGCCAATTGTGCTGTCTTGATCTACCAGCCATGGATGACTGACGCAC
This sequence comes from Hydrocynus forskahlii, assembly GCA_037974365.1. Lineage (NCBI taxonomy): Eukaryota > Metazoa > Chordata > Actinopteri > Characiformes > Alestidae > Hydrocynus > Hydrocynus forskahlii. Next base: position 15,740,509 of record JBBPCX010000018.1, on the reverse strand, counting down.
CACCGGGCATCAAACTCACTCGATGAGGGGGTCAGCACTTAAACAGCTGAGCCACTAAAGAGCTTGTAATATTTTCATTAATGTTATTACTACTTGTTGCCAGTCGGAGGATGTTGCCATTCTGAGGATAAAAATATTTCTTACATTATCAGTTGGTGACATTTCCCTTCAGCAACAGCCTTTTCAGCAGATCAGCTGAAGCTTCATCACCTGGTTCTGTATGAAGAGCCAGTTTTTCCTCATGTATCAGACATGTGGTGCGCTGTTATTGTAACACACCTCTCTGCTCCTTGAGAAGTCCAGCTAGTGCAACATGACTAAATTGTAAGTCTGCCAAATGCAAAAGTAACTCTGGTGGATTTGAAGGGTGTGTGCAGTTCAGCCAGAATTGAAGGAGAACACTCTGGCCATCCTGAAATGTTCCACCACTGCAAAAGCCTGCAGACTTTTAAATCAGAGCACAGAATTAGAAATCCAAGTTTTCTGACAGCAACAAAGCAGCAAAGGAGCCTTCACCTAACCTCTACGTTCAAACAGCCGCAGTCTAGATTCAGGAGGTTCCCATCATAAGCAGCAATTGAGTATTAGCGTCCAGCCTTTCTATTTCAGGTGCTGCCCGGCCTGGCTGTCTAAACAAAGGAGCTGCCTGGCAGTAGAGCAATAAAACATGGTGAACACAGCCGGTCTGGATGGCTGCAGTGACAGAGCTGCGTGAAAATAAACAAGGAAATACGACCCAAACCCAAACACACGAGTCAGGGCCGCTTTTACAATCGCCCACGCTAAAGCTAGCCTGTCCCACACCAAACCACAAAACGGCCAATCTGCTCGCTCTCCTCGCAGCTTCAGACCATATCTCCAGTCATTACCACAGTAACTGCTCCAAAAAGACTGGGCGATTTATCAGGCCCAGTATCTCTGCATGAAAAAGACCGGCTGTGGAACTTTTTTCTCCCCTCTTCTTCTTTTTGTGGAACATTAAAAATTCAGAGCGTTTCATATGTAAAATGAACCCAATTAGGAAATGAATGGGGCCGAACGGCACAATGAGGCTCAAGTCAGAATGCTTGTCCTCAGAAGATTCCAGCTTAATGAGGCCTTGTTGATTTTACGCTCTTCACTTTTTAAACGGCGTGGCAGGGCGTCATTTCTACGGCTGTTTTAAATTTTAATTCTCTCTGAATGAGAAGGTGGAGCCGACGCTAATAACCGGAGTCTTGATGCCTTATGGTGACCAACCGGGAGTTTCAAACACAAGCCTTTTGATGTCTTTGTAGAACTGAAGTTACAACAACAAAAAAAACCCGCTTTAACCTAAAAACCTCCAGATGAAGCACGAGGGGTGACCCAACAAAAACGAAAACATTTTTAAATAGGCTCTTTGAGAAGAGGAGGTGCGAAGAGCCCCACAACGTCTTAATAAAAGCGAAATCTTTTTCCTTCTGTGAAACTGGGACCTGGCCTTGCTCACTCTGAGCTGTGAAGAAACGACAGGGGTCTCAGTCACGCTAAAGTGAGAAATCCCATCTATTGACTTGCATCCCTTGATTGTGACAAAGTCAACCCAGAGCTGTCAAAATTTGCCCCTTAAAGCCTTCACAGGGACTGAAAACATCTCAGCCTCTATGAATAACGTACACACAAACAGTCAGGACTGGAGACGTGTCTCTTTCAACTTAAAGGGAAAGTATAGAGTGTCTTGATCTCAGCCAGTCACTCGTTTATCCTTTGTGGCGTCTGACACGTCGGCGGCTGCTGAGGATCCACTGCAAGCTCCTCGCACACCTACAGAGACACCGGCACACGTGCTTTTGGAGCTTTTTCTGAAGATGTTGAGGAGCAGCTGCTGATTGAGTCCTGGCGTCTTTCAGGGACACAAGAGAGGATGATTTTTTTTCCTTTGCCCCAGAAAAGAGCAGAGAGACGTTAGCATCGTGCCACCAGAGCCTCGTGTGAGTAAGTGTTTCTGAAGGTTTGGCAGGCGCCGGGTCCTTTTGTCGGTTCCCGAAAACGTTTTGGCTTTCCGTTCACATTCCAATGCCAAGACCACACAAATCCAGTGCCACCCCAAGTCCATCCAAACCGAGGACCAAGGCCCCCACACACAAATGAGGTCGTTGAGTTTTACTTTAAAAAAATCTGTTTTTACAGAAAAAATATATATAGTTTTTGTGTTTTTACAATTTCCAATGGGGTCACCACTTTACAATAAGACCACACTCATATAAATGGGTTAATAAACAGATGTGTATAAAATGTGTTTATTAACAGTTATAAATCAGGTCATAAGCACTTTAACAATTAATACTAACTGAAAACGCATAAATAAAGAAGGCAACAGTGATCCGTTACTTGCCATATATAGTGAGCCTCCATTCATTTACACTGTTAAAGGGCCCATATCATGGAAACCAAACGGTCCTTAGTTTTTTTCTAGAGTTTATTGTACTACATAAACACTATACAAGTTTAGAAAATGCCATTTAAATATGACACCTAAGCTTCGAAAACAGAATTTACTGCTGTCGTCATGTTACATACACTTTTCCATATGTCCTATTCAGCCAACAGCAGCTTGGCTCCGCCTACTCACACTGAAGTTAAAGTGTTTCAGTCTGGACTGCTTTTTAAAAGAGGCACCAGACAATTTTAACAGAGCTCATTTACATATATTAGCTTTAATAGTATAGTAACAAAGTAGTTCTAATTCTAAGGCATATAAAAAGGTTAGATTCATACAATAGAAATGACCTTTTTTGGCAGACAAACCCCAATAAACACAAAAAGTGGACCCTATATAATAAAATAAAACTGTAAGATATGGCCCCCATGAAGTGAAGAGTCAGCTGGTCTGATCTTACATTGTCTTCACAGATCACTATTGCTTTTTTATGCATAACTATAATAAAGGTTTTTTAAGGTGTTCATGACCTTATTAGTAAACTAAATTTAAATCTTTCATTGACACTTTGTCAGGGTGGCCCTACTGTTAAGCTTCCCTGAAGTTTCAAACAAAATTTCAAGACGAATGTCCATTTTTTATAGAAACAGCGTGTCGTACAGTGCCAGTAACAACATAAACAAGTCTATTACAGATTAATGAACTGGTTTTATGGCAGTTTGTGCTGTGATAAGTGGTGAGGTATAAGCTTACCTGCTGTTTTTAGCTCCTGTACAGAAGTAAACTTTGGCCACCAAACACATCTAGGGAGATTGACTACAGTTGGATCACTGCGTATATTTGATTTCTTGCCAAACGTAGACCTCAAGGTAGCATCAGTGCTTCCACGGCGTGATCAACGCTACAAAAATACAGCTGAAAAACTATTTGCCAACAGTTTGCTTCAGCAAAGGGCCCAAAGGCGTCCCCTCCGTACCTGCAGAGCTTTCAGGCAGAAGCCAGCTGTGTGCATGCACAAACCTTATCTACATATTGACTCGTTATAAATCTACAACATTGTCTGCCATGGTAATTACCCGAGTTTGGATGAGGAAGTGAGGAAGGCTTCCTCCACCTGGGGCGCGAGGCCCAGCGGCACAGCGCAAAAACACCTACAGCAGTGCCACGTACACCAGCAGCTCCAGAACACACACATTCACACACACATATACACGCTAATACACACAGGAGGCAGTAACCTTTTAAAACATGGCGTTTCATACAAACTGCTTGTATGTTCTTTGGGTCATTAGACACAAACTGCCTTAAAACTGTCAATACAGTTAACTGACAACGCAATGATGCAAAATTTGAGCAAACATTTCCACTACAACAGCTTCTACACTGACATTTTTCAAGGCACCAGGTTATATCAGACACAGTAATTATGTACTTTACAGTATTGTGATGTGAGGCAGTCCCGAAAGAAAACTTTTACCGTCATCAGTATTCCATGGGGCTTCACTGGTGGGTTTGGATAGTGAATTTGTGTCAGAGACGTCTGGTTCCATTTGCCAGCACTGTAAAGAAATGAGTGTGTTTCTCTATGATAAACAACATCAAACCTGATACTCTGATTGACTTTATTTACATTTCAGTGATAGAAGTACTCAGAAATGGTGAAAAATTCTCCTTAAAAAGGTCTAGAGACACTGAAACGTTGTCACTCCACCTGGGCCTCCCTAAACTAAGCTCTGGACCCTAGACTAACCGAGCCCACATTACTGTGTGTGTGTGTAAGTCTCTGTGTGTGCAAGTGTGTGTGGGGGAGTGCACGACAAGCAGCATCTGTTTATTCTGACCTGTATCCTGTACTTCTGTCGTAGTGTGTGTGAGTGTGTTCATGTTGGGTGTAAACACACCCCCTCAAACACCGGCTCCACCAGTGGGTCAGCCTGGCTGCTGTAAACAGTCCTGGCGTGTAGAGAACGTTAGGATTGAGCTGGAAAAGAGGAACCGAGCAGATTCCGTTTCAGCAGCACATCTGAAAGTGCCATCATTCAGCCTGCTTCATTATGCCCTCCCCATCCCCCCACTACAGATACATAATTCATACATCCTTAAAAAATACATGCCCTGATCCATCACGGAGAGACGTGACAGACAGAAAAACTGGGGCTTCTGTTACCGCGCCGATGATTTGTAACACGGCCGGATTTGGATGCTGCAGAAAAGGGTTTGATGAGGAGCAGAAGCCGCTAATTAACGACGGCGGCCGAAACGCAGGCACTCCGTAGCCGTGCGGGGCTGGACTTTATCGGGCTGAGAAAAGTAAGGAGCAATCAGACCTGATTATTTTACATTCGTTTACCCTTTGAGTAACCGCTGCCATTTCTGACGTGACAAATATACTATGAACGCCCACTGGAGACACCGGCAGAATCAGTCCCAGTCCTGTTTATTTACAGAACCCGGTGGAATGAGTGAATCTCGGGCAGTTGCCTGGTTTGGACTCTGATTAATTAGAGTTTTTAGACTTTTACATTTCCAGTCTGCCTGTTAGTATTAATTTTACAATAACTCTAAACTCAACAGGGAAAATAAATGAAGAAAAAATACAGCAGGCAGGTACTATACACTGGATGAACTGCTCTTTAGAACGGCTCTAAATCCTTCTTTCTTAGCATCCTTGCAGTTTTTCAGTGCTCCAGAAGTGCTGACCATTCAAGTAATATACAGTCATATGCAAAACTTTGTCAAACTATCTATTATGCTGATGTTCTAAGTGCCCGAATAAGTTCCTCAATGAGGACACACACAAGCCTTTTTTTCATATTTTAATGTCTGATATATATATTCCCTACTATGTTAAATTGAAATATAT
>JBBPCX010000018.1:15707188-15721894 GCA_037974365.1 Hydrocynus forskahlii | reverse complement strand
TCCCTGCCCCCCCCCCTTTATTTTTGGCAGGGAGGTTGATTTTAATTGTAGCTATAGAACACAGCACGCTTTTTGCCTGTAAGGCTGCCTCCGCGTCTATGGTGAGAGAAGCTTTAGCAGTATTGGGTGCCGTCCATAGCCTCGGGCTCATTTTAATGGTTCTACCCCCTCCTTCTCCCTCCCTCCCTCTCTCTCTCTCTCTCTCTCTCCCTCATTCTCTCTCTCTCCGTTCCCTGCTCAGATTGTTTTCCACGTGACTCCTGTTAATTTAGCTGCAGGAAAGGGCATCAGTTTTCCTTGTACTTTTCTCCTCTCCCTCCCTCCATTTCTCTCATTCCTTCTCTCTCTCCTCTCCCTCTCTTTGCATACCTTTCTCTCAGTTCCTCCAGTGGGCAGAAGACCTTACAGTTAGATGGTAAAATACAGTTATGAGGTTAATTACTGTACATTTCACCCACACTTTATGAATCCCCAATAGATGAACTCTAATTATTAGCAGAGACGGCTAAACTGGAGAAACCTCCTTGATGATCTACAACTAACCCAGTTTACCAGAGTTATGATTACGCTTTGGGTGGAAGTCAAGTTTTAGGTTTAGGCTTCCCGTCTATAGACCAAATCGTTCAGTAAACAGACTGGCGATACTTTCAGGCAAACAACTCAGTTTATTTTAAGTAGCAGTAAATGCAAACAAAACAGACTGAGGTCTGAACCGCATTGCCAGGATATAATGGATTATATGTTGTTTCTCCCATTTTCCAACTCTTAAAGCATTAACCCCTCTCCGCATGCCTCCAGGTGGTCATTCTGCCGGCAGAATGGAAACCTGCTAACATATTATAGTAAAATATTTAAATTCAAATTATAATTAGCATTTCGTTTTGAAATTGTCAAATTTAATTAAAAAATCTTAAAATTCAAGGCTGAACTGAGAGACTCCAAAAACAGCCTGAAATTGCATTTTATGGCTAAAGGGATTAAACCGAATGAGGGAAGGCGAATATTATACCGCTAACATACCCCAGCATTTTCTATAGAGGAGCAATTTCTATAGAGGAGCATTATCTCAGCAGTGGTAATTTGACAAGTAAAAACTACTTGTGTGGCTGGTGAGGGGGGCATGGTGATCAGAATCAGAATCAAACAACAATGGTGTCGTATACAGGTTTGATAATATTAAGAACAATATCTAGACTGTCAAACTGAATATTTAGAAGTATGCCACATTGAAGTATTTTGATATTTAATCATAGGATGGCTTCATAGGAAAGCATTTTATCCACTAAAAGCTCTTGGTTGTTGTAAAAAAATGATAGAGTAAAATGAAATGCTGTATGTAAATGATTAAACAAAAAATCATCAAAATAATCAGAAGATTACATTATCACTAATATTATCGATGAAAACAGCTCTAGTTTTCTGAAATATCAGCACAGTAATGAGGGATGTGACTGCTTTTAGTGCACTTTTAGAGATCTGGCTCTGTTTTAGTGCTCTCATGACCAAAACGGCACCACTGTGACTCTTCCCTCCAGGAAAAAGGTAAAATGGCCAATGGCCAAGTCTCTTTCTTTTTTTCTTCCTTTTTCCCCTACCTTCCCAAACCAGAGCCTTTGTAGCACACTTCAAAAGCGTGTGTGTTAGTGTGAGTGTGTGTGTGTGTTAGTGTGAGTGTTAGTGTGGCCCCTCTTTCTCCTCTGACCCGAAGGGCCACTGCGGGGCCACCCGCTTCTCTGTGTATACCTCCATCTCACTCTTTCTCTCTCCTTCATTCTCTCTCTCCTTATCCACCTCCATCTCTCCCTCGCTTTCTCTGTCTCTCTTTCTCCTTAATCCACTCCTCTGAGCTGTGAGGCTCTTTTGTTCCTGTTCTCAGAATGACTGTGGATGGAGGGAGAAACTCTCTGGCTATCACTTACAGCCCTGTGGGCATCACACACCAGCACCAGGGGTGGGGGAGGGGAGCAAAACACCCGGAGCAAACCCACCAACACACACACACACAGGGATGTTTTTATTCAGTTTCAGCGACGAGCCTGTATCTCTATTATTTGTTGTATTTTTGACATAATTTGTAAATGCTTGTGTCAAAATAGCATGACGACTCGAACAATAGAAATGCTTTATATGGAATTAATCGGAATAACTAATTGCTGCATTCGTTTCCATTAAAATTCAAAGTTTTGTTATAAAAGCAACGATATCAGAAATAATCTGTAAATACAGGTGTATGCAAAACACTCTGGGTCAAATTACACACACATTCTCAACAGGAAACAAGCTTAAATATGGCACTGATTACATATTACGAAATTTAATATATATAAAATAGAACAAACAAAAACATACACATAAAATTTACAACATGCCATAACATGAAAAATGTGGCAAAGACACAATAACACAGTAAATACATATATATTGTGTATATATATATTGTGTGTGTGTGTGTGTGTGTGTATATATATATATATGTGTGTGTGTGTGTGTTCTAAAAAAAGAACCTGAAAAGGGTGGTCTGGGCATATTTTCAAGGTAGACAGTTTTCATTAGCTTTCTTTCTCAGAAACACACACACACACACACTCTCTCTCTCACACACACACACACACACACACACACACACTCAGACCGGATCTCCAGTATCAGCATCATTATCCTGCTCCTAATTTCAGGGCACTGAGAAACCCTTTGTTTCAGACTAAACAGAGAGAGAGAGAGAGAGAGAGAGAGAGAGAGAGACAGAGAGACAGAGAGAGAAGGAGAGATATGGGAGAGTCTGGTGTAATGTCGACTGTGTTGCGGACCCTGCAGCTGTATTTCTGCCCGGCTGAAGTCTCGGGGGCCCTTCAGTAAGTGACTTTGGGGCCCCAAGACCAGCAGCCCTTCAGACACCCTGCGGCCCCTCGCTGACCCCCTTTAAAGAGTCACATTGGCTTTGCACTAGAGGAGACCTGGAAAACGCCGTAGGCTGTGCACAAGGGCCGAACTATTAGGGGGTAAATATCTAACTGCGATTTTTTGGACCTGTACTGCGATTGATGTTTATGTGCGATTATTTCCTACACATTAACCTCCAGGCCTTTTTTTCCACAGGTAAGACCAGCGTGTCCATTTTTTCTGGCCTGAGCGCTGACTGTGGCGCCCCAGACAGCCAGATCACAAGCCTTGCTTTATTAAATTTCCCCAATTAAAACTTATAGGATTAAGTATAATGTGGGATATGAAAGAACTGCAGGTTCATTACTTCAGAGACAGACGTATACACCTGATCTTGTAAAGTTAAAAAAAACAAAAACATAATTTTAAATGATGTTTTACTGACTGATATGACTTAAAGACATAAACAGGGGTGTACTTAATGGTTGCAATCACTTAGTCATGAGGTCACTGAGGTACAGTTCGGTGATTTGTACAGTTTTGAGTATATATTCAAATCACAATACCTTTATCTAAGAATATTTATGAGGAAAGGGATCTACTTTTGACCTTGTTGACCTGAAAAACATATTTCAAAGACTATATGTCTTCAGTACCTTTAGACAGGGCTCATAACTGGACCATTTTCTACTGCAGATTTGTTTTCATGTTTCATTGACTGCATGCACACCAGACTTGTTTTAGTTTTCTGTAATGAAGTAATGAAAAGGTATAAATCCATTAGAGCGAATGTAGTGAACCTTTAAAAATTATCTAGGGTCGTCCCTTAATTCTTATGGACTAGGTTGTACCGTTGAGGTTTCTTTTACATTATTTGCACCTTGGAAGGTAAAAATAAACTGAGACCTCAGTCATTTGGCAGGTGCTTTTATGCAAAGGGAATGTAGTGTTGAGAGTCTTCTTGGTGTAGTGTGGCAGAAATAGAAAGAACACCCTTCTTTATAAGAAACTAGAAATAATATTATAATTATATTACTGTACATATACACACACACACAGACACACACACGCGCGCACACACATATATATACAGGGGGGTCCTCGGGTTACGACACAGTTCCGTTCATATGACAGTAACCCGAATTTTGATGTAAGTTGAAACGCACCCTAGTCCCTTACCGATCCTAACACAGCTGTAAATTCTTAATCTAGAACAGAAAAACACTAAACCCACAGAAAAAGGAGAAGGACATAAATATACTGCACTTGTACACTGCACTGTACTGGGGGACGCCAACACATATATATATATATATATATATACACACGCACACATACATACACACACACACAACCTGTCAAATGTTTTGCCACACACTCAGATGTTCTAGATTTGCATGTTACTCACTTACTAAAAACAGAATCAACATTGTTTGCTTTCAAATAAATGTACAGTGTGTTCACCATCTGAGTCTTTATTAGGCAGAAAATGTCCTGCCCTTAATATAATTACAATCATAATGTGAATGACCAGACACCTGTTATTTGAGGAGCTATTAAGTGTCAGCCGATGGGATGAAACGAGTGCATTGAAAGTTAAAGGACAGCATAGAATCTGACTCTGCCATTATATATGTATGTATATTAAATACATTCTAAAAAGCCTACCCACCTGCATTATTTGTAGGCTTTTTGTTCTTGTTGGCCTTTGGTCCACTACAATTTTGCCCCCTCAAGACAAAAGGTTTCGGGACCCCTCTACTACAGAAACAGCATAGTTGAGAAATTGGTACAGTGAACTTTTATGATAACTAGTCATATCTAATCACCCCCATATGAGAGAAGTAGAGACGGCACTACATGACAAGTATCGGACCAGTCTCAGAAAATCAGAAAAGCAGGTGTGTTCCAAATTCCACACTCACCCTGCTTAATTCATGTTAACTGTGTGTTTCTTTCTGAGTGTTTGAGCAGTTTGAGCACAATCATCTTTAGTGTGTTTACTGAAAAAAAGAAAATGTAATATTGTGGCGTCTCTAAAAAAAAAAAAAGTACTGTCATATGGACAAGGACACGCAAGACATTGACAGGATCTGACTTAATTGTCCAAATGGTCTCGATGTCAATAAAGACACACACTTGCAGCACATACCGCTACTCGGCAAGTGTGAGGAGGTGAAAATGAAGTGAAAATAAGTTCCTTTGCTCTCTTCCTCCCCCATCCATCCATTCATCCCTCCCTCCCTCCTTCTCTCTCACTGAACACATGCTGCTCTCGTCCCCTATCTGGAGGGAGGGTGGGCTTGCTGTAAACACCTCCAATTAAACCCCTACAAGCTGCTAAAAAAGAAACATGCATGCGCGTGTGTGTGTGTGTGTGTGTGTGTGTATCTGAAGTACGTCAGCACGGCAACCGCACAGAAAATGTAAAGTTTTTGTTTTCTTGTTTATGCTTTTCATTTAAGCCCAGTAAACACAGCAGACGGCAGCCTAGCGGATAATGTGTCACACACAACCCAGTGAGCAGGATATTAAAATGACCGACTAGCGCGCTGAATCTGGCCTTATTGTAGATTGAGAATATTCAGAGGCGTCTGTCAGACTTGCGTGGAATTTCAATGCGCTCCCAAACTCAAATAAACCCTAAACGAATAAATAAAGTGTAAAAGTGCTCTGCTTGCAGTTGGAACTGCATGAAACAGTTTTGCGTACTGTTGTGCAGGAAAAACTCTTTATTATTTTTGTTTTTCTCCTCTTTATTTTCAGACATTCTCTGGACCAAGTTAGGAAAATTCTAAAACAGAGCTCATAAAATGTCACCAGACTGCTAGCCCGTACTGTATTAGTGAACTAGGCAAATGTCATAATGATGATGTACAAAAAGTCCTTAGCAGCACCACTCTGATGGGTCACAGGCACTTTGGTCAGTCCAACACACTTTCTATATTACCCTCAATAACAAACACCCTCTGCAGCAGTTTGCACATGCTAATCAGTGGGGTCTGAACTTCTATTCCATATTAGTTACACAAGTCCTGCAATGTAATCAGCAAACTGTAAAGGACAATGATGTCTTGGCCTCTCAAACACAGAGGTTCCAAATGATTGTTTAGTGGTTCTGCATTTCAAATTGACTGGTTCCTCACCCTGGAACAGTCTACTGAAGAGACAGCAGCTTAACACTTCTGTAAACTGCAATGTTTGTACTGTGTCGTACCTCAGTGCCCGACGTCGTGGCTCCCGGCGAGTCCACCTTACGTTTTTTCCTCGGGCCGATAGCAGCCAGAGCCGTCAGGTTAGCGTCTCTCTGCCTCATCTGGGCCAGTTCCTGCTGCTGCATCTGTACAGAAGAAACAACAAAACAATTCAGTCAATAAAAAAAAAAAGTGGTCTGCTGCGACAAAAACTTACATGAACTAAACAAATAGGCTGTAGGGGTAGAAGTGACCAAACCGAATAAATACTCACTGTGTGTCTTAAACAAAAAACATTCCTCTGAAACTGGTCAGGTTCAGGGACTGGAAAAAAGGTGAGAATCTCTGAAAGTCCTTCAGGACGCCTGAAGGACGGTTCCTCAAAACTACATTAAAATACAGGAAAACCTGTCTTTCTGGAAGCAAAATATGAAGAAATGAGGGCTGGCTCAGGACTTCTGCACAGTACTGTAAATTATATGTGCATTGCAAGGACCTAATATTACAGGCTCAAACCAGGCGCATCACCAATCCAAGCTCTCCCAAACTAGCTTTAAAATGGCCGTGTGTGTGTGAGTGTGTGATGTGATTTTTCCAAGGCAGAAGTGTGTGGAGCAGCAGCGTAGCCGCAGGTAATGTCACGGCTGGCTGTAGGGCTGCGAGGCCCAGCCACACTCACAGCCCGTTTTCAGAGGACGTGCGAGAGCCCGCGGCCACACACACTCACTGACACAATCTCTCTCTCTCCCTCTCATACACACACACACAGCATCAGAATCTCTCTCTTTCACACATTCGATCAGATATACACATTGCTGTCTCTCTCTCTCTCTCTCCCTCTCTCCCCCCCTCAGCATGTTCACAGTGAGGGGGTGTAAAGCTGTTTGCCCGCTGGTGCAGAGAGAGAGGGCATGTTACAGAAGAGAATGGGGACAATCGATGGGTTCTTTCATCAAAGAGAGAGAGAGAGGGAGAAGGAGGGAAGGAAGGAGAAATAAAGGAAAGGGAGAGAAAGAAAGATGGAGAGCGAGACAGGGAGAGAGGGAGAGGAGTGGGAGAAAGGGAGGTGAAGAAAAGAGAAAGAGGAAGAGAGGATGAGAAGAAGAGAGACAGAGAGAGAAAAAGAAAGAAGGGAGAGAAAAGAGAGAGAGACTGGGAGAGACAGAAAGAGAGGGTGGGAGAAACAGAGAAGCAGGGAAAATGAAGAGGACGGGAGAAATAGGGGAGAGTGAAAAAGAAAGAGAAAGAAGAGAGAGACAGGGAGAGAGGGAGATAAGTGGGAGAAAAGAAGAGAAAGGAACAGAGACAGAGGTAAGTATTATTACTCATGACTGTGACATCTGTTTAAGTATATGTTACCATGACTGAGTGTATGTGTGTGTCTCAGAACAAGACTGCTCAAAATGGTTCATTAAGGACTGCGCTATGTTTTGTGTGTGTACAAATTAGAGCATGCCTGTGTGAGTGTGTATGTGTGTGTGTGTGTGTGTGTGTGTGGAGAGCCTGTAGCAGAGCACGGCCTTTAGGCTGTTGCCATTTCACATTTAACCCTGGAAAGACACTGAGGGGGAAAAATCAAACCTGCTGACATCATAAACTAACACACAGCAGCAGAAAACACTGGGCTGGACCTCACAAACACACACACATCATATACAACTATGTGACGGAGACTCTTGACGGTCTGCAGAACCCCTCACACATTCTGACTTTGAGGGCATTTTATGTTTTTTCTACAAAACAAACGCACCACAGGTAAGTTTTTGAATGTTTATCTCATGTAAATAAGGAACATATAGTTCTGGAGCCACACCTTTATATTTTGCTTTGAATCACCTTGTTGGTTCAAAACTGATATTTTCTGCCTGTCAAACTGTCTTACCTTTGACACATTGAGTAGATTAAATGAAAGACATGGGAACAAATGTTTTATTGTGACAGATTGCAAAGTGCCTAAAGATACAAGGAGCCTAGATAAAGGAGTTCCAACTACTCAGCATTCAGCACCACCAGTATACTGATCACCGCCTGATCATCTGGAATCATCTGCTCCTGTTTCTTCACTGGTTCAGGCCTTCAGTTAGACGGTGAGTTTATTATCCTCATCGTATTCAGTGAGGAAAAGTTCTGTGATCATATTTATATCTGTACTTATATTTGTATCTTATCAGATGTCTTTACTTGCTCATGTGACACTGAATGTTATTTTATTGTTTTGAAAATGGGTAAAAGTCCACTTCACAGCTAAAAAATGATCTCCCAGCTTGAATTTTACCCATACTTGAGTCCATATTTTTAGATAACAGTGAGTCATACAGTGTCAGAAACCACATAAACAAGTCTACTATAGATTCCTGAATACTTTGAGGCTTGTTTTCCAGTTTGCATGATGCTGACTGGTAGGACATAAGCTTCCACAACTTGTTAGCAACCTTAGCTAAACCAAATGTCCCCTTTCTGAACCCGTCGCTTTAACAGAAGCAGGATGGGATCCACCCTGTGCATTAACCACTGAGCTCAATGGGCGATAAACCCAGCACATGCTAAAATGGAGAAATGGCATTTAAAGCCCACATAAACGCACGTGTATGCTCTTTATCCTTAAGCGAAATCTTCTCAGTCCATCCTGGCCTGTCCTCAGTCCCTTTCTGAGACTCCTATCAGTCGCAGTAATTGCGTTAAGGCCGGCCGCAGCCCTCTGGTCTCCGTCGCACTGACCCTGCGATAACCCCGCAGCTCGACGGAGCCCAACTCACGGCACCGGCCCCACTCGGCTCCGGCGCCCGCCAGTTGGCACCAGACCCGATGCCCCTGGGCGACTGCCACATCCGCAGATTTATGCCCGCTTGATAAATGCAGACCTCATAGCGCCATCTGCGATGCCAGCCAAGAGAACCGAGCACAATCTGAGACGAATCACCGCCACCACAGACAACGATATGTACCATTACACGGGCGGAAAGACATGGAATTACAGGGATGAGGGACGGGGGCATTCACAAACACATCTTCTCCGAGTTAAACTTTGATACATTTGTATCAGTTTACACAGCACTGTCTTAAGCACCTATGCAAGTTTTTTGTATCAGCAGTGGGAGACTTGCTTTTATTAATGTTATTTGTACTGTTTATAATTGTCTGATGAGAGTTTTAACACTAACTTAACACTACTGCCCAGTTAATTTTTAAGTATTATTTTCTCAGACCTTTGCACAGTGCTGTATTTAGCAATTTGCAATGGGTGGTCCAAAGACTGATCTAAGCAATGGGCAGAAGAAATCCTTCAGTATCTGGATTGTTTACATTCAAACTACACTTTCCTTTTAACAGCATGAACAAAACATTCCTTTTAGTCCATTATGCTTTCTCAGAATACTGCCTTTGGGAACCTGCAGTAATTAAAAGGTCTCTGTCCCACATTAAGCCACATAGATTTCTCAGTTAGCCAGAAAGCTGAGGTCCAAACCTGAAGAGTGTCCCTCAGCTCTTTTCATATTGGGCAGACTGGACCTTGGGCTTAAATTATCGAGGCTGACTTTCTGAAACCCCCCCAGGTCCATTACTATTGATTAAATTAGCAATTGAGTATTTAGAGTTGACAATTTCTAAATCAAACCAGTTTTTCCGGTGACTGATTAAACAAGTTTTTACGGCTAAATCATAAAAAAAGGATATAATAAAACTTGCCTTTAAAAATTCGACAACACCAAAGTAAACACTGTATTAAACACAGTGTGTGTCTGTGTATTAATTAATGTTTCTTAATGTAAAAAGGCAGATTTTAGAATATGCATCACCATCACACACACACACACACACACACACACACACACACACACACACACACACACTGATTCACGATTCGCTTTTTAATCTAATAATGGCGGCTCTAGTTCTAACAAGTCTTTATGAGCTCCTCGTAAGCAGCAGTAATAGAGGAGCCACTTCAAGCCCACCTCTACAAACCCAACAGCAAAATGGGAATGTTCTCCTCGTTCAGCTCCAATAGCATGATACCCTTTAGCTTCATTTTGAACACATATGAATGTCATGTTTGATCAATAGCTTTTGTTTTAGAATGTGGTTTTCTAAAGCTGGGGAAGAAAAACGACAATAGCGAATCTTAGCCGCCTGCCCTTTGGAAGCACATAAGCACTGCTGTTAATCTAATTTACAAAAGGTCAAGACCAGGGTGACATTTCTGTGACTTCGGTCATCTCGTGTAGAAGTGCGTGGGGTGACACGAAGGGGGGCTAAACAGTAGCGTGTACGGTGATCTCCAGCCGCAATTGGCTTTGTTTTGGCTTTTGTTTTTCGGTGGATTGTAAATTAAAGTGAGGAGTAATAACAAGCGGAACGGAGGAGCAATAAAAGAGTGAAAGTGCATGGCGTACACAAGACACATTACGTGACACTTAGGAATGTGTAAAGAAAATCCAACGAAAGACGTGCATGCTGTGGCCTCAGGGAGCCGTGCTGAGTTTGATTACAAGGCCCCACAAAAAACAGGCCGGCACACAAAGTTTACTTTTAAAACACGGCCTTTAAAGATGGATTCAGAATTGAACATCAGTTGCAGATTTGTGTGCACGTTAAGCACGTTTCCTGAGGTGCAGGTGTATGTTTTATCTTTAGCCCAAAGAGGCCACGATGTCATGAATGCATCAAGACTTTCCTCAGTTTTGGCGCTGAAGTGGTGGAACAAACTTTCTCTGTCAGAATGGCCGAGATTCACTGTCTTCAGACAGCAACTGAAGACCCACCTCTTCAAAGAACACTTAAGATAATGAGTTACACATTCATACTAAACTAACAGTAACTTCATAGTTAACACTGTGTGATCTAATTGGGTCCTGGTAGAATCTCAGTCTTCTTAGCAGCTGTTAATATAAGTCTCATTGATTATAAAGTCTTCAAGTGACCATAACATGTACTTAAAGTGCCTCATATCCTTTTTTCATCCCAGCCTCGCCAATATGATAACCAAATCAGATTATTTTTTATAATTGTCTGGACACAACTGACCCCAGAAAAACATTAAAAATCTGAAAATCTATTAGAAAAGTCCAAAAACATAAATATTGAACATTTTGGAAATCTTCAGCTTACACACACATTAGCATTACAATAACTGTTGACAAGCACAAGTAAGTCTTTTCCAGGTGGAATTCCTTTATTTACAGTTCCCCTTTGTCTGCACCACTTCCACACTCCCCAAATCACACATTTTTTTCCTCTTATTTTTACAATCATAAATAAATATATACTTAGTTAATCTGACTTTTGAACAACAAAAAGATGGCTGAATTATAAAAATAATCTTTTCATCACAATGGCTATGTTGTTCTGAAAACAAAATGAAATATGACACATTTGTACATTCTTTAAGGCTTTAAATAAAATAAAAGGAGAAACGATGAAAAACTGGGAAAAATACACACAGGGATCTAGGGGTTAAATGAGGTGCTGCAAATAAACAAAGCTCATTTAAAAGCTAAATAGCTTTTAAATAAAAATGTCGGTATCAGCATTAGACGATAATTATTGCCTCGGTGCTGGTTTTGGAAAAGAAATATCTTGTGTTGTTGCGACAGCAATGGATGGGTCATGGGTGACTCGGTCTCTTTCAGTATTAAAAAAAAAAACTCACCAAAAACATGCCCCTTTCCAGTTCACACCCCCTCGCACATTCTCTCCACTATGATGCAAAGACTCTGTAAGACTCCAGACCACACGTGTATGTGTGTGTGAGTGAGTGTGTGTGACCAGGATTACTTTGGATAAAGCTGTTCAGGGAAGAAGGAGGCTGTTAGCTGGTCAGATGTGTCTGTTTCTCTCAGAGCACCTTAAAACGAACAGACCCAGGGCCTCCACCCCCGCGCCGGCCCTCAGACGACGAATCATAATATAATAATAATAATAATAATAATAATAATATTAATCTAAATATTAATTATAATATTGTGGGCTATCTCAAACTACACAACAATCCAGAATCAATAAAAATACACTGAAAATACAGAAACCACGAGAGTCTTACACACTACTTTACTATAGACAATAAAAATAATATATTTTTTCTTTTTTAAATTATGTTTTCATTACTTAATTCATTCGTTTATTTAATTGAGAAATAAAAGTGTCCATTTTTGTCACACGTGAACACAGCACACAGTGTGAACAGTGAAATACGCTCTCTGTATTTAACCCATTCAAGCAAGTGAAGCCAGCGGCACAGCACCCAGAAAGCAGAATGTGGAGACAGTACCTTGCTCAAGGGTATCAAAGTGGTTCAAACCTACAAACTTCTGATCACAGGGGCAACTCCCTAGCCACCAGTGTAATTGTATAATGTTACACAGTATTAGGGTCACTTGTCACCCCACTGCTAATTGACCTAAACAGGCTTCCCATGGCGGCTCGAATTCAAGAAACTAACTCTTGTCTATAGAGTGACATCTGGGTCGGCACTCAGCTACCTTAATACTTTCATTCAGGCTTCTCTATATTTCTGCCATCCCTACACACAAGGCAAACCCAGCCCAGACTTTTCTCATTCATGGCTCCCCGCAGGTGCAACGACCTGCCAAGGAATCTCTCTGTATCTTCAAAAACCTCCAGAAGACTCATCTATATAGAGAGCAGCTCCTCTCCTGGTGATCGATCCTAAAGCACACTCGCTCTTCTATCTTCTTGCACTTCTACCGTTTTAAAGATTTTTTTTTAGAACTCTCCTCTGCCTCTCCCACTGTCCTGAAATTTGAGTGTTTTCTCAAATTGAAAGTTGCTTTGGATAAATGAATGAATGTAATTTATTGTGTCAGGCAGCCAAGAAAACTGTATAAGGGTGAACTCACTCCAGGCCCGGTTGCTTTGTACCGTGCCCAAGCAAAACTGTGCCCCCTCCCCACTCCCCCTGCTGGGCTGTGCTCACATTGCGCTAAATGTTCCAGACCCATCATGTTTGTTAAATGGGACGTTCACATTCGAGGTCCATGCTTGGGCGCAGCATAGCGATCACACTGAACCACTTGTAGCACAGAACAATCACACTAGCGAGAGTACACACTAAAACTATTTATCTTGTAGGAATTTTCAGTACTATGGAAAGGTCTTGAGCCACCCCTCATTTCTTTATATTTTGCTTTGCATCACCTCATCCATCAAAGTGTCTTATATTTGAGGAGATTAAATGAAAGAAATGGCAGCAAATGTTTTACTGCAACAGGTTGTAAAATGGCGAAAGACACAAGGTGCACTAGTACATCAGTACACTAATCACAGGCCTGATCATCTTAAACCATCTGCACCGGTTTTACCTGAAGTAAAATATGAAAAAATGAGGGTTGCTGAAGAGTTTTGCACAGTACTGCATGTTTTTGACTGCGACTACTGTTAACAGTAGTCATACAGTGCCAGAAACGTCCTAAGCAAGTCTACCAGAGATTTCCTGATCCACAAAAGTAATCATCTTACGATTAGCTCAAACTTAAAGAAAAAACAATATTGCATTAAAAGGCAAGTGGATTTATTCTTAGGGTGAGAACGCTGCCTTAAGAAGTTTTCAAACTTGTGTTTTGAGCCACCCCTTATTTCTTCATATTTTGCTTCTAATGCATTAGGCGTTTTTGTTTGTATTTTTAATGTAATCTTGAGGAACAGTTCTCCAGGTTTCTGTGTTTTTAGCTAACATTTGTTTGTTAATGATGACCTACGTATTAATCATTCAAGCATAACAAAGCACTTCTAACCTAAAGGCTGAACCAGTGAAGAAACAGGAGCAGATGATTCCAGATGATCAGGCGGTGATCAGTATACTGGTGGTGCTGAATGCTGAGTGGTTGGAACTCTTTTATTTAAGCTCCTTGTATCTTTAGACACTTAGCAGCCTGTCACAGTTGAATATTTGTTTCCATTACTTTCAAAGCGAAGTAATTAGAAATTATCCAAAGCAAGACAGCATTGTAGTGTGTATCGACCATTTCTACACAAAACCAGAATATGATGTTGGGCCAGACTTAAAGAGAATGATTTGGACCTTTATTAAGAAAATGGACAGGTAGAACTGAACAGAACAGATCAGCTTCCACTGGAGAACCACACACAATGGGTTCCGTCTGATGTGTCAATACCTCTGAATTTAGCGGTGTGACCTCAGACAAATGTTGACCGCTTGGATCAAAAGCATCCGACCTCAAAGCAAAGAAGCCCAGCAGCTGGACCTGAGATGAACCCTTCCTGTGAGAAGATGACTTTGGAACACTGTGCTTTGTAGACATTCGGCCAGTTGGGGTCCTGTGGTTCAGGCCAGCACCCAATTACCCAGGATACCTCGCGGCTTTCCTTTGAGCCGCGACCACAATGGCCTCCCATTCATATTCATAGGAACAGTATTTGCAGAACTTACGCACACAAAGGCTTGTGAACGGCACACTTCTGCATTTAACGCCCTTCTTTAATTATCTAAATGAATAAGGCGTCAGCAGTGAAAACAAGCGAAAGTGTGTTAGCTTTAGAGGAAAATTGCACTCTGGAAGAAACAGGGTTACGCCAGCTACAAAAAAAGGGGGGTGGGGGATTGGTGTGTGTGTGTGTGTGTGTGTGTGTGTGTGTGTGTGTGTGTGTTGGGGGG
>JBBPCX010000018.1:15677643-15704614 GCA_037974365.1 Hydrocynus forskahlii | reverse complement strand
TGTGTGTGTGTGTGTGTGTGTGTGTGTGTGTGTGTGTGTGTGTGTGCATGTGTGTATGTGTGTATGTGTGTGTGTGTGTGTGTGTGTGTGTGTGTGTGTAGCCTATATATGTGTGTTTGTGTGTGTGGTAACCTTATCTCACATTATCTGTCATATTTCCTCCTAGTCTTTACTCTTTTGACTCTCGTAATCACTTCTGTGTTCAGCGAGTGTCTCAAGTCTGTTTAGTCTGAGTGTGTGTTCATCTGTTCAGTAAAGCTGAACCATTTACCGGACAAATGTTATAAATGAATCAATGTGCAACTGGATAAAATCTACAGAATCTGCTTAAAATGATCACATGCTCCTCAGCTGTTTATGTAATTAACAGCAGTAGAATCAACAAATCAAACAAATGGACTAAAACAAATCCCCGTTTCTTGTCTTTTCTCACGTTTTCTTAACTTTCCAGTACATACATAGAGAAACTGATTTCCAGGTAGACAGATATGTAGATAGAGAAACTCTAGTGAATTACATATTAATGACAACCTCTTAAATGATGGACTCTTCATTAGTGCATTATTGTCTAACGTTTCCTCCCATGAACTGAACAGAACCTGAACAGTCTGTAGTTTCACAGCAAGCTTTTATTTAGTAAAAGGAAAACTGCTGTCAAAATTGCCTCTCAGAGGGAGTGTTGGTGGTAATCTTTCCAAAAGTGGCAGGGACACGATGCGGCGTGACAAAAAAGTGATAGGGGCATGTCTAAATGTCACCTTTATTGGTAAGTTTTAACATGTTTAGCCATTTTTGTTTGAAATCCAAAGTATTAACTGCCTCTTTTCTGTTGGGTTAGGTCTCACTTCCTGTAAGCGGCCATCTTGGTTTTTGCAGCTCCCAATTTTAAAAGCTCATAACTCCATCATATCTTATTATTTTTGTTTGAGTTTGGACTCATTTCAAAGCTAAGACTCTGAAGTTTCACATGTCAGAGAAAAAAAATCAATAAATTTATGTTCAAACAGCAACACAGGATGAAATACCGGATTTTACATTTGCTTGTGTTTTATGCATGCTGAATTCAGTCGTGCCTTATCGTCCTGGTTTTGTAAAATAAACTGCAAACACTGAAAACCCATAGCCACAGGCCTTTTCATCTTATATTCAAAGTTTGAGCTCAAAAGAATAAAAAAATGAATGTTTTATGAGTGTTTTAGTGCAAGCAGTACCATTGGGAGAGGCCATTTTGTTTGGAGACATCCTTATGTTTACCACAGAATTATAAATCAATAACACTTCAACATCGCTTCTTTAGAAAAACAAGAGCATCTGTCTCCACGCACCTCAAACTGCGTCTCTCGGACTGTCGCTCCAATTTCCCTTTGAAATTCTTATTTGCTGGCCAAATATCCCCATCAAATGTCTTCAAACATCCTCAAATATCCTGAATTTGGTCTTCTGTGTGTATTTCGCTTTGTTTCAGCATAAAAAAATCCACATAGGTCCAGCGGTCATTATACAGCTCAACACGCTTAGAGGAGGACACTAGGGCCGTTAGTAGCTCTGACCAAGCTCCTCAGTAAGGAGCTATGGACAGATAACTGTTCTAACTGTTTATTAATAGAAAACTCTCTCCCTCCCTCAGTCTGTCTTTCTCTGTCTCTCGCTCTGTCTCTCTCTGTCTGCCTGTCTCTCTCTCTCTCTCTGTCTCTCTCTCTGTCTTTCTCTCTCTCTTTCTCTCTCTCTCTCTCTCTCCCTCTCTCTTTCTCGCTCTTTCAGTCTGTCTTTCTGTCTCTCTATCTGTCTGTCTCTTGCTCTCTCTGTCTCGCTCTCTCTGTCTCTCTCTCTATCTGTCTGTCTCTCACTCTCTCTGTCTCTCTCTCTCTGTCTCTCTCTCTTTCTCCCTCTCCCAGTCTGTCTCTCTTTGTCTCTCTCTCTGTCTGTCTGTTTCTCTCTCTCTCTGTCTGTCTTTCTCTCTCTCTCTGCCTCAGTCTGTCTCTGTCTCTCTCTACTCTCTCCCTGTCCCTCTCTGTCTCTCTCTCTCTGTCTGTCTGTCTGTCGCATACCTTCTCTTTTTCTTCTTCTCCTTATTTCTGTCTCTCCCCTGCCTCTTTCTTTTTTCTCTCCCCCCATCAGTTGTTGTCTTATAATTGTTTGTATTGTTTCTTTACTATTTTTATCTGTAATTTCTATTTATGAACAAAAAACTCTACTGTGATTTTTCAAATTCCAAATCACACTACAAAGGTGAGAAACCAGGTTTGTACTCGTGGACGGTGTTGCAGTGAAATGACTGTGGTCAGTCACCTCTGTACATGAGAAAATCTCAGAAGGCCGGGGCGGATGCGGCGCTCGGAGCTGTTCATTTCTGCCGGCCCGGGAGTAAGTGTTTGGTTAGATGGGTAGAATAATTTCTTTGAGGCTGTGAGGAGCCAAACACTCTGCAGTTCCCTCTGAGCAGTCCAGCAGGATCACCAGCGCGATTGGCACAGCTCACACTTCTCTGACATGCTGCCCACTTCTTAGCCTGAGTGTACAACAGTAGGCTTTATTCTCTGTGGGATGTACCATGTGTGTGTGTGTGTGTGTGCGTGCGTGTGTGAGTGTGTGTACGTGCATGAGTGGGCGGATGGTCAGGCCAGTAAAAGCACATTAGGTCTTAAGAGAAGATTGTTTGAGATGGACGGTCAGAAATTGGGGGCTAGAGAGAGTGTTTCTTAAAAGTTATGTTAAGAAGTGTGTGTGTGTGTGTGTGTGTGTGTGTGTGTGTGTGTGTGTGTGTTGGGGGGGGTCTCATAAGCATATTCAATTCAAGCACACCATCAGGCCGCTCCTGAGAAAAAGGAGCTGATCATTAAAAATGATGCTTATCTAAGGAGAAAATTTCCATCCTTTTGCTTTTGTTTCGTGCTGTTCCTCCCATGCTTGGGCAAGCACTCTTTTCCTTTTCTCTCTCTCTCTCGCACTCTCTCTTTCTGTCCTTCGTAAGTGAACTCCAAGTCAAAACGTCACCTGCTATTGATCAGGCCTAATTTGCATCTGAGAAAAAAAAAAGACGTGCACAGTAAGAGAACGACAGCGATGATTTATTCATTTGCAAATCAAAAAGGAGGGGAAAGAGGTAGATGAGAGGGAGAATCTTCAGAGAGAGGGAAGGAGAGACTCTAGGCAAGGGAGATAGGGCTCTTTCTCTCTCTCGCTCTCTCTGCATTTTCGCTCGCCCGCTCACTCACTGCTTTCTCTCCCTCTCACTCTCTCTCTGCACCCTCAGGCCGGTGATGTGCAAGTCCCTCTAATTAACAAGGTGAATCATGCTGCCGCTCTCTAATTAGCCAACATGACAATCTAATGGAAACATGCGGGCGAAGCTGGCACACTCGGAGCCACCTCGCAAAAACCTCACTGTCTTTCTATCTGTCTCTTTCGTTCTCTCACTTTCTCCCTTCTCTGCACATTCTCCGCCGTATAACCCACAGCAAATGAAACCCCCTCGGAGTTCAGCGAGAGAACTGAGGGGTAAATGGAGCAAACAGAGTTTAAAGGCTAGGTGGGGGTAGGTCAGTAACGAGTGGAAAATGACCAGTCGGGACTTTTTACTAATTTCTCGCTTTCATTTTTTTGCCTTTTTTCCCCAGAGTGTAATTGAAATGTGTCCTTCTCCACCCCCGTACCTCTCTCTCTCTTTCTCTGCCATGAGCGTAACTCTTCGTACCCAATTCCCCTGATGCCAGCGTCCCAAGGAGTGCTGCTGCTGCACACAAAGAAAAAGGCCTCCTACAGGCTCTAACACACACACACACACACACACACAGGCCTTTCGCTGGAGAGACACTCCGCCATCTTGCTTGCAGGCAAAATAAAAAAAAGAAATCTCCTTTCTTGTTGTTCTCCCTCTCATTACGCTACTTTGTAATATTCGAAAACACACAGGAACACCAAAGGTATTTTTAAAAGCTCAGATCCTTTCTCTTTCTTTCTCTCTCGTTCACGACATGACTCCAGGATAAGTAAGGAAAGAAACTACCAACAACAAAGTGGCCAAACAAGAAGAAAACTAAATCCCACAGCACTCAGAGCGGCCTGGGCAATTTTTTTTTTTTATTCGTGTCTAGTCCAATATGACATTTGATGAAACAATAAATACGCTTTGGTGCGTCAAAAAAAATCCACCACTTGGTTAGTGAAAAGAGGAAAATATTATGTATTATCTCAAGGCATATTATCTCCAGGCATTTACTCAAGTCACATGAATTGGACAACTTGAGACTCAACTCGATCAAATCCACTTGACTTGTGAGCTGTCTCTGATCTGAACACCACTGACTCGGACTTTGACTCAGACTTGAGCATTATGATTTGAAAAGACTCAAGGCCCATGGAGAGGCATTTTCTTTTCTTTTTGTTTTCAGGTTTATTTTAAGGAGGCGTTCATGATGGGAAGTTCAATTAATTTTAGCAAACCAGTTCTTTTGACCTGCTCCTTTCAATGTCTGATACAACAGATTCATTTTCTTCAGTAAGTATGGATACGCTTTGCCTTTTGTACTTTGGATGCTATTGAGTTGTGGACCATTCTCAACACAGCGGATTGCCATTATAGTTTGATGCTGTGTGTGAAACTGTGGGTGACACCGGTATAAGTGCAAGAAGAGCTGTAAGGCGCAAGAAAGGACCAGTACCCCCAAAAATCCAGAAACTGACCCCCGACGAAAGGCTAGAGAGGCAAAAAAACTGTGCATCAACAGATGACCCCATAGTCTCTTACTGAACACCAGTGTTGACCATTGCAATGCTTTCCTCACTGGGATTCCCAAAAAGTCCATTGCACAGCTCCAGCTCATTCAAAATGCTGCTGCTAGAGTTCTGACCAAAACCAATAAACGAGATCACACCACTGCAAGTGCTTGCAGTGGTTCCCGGTTCGGTACAGAGTTGATTTCAAAGGCTTACCCATGTGTACAAGTCACTTAATATTTCGGGCCCTAAAAACATTTCTGATATGTTTGAAGTATTTATTCCTGATAGGTCTCTTAGATCTGCAGGAGCTGCTCAGCTAGTGGTGAAAAGAGCCGAAACTAAACTTGGTGAAATGGTGTCCAACAGCATCAGATCCGTGCTAATGGTAGCTTTAAAAAGCCAGTAAAAAACACACTATTCCATCACTATACTTCCATCACACATTGAATCTTCTTTTATGGGTTTACTATGCATTCTTTTACGTTTTTTTTACTTCCTACCAGTTTTATGCTTCTTGATTTATTAATATTTTTATTCTATTCCAGTAAAACACATGGACTGACCTCCGTTTATGACAACGTAGTTAATGATATGAATAATCATAATGGAGTTTATAATATGAATAAACTTGACTTGATTTGACCTGACCAGTAACAAGGTACAAGTGAGGTCTTTCTAATAAAGTGGCCAGTGGGTGCTGATCAAAGCCACAGTGATGTTGCTGTACTCTGGTCACAGTCAGTCTGAGGGTGCAAATTGTGAGGCAGTCAGAGTGGACAGATGGAGAAAAGTGAGAAATACACACTGATTTCATGCCACTCTGTCTAGTTTAAAACGAGGATTTCTTCTGCAGAGCAGCCAGTGAGCTCAAATCTGAACAGGCCTTGACATCAGCCAATGAAAACTGAGAACACCTCAAATATTAATGATGACAAATGTATCTCCATGGTTCTCCTGTCATCACCATCTCATCATTACTGGGAGTGTGGTGTGTTCAGTTTCGTCCAGCAACAAGCTATAGTCATTTATTGTATGATCTCCTGCTTTTTGGAAATCTCCAGTTGTCTTGAAAATGTAAAAATAGCTAAAAGGGTGGGACACCTAATCTTCTGTAATCTGTTAGAATTTTAAAGTGAATCCAAAGCATTAAAGATAACTAAATGTTCTATGCGGATGATTTAGAAATCTGAAACGCAGACTGTTAAAATATCTTTGAAAAGATCCTTCATTTTCTATATTACATTTACTCTGAGGACAGTCAGTCTTGGCATAATCAATACAAACAGGCCTCCACTCCACACAGGCCAAGAAACGGTTCATATTTTCCTAAGTTGCTTAGAGCTAAGAGCCAGGCTCTTCTGGCAATGCATGATCTGTTACTATATCCAGCCAGGCTGTGTGTGTATGTGTGTGTGTGTGAGTGTGTGTGTGCATCTTTATCTAATTGGAAGCATACAAGGTTGAGCGGAGAGCAGGGGCAAAATGCAGGGAAGCATAGTTCAAGACATTTCATGCAATTCTGGCGTGCAAACGAGGCAGAGAGAGAGAGAGGGAGAGAGACAGAGAGAGAGAGCAAGCGAACAAGTGAGAGAGAGAGCGAGAGAGAGAGAGAGAGAGAGAGAGAGAGAGAGAGAGGGAGATAAACTCAGATGGCCTGAGGTGGAAAAATATTTGAGGAAAATTATTCTAACAAAAAGTTGAGAGATTCCCATTGGACAGCTCTCAGTTTCATATGAGTGTGGAAATCACTCAGAGCGAAAAAGTGGAGCATCGCTACAAGGACATAGAGCTGCCCTGGGGGTGCTGGATAGAGATAGATAGACAGATAGATAGACAGATAGAGAGGGAGAGAATGTGAGGCAAAGGAAAAACGTGTGATCTTGAAGTTCAGTGAGGAGTTAAATTAGACTTGCAGGCATCTAAATCTATTTCAACCCAATCAAATTTACCGCTGTTCTAGCTTCCAAAGATTTGAAGACCAGAACTCAAAGTGGGGATGGTGACATTCTTTAAACACCAGGTGCTGTAAAAGAAGCAGGGCCGACTTTTCGGGGGCGGGCTGATGCAGCTGATTGACAAGTAGGTAACCACATGAACCACGGAAGCTCAGGCGACGTACCGTACATGATGATAAATACTGTAACACTTGGTAACATGTTACTTATCACTGCCATAAACATGACATGTACTGTCATGAGCTGTCCTGACAGATGCTGTTCAGTCATAACAGTGTCATGTTACCATTACCAGTCATTGTTATGACAGATGTCATCAGGACAGTGTATACACGCCAAAACAAATAGCATATGGCATAATCGATCACAATAATTACGGGTAAGTGTAACATGATAATTATATGAACAAAATCTGTCAGGATGGCTCAAAACACGACATGTTTATGGCGGGGCTTGTGATGTAAATGCTGGTGTGATGCTGGGTTTGGGGTTAGCTCTGAAGTTTGAAAGGCTGTGCTTTGCACGGCTAGGCGAACTCCGGCTGGTAGCCAGCGTGTACCTGGAGGGTGTTGGGTTAAAAGGTGGCCGATGACCCAGGTGGTCAGGACAGAGGCTACTCTCCTCTCTCTTGTCCTGTAGCCTGCAGACTGGGCCAGTCATGATGAATCTGTGGCCTCAGAGAGTCTGCGAGTTCTGACACAGTGATATATCTGCCAGGGCAACAGTTCTCTCTCTCTCTCTCTCTCTCTCTCTCTCTCTCTCGCTCTCTACCCATCTCTACTCCACTCTTTTGTGTTCTACCTCTTTCTCATTCATTGACCCTCTCTCCAGCCTTTTTTGTTTATTTTTTTTTGTTTCACTTTGTTACTCTGCCGCTCTCTTGCATATTCGCTCGCATCTTTCATTTTTCTCTCTTTGGCTCCACCACTTTTGATCTGAGTAGGGGTCTGGTGATAAGAGTGGTCCTGTGTATGTATCTCTCTGTCTCTGTCTCTCTCTCTCTTCGTTTTGGGCATTGATTTTCACTGAGGGCATTTTAAAAATAGTCCCTCTGTCCAGTGGAAACAGGCCCTCTGTCTGTTTGTGTATGTGTGTGTATTTGTCTGTGTGTGAATGTGTCTTTCTGATATTGTTGGGAGACACAGAAGAGGCAGAAAGAAGAATTGAATGTTGTTGAAGGGCAGAAACAGATGGATGACATCAGAGAAGCCCCCAACAAGCCAGCTAAAACTTCCCATTCACTTATTTATAGTCCCGCCATTCAGAAATTCCTCCAGTCCCAAAACACAGAATCTTTAGGATCCTGAGGGGTTGAAAAGGGCCTAAACCAAAAGTGCCGAACGCTGGTTATGAGTGGAGGCCGTTGCTGCCGCAAAGGGTGGAAACTCCCTTGAATTCATAAAAACTCTCAATAAACAGGTATCTTCAAACACTTGAGCGCACAATACTGTGCACAAGTCTTGAACTGCCCATCATTTCTTCATATTTTAAATCCAAAGAGCCAGACTTTCTTAAAGCAGTCTTGAGGAACAGTTCTCCAGGCTACATGAAGGACTTTCAAAGTCTCTCATTTTCAGTCCAGTCCCTGAACCTGGACAGTTAAGAGGAATGTTTTTTTTGTTTGTTAAGCCACACAGTGACCTACGTATGAATCATTCAAGCTGAACAAAGCACTCAAGGGCTGAACCAGTGAAGAAACAGGTGCAGATAATTCCAGATGATCAGGCGGTGATCAGTATACTGGTGGTGCTGAATGCTGAGTGGTTGGAACTCCTTTATCTAGGCAACTTGTATCTTTAGGCACTTTGCAGTAAAACGTTTATTCTCATTTCTTTCATTGACTCTACAAAACAAAGATTCTGCAAAAGCATAAAGAAATTAATGGTTGTTCAGGATTTTTGCACAGTACTCGCCACAACCCTAAATGAACCAGCTCCTCATCAGACATACAGATGGTAGCAGTGGAGTCACTGTCTTACGTGTTACTTAGTGACTTGCTGTCTCACTCTTAAATTTGACACCGTCGTCTCTGAGTGCAATGTCCTGCTTGTTCTGGTCTGTCCGAGTGGGTTTGGGTAATAAAACTCAACTCTCTTGCACCGTTTCTCTACAAACGCAAACCCCCCCATCCACCCACTGCCGCCCAACCCATCCTCTTGTAGCGGAGTAAAGCCAGCGGCCATCAGCCTCATTAATCCTGATGAAAATTTGGGCAGATGTGCGAGGGCTCGTCCACGACACAAACAGCAGCTCTGTCCCCCGCAGCCAATCAGGTGATGAAAACCAGAAACGAAGAGCGCAGAGAGAAACGACTGCCATTACACTCAGAGAGAGAGAGGGAGAGAGAGAGAGAGAAAGAAAGAGAGGGAGAAGGGGGGGTGCTCCTGGTCGCTAAGAACATTAAATAAAAGTGCAATTTCAGCAAGACCTTTTTAAAATTCAGATTGAAAATGAGTGTGAGTGTATTTGCAGCAGTGGAAGATGAGTGCGAGTTTGAGAGTATGTGCGTGTGTGTGCGTGTGTGTGCGTGTGTCTGTCTGTGGAGTCAATCAAGCCACACTGGAGAATATTACAGAGAGTGCAACTGAGATGAGTGTGTGCATGTGGAGTTAATCCAGGCCCTACAGAGAAGCATGTGTGTGTGACAAAGACGAGCATGAGTTTGTGTGTGTGTGTGTGTGTGTGTGTGTGTGTGTGTGTGTGTTTGTGATCTGTGTAAAGAAGGTGAGCACCATATCACTTACTGGGGAGGAGATCCACTTTGACTATCCCATCAGGGGAGGTTTGATAAGCTGCGCAATATATTACACAAACGAGCCAATCACAGTGTTTGATTACTGCATTCTGTGAGCATCCTGACCAATCATAGCTCCGCATGAGTTTCTGCAGGGCTTTGATGAATCTGGGTATTCGTGTATTCAGAGAAAACTGGATTATTTCAGTAAGGATAATGTAGATCAGTCTGAAACCATGTGATGCTGATTAAGCAATGTGTTTTCAATGCACTGCAAGGCAGAGCAGAGAGCAGGGGACGGGCAAATGTTAATAAAATGACATAGTTTGCTTTTAAACAGATCCACGTAGCAAAATCATCTGGGAGTTTATCAGCGATCAGACAGATTTTTCTCTGTCTTTGTACCATGAAAGTTCGGGGGGAAACTGGCTAAGTTAATGTGCACTTTATGGTCACCCTGATTGAAATCATTTAATCCTTAACATGGGATGTGATGCGATGCAGCTTGGTGCCGACATTTAATCGGAACAACCATGTGACATATTAACATCGTGCGTTCATCTTCCTGGTGGGCTCAAGATGCGTCTTTTGTCTACTCAGACCATTAGAAGTTCTCAGGAGCGATGGAGCTCCACCCTAATACCTTTGGGAAGAGCTGGCGTTTGTGATCATCAGTACCTGAGCTTACTAATGCTCTTGTGGTGGAATGCAATCAAATACTCACAGCAATGTTAGAACATTTAAAACCTTGTTAGTACCCTTGATTTCGGAAGAAATGCTAGAAGAGTAGGTGTCTGCAAACTACTGGATACACAAGATAGAAGGGAATGATATGGAAGGATGATTTCCAAAAAGGAGGTTTTTGACACTGAGTTGTGTCCACATAGGTTACAGAAATGTTATATAGTTTCAAAGCATTATGTAGATTATGAGACAGACAGACAGACAGACAGACAGATGGATGGATAAATTATTAGATAAATAAATAAACAAACAAGCAAATAAATAAATGTGTGCAATCTGCATCTTAATACTACAGTGTAGGTCCTCTGGACATTTGCAGACTATGAATGGACTTTCAGAACAGAATTATATTGTGATATACTGCATGTACATTAGCAAAAAAAAGTACTTGGACATTTGCTTTTGAATTTGGACAATTTGGGCTATTTCTACTGGTCCATTTATCATTAAATGTTTGCACAATGTAAAGGGAAGCTGCATTATTATACAAAGACTGATTGAATGATAGATAGCTAGATAGACAGACCAATAGATAGACAGACAGATAAATGAGAAAGCTGGAATAAATTGGTATTTTGCTGTGACAGCAATGATATGATTCTATAAAAACAACAAACAATGCAGCACTAAAGAGCACAAAGGGGTAGAGATATACCAGTACGCTGTGAGTGCTCTCTTTTGCCTAAAACTAGAAAAATAATAAGTAGGCCTGTTGGTCCACAGTACGTCACCAGATCCACTGGGACCAGCATAACTTTTTAATTGGCTGGGTAAAAACAATGGCAAAAAAACACACACAAAGAAAAAACAAAAAACAAAACAGAAAACCTATAAGTAAGCAGATTTGAGTCGTATTCTGGATCTCTGCTCTAATGGTGTTCCTCGCTGGAACATAAGGGCACATATAATTGCCAGCTGAAAAGATGCTGGGGACGCTTTGTGATGCAAATAGAATTGTCAAATTATCTGGCGAAAGGAAAAAGACTCAAACTGCACCTTCAATCAGCGCCCCAGTTTAACTCTTTAAAAAAAAAAAAAAAAAAAATGAGCCCGCAATTAATAATAGGCCTGGTTCGGCCAAATTTCGAGCAGGCAAAGTGGAGGAGAGAGAGAGAGAGACAGAGATAGACCAATTCATGAACATCAATCAGGGAAAATAATTCCTCCAACTTTTTTTTTTTTAAAGAGTCAGACTTTAAATGGCATTACATATGTAGCACTGCATGAAAAATTAATCTGGCGAAGCCTTGAAATGTCAGGGGTAATGATCGGCAGTGTTCTCACCTCTTTTGCCTTCTGCTTCAAACGAGCCTGCTCTGGGTCCTCCTGCCTCGAGCGACTCTGTGAGAGAGAGGGAGAGAGAGAAAGCGAGAGAGAGAGGGAGGCAGAGAGGGAGAGAGAAAGAGAAAGAGAGGGAGGCAGAGAGGGAGAGAGAAAGAGAGAGAGAGAGAGAATAAGAAAGAGGGAGAGAGTGAAAAGAAGAAACAAGAAAAACAGACAGAGAGCAAGAAAAGGAGAAAGAGAAGAGAGAAAGACAGGGAGAGAAGAAGAAACAAGAAAGGGGGGAGAGAGATAGAAAGAGAGAGCAAGACAATATACAGAAAGAGAGATGAAAGAGAAGGAAGACAGAAAGACAGATGGGGAGAAGAAACAAGAAAAAGAGAGAAAGAGATAATACATAGAAAGAGATGACGGAAGGGGGAGGGAGGAGAGAAAGACAGATGAAGCGAAGAAACAAGAAAAATGAAAGAGAGGGGAGAGATGGTGGGAGAGGAGAGAAAAACAAGAAAAAGAGTGATAGAGAGGGAAAGGAAGAGAATGGTGGGAGAGAAAGAAGGAGAAGAAAGAAAGGGAGAGAGAGAGAGAGAAAGAACAGCAAAAAACGAAAGCAGAGAAGAAAGAAAAGGAGAGAAGAAAGAGGAAAGGAGAGAAGAGAAAAAAGAGAGGTTAACAGCTGTGCTAAAGCTTCATTCCTCCATAGAGGTGGGTACTAAAATAGAGCCGAATGGGGCCACAGACAAGGTGTCAAGGACAGAGTGTGTGTGTGTGTGTGTGTGTGTGTGTGTGTGTAGATTTGTGATGGTGAGATTGCAGGGCCGCAGGCGTTGGCCTCCAACCTCGCTCTGAATCTGCCCATAACTACACCGCGGAGGGCTGATTCTAATCAAAAGATGATATTAAGAATTCTGTGACTCACAGAGGTCCAAAACTCACCCTAACACACACACACACACACACACACACACACACACACACGGTCATATTCTTCTGTTCTGAGTGGTGTCCCTGCTCCTGTATTGTGCAATGAACCTATAGTTACTGCTGCTGCCGCTTGTGTGTGTGTGTGTGTGAGAGACTGTGTGTGTGTGTGTGTGTGTGTGTGTGTGAGAGAGAGAGAGAGAGAGAGTGTGTGTGTGTATGACTGAGGAAAGAGCCCTATTAGAGTTTCAGCTGGTAAGATATCCTAACTGACTAACCCTGACCCTGCCCACAAATGCACTACTAACTTTACAGAGTCTTTACAGAAAGTCAATTTATTAATTTTAACCTTCGTTTGTTTTATGTGTGAGAGGGCTGGATCCAACATTAATGGCATCCTGATCGCCCAAAGCAAGTAACACACAAAGTCGGGGGCAGCAGCGATGAAAATCAGCCGTCTGGTCGGGATAAAGGATGTTTGGTCAGGGGGGGAAATCTCCTCGTACTTGATGCTGCCTGAATTCCCTTCCGTGTCCGAATGCCCCTTCATTGTGGATAAAGTGGTGCCGTCCAGCTGCACGCTGGACAAAGTCTGACCAATTACCTCCCCAGTAAACTGTAGCGAGAGGCACCATTCAAAACACTGGTGAAGCAGGAGTGTGTGTGGCATTGAGAGTGAGAAACTTTACTCCCTCCAGCAAACATTTTTTACTCACTCTAGGGAAAAAGACTTCCTTGGGTGGATTCTGATCCATTCATGACGTCCAGTCTGTAGGTTTTACCTTAAAAAGCAGGTACAAAAGTCCTGGTTCTTTGTTGGCACAGTGGTTTACAGAAGCCAGTCATGAGAGTGTTGAAGAATTTTATGTGTTTAAGCAAAACAGGCCCCTCGCTCTGGTCACGAACACATATGACAGAAGGTTTTATTACCACAGAAAACACACTCATGCCCTTCCATACCTGCCCACACGCAAAATAACACACACACACACAGACACACACACACACACACACACACTGTGTAAAAGCCACCCCTCAGTTCTTCATATTTTGCTACCAAACTTTCTAGTATTTTTAATATAGTCTTGAGGAACAGCTCTCCAGGCTTCCTGAAGGACTTCTGAAGACCCTCAGTCCAGTCCCTGAACCTGACCAGTTTCAGAAGAATGTGACCTACGTATGAATAATTCAAGCAGAACCATTTCTTTCATTTAATCTACTCTATAAGATACGACAAGTTTGATAGTATTTTTGCACAAACAAGGTGCAAAATATAAAGCAACGGGGTGGCTCAATACTTTTGCACAGTACTGTACAAAAGTTTATACGTGTGTGTGTGTGTGTGTGTGCATACATACATATGCACACACAAAAGAGAACATTGTAACATCAATGGTTTTATGAGGTTTGTGTACGTCTGCTTATTTGACAAATATTCTTTGAAAGCAAATAGCAAGTCTGCCCCCAGACAGTGAACTTTCATTCAACAAACCAACCAGAAGTCTAGAACCAGAGAATCCCCGCCTAACTGCGTCGTATTAATGATGTGAAAGCCCCTCGGTTTGAGTCTCTCTGCTCAGAGTAAAACCCACCCGTCTGTCTCTCCCCCTAAAGCTGGCAGCCTGCCCAGTCTGCTCCCTCAGACACAACACACACATGTTCAGCGCCCTCACATACACAAGCAGAGCTTTCAGGACGTGCTTCCCAACCCACCACCAACAGGCGACACCCTCAACATACAAACAGAAAAGGATTGAGACACTACAAAATCAGGCCTGCAGTGATGAGTAGGGACTCACTGATCATGAATTTTTATGGCCAAAACTGATCCTGATCCACAATAAAATTTATGAATCAAAGCAATAAACCTATTGCCAGTCATATGATCGGAGCAAAAGAATCGACCAATTTTGATTCTGATCATGCATTCCTAGGGATGAGTGAGTCCAAAAAAAACGACTGGGACAAAATAATCAATAAAATAAATATTAAAAATAAATACACAAAGAAATATCCAACGTTTAGGATGGTTTCCCTTTTCACTGGGGGTGTGGTGGGAGGTAAAAAATTCATAATCAAAATTTATCAACAAATCCTTAAGTGGGCCTAGCCTTCCTAGTTATCCTTTAAATTAAGGGGGTAAAAACAACATTTGTTGCTACAGCGATGCAAAGGTGACAAATCAACTGGTTTTGAATGAACTGACTCGATTATAATCGAATATGAAAAAAATAATCAATACATATTGTAAACTAAAACAGAACTCTAAACCAAAAATCTCTAATTTCACTACCGTGCAAACATTCCTAACAGTTTTGTGTTCAATGTCTCTCTAAAATTGCTCGAAATTGCATAAATACTCCAAACTGAACTGAGTCGTAAGAGACTGAATCACTGAGGGGTCAGGGATTCACATCTCTACTTTATAAATGTATCTGAAGACACATTAATCACTGATAGAACACAATTGGAGCAGATCTGATCCCTGTAGTAACAGTGACCTGCTCTGACCATGTGTATTTGTATTACAGCACAGGGTCTCTGTCTATGTCCATAGCTCCAATTTCTCTGTATAATTTAGCCTGTTTGTGCATTTTCCTTAATTTGCCAGAGTTGCTGAACAAAACAGGAACCTCCTTACTCATCTTCTCACTTACATACTGGGAGCAAGAGAGAGAGAGAGCAGAGGATGAGTGAGATAACACGAGAGGGAAAGTGTCAGAGAGAGAGACGGAGAGAGAGAGAGAGAGAGAGAGGGAGAGAGAGAGAGAGAGAGAGAGAGAGAGAGGAGAGACACTCAGCAGGCTGCTCTGCTCTCCGCTAATTGGCTTTAAATATATCAGGCGGTCCACGTAGTGGTCTGTATCTGGGCTGAGAGAGACGCGTTTGGCCCCTGGCCCTCGCGCCGGTCCCTCAAGACTTGAGTCATATTTTAAACAGAGGATGAAGGGGGAATTATTTTAGTGGGTTCATGTTTAAGAGGTCAAAATGAGCTGAGCTCCGAGAGCCAGGGAGAAGAAAGCAAGGACATAAAGGAAGAGAGAGACAGTGTGTGTGCGTGTGTGTGTATGTGTGTGTGTGTGTGTGTGCATGGCCTAACCCACATAGGCTCGCTCCCTCTCTCACACACACACTCACATGGTGCCACTGGCACACCACACATCGCCCATCGCTGGTGTCACTGGTTTTAGTGATGAGGGCTATTTTTGTGGGGTTTTTCTCCCCCGTTAGTAAAGTGGACAGTGGTGCAGTCCTGCTGAATTATCCTGGACTACTATAAGAGAGTCACAGCACATTAACAGACAAAATAAAATCTGAATTAAGGAAATGGGAACTGAAGTATCTGGAAAAAAGCTCTTTGCAAAGTAAGCAAAACTACATAATGTGCCCGCTTGGGCCTAATTCTGTTCAAAGTTGTTTACTGAATTTACTATGATTTTCCAAAATATACCACAACACAGATGAAACCTGTGGTCAATGTCGCATAGCCATAGCTGATTTTGTTCACATGTTTTGGTCTTCTGGGCGCTGACATTCAAAACTCTAAATTGAAGCATTTCAGAATCAGAAAACTTTTGATCCCAGAGGAAATGGCTCAATCAGGCTGAATATAATGGCAAGAGTTGAAATAGCTGTATGTGGAGTTCCAGGTGAAGGGATAGTGTTGATGAGCACCACACAAAATTATTTTTCTTGGTACACTGCTAGAATGGAAATCTCCACAACCACTGCTTGGGTCAGTATGGCTTTGTGAATTAATCTCATTTTAAAAGCTAGCAAAAATAAAACACTTGGTCTGAGGATCAAATAAAACTTTCAATAAAAATTGAGGACCTATGACTTCTCATTTTGAAATAATTTTTAAAAAGCTAAGTTCGCATGTAGGCTGGCTCAGAACCACTTATTCACTCAATCAACATTCAAAACTACATTTTAAAGAAATCATACTACCATAACCACTGCAAATTTCCCACTTGTCGGACTAATAAAGGGTTATCTTATCTTATCTTATAACCTTATAAATTTTTGTTTTTATCTTGGAGTGTATACTTACTGTCTTATATTTATTAATTTATGTACTTCGTCCTGTGGTTTATAATTTGACTATTTCAGTTTGATGAGATCTTTATCATTGACCGTCTAACCATGGATGGGATGGATGGATGGGAAGAAAACTGCCTGTTCACTGCGGTTCAATAAAAAAGTAGAAAAACAAGCTACAGAACTGATACAGCCCATAACTGTTCACAGGCAGGTGTCAAAAACTGAAGAAACTCTTCTTCAGGCTGTGCACCTGATACATACACAGGGCCCTTTTATCAGAAACACTCATCATATAGATACACATTGTAGGTGTGCTGTTACAGACTGTGGCTCATCTGTTACTGCAGTTTTCCAGCTCTCGCTTCACGCTGTAAATTAGTGGGAAGGGACCACCTGGTCACAGAGTACTGGGGTGATGGACCACTCTCAGCACAGCAGCGACACTTATAGTGTGTGGTGCATCAGACACATTGGAGAAGACGCTGTGTGCACTCACTGACCACTTTATTAGAAATTATGGCTTCAGTTAACAATTACATCTATAATAAGTTAATCTTTCAACTTTTCATCAACTAAAGATAGTCATAGTTATAGTCATAAATATTGAATGTGACCATTCTATCATATGTGAACAGCAAGAAATTCTTCTTCTGTATTTAAACCCATTCACCAATTGAAGCTGTCAGGAACACGGCGCCCGGGGAGCAGGGTGTGGGGACGGTACCTTGCTCAGGGTACCTCAGAGGTGCTTAGCAGTCTTGGGAATCAAACCCACGACCTCCTGACCACAGGGCGAACACTCTAATCACTAGGCTACCATACTTTCGTATTTGTGATTGTTAACATCATACTATTGTTTCAGATAATGTTAAATAATGGCAAAAGAAATTTAAAACCATCCAACCTCTTAAATAGCTCTGTTTTACTGTTCCCGCTATTTCCCAGTTGACATGCTTTACTAGCATACTAGCTTACTAGCATAAACAACCAAAACAACCAAAAATGAATGAATTTTCTCAGTTACAGGTCATACAGGTCAAACCACCAAAACAACCAAAAATGAATGAATTTTCTCAGTTACAGGTCATATACACTTTGTGCTGTGGTGTGTTCACATATGACAGAATGGTCACTTTCACTTTCGTATCCTTGTTGTTTTATGTACCAGTTTTTCTAACCTTTCTTTATCGTTACGTATTAAACGGGTTACTGGTCCTTTAAGAATAAAATGACCTCTTTTCTGATTGGCTGCCTTATATTAAGCCTAATTCAAAAAGTAAGCTGGACTTAACATTGCTACCAACTTTGGGAGAATGGGCTGGTGCACAGATAGAGACTGAGTGCCTTCCTCAATCACAAGGATACTCTACAAAAAAAAAAAAAGGGGGGGGGGTCCTTCAGATTTCAAAGACTTCCTCAATGGTCAAATTCTGAGCACAGAGCTGTGTTTGGGCAGGATGTTTTTGAGTGGTGGACCACTTTCGACCTAGCAGGGACACTGATGTGTGTAAAAAGCTCAGAAACACCACTGTTCCACTGGACTGTTCCCATGATAGCAACTCACTATTTCACCCCTATGTCAGTGTCACTGCTGTGCACCCAAAGAACATCTGGACAGCGGTGGTCCTTTGCTTTGACAGACCTAGAGATGGAGTGCATGGAGTGCAAGAAGCTGTATCATACAGTGTTATAAAAATACCAATAAATGTGCTTCACAATAGAGTCAGAACCAGAAATTGGACAGGACTGCAAGCTTTTTGTTCTTTATTCATTTCAATCATTTGTATTCATTATTTTACTGAATATTTCTGAATATCTCTCTCTTTGAACCTGTGAAAAAGTCTGCTGGCTTCATGCGTATCAGAGAAGCCCATATTAGCCCTCACCCTCCCTGGCTGGTCAGTAGGGGGTGGCCTAGATGGCATGTGGGTATTTGCAAATGAAAAAAAATAAATAAATTTAAAAAATGTGCAGTTTCATGGCGAGGGACCGAAGAGGCTGTATGTGGGTTGTGGTGAAGAGACTTACTTTAGCTGCTTTGAGAAGTATTTCTCTCTCCTGTTCGTCTTTCCTCTGTTTCTCCAGCCGTTCCAGCTGCTCAAAAAACTTCAGCTGAGAGCGGACGTCTGATGACTGCTCGCACCACTCCTCGTCCTAGTCGGAGAGGGGAGAGAAGGGTGGAGAGAGATTGGGGGGGGAGAGAGAGACAGAGACAGAGAGAGAGAGAGAGAGAGAGAGGGAGAGAGGGAGAGAGAGAGAGAGAGAGAGAACAATGAGGGCAAACTGACAGATGAAGAAGGGGGAAAAAAAGGATACCGTAACCAAAAGTTTGGGTTTACAAAAACAAAAATTTTCCCATTGGACTTTTGTTTATGACTCACTTCTGAATGCATGTAATGTAGCATCCAAACCTCCGTGAACTCAGGTGGAAACAAAAGTTTGTGGGCAAACAAACCATTAACACCATAATTAAACATGTTTATTTCAGAAACGTGCCCTCAGCCCTTCTCGTTCTCGTATTACCTCACTCTTTCCAGCTTTTCCGTCTGTTTTGTGTGTGAGTGCGCGTGTGTGTGTGTGTGCGTGCGCGATGTTGGGATCACAGTGGTACTGAGCTGAAAGGATCTGAGATCCACTCGTTCACCCTCCCTCTCTCTCTCTCTTTTGTTGGGTGTTGAGGTGGCGGGCTCCGTCGTGGGGCGCTCTTTTGCTTCCCCCCCCCTTTTTCCCCCGCTGATGCTGACAGAGTGGCTTCACAGGGCCTTGTGCACTTCTAACGCACCTCATTTCCAAACCACAACACAAGAAAGAAATGCAACAAAATATAACACAGAGGAAAACAGAGCGGCGTAAACGAGACGTGAGCGGCCGCCGCGCGGCGACTCTCTCTGCGGTCCTGCGTGCAAATAAACAACTTTTTAAAAGCCTTTCAAGCCCGGCTCCTCCTGTCTCGCCTTTCTTCCTCGGCAGGCAGGAAGGTTTCGCTCCGCGTCTTGGAGCGCTTTGAAAGGAGCGGCGTACGTGGGGGGCTACAAACGATCCCGAGGAACACATCCCGCTGCCACATTGTGTCTGGAAAAAGTTGAGACTTTTTTTCCTTTTTCGATCTCAGATGGATGTTTATCCGTTTTCTTTCTGGCCTTTTAGTTTGCGGTTCCGAAAGTTCTGGGCCAGCGTCTTCATCTAAACAGAACCTGTTTCTGCTTTTCGTATCTCATCTAGGACAGCAAGGTCTGGCGCAAACGTGCCCCTGACATATTTATGCTAAACTTTCTGAGAAGTCACTTGAAGACACAGTATGGTGTTTAAGAGAATGTTTTTAGCAGCTCAAACATTCTCAAAGACACTGTAATCCTGAAGCATGAGAGCATTTCTCAAAACAGTTCTTGCAACACAATGTTAGACTTTTTACAACAGTTTCGACACAAAAAGTTCTAGAGTAGGGATACGCAAGTGTGTATGTTCATCATGCCCCAGAATCTAAAAATTAAAAAAATATTAATAGTTTAATAAGAATTACTAATTCACTAACAACTAATAAAATATTTTGA
The DNA here is from genome assembly GCA_037974365.1 of Hydrocynus forskahlii. Taxonomy (NCBI): domain Eukaryota; kingdom Metazoa; phylum Chordata; class Actinopteri; order Characiformes; family Alestidae; genus Hydrocynus; species Hydrocynus forskahlii. The sequence goes on along the minus strand of JBBPCX010000018.1, from coordinate 15,684,668 downwards.
ACAAAAGTAAAGGTGAACATCCCGGGTATATGATAACTTTGACACTGGTTAGATGTTCAGTGTTAGTAACTGGTAAATATGTCAAGTGAATTTTTTTTCCCTGTACGATCAGATAAAAACAATAAAAATAATAACTAAGTAGGTTAATAAACATTAGAAATGAGATACACACACATATATGTGTGAATATATACACACACAATCATACATATATACATGTTATACGGTGTTACGGAATTTGATGAGACTATATATATTATAGGCTATTAAATGCATTACTGAATAAGTTAACAATATGAATCTTTAATATTACTTTACTTTCATTTAGATTTATGGGCATTTCATGACTTCTGAGTATGTACTGAAACACTCAAAATAACATGAGGTGAAGTACATGGATGCCCTTTTTAAAGGCCTTTGTTGATGAAATGTGTTGTTTAGGTCAATTTAGTGGCTTAAAAAGGTTCAGAATACTAAATACATATTCAAATACCAATGTAATGAACAAAGAGTTGAGTTTTCATATTTTTCAGGAAAGGCTGACCTCTAAATGGCTCAGTGGAACAGGTAACTAAAGCAAAGTATGGGTGTGATCTATTGCTGCACAGATGTAAGTATCTGTTTATCTGCAATGGTTGCAATTTATTTAGTGTTATATGGAAGGCCAATAAGAAAATCATTGCTGTAATTAAGATGCAAGGTGAGGCTATCCATGTTCATGCTCTAAAAAAGTAAGATATGACTGAATATGGGCCTCAAACGCTTCTTAAACGGAAAAACACAGACTGGCTAACTGATCATGTAAAAGCTAAAGTGTATTTGTTAAAGACTCTATAAGCTCTCTTTTCTGGTCTCTCCTACCTTGTTGGAGTCCATCCTGTGCTGGGCGATGGTCGTGACCTTCTCCAGGACGGTCCGTAACCGTGACTGTGTGGCGTGAGAGATGAAGTTCACTGCCTCCAGAGGTACCTCAGTCACCCCATACTTCTTAGCTAGAAAATGAAGAAAACATTAAACACATTAGTCGGGCGTCTCGTCTCACAGCAAGAAGGTCCAGGTGACTGAGGGTCACTTCTGTGAGGAGTTCACAGGTTCTCCCCATGTCCATGTGGGCTTCCTCCAGGTAGTTCAGTTTCACTCTACAGTCCAGGCAAACTGGAGATGCTAAATTGCACCCAGGTGTGAATGTGAGTGTGTGATGGACTGGTGACCCGTCCAGAGTGTCTCTCGTCTTTCACCCTATGACAGTTAGGAGAGCCTCCAGCAATCCTGGTTAAGCACAAGCGTTTCAGATAATGGATGGATGGACAATGATGTTTGCAACAGCTAAAACTAGTCTTTTCAAACTGGTTTGATCATGTTTCTTTAATAACCAGGTTTTTGGTTAATTACTGGTGAAGATGTGCACAAACTTCTGATGGGCAACTTATATAAAGGGTACCAAAATCTGTTTGAAAATGCTTCTCTAACACACAACTCACTAAAGATTTTTTAAGTCATGTATAAAAACATAAAACAACCTAAACCGGCACTCCTGACCAATGTTTCTTTCTGGGTCACAATTCACTGGTTTGAAATCTTTGCAGTACCCTCAAAAAATATAAGGAAGCACTGATATGGGCTTCAAGAATGTACTGTATGTACTAGGAGTGCAAAATGTCTCAAAAATATCATTCAGCGTCCTCATTAACGCACATAGCCGTAGGAACCCGACATGTAGCTGATCTGAATGAAGAAAAGAAAGAGAGCAAGAAAAAAAACAGAATTAAAAAGCTCCTTTTTCTGCCTTTCCTATGTGTTAACGTGGGTGACCACCTTCACTTTGGAGGATAATTAGGCTTCCTCGCAGCCATCTACTACCAGAGGTTCTGCACGCAGGACCGAAGTCTTTGGTCGGTAACCATCTTGTTACATCCTTTTATTTCATTTCCAAATTAACATAATTTCCCCTTCTACTGTTCTTTTAAGTAAATCACAGCAATTATTTAAATCAGCCGTTGCGTTTGTACAGTGCACACTTTCTCGGCAGCTTGAAATGGTGAAGATGGTGGAGATAATGAGTGGCAAAACACAAAGAAACAGGAAAGGGCTTCCAAAAAGAATGGCGAAAAAGTAATCAAACGATGGCATTTCCTGCTGCTGCCGATCTGGGGGAAAAAACAAAACACCAAAAAAAAAAACAGCAACACATTCTAAACTCACAATCAAAGTGAAGAAAACAGGCCGGTTTTCCTTCTTCTGAGACATACTTGCCCCATGTGTAACAGCACATGTAACTACATTTCAGAGCGCCATCGAGTTCGACTGTTTATTTTATTCTAATTCACTGCTGAGGCCCGACAGTTGACAATTTGAGTGCAAAAACAAACAAAAGCACAGGAAACACATGTGCCGAAATATTTCTAAAATCGAGTTCTCATCCTCTCTTCCCAGAAGTGACCCAAAAGTACACTTTGATATAAACCCCCCGAGGCACTGCTCTGAATAGGAGTAACACGTTTCTCAGGATACGAAAGGTCAGTAAGCGTGGTGAATTGTGATGAAAGTCAAAGCCCCTCAAAAGAGGGGTCTACTTGTGCAGCAACTGTCTGAAGGTTGGGCGAGTTGTGTTAAATCCCATTTGACCAAATGAGCATTCTTTGTCTGTGCTTCAAAACTGACTTAACACATGGATCATATGTGCTTTGATGCTCTTTCTGAATCGTGCTGCTCCATTTTGTATTTGAGTGCTTGTATTTTGCGCTCTGTGTTATGATGCTGCTGTGTTTAGGGGGATTCGGTGGGACAGCAGCGAGCCATCAGTTAGTTTAGACAGACACTGCAGACAGCTCCAGCTGTGAGAGAGGGCCATATTCAGCCACACAGCAGGAACAACCACACTGACCTCCTCTTTACTTAACACATCATGCAAACAGAAAGAGAGATAGAGAGAGAAGGGCGGCGGGCACAGAAAGAAAGAAAGAAAGAAAGAAAGAAAGAAAAAGAAAGAAAAATGAGAAAGCAAAGGAAAAAAGAGAATATGCAAAAAGGAAAGAAAGAATCTGAGAGCTGCTCTTAGACTGGAGAGCTGTTCTTAGATCTGAGAACTAATTCTACATTTGAGAACTGATCATATATCTGAGGGCTGTTCTTAGACCTGAGAGCTGATCTAGATTTGACAACTAATGATAGCTATTTGTAGCTGATCATCTATTTTAAATTTAAAAGCTGATCTTCCATCTTTTTTCCAGACTTTCCTCCAGGTTTAGTCATGTCCAGTTCCACCCGCTAGCTAGGACTCCTATTCAGGAAAATACCATTGGAAGAGTGAAGACGAGCATGTATTTCACGTCAAACTCTACTGAATCTTTTTGAACTGCCACTTACTCATCTTTTAACAGGCTGGAAGAAACACTACAACTTTCTGTAACAATTATCAGACACACACGCCGACTTATACTGTCATGAGCAAGTGATGCAGGGAGAGGGAGGCCCAACCCAGAGAAAGTAAACCAAAGTAAACCAAACTTCCAGCCATGGATGACTGTGGCATCATCAGGAATTGAACTCCCAGCGATCGGGCTAACGCTTAAACAGCTGTGCCGTTTGAGAGCTCCCAAGATGATCTCACTGTTCTTAGATCTGAGAGCTGATCTTGGATCAACTCATGCCGATCCCAGTTGTTTTTCTTCATTCCCACTGAGGTCAGTCTCTTAAGAAGGCTCAGTGAGCATAAAGACTATCCTGAGTGTAAAAGAGCACTACAGGGCTTTGTATGTGTGTAGATGAGTGTGTGTTTACACACTGCTCTCTGCCTGAACAGAGCTGGCAGACTGAGGGGCCTCCCCTGGTTTGCGGTCACCCTGGAGCTTTCCTCTCCCAATCACTGACACAAGCCTACCGCCGTGCTGCTCCTCCCCAGCAGGGGGCGCTTTGTTCACCCCCTACACCCCCCCCACCCCCCCCACACACACACACACACACACACATTCTCTCCCACACACACACACACACACACACACACACTCTCCCACACACTCTCCCACACACTCTATCTCACACACTCTATCTCACACACTCTTTCTCACACACTCTTTCTCACACACACACACACACAAGCACTCCAGAGCCCAGCGCATTTCCATTCTGTAAGCAGCCCAGTGCTCAAGGGTGCACAATAACAACCACATAGAGGTGCACTGCAACTGCAGCAAAGCCTCGGGCTCCTTCACATCCACTGTGCAGGCTTAATTGAGAGCCAGTGCATGCTGAGATGGAGGAAGGAGAGGACAGAAAAGAAGAGCAGGGGAAAAGAAGAGCAGATAGTGATAAGAATGGACATGTACAACTGCACGGTATTTGAAGCAACTTTGTAAGCATGGGCGTAAGTTAATAAGATCGCCGCATGTATCCTACATTTCATGACAGAGGTTGGTGCCAAAAACCCGATGAAAAAAAAAACCAAACAAACAAAAAAAAAAGGTCAAATGTAAAGTTTTCCAAAAGAAGAGGATGACTATTGGAAAACTTCTAATTTACACATTTCCCCTTCAATCTAAATGTAGCTGTGATCAGGAAGTTGTGGGTTCGAAGACTGCTAAGTACCTCTGAGGGACGCTTGAACAAGGGACCGTTCCCACACACTGTTCCCTGGCCACTGTGTTCCTGGCTGCCCACTGCTTCACTTGGTGAATGGGTTTAAATGCAGGGGAAGAATTTCGTGCTGTTCACACTGTGTGCTGTGGTGTGTTCTTGTATGACAGAATGGTCACTTTCACATCAAGCATGAAGTCTTCTTTAGTTTTATACTGCAGCTGGAGTGCCAGTATAGCTCAAAAGTAATGGAAGTCTATGTCACCCAAGATCTTTTTGCTCTACCATAAATCTTAAAAAAGCAAACATAAAACAAAGAACACGTCTCAACAGATGGACTACGAGGGAGGTTAATTTTTCACCAAGCTATTCTTTCATTGATATTCATAAGCTAACCTAGCAAAACTCACCCAAATCTTCACCAAGGCATAAAAAATTTAAGTGGACAAGAGAATGCAGGAACAATAACACAGCAAGGTTAAATAATCGAAATGCAGAAAAGGCATCTGGTTAAAATGCATTGGTTAATCATTCTGAAAGGGCTGATTCAACCACACTGATTTTGGGATGTTAGCATAAATATAATAATATTCAATAGTGTGTGCAGTAAAAGACACGTTTTTCATACTACATGTCCTGATTTTACATGTCACAAATAATGTCCTCCAACAGCACTTTTCCAAAAAAAAACAAAAAAAAAAAACAGTCCTTACAGTTTATTCGTGACTTCAGGGGAAAAAGCCCAGTCATCTGAGCATTGGTCAGACCATAACATGAGCTCAACACATATAGCATAAGCACCAGCCCCACACAGCTGTCTGTGGTGATGGCACGACAGATACAGTCACAGACGATAAACAGATATGAAGAAAAGAAAAAAAAACACAACAAAGCCAAGCCAGAGTGAGGCGAACAGAAAGAGGGAGAGTTGCTCTTTTTGCTGCGAGCATTTCCAGACTGGCCTACATTCGGTGCAAGATGAGTTTATGACGAACAGAGTGAGGAGCTGTGCAATAACCACAGATCATGCTGAAGCTAATGATCTAATGGCTAACAGGGATACTGACAGTGTTAATGATGATGAAGGCTCCTCTTAAAGGTACATTCATGAAATAAAGCAACATCCAAAGGCAGGAAAGGAAGAGGTATTTGACCAGTTTCCGGGTTCTCATGCAGGAGTAAAATCTGCCTTCAGGATGCTGATAAGCGCCACCCTCTCCTCACCCACTTTATTCTGATAGGCTGCACCCAGAGGCCTGGTTTTGATCACCCTAAGCGAATGAGGGTTAATGCAGTTCAGAGACTACACATAGTAAACAAGCTACTGCACTAAAACATCTCCTTGTACTACTTTAATCATTCATCTGTGTAATCATTAAACTTTTCATCACCAATATCTCCTCCCTCTGTTGGTTTGTTTGATTTTGGCCAGTCCGTCTCTGTATGTATATGTGGTGTAGTAAAGGGGTGGAACAATCTGAAAGCATTCATCCATCCTTTATTAGTGTGCTTGCAAGCACACTACTGTTCTTCCGAAGTTTTATTATCGTCGTTTTTCTTCCGTTCACCCATTTTTTGGCCACCTACTCCTCCCAGGGCTTTCGAGACAGAGACACCGTTCCAACTGTGAAACGTTCACAGCTTTTTGCTACGTCTTGTCGTTCGTTCGTTATTCCTGTTTTCCTGGCAAAAACGATTTCCAAAAGTATTGGCACCCTGAAACTTTCAGACAGTCCTGCTCAGACATGCTTCGTCCGAAACCCACCAAACTTCATGTGATACCTCAGGCCAACTTCCCCGAGACACAAACGCGGTTTTCCTTGTCTTTCACTCATCTCTTTTTTCCCCATTCACTTCCATTCATTTTTAACCCCACTGAAATGAATGCAGTTTAAGAAGAAACTTTCAGGTTCCATACAATGACCAAACCTTATGAAACTATATGAGACCTCCAGCCACGCCCCCAAAACAATATGATCAAAAGTATTGGGACAGAGCGGTCGTACAAAAGTATTGGGACACACACACTAATGCTATGGTAATGTTAAAAGTAATGCTAACGCTGATGTTAATGCTAATGCAACGCTAAGTTCTGCATTTGAGCAAGCACACTTTGCATTTTCTCAGCAGAAATGCAGTCTAGTTTGAACTACATTATTTAAAAAAGGTGGAGAATCACCCTGGACAGGTCACCAGACCATCACAGGGCAGATGCATACACACACACTCATGCACTCTCACTCTCTCTCTCGCGCACACTCTCTCTCTCGCGCACACTCTCTCTCTCGCGCACTCTCACACACTCACACCCAGACACTCTCAAACACTCACTCTCACACACACACACACACACACACACACACACACACACACACACACACCCACTCACACACACACTCACTCACTCCCACACACACACACACACCCACCCGCACCCACACCCACACACCCAC
>JBBPCX010000018.1:15650788-15671988 GCA_037974365.1 Hydrocynus forskahlii | reverse complement strand
CGCGTTATTTTTTTCTGTGATTAATTAATCTAATTAACGCGTTAAATTCCCAGCCCTAATATATATATATATATATACATATATATATATATATATATACCCACACACTTAGAGAGAGATACGTGAACAGACCACGGCACACTGTGAACAGCATGAAATTCTTCCTCTGCATTTTAACCCATTTACCAAGTGAAGCAGCCAGGAATGCAGCGCAGGCGGGCAGTGAAGTGAAGATATATATATATATTTTCTAGTCTTATGTACCAGAAAGAGCCATAACCTCTCTTTATCCATTACAATTAAACAGTCTGGTTTTGTTACTGCCCCTTTAAGACTGATATATGCAAATGATCTCTGTTCCTATTGGCTGCCCATTTTTGTGCCTTATTTCATGCTACTGTAATGCAGAAGGGGGTCAACCTTGGGAGGGGTTCTCAGGCAAGGACAGTTTTCAGTGAATGGGAATCTAAGTATGGGAAACACTACTTGTAGCTTCACTGCGGCAGAGAACAGATGGAGCCAAAAGGCTGTGGGCTGGGGAGGCGGACAAACGCGAATATATAATGTGTTTTGTGTCATCACAAGAACACAGAATTCAAAAGAGTTGTTTATGCAGCTTGAATGGACTATCAGGGTTAAGAAGTGAACCTTTTGGAACAGTGTTCACCAGATGTATTAAACTCTTTAATTAAAGTGTGGACCATTCATTTTTCCATGATATGGATCCTTTAAACGCTTCAGACATCTGGTTCCTATGGGAATTCCACTTCAACAACTACAGTAACAACAACAATAATAGCAACAAACATGTTGTGTTTATCTATTTGTACATTCATCTATTTGTACTTTTCTTTAAAAATAATATTTTTTTAAGTTATTAATAAAATAATTACACATTTTCCATAGTAGACGTCCTTTGAATGTGTACTTTAAATGTATTTACTAACTTTATGACAACAACAACTAAAACAGTAGTAGTGCTGATGATGATGATAACAATAATAATTTTAATAGTAGAAATAAGAGCTGAATGTCTTATCCCCTCATCACCTGCCGCTTTCTAATTTTATTGCATTCATCATATTTTTATGGCACAAACACTAAGCCACTTTTCATAACCACTTGCGCTACTAATCTGTCATTATATTATATCCGTTATTGTGATTGTTGTGTTTATTTTGTTAATCCGTTTGTACTATTACTACTGTTTTTGTCTTGTTAAACCCTTTATTGTCTTATCTTAATATTTATTGACAAATAAAGTTATTTCTTATCTTATTATATCTTAATAATAATAATAATAATAATAATAATAATAAAGTTTGACTTAGGAAGCGAGGATTCATAAAGAGCTAAGACATTCCCACTGGGCAATCCTCAGTTGTCCAGTTTTACTGAGAAATATTTCACAAACATATATTTCTCAAAGCAGAATTTCTTAGTAAACTGGGTGACTTAAGGCAAGCGTGAGACTTGCCCAACAGCAATGTATTTTACATTCCTCTCACTGAAGGAGCTGGTCTGGCCTTGTGCTCTCCAGTACTGGCTTAATGTGGGTCTGTATACATGTTATGAATGAATGTGTTACCTGATGTCCGAGTCATTGTTCTGCCAGAGTTTTGAGAAGCTTTTGGTCCTAACACTGAACCCATTCATGATGGAGAGATACATCCAGGGTGTCATGAGGCCAAATAGTCCCCAGAGAAAATGAATTTAGTTCAGATCTACTACTTTACCATCATCAGCATTCCAAATAAACACTCAGAGACACACGTAGGTTCACTGGTAAGTTTTCATAGTAAATAAAGTTGTCACGTTTGAGTTGGATATGTGACGTCTGGTTCCATTCATCTCCATTCTCCTTCACTGCAAAGAAACCTGTACATTTGTCATTTCAAGCCACACCCACTCTGAATGATTGTTTACATTTCAGCCACCTTTTGTAGCTCAATGGGATTCCCTTGAACCTTTGGCTTTGTTTATCCTGAGAAATCCTGCCAAACCTGCTGATTTCTTGCATTGTTAAGAGCAGATTTATTGTCTGACCTAGTAATAAAAAAAAATAAATAAACACATCTCAGATTTCATAGTCACATGTTACTGCCTTTCTGATTGATGTGGTCAATTAATAAATTATATATTCATGAATAGTTCATCATTAATGTGGCGATTATAGGACTCCTACTGATTTGCAAATATCCAGCTTTTTCTGCCTTTAGCTTTATTATAGTAAGTAAGCAAACGAACCAAAAAACGAACAAATACATTGTCACTATCAAATTGTTGATAAACAAACAGACAAACAAGTAAATTGATAAATAAGAATAATTAAAACAATATCTGATGTATCGTAAATAAAAGGCCACAGAGCATCCAAGTAATTCGCAGGGGTCCAGTTTTTTTTGTAGTAAACAAGAAATCAACAAGTCGCTGACGTCAAGGTCGCACGTTATACCGCGAGATGTGGAGAGCGCGGCGCTGAGGCCTCACAGGGTCCGAGAGAGAGAGAGAGAGAGAGAGAGAGAGAGAGAGAGAGAGAGAGAGAGAGAGAGAGAGAGAGAGAGACACCGAACAACCGACCGACCGAGGATTGTTGATTAGGAGAGGGTATCTGTGTGAGGAGAGAGAGAAGGAGAAGAGGAGAAGGAGAGAAGAGTTCGCAGTGTTATTTCGGAGAGCGTATCTGTGTGGAGAGGCCGGAGCCCCGAGAGGAGGTTAGGGACCTGGTGGTGCTGTTCTGTTCTGGGCAGGATGAGCGGCGGGACTCCGTACATCGGCAGTAAAATCAGCCTGATCTCCAAGGCCGAGATCAGATATGAGGGCGTCCTCTACACCATCGACACGGAGAACTCCACCGTCGCCCTCGCTAAAGGTGGCCTTGTATTCACTTCTATTCACACGCAAAACCCCTCTGCCTTCTCTTTACTCCCTTTCTCACGGCCATGCTAACCCGCCTCACACGCTGAAAGCCCTGCCTGCTAGCCTCAGAAGCTAACCTTTACGCTTTAGGAGCCCCATTGAATCACATTGAATCACTTTACACCTAACGTATTTTACCTTTTGCTTACATTTAAAACACTCGTTTTTATGTATACCACGCTCATTCAGTTTTCGCTGCTTTTTAATGCTGCATTTCGATTAAGCGTCATGCCCATGTTTTACTGTATACACGCATACGGGTTAATGTGTCATACGTTTAAATATCCGTTTTATACCAAACTAACATGAAACTGTTTTCTCTTCAGAGTTTTAAGTTTTTGTGCTCCGACTGGCTGAGTTTACTTAATTTCCCTTGTTTTTAACTATATTATCTCGAAATCTGAAGTAGTTTTGCTTCATTTGTAACATTTGTAGCATGTAATGTGTCATAAAACGTAAATAAAATGTAAAATTTTAATTTAACCAGTCTGATAATCCGTTTTAGCTGTCTTAACACGACTAACGCTAGCGTTAGCCGTAGCTGCGTATCTAGCCGACGTTCTATGTTTTGTGATTAAAGCAATTCGTTTGTGATTCAGAAACATGATTTTGTGATCATTAAGGTACTATGTATAAGTTACTGTAAGCTAAAGTCTAAATTGAGTGGTTCGGGGGTGCGCAAGGAGCAGTTTTGACCGTACTTGGCTTCTGTAGCTGCTAGGCTAGCAGGGTTTTCTTTGTTTACCTCAGTGCAGGCCGAGGCGCCGTGCCTGCATCAGAGGGTCGAGCACACTTTGGTTTTTGCTGTCTCTAAAACGGACGGGATACTTTTGGAAGTGGATAGATGTGAGAAATGGGGACCCCTCCCAAATTAAAAGGCAGACGGGCGTTTTGGCTCAGGCCCCTGAACTTGAGCCACGTAGGTTGAAGCCGGGGGTGTCTGACTTTGAAGCTGGAGGGTCTCAGCTCTGCAGTTTCCCCCCTCTCCATCCCCCCAGTGTGTTTGCGTGTCATTTCCATACACTACCGAGATGTGAAACTGGCAAACCCACCTTATGGGGCAGCTGGTGGGTAGGGAGGTGCTCCTGTAATCGCCATGTGTTTGAATCTCAGAATTGTCAGGGGCACCACTGCTCCCCGGGTGCTGCATCGCTGGCTGCCCACTTTACTTGGTGAATGGGTTAAACATACTGTGTGCTGTGGTGTGTTCACGTATGGACATTCCGTAAGACTGATCAACTTCTGAATCTCTGTATTAAGGCTGTATGTCATCTAATCGATATTGCGGTATTGGTCTTTGCAATACTGATATAGCAGACGGTTGCAATACGCAAATGAGCCTCTAAACAGTGTTTTTGATATATAATACAAATATAAAGCAAAACTATTACTTGACCTTAAATTACTCATTGTTTATCTCAAGGCCTTTGCGTTAGGCTTTTTAAAGGTAGGATGCTGGTCTGTGGCTCTTCTGCTTTGATAGGAGTCAGTGGAAGCCTCTCATGATTGTAGTAGCAACAGGTCAAACAAACTGGACTTGTAATTCTGACGATGTTTCTGACTCAGAGGTACTTAATGAGTTCGCTGATGTGAACTATGGGTGGAAATACGATAAGTGTACTTTTCTCGAAGTGTTGACTAACATTTATAAATCTCTTTCTCTTGTCAGTCAAATCCTTTGGCACTGAGGATCGTCCTACAGACAGGCCAGTCGCTCCCAGAGATGATGTCTTTGAATATATCATCTTCAGGGGAAGTGATATCAAAGACTTGACTGTTTGTGAGCCGCCAAAGCCCAACTGCTCTTTGCCCCAAGACCCGGCCATCGTACAGGTAACAGTGTGCTGCTGGATTCTTCTTTCTCCCCCTCCTTGACATCTGACCTGCTGTCACAGAAGAGCGCTATTTTCTCGTGCGGTCATATTCAAAAGTATTCTCCAAGATTAAAATTCTGTATTAACACTTTTAAACTTAGCGAGGTAAAATTAGCAATGCTTTTAGCTGGAAATCTTTGCCAGCATATAAGGCCTTCAGCTCCTGACCTTTAATCCAGTTTCTGGTTCCTGATTTTGTAATCACTGATACTTCACTAAACTGTTGCTGTGACTCGGTGTTCACCAACCCTGCTCCTAACGCTCGGTTCTTCTGTAGAGCAGTGATTTTCAGCCTGTGAGCAAAAGCCACCAGTGGACCCTAGGAGTACTGCTAGGGGGTTGTCTTTTTGTGTGTGTGTGTGTGTGTATGTGTGGGTGTGGGGGGGAGGGGTTTGGTCCGTACACTTAATGGTTTTACCCAAGTGTCAGTGTTGTGATCAGTTCCTATTATGATCATAACGTTCAAGGCTTGTTATACTTCCATTGATTATATAAAGTAACCAGACAGTTAGGACTTTAAGCTAAGAAATTATCATGTTAGTTTTTGTCTCATTACAATGCAGCTTTGCTGCCCTTGGCTTAAACAGTACGTATGTATATATGCATACATTATTTAACTATGCAGATTGCCACGTTATCACTGTTGATTTATTGAGTCAGTTATTTGTGACAAATCTAGTGACAGTCCTTTCTGCTTCCTACAGTCATCTCTGGGCTCGACTGCGCCTCCTTCCTTCCAGCCGGTGAGCTCCTATGCCTCCTTTAGCCGGACCCCTGTGCACGCATACAGCCAGTTTTCCACGCCCTTGGTTCCTCAGCCCATCGGTGCCACTGTTGGTGCAGGTAAGTTTGGGCCTGTCAGCCAACTGCAGATTGAACTGAACCTTATTGGCCTAAAACCTGACTGTTATATAATTGGCTGATTGAAGCCCCAAGTACTAATACAGAAACAGTTTTTATTAGCTATAGTATTATGCTGTTATCATAGAATTAGGGTTCTGTTTAGTATTAAAAGTTATAAGCATGATAATAAATGGGGAAAGTACTGCTGATAAACACAATACACATTCATTAAAAATAAAATCAATATCAGGAAACCTTTTATCAAGTCAAATTCTAGCTCACCTACCGCCCTGTGCACACTGGACTCAGTGGTGGATTTAGATCAGATGTAGTTTGCAAACTTAACAGTTAAACCCCAGTTCAGAAAATGTTACTAGCCAAGTTTGTTCCAAGTTCAATTTATTATAGAGTATAAATGAGAGACTGGTTTAGTGCAAGCACTGGGATAAAGCAGTTTTTATCTTAAAACTCCAAAAGGTGATGTTTGAGGTATAAAAATATTCAGTAGTTGCAGCCCTAGTAATCCCCACTCGAACACACCTGCTCAACCTGAAAGTGGGTAAATCAGATGTTTTTAAATTGGGAAATAGCAAAACTGTGCCCTCCAAGAGTAGAGTTGAATATCCCTGCGACAGAGAGTCATATCTGACCATTATTAATTAGAGTAAATAAATGAATGAAAATAAATGAAATGACACACAAAGATCCATTCCGGCTTTCAAATGGTTGTGAAGACTCTAAATATAGACACTTTTCTGAAGAACCCTTGCAGAACCCTATTTCTTGCAGGTGTAGCTTCTCTTTTGTACAATTGTAGTGCAGACCTGCACGGTTCAGTGTACTTGCTCAGGAAGAGGTGGACTCCTGGTGTGTGTGACAGTAAGGAGAAAAAAAACACTACACTTAACAGCTGTGCTCTTCCTCTTCATGCAGGAGGTTCAGGGTTCAATAACGACACGAGCGTAACCGCCCCTCTGTCCCAGAGCACCGTCCCCTCAGATCGTGTGCCTCTGAACGCATGTGTAACTGAAGGTAACTAGAAGGCGTTGTCTGAGTGTTACATGCCTTTTTAAAGGTCTGCTGGTCAGTGCATGGAATTGGCTGCTGTGGAACATCCTTTCAGTGCAGTCATTCCAAATGCTTCTGTTGATTGGAGGCAGTTTGGGCATTCATTCTTACAAATCACCTCCTCAGTTTTGGCCTCTTATTTCATGGCTTTGTTGCACTGAGCTTAATCAGTAAGAGTCATGTTTCTACAGCCCCTGGCAGAAAATATTGAATCATCAACCTGTTCACACAGCCGGTTCAAATTGTAGGAAATAAACACACTTTAAAAGATGAAAACTCTGCCTTTTTGAAGTCTGAAGCCACCCACTTTACATTTCTTTACATTTTGCTTTGAATCATCTTGTTGGTGCAAAAATACTGTTTTCTGTCAGACTGTTTTATCTTTGACACATTTGAGTAGGTTAAAAGGAAAGACGTGGGAGCAAATGTTTTACTCGACAAGCTGGTTCAGGGCTTAAGTTAGATCTCTAGCTTAACAAACATTCCTCTGAAACTGGTCAGGTTCAGGGACTGAACTGGAAATTGGAGGAACAGCCAGGAGAACTGTCAAGACTGCATCAAACATACAAGACAGTCTGGCCGTTTATAAGCAAAATATGAAGAAATGAGCGGTGTCTCAATTAGCATTAGGATTGTGAATCAAAAGAAAATATACAGTAAACTCCCACTTTTATGTGGATCAGCAGTCGCGGTATCAGTCCATTGTGGATTTTTTCTTAGAACCGAACAAATCACTGCACTAACATGGAAACTGCAGATATCCTCCTCCATTTTTTTGCTTTTGTGACGCCCGGGCCTCATCCGAAAAGGTTTTTTTTTTTTCTTCTCCTTGCTGCTTATTGGCTGGTGCCATTTGACGCATCCCTCACTGTACTGAAAGGCGGGATGTTTGAAAGTAGCCAATCCGAAAACATTAGTTATTTCGGATTGGCTACTTTCACTTCTTAAAGTCTTGTATTTGTGTCACTTAAAATTTATTTTACTGTGTTTACATGATTATACAAAAAAAACCGACAGCGCACATCAAAGAAAATGCACGGGTATGTATTACAGTACAGTCTATACTGGGGTAACATCGGTATTTACATTCTAGCACTGCGAAAAGCAGGGGTTACTGTATATTGGAAAAATATGTGCCATTAATTAAAATTTGTTTGAGATCTTTCACAAAGCTGATAGGTCATCTATGATTACCCAGCTCGTTTACTCTGAAGCAAATAAACACACTCCAATTATGGCAATACTCAGGGGTTGTAGAAACCTAGTTTTAACTTTAATAATGTAGTTCATTAACCATCTGTTGATTGTGGAGTGCTCTGTGCTTTCAACCTCATATTGTTCTTCCACAATCTTGTACTTGATCATTTGTTGTGTCCTAAACCTTAGCTCTGTCTGCCACAGCTCGCACCAGCCCCACTCTGGAGCCCCTGCGGAAGAGCCCCACCCTGGAGCACCCAGTGCAGCCTGCACCTCTGGTTCCCCCGCCTGCAGCTGGATCCGTGAGTCAGAGGAGTCCTGGAGGAGGCAGACCCCCTCTCAGCTCCCAGAAACAGCCTGCTGAGAGTCAGGAGCGGCCCAGAGGTCAAATTTATTTATATAGCCCATTATCTTACACAAATATCATTCAATGTGACATTCTGATGCCTCCAAGTTTAACTTTGCAGCCTTCTGTGAGGTAACTTCAGCATTGGATGGGTGGTTCCCTTCACCACTATTGTCAACAATTGACTCTGCATGTGTGTGGAGACAAACAGCTCAGAGAACCAGAGGAAAGATCACAGTTCATCACAAAACTCCCTGGCTAAGTTAACCTGTCGCGCTGCCACACTGTATTGTCCTTCAGACATTTAAGATACAGCCTCAAATCGGCTAACTGAGCTGGTTAGCAGCATGCTAGCTGACTAGCACTCTTAAAACAAGCATTCATGGCCAGATTTTCAATGAAACCATGACATGTCTGACCTGAGCTTAAGTGTCTTGAAGGCTGTTTGAGTCTTCTGTTTATGAGAGGTCTTTCAGTGTGTTTATATCTGCAAGACTGATTTGTTGCTTTGCGTTTTGTTGCTCTCTGGTCACCATAGCCATGACGTCACAATACTTGCTCCGAGACATTCTCTCGGCTACACCTTTTTAAAGCGCTTTGCCCCTCTGCTTTGTATCACCGTACATTATGGGGTGACTTGTCCACAGCAATCAATACTTGGCCCCTGATCAACTCCTCAGAACCTGTATACACTTGCATAATATGCCGGACATTAAAGAACATTTTGGCGATAGGATTTTGCCGAAATTCAGTACAGACCTGGACGAGATGCGACGCCAAATAACAGCTATAAGAATCATAGTAATAAAACTTAAGCAGAACAGACTATTGGAATAAAAGAATGCACAGAAAATCAGTAAAAAATTAAAGGTGAGAGAATAGTGGCAGATAAAACCCCTCAGTCTGCCTTAAATGGAGGGTTTTAACCACCTATTGCTGATAAATTATGCTTAATTAGAAAGCCAGTAATGGTAAAGTGATGGTAGTTGAGAATACAGGCTTTCCTTCATTAGCCATGTCAGTATTGGTCCTTTAAAGTAGAAGTGTCTATTTCCAGTTTTCTGGGGACAGTCCTGCTAGGCATGGGCTAAATGAACTCAAGTATGAAAATATTACACTTTTTTAAAAAGCACTTTCTTATAGTTTCTCTCTGCTTTCTTGTTTTGTACTGCCTCATTCATCCACTTAATTTATTTTCTACACTTAGCAGCTGATCTCTCAAATAATTGTTTATTGCAGCTCACTATTTCTCTGTATTCTCTTCTAAACCAGTGGATTTGGGAAGTTGTTGTACCTTTCTAGTTTCTTCTGCAAAGTTTTTTTTGTGCTAAAATCCTGGGTTCTGCCTTAGGGTTTAATATGAGGTGCTGATCCTAACTGAAAAAATTTGTACTGAATTTAGTTGTTTGAACACCCACAGTGGCTGAGGCTGAGAAGGCTCCGCGTCCAGACTCGGACAAGGCCGAGAACCGCGATGCCAGCAAACGCCCGCCAACCAGTAAGTCTTTGTCCACTTTGTAACTCAGTTTGGGGTGTTCGATATAGACAAAAATTGATATCACAATATTATTTACCATTTTTCCGATAACGATAATTTGACATTATTATTATTTTTATTTTGTACCTGCTTTCTGTACTGAATACAATATTTACTGTCATTTACTAATGGTACATAAACACCACACAGCAATACATCAACAATGTTTGAAGAAAAACAGGTCTTGTTAAATGTATTAAAACTGGCATAAAAAGAATAACTGTGTGAACACTGAAATCAACCTCCAACTAAGTGGGTTTTTTACTCGCCACAACTGAATTCTGACATTCAGGTCTGTCAGATGGCGTAAAATTGTTGCTTTTGAATACCACACATATGTACCCTTACATATGGAAGACCAAAAGTCAGTCATTTCGACTCCATCTAATTCTGCACAAGAAAAAAAAACAATTTCAGCATTTCGTGGGACTATCGTGGATTTAACGGACCCCCGAAGCTTATCAGACTCTCCGTACCGAGTCCGGGGATTCATCCGGAGATGGTGAAATAGGTTTCTTCTGGCGGCGTCTTTCACCTCAACTGCTTTCCCATATAGCTGGCTAATTGGGCTGGTTTGAGCCACATCCACCCTCCTGAAGCCAAACTATCTCCACGTGAGTGAGGATGCCCCACGTCTGACTACCAGATCTACAGAAACGTAGAGTGCTGCTAGTTTGTTAGTGAGTTTGCCTAGCTCTCTTTCTCTGTCCATAGCTAAGCATCCATGGCCTGTTAACCCTTTCGCTGCTAAACGGAGCACGCCGCCCCCTGCAGGCACATGCGCACTAGTACAACTCTCAAAGCCCATTTTACACTGGTTACTGCAGAAATACTAGATAATTGCAGCTGCCTCATCGTCAAACAATTTCGATATTATCGCAAACGATATATATTGCACACTCCTAAACTCAGTAACAACAATCTGACTCCAAGTCTTTTTTTTTTTTATGTGAGCGATGATTAAAGATCGCTCCTAGTAGTCAGTCACACATATGTATGTTTGTGTGTTTACATATGTGTATGCGTGTGTATGTGTATATATGTGTGTATTTATCGGGTGTGTGTCTGTGTGTGTGTGTGTATACATACATACGTACATACATACACATGATTATTACAAAGGGTGGCTCTCTCCTCAGCTGGTGCTCCTGCAGTGCGACGGGGTAGAGGAGGTGGAGGAGGCAACAGTGGCAGTGGTGGTGGAGTTCAGCGCGGACGGGGGCGCTTTAATGTGCGCAGAGATGGGGCGATGAAATTCGAGAAGGATTTTGACTTTGAAAGTGCCAATGCCCAGTTTAACAAGGAGGAGATCGACCGTGAGTTCCAGAGCAAGCTGAAAATCAAAGGTCTGTAGTCCACAAGAGACATACATGTTGCAGTATTCCAGGAGTCTTGTACCCATTAATTCCCGTTAATTCTGGCTTCTGTATCATTGGGGTGTGTTGAGTAAAAATGACAGTTGGAAGCTAAAAGCCTGTGGTATGAGCATGCTGTAGCAGCCAAGTAATTTGTCTTGATGAATGTGGTCAGTTTAATGTGCTAGTGAATGATTTGGAGCAGTTTTGTGGTGGTGTATCTCCCCCTAACTGTTTGATGATGTAACTGCAGATGAAAAGGCAGTGAATGGAGAGGATAAGGGTGACTCAGGTGTGGAGACACAGAACAGCGAGGGCAACGTAGATGAGGAGGATCCACTGGGACCCAACTGCTACTATGACAAGTCCAAGTCATTCTTCGACAACATCTCCTGTGACGACTCCAGGTAGGATTTGGAGCAGCCAAGTGTCTTTGGACATGTGATTTAGATAAGATTATTAGTCTGATTTGACATGTAACATTTTGAAATGAAGAAAAATCTACAGTTCTGACTTTTTTTTTTATTGTTTTTCCCATTTACAGAAAAGAGAGAGGTGGAGTGGGCAGGTATGTTATCTTTTGTCACCTCTGGTGCCACAAATTCCCAGAGGAGTAGTAGGATGATGGTTTATTTATATAGGGCCTTTCTCAAGCTCAAGATCACTTTATAAATAGTTGTGATTTTTGCCTCATAGGGAGCGCAGACAGACCTGGGCAGAGGAGAGGAGGATGAACGCTGAAACCTTTGGTATACCCTTAAGGCATAACCGAGGCCGCGGGGGATTCCGTGGCAGAGGCGGTGGCATGGGTTTCCGCGGGGGCCGCGGGCGCGGGGCCAGCCGAGGCTCTTTCGGACCCCCTCGTGGCGGCTCTGGGTTCAGGGGAGGATACAGAGGAGGCCGGGGGGGCCGAGAATTTTCTGACTTTGAGTACCGGGTGAGTGTTTCCACTCCTAACTGCATAAGCAGTGCTGGTTGTAAGTCGGAGGGATGTATAGCTGTCCCATTGATTGTCTTGGTGCAAATGAGGTTTAGATTAGATTTAGATCAAGATTCCTGTTTTTTTTTCATCACGTACATAGTTACACAAGTACAATGAGTCGACCTGTAGGACTGTGCAGTAATATTATCAGATCATTTAAAATTATTCAAGAGGAATTTGCAAAGGCTAAACTAAGGTAATAAAATAAACTAGGGGCAGTTTTAGTCTTGATTGTCAGATTTAGCTCTTTTTAATTGCTTTCCTATTCTTTCTTTTTGCTCTTTTCTTTGCCCCAGAAGGAGAATAAGGTGGCGGCGTAGTGACGACCTCCGGCAGATGACAGCTCCACTCCCCCCTCTCTCCTGCCTCATAGACTGTCTGTCTGTCTGTCCCAAACCCAGCGAGCGGACGGACTCCGCACCTCCTTTCTGCTACTTCTCGCTTTTTTAGGAAAACAAAACCAATTTGGAAGGCAATCTTTTGATCTTTCTTTGATACGCCCACAGAGGGGGTGAGGACTTTGTGTACAAAATCCGTAACTTCAGTGGAATTATTATTCAGTATTTTTGCATCAATATTTTAGTTCCTTTCTTAAGAAATAAAAAGAAAAGAATTAAATAATCATATTTGATAATGTTCCTGTTAGGTGTACAAATGTATGCAGACGCCCGCTGATACTGTGAGCCCCATCAGTGAAATAGCTTTATTTTTATTTTGTATCTTATAGGAGCACCAAAATCCTGTATCTAAAAAAATATCTCTCTCCTGTAGGGACGTAGGTCAGCCACCCGCTCTCGGAGTGTGGTGGACGGCGGTGTGTTGGGTAGAGGTGAGGGGGAACCCGCAGGATGTTGAGGATGTGGATGGGTGTTTCTTCAGTATGTCAGTGCTTTATTTCGTAGTTTTTGCTTTAATAGTATACCCCCCCCCTTCCTTTGAAATGTTGTAGTCCCTCATATTTTTGCTAATCTGGTCCAGCCCCTTTTTTTTCGTCAGTCTTATTACCTGCCTGTAGCTCATCTTGCAAGGCTGTACTTAATTCAAAATATTGATTGAATGTATGGACGATGGAAATGCGAATTTTTTCGTTTGTTGTGCACGGGAAGAGGAAAGGTGTTTTTGGTGAAATTTTTTTTATATATATAAATTTTCTTGTTTTACACATTTATTCCCTTGATCATTTTGTTTTCAGTGCCATCATAGAGAGGGGGCTTCTTGTAGTACCCTGCTGGAACAGACTGCCCTTTTTTCTGTTTTTTTTTTTTTTTTTTTTTTTTTTCCCCTCTGTAAACCTAAAGATGGGGTGTGCACATCGGCTTACTTTATTATTTTTAAATAAGAGTGCCAGTGAATATTGCCTTCTGAGGTCGATTAAGTGATGTCACTTTGTTACAGTTCAAGAGGGCTCTTGATACCGCGCATTTGTGACCTCGGCTCATGGATCGAGCCTTTAGAAATGTAAAATGTGAATCTAAAGATGAGATGCTCTTACACGTCCTCCACCCCCCACACCTGCAGAGGTATTCAGGGACAGTCCAGCACACCCTTTAAGATTGGATCGCATCTAAAACCGTATTCATTTGCACTTTAAAGATAAAAACGCTGCCGGTATCAAGTAACGTCAAACCGTTTAGACTGTTAAGAAAGTAGTTTATGTACATAACCATTATACTCTTGCTCTCCTGGTTTTTTTGGGCTTTCTTTGACTTCATCAGCCTGTAGAGGCCAGTAAATAAGCAGCAGGAGCTATGAAGTGAACAGGCGTGATGTTTGTGAGCAGCTGATTGAGGAAACAAGGTGTTGAACAAAGTGGATTTCTCAGTAAAGCTGGTTTTCTTGAGCCCATTCTGAGGACTGTCCAGTAGAAACATCTTACCTTTCTTGCTGTTGGACAGGCTTGTCTTTTGGTTTTAAAGGAATACTCCAGCACCTTCTAGAACACCAGCTCTGGCACATTGAAACCCTTTTGAACCTTTTTCCTGAGCTCTGTAGTGAAAAGAAGAGAAATCATTGATCTAAAACGCACTTAGAGTTGAAGCCACTGGGCTGTTTGTGAAGCTACTTCTATTATAAGCCTGTTTAAGTGGGGCAATTCTTCTTTAATCATATTCTAGAGGCGTGGAGGTAAAAAAAAAGATGGACTTTTCCGTCATCTGGCGCAAACTTTGCAAAAATATCCTCTTGGAAATGTTTACAGGATCACAGTATTTTGGCTACTTTTCCTTCGGATTCTTCATTAAAACAGCCTACATCAGCTCTCCTAAGAGGCTTCGGGGTCCATTCTGCTCCGCAGGATTCACTTTGACTAAATGGCTCAACACGTGAATACGTTTACATCTGCGTCTGAACCCGCATGTTTGGGTGCCGTGTCTGTTGGTGACTCTATGGACGGATTGAAGCTGTTCTATAAGAACATACACTTTCATGAGTTGGCTTCGTCGCCTGCTGCCCTTAGGGATGATGAATTGCGAGTGGCGCGGTCGTCCCCTTTGGAAGTGCTGAGGTTTTGCTTTTAAATGCAAGTCTGGTTGCAGCTCACGTCTCTAAGCCATGCTTTATTGCTTGTCATTTTCTTCCTTTAACCCTCCTCCCTGGATGTCAGTGAAGCTTCTATACCAGCATTTGTGAGCCCCACCGTCTAGTTTCTTTTCTCAGATGTAATAAAGGGATCTAAGCATTGGCTTAAGTACGTTTAGGAAAGGAAGAGGATGAGATCTTTTTGGGTATGTTTCACCTTGTTTCTTTCTTTCTTTCGATAGCGATGAGATGCTAAGAGGTTCAGAGTTCCCGTTGTGGCTGTGGGTTTTGTTTTGGGTTTTTTTGTTTGGTTTTATTTTTATATAGTAGCTGCCTTTCGTTGGCTGTGATGTACTTCTCGTTGACGCTAAGCGACAAACCTTACCTAGATGTTGCGAATCGGTTAGGCAGCTAAGCGAAGTGTTGCATAGTTTCATTCAGAGGTGGACAATTCAGGCCCATGAAAGTAAAAGTTCTTTTGTTTAAACTCTGCATCTGGTTCCAAATGAGTCGTTCTGATTGCTTTGGAGCAGGGCATTGATGGGGGACCAGACATGGCCGATTCAGGTCCTAAATGCAAAAATCCACTCCAGGATTTTGTTTAAACTGCCTGGTGGTTTGAGCTCCAGGCAATTTAAACAAACTCATGGAGTGGATTTTTACTTTCTGACCTGATTTGTCTGCATCTAGTTCCAAATGAGTCGTTCTGATTGGACGCCTACTTTGTAGCACAGCGTTCATGGGGAACCAGACGTGGTCGATTTGGGTCCAGAAAGTAAAAATCCACTCCAGGACTTTGGTTAAATTGCCAGATTTCTCTGATTAACTCAAACCAGCATGCAGTTTAAACAAAACCCTGGCGTGAATTTTTACTTTCTGGACCTGGATTGTCCCCCCTCTGTTTGGATGGACGCCTGCGTTGAGCATAGCATTGTTGAGGAATTGCCTTAATGAGCCTCATAGTCATGCGTGTTGGGCTGTATCTCAAGTGGAATAAGGAGCACCAGAGGGCAGGAGCTCCAGTGGCTCCCGAACTCTTTTTGAGATCCACCAGGACAGATTTTTTTTTTCTTTGTTTTTGGACACAGCCTTGGTAGCACGTTCCTCCCAGGGAAGAAAACGTCCCACAGCCCTGGACTGATGCAATAATCTCATTACTATTGAAGCCCCCCATGTGCTCGAATGAGATTTCAGATTGTACATAAAGTTTTCGTTTTTGTAAAGGTGATAAAGGATTGTTTTTCTCTCTACGACTTCTGGAAGACATTTTGATTGGCTTTTTGTTTTCTGAATAAAGCAATTGTACAGCATGGTGTACTTTCAGTGGCCAGATGAGGTTTTTATTCAGACATGAGAAATAAATAGTTGTTCAAAATCTGTCTGTGGTTTTATTTTTGTTGATACATCTTATATCAAAAGTAGTACAGAGCATTAATTAATTAAAAACGACCCAAAGGTAAACGGATCGTGCAACCGGATGGTTGTAGAACCCGCCTGCCCTAGTTCTGAACAAGTGCTGCGTATTCACAGTGGTGCTGAACGGACCCAGACGTCCACCTCACAAAGCTCCCTCGCAAAGTTATTCCATCAAATGGTGATGGTTTACCAGAGCTTTGAGAAGATTTGGTCCTAGAAATAAACCCATTCATAGTGGAGGGATACATGCAGGGCGTCGTGAGGCAAAATAGTCCCCAAAGAAAACTTCAGTTTCACTATTTTACCATCAACATCCGTATAAACACACGTAAAGCTTCCTTAAGGGTCGATAGTGAATAAAACAGATGTTGACATCTGGTTCCATTCAACACTGCTATTAAAAAAATGTTAATATCTCTACAATACCCGTTTTACAGCAAACCCACTCTGGATGATCGACAACGTCTCAACCACTAAATTATGTGGGAATGTGAAAGTATCTGACCCGGATTGTTTTGACTGGAGAGTTCTGCTTCTGCTAAAGTGGCACAGCTGTTGGAAGTGAAACATGTTTATTTCATTTTTATTTAGAACAAACTGTTCTTTATAAACAATGTGATGCACTGAGCCAATAACACTGTAGATACAATCTTACACAAACTTGGTCCTGGAGGTAAAGTTTAGATTCCAAATGTCCTGCTCTACTGAGAGATATAGAACGTGGATGTTACGTATCATTATAATATAAACAGCATTGTAGTGAAGCTGGTGGCTCATGGAGTTGCCCCTGCAATCAGAAGGTTGTGGGTTTGAATCCCAGGACCGCTAGTGTCATCACTGAGGTTCCCTTGAGCGAGAGACCGTCCTCACACACTTGCTCCCCGGGCGGCCCTCGTGGGTGGCAGCCCCCTGCATCGCTTGGTGAATGAGTTAAAGGTAGAGAAAGAATTTCACACCGAGTGCAGTAGCTACTGTTGTGTGTTCACGCGTGACTCTAAGGGGCCACTTTACTCTAAAGTCTTGTAGAATTCAGACGCTTTGATCATGTAAAATATCAACAATCAAATCACAGCCTCATGAGACACGGCAGTTCATTTCTGTCCACCATGAGTTAAAGACCACACAAGTCAAGCTACGCCCCCTGGCAAAAAAATATGGGAGCACAGCTCTTGGAGGCTGTTCTTTCAGTTTTTACTCTGTAGCAAAAAAGAATCAAATCACAGATGGGACACAAAACGATTGTATTTAACAGCCAAACATTCTGGATTGTGAAACACTTCAAAAAACTGAAGGGAGGTTGTAATTCATGGCACATTTTGTTGCACCTCCTCTGGCTTTTATGACCGCTTGAGTTCTTTGAGTCATGGACTTGACTAAAAGAAAAACAATAAACTTCTTCAATCAGGTTTCAACTTTCTCGTACAGCAGTAGACAGATCAGCAGTGCAGGACAGAGCCCTGTCATGGACCATTTGTTCAGTTTGCACCATCAGTTTTCAGTTGGATTGAGATCTGGGCGGTTTGCTGGTCGTGTTGTGCTGATATGCCTTTCCTGAAGAAAAGATTGAACTTCCTTTGCTCTGTGGCAAGATCTCATTTTTTTTCTTGTGCATTTTCTGTCTTCAAGGCATATTCAAGGTTCAAGGTTACTTTATTGTCAGCGGCAGCTGTGTATACATACGTACAAAGTGAGATGAGACAAAGTTTCTCCATGGACCACAGTGCAACATGCAACATTCAACAGAGTGCAGGTTACAGCAGACAAACACACAATAAATAGACAGCAAGTGTGGACAATACGTAAACCTGGAGTGGTGCTTATTGCACTGTATGTATGATTACTGCACGGGAGGCAGTTACAGCACTGAACAGAGTACCAGAGTAGAGGTCTGCGCGGGACTGATTTTTCATCCCGCTCCCGCAGAAATGTGTAATATTTCGACCCGCTCCCGCCCGGATCTGTTATGGTTTATCCCGCTCCCGCCTGCTGAGTCCCGCAAGCAAGGCTGCTGGAGTATAGGGTCCACGCCGGCCCAAATTTACCATCGGCCCACCGGGGCAAATGCCAGGTCTCAACAGAAACATTTCACAGTCAAAATGAGAGAAACATTGAAATTTGTGGCGCGGCTCTGCGTTTATTCCAACCTCAGTCAGTGCTCATTGCGCTCATTGCGCTTCCATTCTGCCGCCTGGCGTCCCAGAGATTCCCACGCAACGCAAACATTAGGTCGCCTACCACATATGTTGTTCCCCCACATAAAAACAAACTGTAAAATGTATTCAGTGCAAATGTATACTTTGCGGGAGTCCCGGGAACAATGTCTTTGTCCCGCTCCCGCGAACACATCTCTCTATTCTCGCCCACTCCCACAAGAATCTCTCAAATGAAGACCCGCGCCGCGTCCCGCCCCGCTGCAGACCTCTATACCAGGGATGACAGAAAAACTACAATAAATAGACAATATAACGGCGTAACAGCGATGTGAGTGGGATGAGTCTACCAGAATTAAAACATTGCACTATATATACCCATATTATTGCACATGAGTAAATTGCTGTAAGTGTCTGTTCTGACGCTTTGACGCCTTTCTTCCCATTTTGTTTGTATTCGTTCCAAATTTTAGACACAGCTGACCGGGAACAACCAGCATCTTTTGTGCCCTTCCGTGCCGAATTACCCCCTCGAAGCAGTTTTATAATCTTTTCCCTTGTTTCCACTGACAGCTCTCGTGTTGGGGCCGTGTTTCTGGATCGGCCAGGAGCAGCAGCTCGTTAAGGTCTTCGTTTAACTTCAGACACATTTGCATAATTAGACTGGTGCAGGTTTTTGTTGTAGAAATGCAAATTACAAGGTGATTCCATAATTTGTTCATTGTTGAGTGATTCCATAATGTTTTCTTGTACGTGATCTGAACGAAGATGTGCCATTAATTACAACAATTTCTACTCAGTTGTTCAGAGGTATGTTATACAAAGCCGGGATGCTGATCCCACATTTTTTGCCTGGGGTGGCAATTTATGAGTCCTGTGCTGCGTCCTGTGCTTTCTGGTGATGCTGCGTGTGTGGGGTTGAAGCTCTTCGGGACTTATTACCTCCTGTTTTAACCAGTTTTCATACTTAAAGCCTCTGGGGTCAATGATAGAGTGGTGATGAATGGAACCAGGCGTCTGCTCTAAAGTTCCCGCACGGTAATTTGTTCCATGAAACGGATGTTGTTGCGCCACCTGACACTTGCGATTAAATTTGTATCGGAGTTTTGAGAAGAATTTGGTCTCACATCTAAACCCATTCATGGTGAAAGAATACATGCATTGCATCATGAGGCAAAACAGTACTGGTTTAGTTTAAAAGGACGTGTGGGTTCACTGGTGGGTTTGGGGTAGAGCTGAATATCATTTGCTAATCGTCACAAAATCGGTCTCTCCAACGCTGGGCTCACGATAGGCTTCAATATGCAAATGAGCCTCTAACCAATCACAGTGTTTCTGACAGAGTGACCAATCAGAGGGCCAGGTGAGTTACTGGTGTTCTGATGAATCGAGGTATTCATGTAATCCAAACTTCTCATTTGAAGCGTTAAAGGTGTTGGCAAATCTGTACATGAATGGACGGAGAATAATATGTATGTAAGAATAAGATGTATGTGAATGTGTTGGCTATGTGACATCACAAAAACAGGCTTTTTTGTAGTTTATGTTCCATATTTGGACTGTTTCAACCAGTGGTTATTCTTCAGAAATGACTGGGGTCAATGATGGATTTTATTCAGAACTATGAAATGGGAGTCAGGACTTTGAAAGCTCAGAGAAGGACAAATCAGCTTTGTAGGAACCTGAACAGGAACAAAGCGATCATACCCACTGTCCATTATGTGTAAGAACTAATATGCAAGACGGACTCTGATTTGTACGACAGAACTCTGAAGTTTGCTGGTACTACGGTGTCCAGAAAGGGAAATGAGAATTTACACACACACACACACACACACACAATTGTACAGTACGCAATCAGCTAAAAGCATGATTTGCCAAAATACTGAACTGTTGATTTATATAATTAGTTATAATTCTGTTCAAACTGCATTAAACTATTCCTCTCCTTTCGTTTTAACCTCAGCCCTCTGTGGAACAGAATCACTTGCCACACAACGATGACAACAACCATGAAGACTGGAGGCCATCAGATAACACTGTATTCAGTTTTAACTGGATTTCCATTACATTTTGTGATCAACCAAGACCCAGTGTCTACTATAAAGATCACATGATTTAAAAAAAACATTAATGTTTGGAGGTAATGTTTGTTTCAGCCGTAATATAGGGGCAGCTGGTGGTCTGGTAGTTAGGGAGTTGCCCCTGTGATCAGAAGGCTGTGGGTTCGAGTCCCAAGAGTGCTATTGGCACCACTGAGGTACCGTCCCCACACACTGCTCCCTGGGCGCAGCGGTGGTGGCAGCCCCCTGCTTCGCTTTGTAAATGGGGTAAATGCAGAGAAAGAATTTCACACTGTGTTCATGCGTGTCTTTACTTTAAATTGCAATATATGAACAAAAGTATTGGGACGCCTGACCATTACATCAACTTTAATGACATTGCATACAAATTAATAGACTTTCATATGGAGTTGGCCCCCCTTTGCAGCTATAACAGCTTCCACTCTTCTTGGAGGGCTTTCCACAAGATTTTAGAGTTTATGTGGGAATTTGTGCCCTTTTATTCTGTAAAGCTTTTATGCGGTCAGGCACTGATGTTGGATGAGAAGGCCTGGCTCACCAATTCCGTTCCAGTTCATCCTAAAGGTGTTGGATGGAGTTGAGGTCAGGGCTGGGTGCGGTCAGTCAAGTTCTTCCTCACCAAACTCATCCAACCGTGTTTTTACAGAGCTCGCTTTGTGCACTGGGACACAGTCATGCTGGAATAGAAAAGGTTCTTCTCCAAACTGTGTCCACAATGTTGGAAGTATGCACTATCCAAAATGTCTTGGTCTGCTGAAGTGTTGCGATTAAGCTTTTCACTGGAAGGAAGAGGTCAAATCCAAACCCTGGAAAACCCTGGTGTGCCCCTTTTATGACTCTGTGGTGGCCTCAGCCATCTTTTACGGTGTGGTCTGCTGGGGACAGAAAGAGACTGAACAGGCTGATCCGGAG
>JBBPCX010000018.1:15629644-15641886 GCA_037974365.1 Hydrocynus forskahlii | reverse complement strand
CACACACACACACACACACACACACACACACACACACACACACACACACACACACACACACACACACACAGTGTCCTTACGCAGATCAGGGCTGTTGCATCTGCTCAGGCACAAGGTCTTCTACCTTAATAGGGAATCTATCTCTCTCTCTCTCTCTCTCTCTCTCTCCCTGTTCTCATTAATCATAACAGAAACCAAAACCAGACTGTAAAACACTGAGACGTGCATTAAAGCAGATAAGCTTCACCTTGGCCTGTAGCTGTGGACAGCATGAAGGGTTTAACAGTGTTTCCAATCATCACACATATTGCATATTAGCACACTTCAGATCCTCTTAAGCTTTATTAGCATGATTGTGTCGCACTAAAAAAACTGCTCTGAAGTTTTATTTGTATTTGTAGTGTGATTGCCAAAACAATCATACTATTAGTGTTCTTAATTATTGTTGCTACACCCGTTTTTGTTGCGGCTTCTTGTTGGAGCCCATCCTGAATTTTGGTAAAATTACAGTGTCAAAGCAAAC
This sequence comes from Hydrocynus forskahlii, assembly GCA_037974365.1. Taxonomy (NCBI): domain Eukaryota; kingdom Metazoa; phylum Chordata; class Actinopteri; order Characiformes; family Alestidae; genus Hydrocynus; species Hydrocynus forskahlii. The sequence goes on along the minus strand of JBBPCX010000018.1, from coordinate 15,641,363 downwards.
TGTATAAAAATATGTGTCAGAGAGACAGTCTGTGACACCACAGCTATGGAGGCTGCAAATGAGGAGCAACACACACAGCAGACTGAAACACACCAAGACACTAAGATCAGCTAAGATCAGATCAAAAAACAAAAGGTGTGTGTCACGGTTTGTTACCGTTTAATTTAAAATTCTCAGTCTGTGAATGTGGCCACATGTTCAGCCGCCTTTAACCACAAATTGCTTGGTAAGAGACCATGAGTTACCACTCTCTTGGTGGTACAATAAGCCGCTGCACACCGAATGCAGAGAATCAGAAGATTGCAACGGAAGGCTCAAAGGTGTGAGTACATATATATATATATTTTTTGCAACATATATATATTTTTACTGAGTTTTATCCTTTAATGTTCTCTTTAGTTTACTGTATACAGGAACAGTGCTGTACTTAAACTGTTTTGCAATGGTATGGCACATTTTCATTTTCCAGGGCATCTCAACTTGGTAACAGTGTTCCTGGCAGGGGAAAGGGGTGTAAAACGTTTATAGCCTATCATCAAACCAAAAACACGACCATGGCAAGTTTTTCTGTCAGAGCCGTTTTTTTACTGTGGTCTTTTATCCTGAGTATTGTTTAGCCATGCAATGAATATCTAACCCAGCAGTGTCCTGCATTTCTCAGTGTTAAAATCTAAAATTTATCTTCAGCCCAAACAGGTAGCAGTTTGTACTTGGTCGAACTTCCCAGGTGTTAGTTTGTATATCCATAGTTTTTTTTGTGTGGACAGTAAACAACAATGGCCTCTTTCCAACTCCCATGTGTTGTGAGGACAAAATCTTTTGACCAGTTAAAAAGCAGCGATGCCTAGCCCTACTGTCGAATAGCTCAGGTTCGGTTCGGGTATGGGTTGCTTTATTTGTGATGGAAAGCCATTTGTTCACGGTACAGCATGGTTTCTTGTGCCACTGGAAAAGCGCCAAATTTTGCAGTCTCATGGATGTTTCAGGGTTACATTTCACTGCATGCTGCACTTGTAAAACTGTCTGTAATGAAGAATCTTGAATCTCACAGTCTCGGTCATCCCCTTTCCAGCAACGTGAACTAGGTGCTAATGCCGGAGCGCAATTCTAAGAACCAGACTGCTTTTCCACGAGCTAAAGAGCCCCGTCATCACTGAACACTTCTGTATGTGTCTCTGCTTTCCTAGTGCTAAAACCTATGACAACAGTGGATTCTGGTGATGACAGTTTTAGTTGGTCTTGTTGGTTGTCCATGGGTCCTGATGAAATCAGTTCTGATGAAAGCAGTTCTTGGTTTTAGCCAGGCAAAGTCCTAGTGCCACTCTGGAACAGTTTTTTTTTTTTTTAACAGAGTCCATCTGTTAAAATGCAGGGGACTGTTCTGCCATTAGCCACCGGCTCCAAACCGACCATCATATTATTTTGGTAGAAAAAGGGTATCTATGTGACAGCAGCCATAACAGGGCTGTAGTTTGAAGTTTTTAAGAGCACTTGAGTTCTTCGGTTTAAGAGAGTAAAGCTCTGAACATGCTTTTCATCGCATCTGAGGGGAACATCCATAATAAATGAACCATTACAGATTCTCTTAGGAAAATAAGTTAATCAGATATATGAGATATATGATTTTATTACAACACCGAAGATGTACACAACTGGGGATGGAAAACAAGGATTAATAATTCAAGAGACAAAAAAGATAGTAGATAGTAAGCTAAGAAAAACCAACGAAAATGTCATTCAACCAAGGGTACGCCAATTTTACACTAGACTACATACTCATGAGTCTGAAACCAACATCAGGTCACTCACACTAGTATGGCTAAACTGCAAAAATGCCCAACACTTTAGAGTCCTGCCCGCCTGCCTGAGCAACACAGAGAGGTTTCAGCTGTGAATCACAAGTAAAAATACAGCAAGTAAAAATAAAATACTGGCATTTTACATCTCGCCATGCAGTGCGGAAAGGGAAGGGGGGGGGGGGTAGATACTGCATCCCCTCTTCACACAGCGAGGCCAAGGGTTTTCTTTCACAGGTGCATGCTGAAAATACCTGCAGGCTGAGTTGTAAAGGCAAAAATATGTGGGCCCCCTGTGCAGGAAAAACGAGACTGAGAGTGAGAGCGTTTCAGTCTTCCACAGAGCACACAGCAGTACAGGGCTCTGAGAGCTCAGCCAGCTCGGGAGCGCTGCAGCTAAACTTTAATCATGCAATCTATTATATGCCTTCTGTGGTTTCCTCTCACTCTATCCAGTCACACTCCTGCAGTCATTAAAAAGACCTGGGGTCTCATTTTCAATACTTTGCATAGAAAACTCATATTAAAAGTGTACATGCGCCGAAAAGACAAAAATGGCGTACACAAAGAAAAAGTCAGATTTATGAAAACGTGCACGCACATACTTGCAAGCAAAGTACGCTTTATAAATCGCACCCTACCTGGGATTGTTTGCTCTGAATTTGCCGCACATTCCGCCCTTGACATGCCCCCCTTCATCCACACATGGTAAATGCAAATCATCTCATGAATATTTAAGCATCCGAGATAAACCTGAAAAAATCACATCATGGCAGGGGGAAAGTAATAAAATTTCTAAAACCGAAATAGCTTGTGGGTGAAGTGGAAAGCCGAAAAAAAAAAATTGTTTGGTGGTCACAGTAGTGGGGTGACAAAAAAAAAAGAAAGGCAGAGTATTGTCCGGAAGTTTAACATTTTTGGGGGTAATTTTTAAACTTTATACAATTCAATTGTATGACAAATTTCAGTCAAACTAAATAGAATAAATAAAAATAAGTACTTGCATTTTAAGATTCACACACTTTAAATTGTTCAAGCACTAGAGTTTAACAAATTGATTCAAATCAATTTGACACTTGTGCAGTAAAATCCTAAATTAAATAATAAATCATAAATCTTCATAAATCATAAATTAAAAGTATCAGCTATAATAATATGGATTTTTATAATAGACTATTATGTTTTCTTTCATAAATTTAATACTGTATTACTTTGTTAATTAAGCATTTTTAATTACATTTATTATAATCCATTTTATATACAGTCAATTTAGAGAATATTTTATTAAACACAGTAATTTATTTAACTTAACATGGTCACAAATGTTTCAACGTAAAAACTTACTTAAACATATAAAAGAAAAAATCTTCATTAGTTGCATCAGAGGTCTCCTACATCAATATCTGACAGGTGAAAAAAGTCTTTTCTGTATTTGGGTCTTACAGGGTTAAGTACATTAGTCACAATTCATGCATATACAGTAATCTCATGCAGATTTTTCCTGAGAACCTAACTGATAATTGTATGTGGAAATCCTCACACAATAATGTGGAAATTGCAAATATTCTCCTTTTTTATTTATTTATTTTTTTGCCTGGCAATATCTTATCTTTTTTCGTGGCAATATGTTTCTTATGCATTTTAGTTCTGAATTATTAAGAAAAATATAATTTTCTTATTTTGTAACAAATATTAACGTAAACTCAGCTACATTTTCATATAAAATATAACTATTAATGTTTTTGCACTGTCGGGAGAACACAAAGAAAGCTCGTCTTTCGTGTCATTAACAGGCTGCTTGCTGCCTGAGGCACAGAGTTCTTTTTATTCTATTTACAAAGCACCATCGATATATTTTAATTAAAAAACATATTTCAATACTAGAAGATTCAAGATTTCTCGTGGTGTTACTTATATGTTTCTAGGAAAAAACTTGCGGAGCTTTAGATGATTGTTTTGGAACAGTGGAACAATCCCTCAGGAGGGATTGCCGACCTCAGAGGGTTAAACACCGCCGTACTCAGAGCAGGGCGGACTGAATAAGACGCGCTGCCTGGCTAATAGTAAATTATTGAACTGTAAAAATGAGTGGTGATTACCCGTACATTTTACTGTATTTTTATTACTAAAAATTACACAAATGTATTACTGTATTTACCTGATTATACCAAAGAAAATGACAGCGCATCCCAAAGAAAATGCCCGTGCATGAATTACAGTACAGTCTGTACAGTTCTGTGTAAACTGTCCAGTACGAATACGGGCTTACCTTTATAGTTTTCATTAATGGTAATGTATTAGACTGAGTTTAAAATTAAATCAAAGTGTTTTGGGGGCATATTTGGGGGAATATTTAGGATTTACATTATGAAAATAGGTATTTTTAGTCATTTTGTTTACCACAACACAACAAATTTCCACTATATGCGAGTATTATTGGAACGGAACCCCCACGATTATTCTATAATTCAAAAACATCACTACAATCACTGTTTTCTCAAATATTTAATAAATATCCTGAATTATGATCTTAAAGAGATTCACAATCAGTCACAAAAACATTGTTCTTAGTCATACAAACATCACACAAGTGCTCTATTTATTTACGTATTCCTGTCTAGCGTAGCCGATGCACAGACTCTGGTGTTCTCCAGGAGCGGTGGGTAGGTGTCCGTCTACCGCAGCAGGCATTAAAAGTGTAGATTAAATTAAGATTCAAGTCGAATTATATATTTTACTTATATATTTATTGAAACTGAATATATGGTGTATTACACACTAGCACAAGGAATTATTACAGGCCTGTATGTACTAATATACTCACCCCCTTCACCCGCGGACGCGTTTTTATTTCCAAAATGGTCGTACGCGTGGGTCAGAGTTTGCACAAATATACGCACATTCTGGCGTCAATTTTTTTTCTATAGATCGCAACTTATGCGTAGGAACAGGCGTACACTTCTTTTAGGTCCATTTTGAGCGTATGCAACGGTTATAAATGAGACCCCTGCAGTCCTCCTCAAGGCTGAACTCTGCGGCGATGTAAACAACACGTAGGGAGAGAGCTCTGTACATCTGGGGCAGACAAACAGGCTGTGTGTACACTGTACCTGGCAAAACTATGTAATTGCGCATTAAGTTAAAGTAATAAATGAATACATTTTAACTCTTTTGAAAAGGTGTACAGTCCTGTTTGGACAAAAGTTTAACAAGGCAAAAGGCAAGGCAAATATTAGTGGCTTCTCAATTTAAATCTTGCCAGTCGGTGCAGCCAGAGAGAATCAAACATGTTCTGGCTGACCAACTGAACATGTGGCCTGGAGAAAGTTGTAGTAGACGCGAGTCCAGAAGCCTAATTATAGTGTGGCCTAATTATGCAACATATTTATGCTGGGATGCAGATAATGGTGTCGCTTCATTCAAGAAAGGGCAGTATCAGATGTCCCTGTAGAGGTGGGGGAAACCCAGCTTTCTTTGAACCTGCCGAGAGCACAACACAGTCGAAAACCTACACCTCCCCTACACAGCAACAAGATCCTCATGGAGAAGCAGCTTCCCTCAGACAAAAACAAAAAACTGTAATTAACAACAACAGGACACCTTGAAATAAGAATCTGCACAGTATCATTTTGTGGTGTGGGTGTGTGTGGTTTGTGTGTGTATGTGTGTGTGTGTGTGTTCTGTCTGGCTGGAACTTGTTTCCTGAGGTCTGCTCCAGAGCACAGTACATGGCCAGCTAATAAAGCGTGACATTTTCATGCATATTTGGCAGTTGAGACACACAAAGCAGTCAGTGGCTAGAAGTCAGATTAAAAAATACCATGCGGTTTGTTTTTCACACAGCCTAAACTTTTGGGGGAAAAAGTAATGGGGGAAGGGAATTCCAGAATTCCCAGAACAAAACCAGCACAGATTCACTTTAAAAGTCATAAGAACAAAGACAAGAGTCTAAAAGATAACTAAATTACTGAAAATGGGCTTCAACCAATACCACCTTCAAATGCCAGGTTCAAGTGAGTAAATAATTGCAATAAGTGCAATTAAACAAAACAATATTTTGTCATTTGACATGTGAGTGATGTTGGTGATTTGTTAAGACAAACATAAGTGTTACTTTATACTGTATGCTATACAGTGTTTACGCACTACACAGTTCTAAACTGTGCTCATTGCAGCCCTAAGATGTTAGCATTTGCTTCCACAAACAAGTTCAAACAGTTAATATGTGAAAAAATTCCACCGCAAACAGTTATAAAGGAAAGAATTTGGAGTTTGGATCCGATCTGTCCTTCAAAATTCAAAACCAACAGGTTCCACTGGCAGCCTCCAGCTCCTCACCGCAGGACGTCCCATTTACAGATTGTGGCGTGCGGCCTTCCTGCTCCATGAATGACCACATCCACCAGAGCATGGCACTCCTCCGCTCATAAAGGACCATTTTGGGCTTATTCGCCTTCCCTCCAGCAGAAAAAACTAAACTTTGGTTTGTCCGACTTTAGGAGCAAAGCTAACCTCAGGAACGAGCGTCCAGATCGTTCTCTGAAAGAGGAAAAACAGCAGAGCTCCCAAAATATCCCAGAGCAGTGAAAGGAGGAATTCCTCTGCAAAGCTCACATGGCTTTCTCGCCATCAAATCAGACCAGAGCCTCGCTGAGACCTGAAACCTAAACAACTTCAAGACTACCTCACGGAAAGAGCGGCAATGACTAGTGGAGGGAAAAAATGATATGAGTGTGTGTGTGTTGTTTATCCCATAGGTAAAATAATATACGTGGTAACATGGCAGATAGCAGTAATCCCCTGGAAGCATAGGGGGCAATGTGGCTTTTAATGTTTAATGTCTTGAACAGTTTTTGAACCTGTCCAGTTTCAGCAGAAAGTTTTATTTGTTAAGCCACACAGTGACCTACGTATGAATCATTCAAACATCTAACTGAAGTCCTGAACCAGTGAAGAAACAGTTGCAGATGATTCAAGATGATCAGGCAGTGATCAGTATACTGGTGGTGCTGAATGCTGGGTGGTTGGAACTCCTTTATCCAGGCCCCTTGTATCTCAAGGCACTTTGCAGCCTGTCACAGTAAAACATTTGTTCCCATTTCTTTCATTTAATCAACACAATATGACAACGATAAGTATCAAATTATTTTTTTGCACCAATAAGGTGACTGAAATCAAAACAAACAAAGAAAGCTCAAGACTTTTGCACAGCAATTTGCTCAGTAACCTTCACATAAGAAACCCTTCAGCCACAAATCCTTCAAATCCAGTCCCAGAAGCCTGGACATATTTTCATGAGGTAATGACACTAGATGGATCTATTTTAAAACCCAAGAATGAAAAGAATAAAAATCAATTCTGCAACAAGCCTCAACCATGTTGCTTTATTTAGTTTTTATATTTCTGCATGGACTATGAATGTATGTCAATTAAAGGTTGTAATCAAAAGTGCCGTTTATTTTATGGAGCCCTGACAATTACTCAATAGAAATCAATGACCGAATTAAAAACCTAACTGATTAACATTGGTATCTTCTCAATAAATTGGATCCGTAATTGCTTTGTAGGTCATTATAAAGTCATGCTCAGCAGTCATGCTCAAAGTCTCTACAGAGGGTGATTTTGCCACTCAAGACACTGTTCCGCCTGGATCACTGAAAAGGAGGAAACCCACACAGCTTTCAGCACTCTGCAGTTTGTTGCAGTAAAACATATGTATGCGAGTGGGTATACGCGAGTGTGAGGCGTATGAGCAGCACTGTTGACTGTTCTGAAGCAGTGCACACAGAGTACAAAAGAATTCCTGGAACAGAATTGTGATTTTAAATATCTGTACAGTTTGCTTTTTAAAATCCTTTTTCAACCATCTAAATGTAATATTTAAATAAAAATGAATATTAAAAAAAGGGACAAGTAATGTGAAAAACATCCTCAGTGTCCTAAGGATTAAAGTCAGTGCTGACGTACCTCTACGTCCTGCAAGCTGAAGTCATTCTGGTCTTTAAAGTTGGCAGCGCCGGCGCTCAGCTCCATCAGCATCTTGGCGATCTCAGGCTTTATTGCCGCAGTGAGTCTGCTGGCCGCCTCCATCACGTGCTCTTGCACGTCCTTCAGCTGCATGGCGGCTTTAGAGTAGCGCGAGTTCCGGAAAACGCTGCCGAAGAGCTCAGTCAGGAAGGCGCTGGCACGGCAGAAGACGTTCAATGCATCCAGGTACTTGGAGATGCCCTGCTGGATGTCTGCAATGGCCGTGGTGGTGTTCGCACCCGAGGAGTCGTGGCAGCTGGAGGGGGAGGAGCCAACGGGCGCCAGGGGGGAAGGGGCGGAGCAGGACGTCCCGAGAGGGGCGCTGAGGGTGCGGCTCAGCTCAGGCATGGCCGGGTATTGCTGGTGCTGCTGCTGCACTTTCTGCTTGGACCCGCCAAGCAAGAAGCGCCGCTTGTAGTCCATTTTACTTTCTTGTGCGCTGCAACAATACATAAGTGTCGGACGCACCCGTGAAGTGCCTTTTCTGAGCGCAGGCTTGGCGAGGGCTGCCCTTACACCTTTGCTTCACTTCTTCAAACAAAGAGCTCTACACAACAAGCTTGGACCTTCCAAATCAAGTAAAATGGTAGCTTAAAGGCTCCATGAGCCAGAGAGTCATGACCGTATTCTTTCGTGGCAAAGAGGAGATTGAGTTAAAAAAAAAAGACAATAAGGTGCTGTGATTTTTATTTCTAAGTGAAACGAGCACTCAGCCCTGCTGTAACTTGTTTTAGGCAAACAAAAAAAGGAAAAAAAAAATCCCACAAGAAATACAAAACTGCTGTTACTTCTTCCCTCAAACCAGTTCAAAAGTGGCTTGAAAAAATAAAGGGTGCCGATCCTCTTCACACTATTCTGTGGAAATTCCAAAAGTGCAGGTATCCTTCAAACGGAAGCAGAGAAATCCTTCGTGCTGTAGTGTTTGCAGTTTTTTGTGGTTATATATAAAATAGAGAAATCTTAAAAAGTGGTGAGGAAAAAATACGACTATTATATGTGGGAAGAAGAAGAATTCTAATAATAATAATAATAATAATGGGCCACTGGTCAACAGTAAGAAGCGAAAAATGAATGTACAGGTCCTTGGGACAGTGGTGCCTTGGCACAGACTGAATGTTAGCAAGCTGGCGCTGGCGTCCGCTAGACTGACAGATCCAGTCTGTCAGAGTGAGCTGGGTGTGAAGAGACAAGAGACAGAGACAAGAGAGACAGAGACAGAGAGAGACAGAGGAGATAAAATTCGGCTGCTGGGAAATAACTCCGGATCCTTGTTTAGAGTTCCTCCACAAAGCGCCTGAGGTAGTTATTTCTCACAAATGAAAAAATGTATTTGCAAGTTCAGGATCCTCTGCGATAGCGGTGTGACACAAAAGCACGGCACGTCTGTAAGGCCTCGTGGTCACTTCCTGAAAAAGAGATAGATAGAGAGAAAGAGGGAGAGAGTGAAAGAGAATGAGAGAAAGAATATATCATGGTCATATCAGAGAAAAGATGCTCTTTAACATTCAATCCATTTTCTTCCTGATGCACCAACTACAGTTACTGCTGGGATGTACATAATTTACACTACACAATTCCTTAGATACATTACTAATTAGATATTTAGATAATAACGTATATATACACCACAATACAAGTTACGGTTTGTTTGTATAAGTTAGTTTATTGAAAGGATTTCTAAATTTTCTTGTAATAAATTAATGAGAAAGCAGCACATTGTTTATTTTTAAATCTGAGGGTGAGTCCAAACTTCTGGCTTGTGTTATACATCTAAATTGCATCCTGTACTGATGCATTCAACGCTGTTAAATTCAACTCCGTTTCAGGGCTACACAAAACCCACTTAAGACAACCATAAACCCATACAGACCCATCTAAAGGCGCATTACAACAAGTGTGAGGATGTCTGGATGGCACTGAATTGAACTGAATCCCAGTCTGCGGTATCAAGATCAAAATTTACAAAACAGACAAAAGCAAACTTTGACAACGGACACTTGCTGGAATAAGCCTTCATTCAAATGTTGGTAGTTTTATTCCAAGGCTTAAAAAGATGTTCTGTGGTTTTGCAAACGCTGCAATAAATAAAAATACACATTATGTCAGTCAAAGGGATTTTAGCTACATCAGCCGAGGGTGAACGGGAGATCGGCATACATTTACCCTACTCCTTTACAGTGAGAATGAATTTTGTTCAGTTCAAAAGGATCCCAGTGAACAAGTAACGTCAAAGCCCAGAGCTGGCAGTGCTAGACAGAGACCATCACCATAGAGTGCCACGTTTCACTTCTGGGACGACAGGACAGGACAGGACAGGACCACTGCAAGTGCTAACCAAGAACAGCATTGTTCAGAAACAGGGAAGGATTGTACTGCAGGGAATTACAATACGACCTTTCAGACTGTTTCTGCCATAGCCGGACTTATGTCACCATGCAAAACCCCACCAGTGAATTTGCATGGTTGGAAATAAAAATGCTACACTGCTCCACTCAGCACTGCAACTGATACCCAAGCTTCCCAAATCGAATTCATATTAATCAGCCAAGACCTGTTTGGGATCAGTTACAAGTTTATAAAAGAGCTGTAACAAAGAACATACTGAATAGATTCACTCAGGGACTTTTTTTGGAAATTTGGCTCTAATCTATCTATGAAAATGGACAGAAGACAAAATCTGTTGCTAAAAAGTAGTAAATTAAAAGCTGAATTGTGTATAGGTTTAAGCTAAACCTAGTGTAAAGCATTATGTTAAAGACTACTTAAAAGTTGGGTTGGGAACTGAAAGAAGTTTCTAAATGCAAACTGATAAGAAAATAGCTGGTACCCAGTCTTTCTTCTTCTCATCGATTCCCAAACACTACATACCTGCAAGGACATGTGTGGGCATCTGGACCTGTTTTAGGTGAATACCTCCATCAGCATATTTATTTTACAATTTTGTTAGCGTTTACCTCCCATTCCTGCTGGGACAACAATGAATGTCTGCGCATTAAACAGTGAAACATAATGCACAGTTCTCCAATGTTTATAACCATCTGTCTCTGAAAAAAAATGCATGAATAATGCATGAAGTTTTTGGTGCTATTTTACCTTTAGAGCGCATGAGAGCACCTTCAGACATCGTGAGTCCATATTAAAAATTCTCATTGGAAACACAATGACAATTTGGTCATTTTAATAACAAAAGTAGCCATTCCCAGTCATAAAACATTGCTAGTTCCGCAGGCGTTGAAAAACAATGTCAGCCTCAGTGTGTGCCCACTTGAGAGTGCCGTTTTCTCACACTTTCAATTCTAATCAGTCAAAACAACATGCTCATTTACGAGGACTGACAGCCTGGTGTGTCCCTACTTTAGACCCATATATCCAGTGTGGGACAAAAATCAGCAAACATCACACAGCAAACATGTCTTAGCACTGGTGTAAAAGTTGCTCATTTCGTTTCCGGAGTGATTCAACACAGTCACGGGAAAACGGACATCAGCTCGCCTCTGCGGAAAACAGCCCTCACGGTCAGTGCCCTTACAGGATGGGTGTGCGATACGATACGAGGCAGACGGGTCTGTGTGAATCAGGGTGAAGGCTGGGGATGAGGCATGAGACAACGTGGGGAGAGGAAAGAGAGGGTTAAAAAAAAAAAAAAAAAAAATCAGGATGTGTCTGGACGACCGTAGCCCTTCACTCAGACACTGTGTGACGGGGGAAACACAATGAACTCACGTTGCTCTCCACGTTTATCAACCGTAAAAACATTCCACAACCCAACTCTGTTTGCTCCCGGCACTCAACTGACCTCCAAATCTCTTCCTTTCACAAACACTCTGTGTGTGTGTGTGTGTGTGTGTGTGTGTGTGTGTGTGTGTGTGTGTGTGTGTGTGTGTGTGTGTGTGTGT
>JBBPCX010000018.1:15588347-15615484 GCA_037974365.1 Hydrocynus forskahlii | reverse complement strand
ATCATACATCTACACACCTTCACACACACCATCATACATCTACACACCTTCACACACACCCTCATACATCTACACACTTTCTTATACACCATCATACATCTACACACCTTCACACACACCATCATACATCTACACACTTTCACACACACCATTGTACATCTACACACCACCGTCCATCTACACACCTTCACAGACACCATCGTGCATTTACACACACACTGCACCCAAGTTTATTAGATCAGTGTCACAAAGTGTTATTTGTAATGATCTTATAAGATTGCTGAAATTGCACAACCCGTAGAAGGCATAAGAACATAAAAAGGTGGAAACCCTGAGAAGAACAAAGTTCAGAGCACCTCACATCCAGCTTCATTTGCACTTGGCTGGTACGTGCTGGTACCATTTCCTCTACCAGGCTCCTCTTTTCTGGGACTAAGAACAGCTGGGATAACAGGGTTGAGGGATCTGCGGCTGTTTGCATTGTTCTCCTCTTGGCCGAAGCCTGCGCTCTTTCCTGTTAATGCTATTCCTTCCAATTACAGAGAAAACAGGAGCTGTGTGCTAAAACACAAAGGCTCACAGAATCTTCTCCTCTATCAGAATCAGCCTGAAACATTCTGAATCATCATTAAAAGCAAGCTTACAGTAAACATCATGAATCATCACCTCAAAATACCTCACAGCCGTCACTCCACTATCTCACCCCAGAATCTGCACACAGTATGGTCACGTCCACAGTCAGGAACACACACAAACACACACACACACACACACACACCAGACACACACACAGACATACACAGACACACACACAGACACAGAGACAGACACACATCTCTTTCAAGAGGGAGGGGTAAGAAGCAAGTAAGAGCGATGGCATACAACTAAACAGTTCAAGGAGCTGCTTACTGCGTTCATTTAGAGTATTCTATATATGCTATTTTATATATGCTACATCACATTTTGATTTATTTAGAACCTGAATTGGGACATTAATTTTTGTTATAACTCAGTTAAGGATACTGATAACACAACTGAATTCATAACTTAAGATTTAAATTTTGATTCTGGACACATAAATATATATAAATGCTGGGCAATCATTAAAATTTTAATTGTGATTAATTGCACTGTTATATGCAAAATTCAACAATGAATTCAAAAGTAGTGTGTTGTGCACTTTTATTTTAAAAGTACTGTTATATGAACAAAAGTGCAAGAACACTTGAAACAAATCTCAACTTAAACATTAATGTAATCAAATCAGATATAAAAGCAAAGCTATTAGCCACTGCAGGGCATTTACATTTTATCTAGTTTGTAACAGAAAAACCCTCAGAGTCCAGAGCATGGGCGCCAGAACCATTATAGCTTTATAACCATTATAGTCCCCATAATAATTATCAGATTATGCATATTATTTGTCTATTTCTTATAATTATCAGTGTTATAAACTGACTATAAACTGTACTGAACTGTATTAGCTTAAAGGGGGCACTTTTCTCTGCTGTCAATTTGTGCTATGGTAGCATTTTTCGACAAGGCAGCATAAATCGTCAGAACACTGGCGCCCAGGTCCAGGGCCAACAGCAAGTTAATATTTATCTGGGAAAAAGATGTGTTGCCAGTAGTTTTGAAAGACCTGCACTATTTGTCAGACAGTGGAATGGCTGATTTCAAATTCAGACTCATAAGCTGCTAAAAATGTCTTTCTGAAGGCCTCAGGCAGCTCTTTCAATTTCACAATGGTGGTCAGTCAGGAGCACACCAGACTAAATGTCTGAGGTTTAAATAAGGCAAGATTCCTTCAAAATGCTGAGTAACGATGATCTAATCATGTGCACCTGATCTGATACACCTGTGTGTGATCTGAGCCATTTAACAAACATGGGGGTGTCCTGATTTATTCTTCACCAGAATTTTTTATAGAATTACATTTTACAGATTTCAGTCTTCACTTCAGTTTTAACTAATCCCAGTATTGTTACAACTGAGATAAATATCCATATGCCCAAGAATGTTACAAACACACACGCACACACACACACACATATACACATACATACACACACACACACACACATAAACATACATTAGAAACACCTGAAGTACAATTAGCACGTATCAGAATTATTTTATACATGTATCTGCAACCAAATTGTATTTTTAATTAAACACATTTGTCTCCAAGCTTTTGAATGGATGTGAACTTGCCAAGGACAACAAAAAGGAAATTGCAGAATAAAAAACATCATGAGCCAAAAGGCCTCAATGTTTCCAAACTGCTGGCGGACATGATGGACCATACGGATGTGGTCAGCGCTTGCTTGGTCATCAGGGAGGATGGTAGTTCATCCAAAATTCATTTCAGACCCCACAACCCAGTGCCTGGGGAAAATTAGCCCTCTCAACAAACCGGCACCCACTCTTCAGGGGCACATGTTTATGAGAATCCACAACAGGCCAGTGTAAAACTCTGGAAAAGAAAAATTGTGTAAAGCCTCTACATGGGCATTTCAAGTGGTTTTGTTACTGATCACGCAAGGCTGGATATTTATTGAATTATCTTCACACTAAATCCTCCCTCTTCACCAGCAGCAAACTGTTGACTTGTACGCAGACACTGCAAGATGAGCCAGTCGGGGCAAAATGCGGTCATTGGACTGAAAAAGTTTCTATAGTTCACTTTATTTTGTCTCTAATAGGGTTGCATAATGCTGACAAAGCATGAACCATTGTAAACACTTTGTTTCAGGCGGGTCTGTTTTTGTTGTAGCACTCCAGCAATCATCCAACTATAAATATCAGACAGAAACGGGGGTAGGCTTGATTGCTTAGTTAGTATGTCAGTAAAAAGTCAAAGTTGGAGGGTCTTCGCAACATCGAGTGATTCCCTGGTGACAGGAAAGGCAGTGTTTTACTCATGTATAAATCTATAATCCACTGTATTTAAATTGTACTGAGTACATTTACACATTATACACATTATATTACATGAACACATTTTTGTCTTTGTTTACTTGCTTTTGGAAAACTGTGTTGATGTATTGCCCTATGTGTTTGCAGAAACCTGCTCTTCTGTTTCAATTTTTTTTATTTGAGTTTGACCACCTTTTTCTGCAATAATAAATTTTCTGGGAAGACTTTACACCAGATGTTGGACCACTGTTGTGATGACTTGGTTGAATTCAGCCTAGAGAGCAGCAGGAGCTACTGCTGGATGATTAGTCCTGGGTCACAAACTCATCCCAAAAGTGCTGAATGGAGCTCCAAATTTCAAGAGGACGCAGTTTCACTGTTCCACAGTCCAACCAGGCTTTAGGTATAATGACCCTAGGCTCATAGGCGGCTGCTCCATTCCATTGGCAAGGCTTTTCTACCTGTGTCAGCAATGGGTGCATCTTAATCTTTTTACAATCAGGAGAAGTATATTCGGATATTCAGTTAAAATGAACACGCGTCAATCGAGTATTTCAATGCATTACGCTTTTTACTGTGTACAATTTGTCCTTTTAATTGCTTGTTCAAAATGTTACCCTATCCCTCAGGCCAAAAAGCACCACCTGCCTTTATTTACCCACAGTAGAGAGGAGCCTCGGGCTACGTGTGGGTGTATCAATGCTGACACAGCCACAGCGATGGCTGAATGTGTTTGTGCTTCTGCATGTCTGTGTGTGTGTGTGTGAGAGAGAGCAACTGTGTTCATTATCATTCTGAGCAGATGATCAGACTATACCCCACTGGTTGCGTCTGGAGGACGAGCCAGCATTGTGTGTCAGGTAAAAAAAGAGAGAGCGAGAGAGAGAGAGAGAGAGAGAGAGAGAGAGAGAAACAGAGAGAGGGAGAGAAGAAAGAAAGAAAAGGAGAGAGCAGAGATAGACAGAAAGATAAAGAAAGCAAGAATGAGGGAAAGATAAACAGAGAAAGAAAAAGAGAGCAAGAGTCATTGGACAGAGAGATCCTATCAATTTTTAGAAGAGGCGTTGTCATGGTAACAGAGTAAGTTCTCTCTTGCATGTAAAAAAGAAGTTTATAAGTTTGGATGTACGTTCTGAGAGGCAACCGGCTTCACTGAAAAGTGGAGAGAACGCACACGCACACACGCATGCACCCACACCCCCACACACCCTTTCTTCAATATATCAGTGAACCCCTGGAAGAAAAACACGCTGGGAAAAACGAGATAATACTTACCAAACTAAATCAATAAACGGACTAATAAAACTAAATATCGATCCACTTACATAAAGGAATGGATCGATTCATTTTTTATTTGTTAAGAGAAGCGCAAAACAAAATAAAACTGTGTTTGAAAACGCAGAACATCATGAGCTCTTTATGGACTCTGAAGCCCTTCTTCTCCAGTCAACATCCCAAACAGCAGCATCACTGAATCAGCTGGGAACAGCGGAGCCTTTATTTAGCCTTTTACTGCAACAGGCAATGAGTGAGGGGGTGTGTGTTTGTCTGAGGGAGAGAAAGGATGACAGGGAGAGGCAGTGCATGTGTGTACAAGTGTGTATGTGCGGGACTAATTGAGTAATTGTGTGAATGACAGTGTGTGTGTGTGAGAGAGCATGTCTGTGGAAACAGCAGCGCCAGACCCAGAAATTAGGATTTCCCTCAGAAAGAAAACACTCATTTGTGTCATACCAGAGAGCACGGCGGTTGCAGTATGGGAGTACACACGCTCTGACACACACACACACACACACACACTACAGGGATTCCAGGCTGCTGCTGCTACAAGCACCAGGATGCTGCAAGACTCTCCTTTAAACCCTCATTGTTTATGTGAGTTATTTCTCACTCATGGCTCATTGAGATGTTCAAAGGAATGATGTGGAAAGTGCACATTCTCAACTTTACCATATTTGTAAAGTACAGTTTACATTTTCCATGTTTTTCTCACTTCACAGAAAAGAAAACCTGATGATACAGAATGTAAATTAATGGTGTTGTGTAACTTATATCATTTAATATATAATATATAATCATATAACAGTTATGTAATTAGATAATATTAAGAAAGATTAAATGAAAGAATTAGGAACAAATGTTTTACTGTGACAGGCTGCAAGGTGCCTAAAGATACAAGGAGCCTAGATAAAGGAGTTCCAACCACTCAGCATTCAGCACCACCAGTATACTGATCACCGCCTGATCATCCGGAATCATCTGCACCTGTTTCTTCACTGGTTCAGGACTTCAGTTAAATGTGCTTTGTTATTCTTAAATGATTCATACGTAGGTCACAGTGTGGCTTAACAAACAACAAACATTCCTCTGAAACTGCTCAATTTCAGGGACTGGACTGAAAATGAGAGAACTTTGAAAGTCCTTCAGGAAGCCTGGAGAACTTTTCTTAAAGACTATGTTAAAAATACAAGAAACTCTGGCTCTTACACAGTATATACGAGTTTGAATAGTACAGTAAAACAAGTACAGAACTCTTAACACAGCACTACAGTCCACCCCATGTGGCAACACGGCAGACGCTGAAGAAGAAAACGACGTCTCTACTGAACAGAGCAGCTTCCTCATTAACGTGGGTGGTGGGGAGAGTGCTGCCCACTGAGGGCGATGGCCCTTTTCAGACGTGCCAAGAGGAATGCCAGCCGTCTCTGCTGTGATTGGTTAGCGGCCCAGCTCCCGTGGCCTGGGGTGACCATAACCAATCAGCAATCAGCTGGTTACGCACGCAAAACGGGCCGGAGCATTCAGTTAATGCTCCAGTTAGTCTCTGTTAGCAGCTACGGGAAACACAACACACATGTTTGTTTTAATACAATGTCAGGACATGGCCTATATGTATCATATGAGTGCAATGATAATAATAATAATAATAATAATAATAGTAATAATAACAGTAATAATAATAATAATAATAACAACATGTACTGTTAATCAAAATTAGAAAAGTTTACTGATCCCGGAGGAAATTGCTTATGTTACGACTACACAGAGACACTGGGCAAAGAACAATGCAAAAAAAAAAGAAATAAATCCAATAAAACTTTGCAGAAAATACTCAGTATGAAATACACTGTGCTATATACACAAATGCTGGGGTGTAAATACTATAGACAAATTTACAGTAACACAAATAGTGGTTAGGAGTCTGTTACTGCACGTAATAAAGATCAGCAGTATGTAAATTGCACACATCAATACAAGTTGCAAGACACACACAAAAACTAATCCACACACAACTACACACTAAATGGAAATGAGACTTTCTCACAAACGCGAATAAAGAAGTCAGCATCAATATTCTGTCAGGTCTTACAACACATGGTTGCTTGGTAACAATAAGATACTCCAAACAAACATTTCCCAGCGGAAGAGTTGTTTGGCGCAGTTGTTATTTGTGCCTAAAAACTTTCCTTACCCGAAATAAAACTCACTGTAATACACAACCTCGCTTGACTCACTGCAACTTCAAATACACCATATGTCCCAAAGTATTTAAACCAGTGAATGCAGTTACAGACACAGACCCTTAACTGCACACATACAGCTTGTATGATCTCCTTAAAAAGCACTGCCAAACAGAATGGGCTCTGGAGCAGCCAAACATAAAACTAAGCCCATCACACCTAACTCCACGTGTCAGTTAAAGGGGTATGAAGCCCCGGCAGGGCCAAAAGCAGAACGCATCACTGCTTTCTGACTGGTCGAAATTTTATCACAACATGAAAAGAGGCCATTGTTGTTTTTTTTACTTTCCGCATGAAAAAAAAAATCAGCAATCAAGACACAAGACGCAAACTGGGAAGAGGACGAAGTACAAGCACTACTGTCTTTTTGGGCTAAAGATCCATTTCTGTTAAAGTTTTCTATGGCAGTAACAAACTTATTTTCGAACCCTGTGAGATTCATGAAGGTGTTTCAGGCCATCGCTAACAAGTTGGCTGGGTTAGGTTTTCATCATAAGGTTAAAGAATGCAGAGAAAAAAAAACTCAGACAAGACTATGCGTAATAAAAGACCACAATAACAAAAGCAGCTCTAACTCGACCACATGGATGTGGTTTTGGGACGACAACCGGCCATAAACTGTGTCAGAAACGCAACTGATCAAGCAGTGTGTCTCGTCCTCTCAGAGCTTCAAGCACTGCTTGTCTTGAACCTCCGCTCTCTTTAAAAGAAGAGGAAGACATGCATCAAGACTCTTTTCTGTCTTGGCCCCCCAGTGCTGGACGAACTCCCTCTCCCGATCAGATCTGCGGAGTCCCTTGCTGTCTTCAAGACCCACCTCTTCAAGAAGCACCTTGGTGACTAACTAGTCCTCTCGCTTCGCTCTTATACATCATCATCTTTATATATATATGACCTTATATAAATGAGGCCTACAACCCAAAACTTGTAATGTTCACATAAATTTGAGTTCCACCACAACATTAGGTAATAATATATATATTATCATGGATTTATGATCAACTAACATGTTCCTGGGAAAAAGTGACAGAGAACACAAAGAGTGTTAAGCCTAAATGAACACAATAGGAGGGTTAAAGTGAACCTTGAGCCTTTACCCTCTTACCTGTTTGTCCTTACTTGTGTATTAACCTCAGACTTTTTCCTTTTGAAAGGGTTTGTTAAGGTGTGTAACTTGCTAGCAGTAACTTGGTAAAAAGCAGGTGTTGATTTTAGTATAGCTTTACAGGTATGAAGAACTAATTTACAGGTATGTAGACTAATTAAGCACTGATGTACATCACTCTGGCTAAATGCCGTAAACGTGAGATACACTGGAAAATCAAAACGTGCTACTACTTCTGTGCCATCGCAATACAGTTTAGATACAGCGCTGTTCCTGCATACCAATGGAAAAGTGTCTTTAGTGTATGCCTTTAAACGTCCAACAAAATCTGTCATGAAAAAACAACCACTAAAGTAAAGAATTACAAGTGTTAACAAAGTGAGGGATGTTTGTTTTTTCCCAGGTAAGATATAACTTTGGCAGGTTGCCCACAGGTGGGCCAAAGTCTGGAAAATCCCATGATTCACGCTGCTCGACAGACACTCAACACTGATTCGCGCTCTATATCACCTGGAACACTCCATATTCTCTTCCTCAGTACTAAAACCAATAATAGATAATCACCTTTGTGCCAAGATTGGTTCGGTTTCCCAGCTGAAGCTTAAGCCCGTTTCAGTGAAGGCATTTACAATGGAGAGTCACCCTGAACAATACACCTTAGTCTCAAACCCAGCTTAATCTGGGAAATTACCCCACCTGGTTTTATGACTCAGAGCCACCCATTAAGATGCACAAAACGGCTTTGTTTCAGTACCCACACTGTAAACTCCTTCCTGACCAACCTGCTCAGAAATATAACACACAAACCACAAACAATAATCACGAAAAATCTCCCAAAGCACTGCTTCCTATACTGTGGGCAGTTCAATACCTTCATCCATTTAATTCCCAAACAAATGAGCTCTACTGGAGTGACATTATAAAGCGCCTGTTCTTGGGACCATCCCAAAAGTTTTCTTCTCAGCGTGTTGGAATCCTGCAGACTGTGTGATTTAATCCTCTAGGCCTCCTGTTCGTACCTCTACTTTAGTGATTCGCTAGAATCCTTGCCCTGAATCAGGTGTGATAAGGGAGGAAAAACAAACACTGTGCAGTAAACTACAGGACTGGAACTGAAAAACACTCTTAGTTGCAACACAATTATGCATGCAGTCCATGGTGTGTGTGAAGGCGTGTAGATGGACGATGGCTTGTGTGAAGGTGTGTAGATGTACTATGGCGTGTGTGAAGGTGTGTAGATGTACTATGGCGTGTGTGAAGGTGTGTAGATGTACTATGGTGTGTGTGAAGGTGTGTAGATGTACGACTGCATGTGTGAAGTTGCATAGATGCACGACTGCATGTGTGCAGGTGTGTAGATGTACAACTGCATGTGTAAAAGTGGGTAAATGTACGATGGTGTGTACGATTTACTACATTTGAGTGAATGTTACACAAAAGAAAAAGCAGTGTTTCCCACCATTAAATAAATCAGTGCTGCCAGGAGGAGGTACATACAATGGAACGTAACAACTACTTCCTAATGTTTGTGTTCTTAGACTAGTGGTTCACTTCTGATCCATTCAATCCATACCCACAACCTTCTTTCAGAGTAGATTCACTGCTTAACAGAGCGGAATGTGGCCAACACATGAGGTTTATAAGTCATAGTTATAGTTTTTTTTGTTGTGATGTGATGTCACTTTCCAGAAAAATGGATAATAATAAACGTAGTGATATAGTACTGAATCAATCAAATCAATTCAGTATCTAGAACTGACAGGAACCATCAGAAAAGTTCCTATACATTCTTACTGGATTATAAGCACACTGCCCTTTGGCCCAACGTGTGCACATGAATTCCTCAAATATCTTATAGCCTATAAGAATGGCCCGTCCTAAAAAAATGGGCTAAGAGTATAAAGAGTTGACTTTCTGATGACTACGGACAACCTGTGCAATCCCAGTCCTGAACACAGTTGACGGCCTCATGCACACACGACAACACTAGTAACTTCAAAGCATCTGTCAAAAATTAAAAACCTTGGGGAAATGCTGACTTGTATCCTTTTTCCACACTATTCATTTAATTTCCAAAACAAATGAGCTCAACTGAAGTGTGAAGGGGTTGTGCTCCTGAGCATAGCCCATATGTTTCCCAGTTACTGCACTATAAAACTGCAGACGCCAACAGAATTGCATGAGGATTCAATTGTGTCTTACAGGAGATACAGTAATGTAATGCTGGACTGTCGTGTAATCGACCTTAAAGTCATTCTTTTAAAAAATAAAATAACGTTCAATGTAACCAATTTCTAAAACAAATGACACTGAACATTTAATGCTAAAATAAGACAAACTGGGGTGTTAGTGTGTCTTTGAGGACAAAGCAGTTTTAACTGTGTTCATTTAACCTGTTTATTAAGGATGCAAACATTCTCTTTTGCAAACCCTGCTTAATCACACACACACACACACAGGAGTGTGTGTAAGTACACATGTCCATCTTTGGTCTACTATGGCCGCTCCTACCTTTACACACCTGAGAATCCTCACAGGTGAATACACTTCTGCACACCTGTACAGCTCAAACTCTCAATATTCAGCCTTGCAATATAAATCAGCACATTTCAGAATCTGAATGGACCTAAGCTGACTGAAGAGTTCTCCTTTGTTAATTAAAAAAATAATATGTTAACTGCTGCTGCATGGCTGAACCTGTAAACTTAAACAAAGCCCCCTGTCTGAATAACGTTTCCTGCAATATTAGCTCATATTAACAGCAGGTGTACGAGTCAGTTATAGGAAATCTCTCTGGTGTTTCCCTGTGAAGTTGCTATACTCACCGAAATATTCTCTCTTCATGTGCATCTCGAGCTCCCGCTCAAGCTCCAGCGTGAGGGCCTCGAGCCTCCTCTCTGCCTGGCTCGGGCCGCACTCCCGGCTCGGTGTCACCTGGTAGGGCAGCTTGAGCTTCTGTCCCGGTCCGCCGGGGTCCATGTCTCCGGCGCCGTGCTGGGCATCCTCCAGTGCGGGGAAGGCGTGCAGGTGCAGCCGGTGGTGGAGCGCGTGGAGCCCGTTGGGCTCGCCAGCGCAGTCCTGCAGCAGCAGCGCGTCCTCGAGCACAGAAGCACGGGGCGAGGGCAGCTGCAGCTCTGGCCCCGCGCTCATGGAGCCCCGCGAGCTGTGGCTGGAGATGCTGGAGCGAGGGCTGGCGGCGGCGGCCGCCGCGGCGGAAGCTGAGTAGCTGGAGCGGGGGCTGGCGGCGCTGGAGCGGGGGCTGGCGTGCCGCTGGTCGTAGCCCAGACTAACTCCACTGGTGCGGTTGCTGCTCGGTCTGCTGCTGGCGCAGTCGCAGCCGCTCAGGCTGGAGTGAGTGCTGGCGTAGCTGGAGCGCGGGCTGAGCGCGCCGTCCCCTCCTCCTCCGACGCCTTGCGCCAGGCTGGACCGGGGGCTCGCGTACCTATCTTGTTGCTGCTGCTGCCCCGGCACGAGCACACTGCTGCGCGGGCTGCCACTGCTGCTGCAGCTCGACCGAGGACTTGTGGTCGCCCCCGTGTTGCTGCTGCCGTTTCTGGAGCACAGCTGCTTGCCCGGTGCTTCGTACGCGCTGTAACGAAGCCCGTGCACCTCCTGCGGGGAGTAGCGCCGGTGTCGCTCTCCTCCGTAACACGGCAGCGCCACTTCGGACCGCGCGCAGAAGCTGCCGTCGTCGTCCTCCGGGTGTGCTCCGTCTCGGACCAGGTCCAGCGGTCCGGTCCGGCTCCCGTTCACAGCACGAACAGGCAACGGTACTGGTACCGGCACAGGAACCGGTACCGGCACAGGCGCTGCGCTATGCAGTTTAACGCACGTCCCGCTCATGAAAGCCGCGTCCACTCCGTGCAGCTGCTGCACCGGTCCCCCTCCTCCTCCGTTCGCCCGTTTAACACTACTTTTCATCCCGTGGAGCAGCATCACGGCGGCGGGAGAGAATTCCGGCTCCAGCCCCCCGAGCTCCGCTCTCCCGCCGTCCCCGTATGAGTCGTAGATCGACAGGTTCTCCACCAGTTTACTCGCCCGGTGGCCCAAATCCTCCCCGTAACGGTGCATGACTCACACCGGAGAGAGGAGACCCGAGACCCTGAGCGGAGCGGGGGGCGAGTGAGGTGGAGAGAGAGTGGGAGAGAGAGATACAGAGATACAGAGAGAGAGAGAGTGGGAGAGAGTAAGATAGAGAGAATTAGCAAATTAGCATTTCTCACAGAAATCACAACAAAACGCTGCCATCCTTGCGTTTCCTCTCTCCTTTTTTCTCTCCGATTTCGTCTCAGTAGTGTTTACATTATCCTCCTCCGGTTTAGACACACACACAAATGAAAAAACGCCCGTTATCCACAGTTTTCCTGAAAGTTTTCTCGTCTCTCTCCCTCTTCCCCTCCGTCAGTCAGGTCTCGGGCTCTCCGCTGGAGTTGAAAGGTGTTCTCTCCAGTCAACGGCGCGCGCGGCGCGGAGGAATTTCTCTCTCTGGGTTTTTTCGGAACGGTCGGGGGGGGTTCTCTACAATCTTTATTTTACCGAAAACAAAACAGCAAAAAGAAATGTCATGTGTTTTGGTTTAAAATATAAAATGTTGTAATTCTTCTCCGAAAGGTGTTTTTGTGGGTGAGAGGACGGGGGAGAGGGAGGAGGGGAGGAAAGAGCGAGATGAAAGCGAAAGGCGGA
Organism: Hydrocynus forskahlii; assembly: GCA_037974365.1. Classification (NCBI taxonomy): domain Eukaryota; kingdom Metazoa; phylum Chordata; class Actinopteri; order Characiformes; family Alestidae; genus Hydrocynus; species Hydrocynus forskahlii. The sequence continues at coordinate 15,603,256 of JBBPCX010000018.1, read as the reverse complement.
GGGACTAGTTCGCGCAGGGAGGAATGCGCGGAGGAGTACGGCGGAGGCGTGCTGCGGCGCTTTGGTATGTGCTTAATGCCTAAGAGGAACAATGACTGCCACCAACTCAGCAAGGGGGTCCTGACTAAATAATAAAAAAACTCCTTTAGAGAGGGTGTGTGCGTGTGTGTGTGTGTGTGTGTGTGTGTGTCCAACCTTCATGCACCAGGCCGAGATTAAAGATTTAAAGACTGAACTGAACAGGCCACTGGATTCAGACTGCTCTGTCTAGCAGAGCAAATAAGCCCAAACTCTGTGTGGCCAGAGGGCCAACCACTATGAGGGTAGGAAAATAAAACCTGGATAAAGGCCCTCTGGTGACCAAAGTGACCATTTTGAGACTTTCTGCACTTCAAACTTTCCACAAACCAGTGAGGCAAATGCCAGAAAGTACAAACCGGACCAAAGATCAAGGCCTTCAGTCAATAGCAAAACACACATTCTGCCTCCATTAGTCACAGAACTGAAGGATAAGTTTCACACCTAAAACTGCTGTTTTCCGGCCCCATGCATGGAAGGTGAGATGATGTTCCCTCAGACATAAGGTTTTGGATTTTTGGCTGGGGGAAGGGCAACCTGGACACCTTTGTATTTTCTGTAAATCTGCTGTTTAAGCGAAGTGCCATTGTTCCTTTCATTGGCACAGTCCTATCGTTTTTCATGCAACAGAGGCACTTGTGACTATCCGATATTCCTGTAAAGCTCGTGAAAAGAAACAGATATTCCAAGTTCCCATTATTTCCATTACTTGTGGTTTATCCCTTAAATAGTAACTTCCGTTGTGGCACTTTTAACCCATCAAAACCCCACAATCTGACGCACTTTACAATAAGGCCCTCTGATTTCTCTTCATGTACAATTTTTCTATCATTCTTAACATGTGTCATGTTACAGTGGTGCTTTTCTTTTTTCACATGTCCTCCTATTGTAACCCTCCTAGTATCAGTTTCATGTGCAGGGATGAATGCTTTGTGGGTCATTGTAAGAAAAAAAGGAGAAAAAGGCCACACACATGTTTTCAATAGTTTTATTGCTTAAGATACCATGATTGCTTATCTTAAAATGGATAAATATTAATGTAAAGAACCCATATTTCCACGGAGGTGGTATATTCTTATTCATTTAGACCTAAAAGGAATAGTTCGACAGTATATAAGATTTACACAATTATCTGTCTACTCCAGATGTGGTCGATCAACCAAAATGTGTTTGGAGTTCAGGTTTTACTATTGTTGTTTAGGAATGGAGCTGCAAAGCTAACATTGTTAACAAACCTTACAAATCAATAGTCATCCCAAATCTTTTCCAGAAATTAATTCCCAAAACTTTTCGCAAACTGCTCGAACCTCATCACCCGGCTCTTTTAAGGTGATGTACACTTGTGGATGTGGTTTAGGACACAGTATGACTTGATCAAGAATTTGTATTTTAAAGGCCATGGCCACTTCAGTTCTATACACTGACTTGCAAGTTATAGTGATCACTTACAGTATTTTAAAGCAACTAAAAGTCATCAAACCATCAACCGTATTAAAAACAAATAAAAAAAATCCACTCTTTCACTATTCCTGGATTGGATTTGGCAACGGTCTAAAAATCAGAAATAAAAGAAAAATAGTTTTTACTTTCATTATATTCAATTACAGTACCTCCTAATAAAGTTCAGCAACATTTTTAGAACTTCTGACCTGGCTCAAGTGAAGTTCAGGTCATGGGAATGACTACAGGTAAACAAAGTGGTGCTTTGCATCAGTGACACTGTTTGTTCATATCTATTCATAACATAATAAAACATTTTTTTTGTTAAAATGTGACCAAATGGAATCTGGATATTGTTCATATGTAATAAAATACAGTGGCCAACACAGAAGTTGATAGGCTGAATGGAAAGATCAATAGCTTGATCCATATGTGAAAGTGTATTTTAAAAAGTACACTTTTTAAAATACACCCTCAGTTGTCCTGGATAACAAAATCTTTAATTTATTTTAAAAAATTAATCTGATTCCAATTTTTTAAAAATATATGTTCACATCATAACAAGGATAATGTGAATTCAGTACATTTGTTTCAGTAAGAGTGATAAATAAAAGAATGTAGAAAACATACAGTACCGTGCATACGTCTTAGGAACCTGCGAAAATACCGTTTAAAAACTGTTCAGATCAACAGTGTTTCTTTCTCATTAATATGACTAAATATACTAAACAAAACTAAAAAGAATAAACACAATGTTCTATAGTAAATTGTGATTTTATGTTCAATATATCAGTGTGTTCCGATTGGAAGTCCAGTATTACTTGTAGTTTCCATCAGAAACCTGGTTTGACTCAATCAGTCCTTCATTACATTAAATCAGGAGCTGGTGATGGAGTTTCACAAATCCAAACAACGACTGGAGGAACCGAGGAGGAATCTGGAACCGAACCCATGTGCTCCTCACCTGCTCACAAAACTACTTTTTCTATGAACTGAACAAATATTGATATTTTTTCCTGCTTTCTTGTTTGTTTACATTTATTCTAATGTTAACTGTCCTGTTATACACTTCATCACACACTGAGAAAAATGGATTTAAACAATTTGCATAGGTGCCTTAAACACAGGTGCACAGAACTGTATTTATGTCATCTTTTATAACAAGAAAGATTTCATCTTTTCACTGTTGCTATAAGATCTTTAGAGGACACTGTTAAGTGTTTAGAGGACACTGTTAAAGGTGTTAAAAACACCTTTAGAGGGCAGCAGTCAGTACTCTTTGTTTATTTGAGCTGGGGTTGTGTCTGTCATCATCTGGAGCTTGCTAGTCAATCACCCATCCTGGTCACTTTAGGCATGAGTTTAATAGCTGCATACAAGTAACAAAAAGTGACCCTGAAACTGTTTAGCGCAGATATTTATATGCTAATTCACTGCCAGCTCAGATTATGACAGGCCTCTCCACAACGCATTTGAGAGATTTAAGCACGTCTATCAGCCCCAAAGGTATAGCGTTGTTCTCTTTACACAACTATTTTATACTGAAAGGATGTATAATGTTTCTTTGAGAAACAACATTATTCTTGTGTAATCGCACTGTAAGAAAACTCAGAACTTTGAAGGGGAAAATGCGGAAGATATAATGGTTAAATTACTCAAATCATAAATTGGAATGATCAGTACTTCCCCACCGTTCTGCACTTATTGGCCAACAACCGGCAGAAAGGACAGTATTAATGCCACAATGACAACAAACAACACCACATCGAGGATCAGCTTCTTCATGGGCGAGGCAGCATGTTTCCTCCCGTGCCCTCGACTCCTGAACCACTCCACCACTTCCCTCAGGTCATACTCTCTGGGGTCATAGCCCAGCTCAGCCTTCGCCTTGTCCATACTAAAATAGTGAGTGACCCCAGTCTTGTAGACCTCGGTACAGGTCAGCAGGGGTTGGAAGTTATAGATGCGTCCGACCACGCGGTGCACCATCTCAGTGAGGAATGCGAAGAAGTACACAAGAGTGATAGGAAGTCGTAGTTTTGGGAATGAGTAGCCTAGACCCTCCACCAGTGGCCTGAAGAACTCAAAGTTGTTGACCGGTCGTCCATCTGAGATAAAGTAAGCCTGTCCGGCTGCGCAGTGCTGCCGTTTTTCTGCCAGCGCTTCCGCAGCTAGTATGTGTGCAGACACCAGGTTATCAACGTGAACAAATTCCACTAGGCTATTCGGATCTCCATACACAAACTTGAAGTGGCCGTTCTCAATGTATTTCACAATCCTCGGGAGATGCCTCTGTTCACCAGGCCCATAGATTCCAGCCGGACGCAGGGCGCAGGTCCGCAGGACTCCGTGTCCCTCAGCTAGTGGTGAACCGTTAGCTTTAAGGACCCGCATCTCCGCTAACGACTTGGTCCTAGAATAGTGGTCCGGGTGGAGGTGTAAGGGAAGGTAGGGAAGTGTCTCGTCGCCATTCTGTATGACCTGACCGCCGAAGACAACATTGAAGGTGCTGGTATACACCAGGCGTGGGACCCCAAGAGCCACGGAGGCCTGGAGAACATTCTCAGTTCCCTTAATGTTGACTTCTTCAATCAGCTTTTTGTTGAGCTGCTCCCTCCCAGACATCCCGTAGGAAGCAACGTGGAAAACACAGTCCGCTCCCTGAAGCACCTTTTCCACCTGAGCGTAGTCCCGCACGTCACCCTGGACGAAGTCCACACCCTCGGGCAAAGCCCCACACGGAGGCCTCACGTCAAACAGGAGGATTCTGGATGATTTTTTGAGGAGGGTACAAGCGAGACTGCATTCAAACAAATGCACAAAGAAGCAGGTCAGATAATCACACAAAAGTCTGCAACACGTCTCGAAAATATTGCTTCCGTACTGAGAATCTCTCCAGTACCAAGCATACCATTCAGTCATTATTCATCAGCTTTATTACACAGTAATTACTCATTAACTACTATTATATAACTGTTACGCAAGCCCTATTGCCATGAGAATAAAGATTGTAAGCATAAATTTAATGAATAAATTGTGGCTTAATATATGGGTCCCAAAATTATTTTTGCATGTTCTATTACGGGAGATTTAAGTTACAGCTAATTTTATGTGAGACTTATTGGAATGTCGCATTATGAAACTACTTTGCAATCGACTTTGATAAATAATTTAAGCAACAAGTTGCACTTGCTGAAAAAAAAAAAAACCCTCCAGGAAACACATTGAACAATTCAGTGTCGCCCTCTAGTGGTCCGTCAATGACATTGGGCCACTACAAAAAGTGCAAGGACTTCTTGGGCACTATTGACAAAATGTTATCATTTAAATTTTAACCACTGGTTAATAACATACCGAAATCCAAAATATCCTCCCCCGCCAGTAATGACATATTTGTGGGCTCCTGTGTTGGTATTCATGGTAAAGGGAAGCTGCCGTGAGACAAAAGGAGAGATATTGTGAGAAACACTGCTCCATTCTGGCAGTCAGAGCACACACTACACTGATAAGGAGTTCAAAGTCTATGCTTAAAAGCATTTTACCCTGAGGTCAACAATTTTTCACCAAGGTCAGCATAGTCATGTCAATGGGGCTGCAGGATATGGACAAAATATCAGTTTTGCAATTTTTCTGCTACATATTGCTGTTATGGTGTCTTTCAAGATATTAAAGGGCCCACGTCGTCCCTTTTCTAGAGCTAAACGAGCTGTAAATATTGTTGAAGTTTCAGAATGTATGTTCACTCCTCTGTCCATACATATGCGGAAACTGAGCCGAGTTTTCAATTCATACTTTTTCAGATTTCACAGAACCAACACATTTACATCTAGCTCCAAGATTTGCTTGTTTTGGAAACAACTTGTGTCCAAACCCTCCCAGCACCTTTTCAAGCAGCAAACAGTTCTGTCTCATTTACTGGATGCTCATTACGAACTTGTGGGCCTCCAGCTCGCCCCTGCAGCTCAATGGAAGAAAGATCTGGAGACTGGACAGGCCAAGAAATATTCTCTAAACTCTCTGCTTTTCTTTACATAAACAGAGTTTGGAAAATGGTGTATGAATGAATTATAATTAATAATAATATAATGAATCATAGTTTTGGTTCACAACCCACACAAATGTAATAGAAAAATCAATTTAAAGATTAAAATTACTGAATTTTTGTTGGATTACATGAAGACCTTGATTCATCAGAACACCCAGTATTTCACCTGGAGCTATGATTGGTCATCCTGTCAGAAACACTGTGATTGGTTAGAGGCTCATTTGCATATCGAAGACACCAATACTGCCATGACAATTAACAGGCAATATATTGTGCAGCCCTATTGTGCACATGATAACTGATCATGCAGTAATGTGTAATAAGACCCAATAACACAATTATAATAATGAATTATACAGTAAAAAAAAATGCTGTTAATTACAGTTTAATGAACTGTAATTTGGACCTATGATGCAGGAGCCCAGTCTTTATTGGGCCCCATATAAATTCAGAGACATATGGGATCAAATTTACATACACTGAAGACTATTGATATCCCTCTTATTCAGAACATACAAATATGCATTTCAACAAAACCACAAGAAGGATCTTTCTTTTCTCAGTCATTTAATATTTAATGGTAGAGAAACATATATATGTCTCATAACGCATAATTATTATACTTCAAATAAGGCACAAAGTGTTATATGCCAGTGGGTGGAGTGGCATCCCTTGAGAGCATCGACCTGAGAGCAAAACAACAGAGAGTAAATTACATTTTTTTTGACACATCAAAGTCATGGGGGCATTAAATTGTTTTAGCATTGGGTCCCAAAAGATCACCTGGCCCCAAGCATAACTGCACAAACACTCAAGTTATAACACACCATGGCTGTGTCTCAAATAGCGCCCTACTTTCTACGTAGTGCATTTCATTTATAGCCATAAAATAACTTCAGCATTCAGATTAAAGCTGCACGAAATAGACTAAATGTTAGTATGGAGTGTATTGGAAATTTTGTATTAATGCTTATGCATGTATCTCTCATTAATTTTCCACTCAAGGGTGATTACATGCAGTCACACATCACGAGACATGTACTTTACTACTGATACTGAAACTTGCTATAAAAGATACAAGAGCAATAGTCAGCAGATAAAACTGGGTCAAAACCAGTTCTTTGGCTACATAAGAGTGCAGGACTCTGAGAATTAAGCTCTCTCTTAACTTACGGCTTTTCTTGACTGTCAAACTCTTTGCTTTGCTAATAAAGGAGATTCTGAAAGGACTTGCTGCGTACTTTGGTGTGTGATTCTATGGAGAATTTCCACGACAGGAGGCTTTACTGCGACAAAAATTACACTTCTGTCGGATTACATGAAGACCTCGATTCATCAGAACACCCGGTAACTCACCCGGCGCCCTGATTGGTCATTTTGTCAGAAACACTGTAACTGGTTAGATATATTGTGATATCAGTATTGTAGAGGCCCACACTATATGGTCAAAAGTATTGGGACGACCATTACACCAACAGGGACGTCCATGACTTCGCATTCAAATTCACTTTAATATGGAGTTGGTCCCCCTTTGTATCTAAAACAGCTTCCACTCTTTTTGGAAGACTTTCCACAAGACATAGGAGTTTCTGTGGGAATTTGTGCCCAATCGTTCTGTAGAACAATTATGAGGTCAGTCACGGATGTTGGATGAGAAGGCCTGGCTCACAATCTCTATTCCAGTTCATCCCAAAGGTGCTGGATGGGGTTGAGGTCTGGATGGGGTTGAGGTCAGGGCTCTTCCACGCAGAACTTATCCAACCATGCATTTTTTGGACTTTGCTTTGTGCACTGGGACACAGTCATGGTGGAATAGAAAAGGTTCTTCCCAAACTGCTGGAAGCATGGTGTTGTCTAGAATGTCTTGTTATGCTGAAGCATTAAGATTGCCCTTCACTGGAAGTAATGGGCCACCTGAATTCAATAATTAAGAGTTACTGAATTCAGTAATTAAAAATATGGTTCCAATACATTTGTCCATATAGTGTAAATACAGTACTATGCAAAAGTCTTGAGTTACCCTTCATTTCTTCGTATTTTGCCTCCAAAAGGTCAGTATGTCTTGTATTTTTAAGGTTGTCTGGGAACAAGGGGCTTAGCTCGAACTCTGAAACACAGGTGTGTCCCAATACTTTTGTCCACATAGTGTACATCGCGATAACGATTGACAGATATATAGTGCAGCCCTAATTTAGATGCGTTAAATGTCCAAGAGATGCCTCTACTCTCCATTTGGTGTGCAGGTTGATTGTAAAAGTCACACTTTTGAGTCTCCTGAAGATCACTAGGTAGGGAACAGGTATCTGTTTGGGATCGACCCATGACTAGATCGCCCACATGTCCTGAATCAAAGACTGTAAAAATCGCCTCCTGTCGCTAAAATGGGTCAAAACGACGCAGTCCGCAACTCAGAAGCACGCGATCAGGTAAACATATAATCAAACACATAAATAAATAACCAACACACCTCTGCCGAGTCCTCAGGGTCTGTCTAAGAGCTCTTCCTAGGAAACGCACGAGGGGCGGGATCATTGGTTCCTGTGCTCTGATTGGCCCGTGCTGTCCCCTGCATCGTTGCTATTGGTCAAGAACGAACGGACAATCGGATGTTAGCAAATACTAAACAGTACATTCTTTAATTTTTTATTGTTGTTAATGTTATTGTTATTGTTGCTGCTATTACTACCAGTTGTATTATTTTTTGTTGCTGTTGTTGTTGTGATTTTGTTGCTATTACTATTAATGTTTTTATTGTTATTATTCTTATTATTAGTAGTAGTATCATAATTAAATGTTTTTTATTGCTATTGCTATTAATTATTATCAATATTGCTTTTATTGTTATTATTTTATTGTTAATATACAAGAACTAGGCTTCCTAAGTGATACTGACATGCGGTACTGTGCAAAAGTCTTAGGCCCGTATGCAAAAGTGTCTTTCTGCCAGCAAAGTCAGCAACAACAACAATAATAATAACAACAACAATAACAACAACAACAATAATAATAATAATAATAATAATAATAACAATAACAACAACAACAACAATAATAATAATAATAATATAGCAATCTACATTTGAAAAATACAAGAAATTCTGGCTCTGAGGAATCACATTATGAAGAAATTATGAGCGGTAGCTCATGCTTCCAACTTTGTAGACACAGTTTGGGGAAGAACCTTATCTATTCGACAATGACTGCGTCCCAGTGCACAAAGCGAGCTCCATAAAGACATGGCTGAATGAGTTCGGTGTGGAAGAACTTGACTGGCCACACAGAGCCCTGACCTCAGCCCCATCCAGCACCTTTGGGATGAACTGGAGCAGAGATTGTGAGCCAGACCTCCTCATCCAGCATCAGTGCCTGACCTCATAAATGCTCTACAGAATGAATGGGCACAAATTCTCACAGAAACTCCAAAATCTTGTGGAAAGCCTTCCAAGAAGAGTGGAAGCTGTTATATCTGCAAAGGGGGTACAGCTCCATATTAAAGTTTCTGTATTTGAATGCAAAGACATTGAAGTCCCTGTTGGTGTAATGCTCAGGCGTCCTCATACTGTTGTCCCTGGAGTGTACGTATGCGGTACCATTATGAATGACCCGGTGCTGCTGTGTTTTTCCATGAACTTTGACTGATCACGAGGTCAATAAGTCACTTTGGTTGTACGTGGGTATGTGTGTATACCTGTGCATGTGTGTAAAACAATGACGGTGAATTGGATTCCCTTGTCTAACGTCATGGTAATCAGCAGTGTGAGGAAACACCAGGGCGTGTCCACATTACTCAAATACCATTGAAGTAAAGACCTGCTTCACATGTGATTAAAAAAGCCATTAAATTAAATGCTCACATTGTCATTCAAATAAAAACATACATTAAATATCATTAAATAAATCTTGAAATTGTATTAAAATAAAGAGCTTACATGTACTCAAAGGACATCCTTTGTCATAAAAATAATGACCTACATTAAAAATGTCATTCAGATAAACTGTCATGGAAATACTTACATTGTCATTAGAAAGACTTACATTAAATGCAATTCAAACGAATACTTAAGCTGTCAATAAAATAAAGACCAACATTAAATGGTATATAATTAAATGCTTACATTGACATTAATATAAAGACTTACATTGGAATTAAAATAAATACTTGAATTCTCATTTGAATGAAAACCTTCATGAAATATGATTAAAACAAATGCTTAAAATTGTCATCGAAATAAAGATCTACATTAAATGGCATTGAACCTTCATTAATTGTTTTTATAATAAATGTTAAAAATAGCATAAAGATAAAGGCTTACATTAAATGTCATTAGAATACATTAAATGTAATTAAGATAAAGGTTTACATTAAATGTCATTAGAATAAATACAATAAATGTCATTAAGATAAAGGCTTACATTCATTGCCACTAAAATAAATACTTAAATTATCATTAAAATAAAGGCTTACATTTAATGTCATTAAAATACATACTTAAGTTGCCTTAAACTGAAGGCCCTGCATATTGTGAGGAGAGAAGAAAGAGCTGATCATTGTGGAAGGACAATAAACTCAGTGGAGAGAGACAATAAACAATGGAGAGCCACGCATGGGTGTGTGCTGGTAAATCTGTTCATTGAGGATCATAAAGTTGTTCACAGTTATCAATAAAAAATCACATGATTCTACCACAATCGTGTGAAAGGACACGGTTCTTATTATGTCCAAAAGTTTTGGGATGTTTTCTTGAGAATGTGCCCCTTTTCAATGGGAAGGCTGCTGGAACATTGCTGTGAGGGTTTGATTACATTCAGCCATTCAGGCACAAGAGCATTAGCAGGGTCAGGTACTGATGATGGAACACTGCTGTGAGGATTTGATTGCATTGAGCCAAGAGCATTAGTGAGGTCAGGTACTGGTATTGGAACACAGCTGTGAGGATTTGATTGCATTGAGCCAAGAGCATTCGTGAGGTCAGGTACTGATATTGCTGTGAGGATGTAATTGCCTTCAGGCACAAAAGCATTAATGATATCAGGTACTGATGTTGCTGAGAGGTTTTGATTGCATTAAGCCAGGAGAGCATGAATAAGGTCATGAACTAACGTTGGAACATTGCTGTGAGGATTAAATTGCATTGGGCCAAGAGCATTAGTGAGGTCACGTACATTGTTGGAACATTGCTGTGACAACTTGATTGCATTCGGCCATGAGAGTATTAGAGAGGTCAGGTACTGATGTGGGACATTGCAACACACAAAAACTGGTATTTACTTTACTGACTCAGTAAAAAAAAAAAGTGAAGACTGTCCACTCACCTCTTTCTAATGATCATACTTGATACCCAGGAAGGAGCGGTACGCAAGTAAACAAGCAGGTGTGCAGGTACCTACACTGTAAATAATACATTGCTTTACTTGGGTTATTCAATAGGAATGTCCTTGATGTCTCTATTTACTTATTTAATCTTTAATCTCAATATTTAAGAAAATTTCCCTTGTGAAGTGAATGAATAAATATAATATTATCTCTATATATAATTATCATTTTTTCTTCACTTATACTTGAGTGATATCTACATTCTTTCAGGGTTGTTTTTGTCATGTGTAAAGGTTTGTGAATGCCTTGATAAGCAGTACACAAAATGGAGAGGTAGATAGGTATACACACATACACGCACGCACACACACACACACACACACACACACAACATACATACCCATACACATAAATATGTATATATACATACATGTTGCTTATGGTGATTCAGGTTATGATTACATAATTATAATTCACATGCCTATATTAATAGGCATGATCATTTTTTCTTCGTTATTTAACGTTTATCTGCCTCTTGCGTAACTTTCAGTCTGTTTGGGCGGATGGCCACGCCCATTTACCTTTTATCTGCATATGTAGAAGAGGCTTCGCCGTTCGGGGGGCGTGGTTTCACTGCACAGCACCGCAATTACAGTATATACATGATCACAATTATCTTTTTATTATTTAATTCATTGAACCTTTATTTCTCTGATTCTTGTGTAATCTTGAATGCATGTGTGTGTGTGTGTGTGTGAGAGAGAGAGAAAGAGAGAGACCACGCCCGTTTACAGTTAATTAGATAGGAGTGGGCATGTCGGGGGCGTGTCTTCAGCGTAAGTGTGGGCGTGTGTTGTGAACGGAAGGAAAGCGACTGACTGTAAAATGGCCAGCCAGATGATGCGAGGTGTCTGAGGGAGTAGCTGCCCAGTTCGGGAGGAATTTGGGCTCGGAACTCACTCGGTTCGGTTCTGCTGTGTCTTCTGGAACAGTAAGACTCGGTGTCGTGTTTCCTGGCGGTGTGCTGGAATCGGAGTGCAAAATAACAAACAAAAATATTAGCATGGCTGCAGTCGTGCCTGAGGTCCGGGGACTCCACGCTGAGGAGGTGAGTAAAAAACCGACCTGACAGCACAAACCGGCTGCTTCATCTCGATTTAAGGCGATATTATATCGACACGACACATCGGACACCGGCTGGCAACTTCACAGGGCTGTGAAAAAGTAATAACACCCGGTTTGCTAAAGCTAGCTGGCCTGAGGAGCCTCTGCTCTCCAGATTAATTAGCCTCCAGTTTTTTACAGCTGCCTCGAAATGTCCACGTTTTGGGTCATTTTCGGGTGTTTTCACGTCCCATTTATCCTGCCACTTTATACTTGACCCTTATTTTATGTTTGGACTCAATTTGACCCCATTCAACGTTCGATGTCACTAAGTAAATAACTGACATCATTTGTTTTGCTTCATATTAAATGGATAATTTAGTGGGGGCAAACTGGGTAAACATAAAATGAACATTGTGGGGTGTTTTTAGTGTCCTGTACACATTTTGTAGACAGTTTGGGTTCTTTGGGGTCAGTTTGACACTTGTGTAAGACAGAACTATCAATATTTTACACACATTTGTTTGGTTGTTTTGGATGATCTTGAGGGTAGTATGCAATTTTCTAATCTTCAAAAAACCTCCCTCTGCTTAGGGGGCATAACTGAATTTGATTATACCTGTAGGAATGTGAGAAGCACTGACCGTTCACATGGGGGGGGGGCATGTTTTCCACCAAAATGTTCTCCACCAAAATGTTCATTAATGTTTGTGTTTTTGTACTTATCAGTACAGATTTCTTTGAATAGGGCCTGATCATATCTCCATTCCGCACATGGTTTTTATAGCCTAACTTCATGACATGTTGATATTTCCTGCTGTGGCAGCTTTATTACATATATGTTGTATTTGAAGAGCTATTTAGGTTGTCAGCAAAGAAATATAGAGTACCTGAAACACAAACCTGGAGGTTTAAATTGCTTTGGTCAAACTGACCCTATGCTTAAAGCATGTTAGGAAATTTGAACATAACCCAAGTGGTGAAACAACTTCATGCCACTTCTTACTTTCGTTTTCATACCCAAGTTACTCCTAACTTCCCTCAGGGCTGTTTTTGTCATGTCTGGAGGTTCAAGGCCCCTGCTGGTGGTTCTTCTCCTCTCTTAGCTGTGTGAGATGGTTGTCACTTTCCTCATCATGTCTCGTGACTGTGACTCAAGTCACCCTCACACTGTCCGACTTCCTAGAGGTTCACCTCGGCTGTGACGTCACATTCATGACTGTGTTTTTGTGCGTGTGTGTGTATGTTGCTTATCAGCACAGATTTATTTGAATAGGGCCTGATCATATCTCAATTCTAAACATGTTTTCAGTCTAGATATATCCCACATTGCCAAAAGCACAGTAATCAATTATTGTTAATTAAATAATTAATCAATTCTTCTCTCCAGCAGGATGAAGCCAGGATCCTGAGAGTCAAAGTCATTGCTGGTATCGGGCTGGCCAAGAAGGATATTCTGGGTGCCAGGTAAGCCATGGATACCGCTTATTATTGGATACCACTAATTATTAGGGCAGCTGGTGACCTAGTGTTTAGGGAGTTGGCCCTGCGATCAGAAGGGCGTGGATTCGAATCCCAGCACTGCTAATGTCATCACGCAGGTACCTTTGAGTATTGTACCATCCCCACACACTGCTCCCTGGGCACCCCTCATTGGTGGCAGCCCCCTGCTTCACTAGGTGAATTGATTAAATGCAGTGAAAGAATTTCTCATTGTTCACACTGTGTGCTGTGATGTGGTGCGGTGTGGTCACGTGTGACTATAAGGGGCCACTTGACTCACTTTACTTATGCAAAATCTTTTATAGGCCTACAGGCTCCTGCAGGATCATTAGAATTGTAAAAAAAAAATTCTACCTTGAAATTGAACCCTGTGTTTGTAGTCTTTGTCTCTTCAGCGGTTCGTGTTTGTGTTTTTTTGGTGACGCTACCCCCATCCCAACGCCACGGCAACACGCGCTACGTTTGTTTTGACAACACTAAGCTAGTCCAAAAGCTATGAAGGTGTCTCTCATGTGAACACATGATGGAGGACCCAAACGGCCAGGCACCAATACTGGTCTTTCTTCAGCACTGTCTGAAGAAGAAATGTGGTTAGAAGTAATCACTGCTTTGGGTCTTTCTAGGAATCTTCTGAGTCTGCACTGGCCAGACAGGACAGAAAATAAAGGTTCTAAAAGCAAGATGTTTGCCATTGGTGGGAATAATTTGACCATTTTGCACAAAGCCACACCTAAATGCATTGCACATTGCACTAGCCGTGAGTGTGTGTGTGTGTGTGTGTGTAAATATATATATGTGTGTGTATATATATATATATATATATATATATATATATATATATATAAAGGAACATGTAATGTGTATATATACATTAGGGCATTAACATAAAAGCCCATTTGTCGACATGTCAACATCAGAGGCACAAGTTGACGACCCCTGAGAGAAGTCGACAAGTCGTGTTTTGTTTTTTGTTTTTTTCCCTGTCTCTGTGTGCTCGCTTGTGTACACAATGCAATCTCTGCCTGATTGGCTTACGCTGACATGCATTTCTTGACTTAACCAATTATTATAGTCCCTTCATAAAAAGGGCGGTAACGTTGGCGCGAGGAGGAGACCACAACAAGACGAGAGACATGGCAGTAGAGGCAGTAGGTGACACACACATCACATGTATGGAGATACTTTACTCTAGACCACACAAACATTTGCAAGTCTCTGTTAAAGTACAATAAAAGTGTACACACATACACACACACACACACACACATATATATATATATATATACACTGCTCACAAAAATTAAAGGAACACTTTTTTTATTGGGCCTGGCATGAAATCAATTAAACCTGTCTGATAATTTTCTGGTTGGTTAAGCAGCTGAGGGCATTGTTAATCACTTTCAGCTGTATTGGTGTTCATGGACT
>JBBPCX010000018.1:15571005-15588247 GCA_037974365.1 Hydrocynus forskahlii | reverse complement strand
AATACACCCACATACATATATATATAATATATATATATATATATATAATGTTTGTGTGTGTATGCATGCATATGCACGCAATATGTATACTCATACAAACACGCTCAACAATCATTATATTAAAACCACCTGCTTCATTTTGCTGGTCCCCCTCGTGCCCTCAGAACAGCTTTGACGCATCGAGGCATGAACCTCGCAAGACCTCTGGAGGTTTTGCACCAGAAGATCCTTTAAGTCTGCAAGTTGTGAAGTTGGGCCTCCATGGATCAGATGCTTGATTTCACTGGGATTTGGGGAACCCTGATGCTTACTGTTGCCTTCGGTCCCCACATAAGACTGCGCAGCCCATGACTCTGTCAGATCACTGGTTGTTCTTGTTTGAAACACTTTTTGTAGGTACGGACTAGGGCTTTAACAGATAAGACCGTTTGTCGCGCGTCGATGACAGAGGCATAAGTCGTGTTTTTTCCCCTCTCTCTCTGTACGCGCTTGTGTACACAACGCAATCTCTGGCTCTGATTGGCTGACGCTGACACGCGTTTCATGATTTAACCAATTATAATGGTCCCTTCATAAAAAGGGCGGTAGCGTTGGCGAGTGGAGGAGAATCTAAACACAAGACCACAACAAGACGAGAGACACGGCAGCAGACACACATCACATGCGTTGAGATACTTTACTGTAGACCACACAAACAATCTGCAAGTCGGTGTTAAAGTACAGTAAACGTACTAGCGTTATGCACGGCCATCTGAAACGGCACCCGCTAGCTAACATGGCTAACGCTAGCACTGCAGAGAGTCGAACAGTCCAGAGGACGCTGAGTGGCGCCGTGGCTTAAACTGTTCCCACTTTCTGTTGTGCACCTAAATTTACCAGAAAATTCAAGGTATTGGCCTATGAGTTGTCATGTTGACTGTTAATGTTACAGAGAACTTTAATAAAAGTTGCCCATTGTCGGACGCCTGTGTTCTCCGCTGCGTGGGTGATGTCATCAGACGACTTGTAGATTCGCCTTCGACTTTATTGATGGATAAGTCGATCTGAAAAAAAAAATCAAAAGTCGTTAATGCCCTAGTACGGACCAGTCATCCGGTCTTCAACGTTTGGTTCTTGTCCTCACACTCCCTCACTTTCCCTGCTTCCACCACATCAAGAACTGAGTGTTCTCTCACTGCCTGATACACCAACCGCACACACCTCAACCAGATCATCAGCGTTCTTCACTTCACCTGCAGTAGTTTTAATGTTGTGACTGATCAGTGTTTGTATTTACACGTATAGCTGAGAATTTCCTGGTCAGATGAGTTTATTTGAATAAGAAATCCTCACCAGCATTTGCTGCTGTCTCACGTGGCTGTGGTTCAGCCAGGCTTTGAGAGGCTGCTTTATCTCATATAAGTCTGCAGGATGTATGTGTGCTGAGCGACGTGCTGCTTGTTGCTACGCAATCTCAACAAGCTCTTAACCTTCAGCCGCGTTCTGCGTCTGTTCTTTCTCCTCAGAGAGTGAGACTGGAACCCACGTGTCCAGTAGATGGCAGCATGATCAATAGTCTTGGCTGTCCTTGAGAGAGCCTCTTTTCTCTTTTGACCTAAATAAAGGCGCCCAGGTATGCAGAGATATCTACGCTTGATCACAGTGTTAACAGTTCCCTGTGTCCACTTTAGGTCCCCTGTTTCCACTATGATCAGGGTCTTTTAGAAGAACTTTAATAATATAAGCTACAAAAAGAAAACAGAAGTGCCTCTGCTGTCACAGGAGATTCTTTATACATCTGAAAGGTTCTTCACACAAATTTATTAACACGGTTCCTCAGTAATACGAGTAAGAGAACCCTTTGACACTTTTTAAAAGTGTATGTATCCTATGCTCAAAAACAGAACCTTCATTAAAGACCCAGGTTCTGCATGGAACTGTGAACACTCAAAGAACCATTTGCATAAATGGATCTTTGTCTAAAACTTGTTGTAAATGCTTCTTTAAACAAAAACCCTTATATATATACACCAGAAAAGGTTATTTGACCTGTTATACTTTGGACGATGCATGAAGAACCACTTGGGCTCTTCAAAGCTTCCCATAATGTAATACCAAGTATTACGGTTCCTGAAGACCTTTCCATAGGTGTACAGGAACCGTGCTGTACGTAAACAATACTGTGATGGTACAGAATTTGTATCACGTTGTATCTCATTTGGGTAATGGTGTTTCTGACTCAGTTCTCTCCCCACGGTTTATATACGCTTGTCGTCCTAAAACTTTGTCCATGGAGTCGAAACAGCGGAAAGTCAGAACTGATATTGTTATTGTGGTCTTTTATTATTTATAGTCTTGTTTGAATTTTTTTTAGCTGTGCTGCACAATCCTAACCCAGCAAACTTGTAAGCGATGGCCTTTTTCACTGCGAGAAAACAGACATTTGTTGCCATCATAGAAAACTCCCACTGAAATTTATCTTCAGCCCAGACAAACAGTAATGCTTGTAATTCAATTTCCAAGCTGTTAGTTTGTATCTCCATTCTTGTTTTTGCATTACATTTACGGTATTTAGCAGACGCTTTTATCCAAAGCGACTTCCATTTCCTAACTACAGGGGGCAGTCTCCCTGGAGCAACTTGGGGTTAAGGGTCTTGCTCAGGTGGTATGCTGAAGACAGGAATTGACATTTCAACCAATCAGAAAGCGACAGTCAGCTTGGCTGCGGCCCACTGCCATCGACTAGCTCGGGTTCGGCTCGGGTACGGGTTGCTTTATTTGTAATGGAAAAACATTTGTTCATGGTGCGAATTGGTTCATGCACCAGACAGCTTTGTTTTCCTTTTTTTTGTTAACAGTACCTGATCGGACTCATTTTACTCCCATCTAGATATACCACAGCGAATGCACTGTAAAAGTACTACATGTATAATAACAAGCTCAGTCATGCTTATTCTGTGTGTGTCAGCAGTTTCAGTCAGACCTGTAAAACATCTGCTTCTGTGGCACTTTTCTCTGCTCTACATGCTTGAAAGACGAGATTAGTCACATGTCGGCAAAGCAGGGTAAAAAAAAAAAGTGTTTCCCAAGTGTGCCTCGGAATAATGACTGTGCTAAAAGGGGAAAAAATGAATCATTTTAACCACTTTTTAATTCGTTTAGGAGATCCTATTGCACAAGGTGCTTTTGGGAAACCAGTTTCATCAGAATCCATCCTGATCAGATCCCGTTAGGAAACGACTCGAGGAGGATGTAGCCAGCGCCCTACTATTGTGTCTAAATATATGTCAGTTTCCTGTGTGACTCACATGCCAGGAATTTAGTTTATTGGTTTGTTTACAATTATTTTACAGTGATCCGTACACAAGACTGTCTCTGTATGATCCTGTCAACGGAGAGCTGACCAGCCTTCAAACAAAAACCATCAAGAAGGTGAGTGATGTCTGTGCTCCAGCCTTTACACATTGAGATGTAAGGCTTATTTAGCTTCAAGGTTACTTTGTCTTCAGCAGCTGTAAACATGTGTATATAGTGTGATGAGATGTTTCTCCAGGAGCTATGGTGCAACATTTAACAGAGTTCAAGTTACAACCGAAACAATACAAACAACACAATAAATAGACACCAAAACAATGTAACAGTGATGTGATG
The DNA here is from genome assembly GCA_037974365.1 of Hydrocynus forskahlii. NCBI lineage: Eukaryota > Metazoa > Chordata > Actinopteri > Characiformes > Alestidae > Hydrocynus > Hydrocynus forskahlii. Next base: position 15,584,617 of record JBBPCX010000018.1, on the reverse strand, counting down.
TGACAGTATGGTGTGAACATGATGTTGCACTGTAAATGCGTAATATTATAACCACATGCATCATATTGCACAGGAGACAGTTAACAGAATAGAACCACACTGATTAAGTGTAAACTGTTAAGTTAATCGTTGTTTTTCTTTTTTTTTCCCCCTTAGACTTTGGATCCGAAATGGAACGAGGAATTCTTCTTCAGAGTAAGTGTTGATCTTGGTCATTTCTGTGGATGTGGAGTTTTCAGGGTCAGTATTCTCTACTCCAGTGGTCCCCAGTACTGGAGATTCGGAAATCTAGCACCTCGTTTTGCAAATGAAGGACCTCTGAAGGCAGCAATAGTAAATATATATATATGTGTGTGTATATACACTACCGGTCAAAAGTTTTCGAACACCCCCATGTTTCAAGCTTTTTTATTGAAATTCAAACAGTTCAAGTCCAATGAATAGCATGAAATGGTACAAAGGACAGTGCTGAACTGCAAGAGGTTTAAAAATGTTGAGGTTACCCAGAAGTGGGGAATAACACTGTAGCGCCATGCAAGACTTCTGGTATGTGCCGAGTTGGTCGGGTTCGTCCTACAGCAAGATAGTGACCCAACACAGTCCAAGCTCTGCCAGACCTACCTCAGAAAAAAGAACAAGATGGTAAGCTGGAAAACATGAAGTGGCCAGAAGTCTCCAGACTTAAACCCCACCGAGCTGCTTTAGGATGAACTGGAAGAGTGAAAGCAAAGGAACCTATAAGTGCTGCACATTTATGGGAACTTCTGCAACATAGTTGGGAAGAACTTTCTGCAGAATGAACAATGAGACATTGAACCACTTGAATTTCAATACAAACAGAAAAACTGGGGTGTTATAAAACTTTTGACCAGTAGTGTATATCCCATCGCGTCCCAGTGTCCAGTGCCCCCCGCTGTTTATTTCAGATCTATATCTGCGTCTGTGCACATCAGATTTGTGCCACTGTAATGTGAACACAAGCAGAAGGAGAAATCTGCTGCATTTGGGCAATCATAATCACTAAAAGCATTTTATTCCTTTTGCATGTGCTCTTATCTTCTGCACACGCACACAAAGCAGAACAAACAGGGCCTGGTTAAACATTAAACTCTGGGCTGTTCGAAGGTGTTTTATTGAGCTTTGGCTCACTAGACTGAGTCGCTCTGTGGTGCTAGTTGGGTCATTTTGTTTGGTTTTTCTCCAGGGCATCACTTAGGCTACAGCAAATGATGTTGGATCGTAACGATTGTAACTGTTTATGACCCTGTTGGGCACCTGTATCCACACTGAATTGTGTGTGTGCGTGTGTGTGTGCGTGTGTGTGTGCGTGTGTGCGTGTGTGTGTGCGTGTGTGCGTGCGTGTGTGCGTGCGTGTGTGCGTGTGTGTGTGTGTGTGTGCGTGTGAGGTAAAAACGGACATTAAGCGGTGAAATTGTAGGAGGTGAACTTGGGTCACTTGCTAATCTGCAGAAACTGAAAACCTTTGTCCTGGCTATGAAAACATGCACAAAAGTAGTATAGTGTGAATTACTGTTTTTGCAGATCATAAATTAAGTGCCATTCTGTTGGGAAATTACAGTTTTGTCAGTCATTTAAAGGGCCCACAGGTAAACAGAGTTCCCCTTGCTTTTTTGTTATGAAAATGTAATGATGGAAGCTAATATTTAATATGTTTCAAATCATACATTTCACATATGGAAATTAATCTGCAAAAACAGCCAATTTTTTATCCAATTCACTGTTTTTGTGATGTTACAAATAATTAATATAATGTATACATACGTATAATGTGTGTATATTCATACACACACACATTTGTGAGTGTTGGAAACTTATATGCCACCAATTAGCATGGTGCTACCGGCAGGCCTAATTCATAACACACTTGCCTCAAACTGTGTTCAGTATCTCTAATAGTAATAGTATCTCTAATGAAGTTTTTTGCACAAAATCACTCTCACATGAAGAGATCTCACCAGCTTTATTCTTGACAGTTGCAATCCCTTTCAGAATGAGCCGTTTAAGGCTTCTGTCCCTTTAATGCAAATAAGCTGCTGCTGGCCACGCCTTACCCATCCCAAACAACATTTTAACAAGCATTACTTTTAGGAATTATTGAGCTATAAAATTACCCGATTGGCAGTGCTCTGCATTTGCAGTTTGGAATGGAGAAAACAACTCTAAGCAAGTGCGGGGCCAGGGGCGGACTGACAATCCGTACGTTCTGGAAAAGGCCCACTGATTAAGCGGTCAAAAACGAAACTAAATGAACAAGCTAGTTCATACTTAACTGCAATAGAAACACAAAAGTCATTACTTGAAAGTACTTACATCTCCCTCATCTGCTGACTTGCGACGGACAGTAGGTACAGATCCCCCCCGTCAGACGAAGTCTGCTGGCTAATCCCGAGGTTCTCAAAGCAATCTTGAAGTGGTTTGCACACACCTCAGTATTCTTGCCGAGTGTTGCTGGGACATGGCCATCGAAAATGAAACGGAGCCACGCAGTTCTTCGGTTTTCTTTGGCTGGGAGAAAGTGTAGGGATTTATGTTGTTCTTTGCAGCAACAACACAACACTTCATGTGTGCCTTGCCTCTGGCTGTAGCCATAACACTCGGCGTCTTATGCGTGCTCGTAAAACCAGCAGACAAAAATGGCGGATCTTCAAGTAATATAGTGGGTGGGGGCTCGACAGATGAGGGGAGGTTCTATGCAAATTTTCCCATTATTTTGTCACAATGTGGGGGCCATCCAAACAGCTCGTAGAAGCATATGATTCCTAACACCAAAATCTTTCAGTTGATTCCCAGAAAACCACTGGATGTTTTTGTTTTTTTCACACTTGTAGTGTTTATATGAGCAGTATGGAGACCCAAATGGAAATACAGAAATATGCAAAAAATTAGTTTTGCATAATATGTCCCCTTTAAGGAACATTTCATTTAGCTGTTTTGTCTGATTGTAGTCATATTAAGTAATAATTGTAGTAATAAGTAGCTGATTGTAGTAATATTTGTAATAATTGTAACAAAGTCGACCTGGCTGCGTCTTTACCAACTTTCTTGGCTTTGCGCTGCAGTGGCTGTTACCAAGCTGCAGGGGGTGTATCAAGGGCAGTACAGCTTTGACTGTCCATCCTTGAGCTGTAGGTGGATATATCTGCTGTCTGTGTGTCTGTCCTGCTCTGATTTCAGCTGATCTCGTCTGCTCTGCTGCGCCATGGTCCAATTCCTTCTATAGCTCCAAACAGAGTTGACTGGGTATTATTGGTCATTTGGTCTCTGAAGTTTACTTCCATAGCACTGGAACTGCAAAGCTGATACAGCGAACAAGTAATGGAAGCATCCAACAATTAGCATAGTGACACATGCATGTCTGCATCATTATACACTCACCTTATACCATCTAACATCAGTCCAAGCTTACGGATAACAGTGGGGCTGCACAATATATCGTTTGCAAATCATCACATCATTGGTCTCTACAATACTGATATCGCAGAGGCCTGTAATATGCAATATTTAATATTTAAACTTGCTGGAGAATCTGTGTATGAATGGGTGGGGCTAAACTGCTGCAGTCAGAATAAGGAGATGTATTTTAAAAGTGTTGGTTCTGTGACATCACAAAGATTGGAAAATGTGGTGTTTTTCTTTCTTAGTTGTCATATATGGACTGTATGGATAAGGTTAGTAAATGCATCATTTGAAACAATATTTACTTTAAACCTTTTACAATTCTAGAAAAGTGGTTATCTGGGCCCTTTGGTATCTTGAACTGCGTCGCAATCGCAGCATGTAGCAGTAACATTGCAATACTGATATTCTGCCCATGTAACTATAGATAAAGGGGAGTTGTACAGGTTAAGAAACCACACCAGCAAGTCAGTGGTAGATTACAGATGAAGTTCCCATTGTTTCTTAGCCTCGTAGCATTGGTGCAGAGCTGACTGTGACTTTCAATTCTCAGAATGGCACAATGCTAATTTAGCTCAAGAAGCGCTCCATGTTTAACTCATTAGACAGAAGCGAATGTTCCTGAACGCGTCTGTTTGTGGTAAGTTGGCATATCTTATTTCTCCGCATGCACCTCTGCCAGTGTTTCCTGAGACGGCGTGTTTTGCGTTAAGAGGGTTATAATTAGAGTGCTGTTTCCAGTCCATGTAAGGTGAAATTGAGGCCCCCTCGCACTTCATGTTGTTGTGAAAACACCTTCTGCAGGTGTAGAGAGCGAGATACCACGCGCTTCCCTCCCACAAGGAGCAGGAGCTCTCCGGACAAGGCAAGCTGGGGTAAATGCACTCACAAACTGAGCAAAGTTTCTTTATAAGAGTGTCTCAACAGGAGAGATCTGCATTCCTCCATCTCAGGGGCCAAAGGTCAGGTCGATGATGCAGAGGTCGGAAGCTCCTGTTTCCCAGAAGGCTGGAAATGAGTGGTGCCTCTTACACACTCTCTTCTCTCCAAACGGTCATGTGATGCATCCATGGGCACTACTAGTTTAACTCCTTAATCCCTAGATTATGATAGTTATTAATCTTATGCAGTTGTGTTTAAGAAGTTTCATCACCTCTTGTTTTGTTGTGTAAGTGCTCACCCTCCACCAAAGCCACACTATATTGTTTTCTTTTATGTTCTATAATAATTGGACATAGCAAATGGCATGTGAAAAAGACACAAGCCATTTTATTTTTCCCCCAATATGTCAAATTCAGCAATAAAACAGTAATTGTGCAATAAATTCAGGGACGACCAAACTTTTGCATAGGACTGTAATCAGCTTTCCATTTTATACATAAACAGCAATAAAACTGACAGGAGAAATGAAGGCAGAGGCAATGTAATGCTCTTGTTGATGTTCTGCTTTGGATCCTGCAGTCATGTGGACGCTACTTTGACATGGACCACCTACCTAAAAATCACTGTAGACCAAGTTCACCCCTCCTGGAGATGCTGTTCTCTAATGGCAGTTCCTCTTTCAGCAGGATGATGCTCCTCCACACTGCAAACATAGTTCAGGAACAGTTTGAGGAACGTAAAGTGTTCAGGGTGTTCAGGACTCGGCCTGCAAATTTCCCAGATTTCAATTCGATCAAGCATCTGTGGGACTAGTCTAATCAGTTTGTGGCCACATCCATGGAGTCAATACCAGCTGCTTTTGTTTTTGTGGTCTATTGAATTATTTTTGTAGTCCTGTTAGAGTGTTATCTATTTTGTCTTGGCATTGTTTAGCTGTGCGATGAAAACCTACCCCAGATAACCCCTGCACTCCAGAGTCACAAAAGGTCTTCTGGAGTGCAGGGGCCTCTCCTGAAGACCTTTTATGACTCTGTAGTGGCATCAGCCACCTTTGTGTCCAGCAGCATGGTGTGGTCTGCTGGGGCAGCAGCACCCTGTTGTGTGAAGGACTATTGCTTCTGTTTGCATGTTTTGTTCACCCTAGTAGGGGAAGCAAGCAGAGACTTGGGAAGGACTGTTCATGGGTTCCCGACCAACTCTCTTAGTGGCAGTAAGAGAGTCTGCGTAACCAGCTACTGGATCCAGTGTGGTCAGCAAAAGCCTGGTACTCGGGTGGTACCTCTCTCCCATGTCTCTTTCCCTGTGTGTGTGTTTGCAGGCGTAATGAAAGAAGGACAATGTATTGAAATGCTCTGTGAAGCATGGAGTTATAAGCATGGCCCCTGTACGACTGTGGGCTTGAGCTAAAGACAAGAGAAGAGTCGATTCTGCAGCAGAGTCCCCCTTCCAGTGTTTGTGTTCGAGTTTGCTCGGAGTGAAGGTCCTCTGAGACTTTGTATTTGAACCTGAACTTTCATTCTTACACTTTATTTACTTGTGAGCGGTCTCCTGCAAGTGTGTCTGCCCCTCACCCGCCATGACACTTACAGCATTAAAGATAAATTTGTTAGAGTCATAGAAACCTCCCACTGAAATTTGTCTTCAGTCCAGACAGATAGAAGTGCTTGTCCTTTTTGACTTCCCAGTTGTTGGTTTGTAACCTCCTCTATTGTTTTTGTGCACAGATGGAAAAAAAACCCAAAACAAAATGGTGGCCCCTTTCCAGAGGCCTCAGTCTGTCTGTTGTCATGAAAACATTTTTGACCGATCAGAAAGCAGTGATGCAGTCGGCTCGGCTGCAGCCCGCTCTTGGCCCTGCCCTGCAGTAGATTGACTGCTAAAGTCTTGGTGCAGATACCACAGCTTTTTCAAATGTCTTGGACTTTAAACCCATATTTAGGTCCTTTAATTAAAGAGTGTACGCATGTTGGGATGGTGGTCCCTAAAAAGGCACAGTACACCCACCAATCCAGACACCACGTTCATCACACCTTGCACAGCTCATTATCAGGCCGTTCCTGAGCGAAGCTGGGCATGCTGGAGCAGAGTAAAGTCTGACACGCTGACACAGAGCTAAAACAGATTCAGCACCAGCCGCCAGTGGCCTTAACAGGAGAGCACTCTTATGAGTCACTGTCCATTTACAGTACACACACTCACACACATACACACAGATCAGCTGAGGGTAACGTCTCCCTCCCCAACACCAGAGCGAAACCAGAGAATGGACCTCTGACTGCTTCGTTTATCCACAGCTCACATTTTACTGTCTTCTAATCTCTCTCTCTCTTGCTCGCTCACTCTCTCTCTCTACCAATTTTTTTCTGACCTTTCTGTACGCCTGGACAGCATGTCTGTCCGTGTAGTTCCCACAGGCTGTAACACCAGAAGGCCACCGTTCATTTGAGACTGAGGATTTTAAAATCTTCATGTTTTATTCTTGCTCCTCCCTCAGATACTTGGATTATTTGAAAGTTACCGTTACGAAGGTGGACAAGCTTTACAGGCAAAAATCCCATTCAGCATAACTTCAGAACTTCAGTTCCATGGACAGCTGGTTGAAAAATATTGCTGATTTCAGTTGTTAACTTTATGTAAGAAAGGTGCGATAGATCAGATGTTTGTTGCGTAATTAGGCTTATGTTGCCATGTCATTTCCAGCCTGTCTAGTTTTGAAAAGCTGAAACAATCCATAGGGCTGGTCAGAAAGGAGCATTATATATACCTTTAATCTCAATGAACATGCTTTAAAAAAAGAATTCTTCTTTTTGTGCATACCTTTTCATGAACCTAATTGTTCTCAATGTTTAGACCTAACTTAGCATAAGACAAATTCAGGCTGAGAAAATACAAAATTCCCTTTTTTTTTCCTTTTCACTTAGTCATGCTGCATTCCACCCACTAACTAGGGTCCACCTAATCACACAGTATCATAAATGTGAGGAAGACCACCCTACCCACCCAGAGAGAGCTGAGCCAATTGTGGTCTCTTGGACTACCAGTCACGGATGGCTGTGGCATCCCTCAGGACTCGGCTGCTCTGGGGATCTAGTGGGGCCAAATAAAGCTATCCAACGAAAAGTTAATGCTGCCTAAGTTACGCAGAGACAGTAATGAATCTAGTGTAGTTTAGGGATGAATTAGACTTGACACGCTCAGGCGGAACTTCTAGCCATGTGAAGGAGGATAAAAGATCTCAACAAGCAGAATGCAGCCATGACCAAAAGGCAAAAGAAGGGAGAAAGACATGTATTGAAGCACAACAGTCTGGAAAGGATTACAAAGCCATTTCTAAAGCTCTGGGACTCGAGCAACAATGAGATCCAAGAACGAGATTCCCTGCAGAGATGTTCCCGGGACTGAGCCTTTGGTGTTATGTTTTCTGTCATTGCTGTTGCTAGGAAACGTTTTACAACCAAAATTATGCTTTGGGTACCTTTTGGGCAAATTCCGAGTAAAATAAAATTTGTAGAGTATAGGGCCTTGACAGCTGTGTCAGTATTAATTATATACAAAAGTAAAAAAAATTGCTTTAATTTTTCCCCAAAATTATAGCAGTGTGTTGAGGAAAAATGTCCCTCTGCTCTTTTTTAGGTTCATCCGAGGAAGCATCGTCTCCTTTTCGAGGTGTTTGACGAGAATCGTTTGGTGAGTGTCTGTTATTTAAATTTGAAAAATGCTGAAGAGTTTGGCTGTTTAGGCAGTTTAATCTGTGTGTGTTCAGTAATGTCTGCCTGGAGTGCTGGCCAGTTCGTACTTCCTGAGTCTTGATGAATGCACCCCTTTATGCTGTATCTCCATTTGCTTAAGGCTGTGAAGTACAGGTTAGGCCTTAATCAGCAGTCATAAAACATAATACCCTTTCCAGCATTAATCAAGCTAAACCACTGATCTGGCATCAGCTCCCCCAAAGTCATCTAAGCCTACTCATTTATGTGTGAACGGCCCATACTGATCCTAGCTCAGCACCCATAAACTGAAAAGTCCATTAAAACTGATCTCTGGCACTACAGTGCGAAACCCCATTCCTGTTGTTAAGTTTGGGCCCATGCCTAAACGGTAAGCATCTACCTGGGCCTTAATTTGTAGTGAATGGACAAGGTTGCCTTTTTTCGCAAGCAGTTGCTATAAAATGCAGGTACTGGAAACTAAGTACACCCAGGGGTGGCATAAAAAGGGTGAAAGTGAGCGGTCTGAAATGTAGTAAAAGTCGGGGGCGTGTTACTGAGTCAAGCTTATTTTCAAATCACACGTGGACAGCTTCCTCACCGAATCACAGCAAAGGTTAAACAAACTCCCGCATGAAAGGACTAGTGTTCCATTTTAGAGTCGACAGGGCTCTCTGATAAGTGTGTGTGTGTGTGTGTGTGTGTGTGTGTGTGTGTGTGTGTGTGTGTGTGTGTGGTGAGACATATAGGGAAAGAGAGGGAGAGATAAGTAGGCCGGGTCACACCTGCTGAATCAAGTATGTTATTGACAAAGATAATAGTCACCTAAACAACTTAGCGTGAACAATAGGCAAGACATTTTTCTGCTGGAAAAATGACCTCTAAATGTTGTTGTTTTTACTTCTTGGCTCTATCAATGGGAATGCATGAGGTATCAGTTAGGAAAAGTCCTCTGGCGGCTGGCTTTATTTGTTTTTAGAAATAATGTGACTGCATAAAACAAGTCTGGACATCACCATTTCAGAATTATTTAAAAATGATAAATACTGGATTTAATGGCTATGCTTCCTCTTGCCAAGATATAATTGTTGCCTTGCAACTGAGACACGGTCCATAGCCATGTAGTTAGAAAATTCCTTTTCTTAGGCATCTAAATACTTCCGACTCCTACCCTCCCATTAAAACTTTGCATAAGCTAGAGCAACAGTGTGTAGCACCTTCTAAATGACTCCATCATTCATAAGACCTATTAATGTGTGACCCCCACTGTGCTCCATATCTCTCAATTTCATTTTTAATATGCAGAGGGACTGTTTACTGACCTCGCTGTTCCAGAATAACTCTGCCTCGTGTGATTGTTTCTGATTGATGGGGTGGAATGGCACTGACAGAAGGACAGGCTTTAAGGCCATCACTGACTGCAACAGCACAGCTCAAATGACAAGTAAGGTGGCCCTCGTCCATTTGGACAAGGGGACTCTCCAGGCCCTCTTATAGGACTTGAGGGTTTGTGATCTTCCAGGGAAATCTCCCTCCATTTTTAAAAAGACGTGCAATTCTCTAGTTCTTTCTTGGGCTGGTTAGTTTTGTTGGTCTTTTTCCTTTGGTCTGTGCATAGCTTTCAAGCCACTGTACGGAGTCAGGCATTTAGTTTGTGAGCTTAATATTATTTAGCGGTGCGCAGAAACCCACCAGCAGCTTCCCAAGTATTTGCAACCCCCCTGGATTCTGAGGATGAACTCTTTTTGAGGAAACATGAGGTTCAGTTTGATCAAGACTTGCGCACAAAAAAACGTGCCTCTTGATTTCCTGTAATCCTACCCCAGCAGGGGTAAAAATATTAGCTGCTCTGGGGGAAGTGTCAGAAGCTGAGGCACTGCTGAATACGGTAGTTGAGTCGTGACTATATCATACTCGACATCAGGCAGTTTGTTCCAATGCTTTCCAGTCCGTCAGTTTGTTGTTTTTGCAGCAAGGTGAGCAGAAGCTGGGTTTTCAGAAGGAGGGGAGGGGTCAAGACCCCAGGCTTGGGATCTGTTCATGCAGAATTGCAGAAGGTGCACTTAAGGCAGTTGAGGTCTGCCTGTAGTGTGTGTGTGATTTGCAGAAAGGAGGGGACCGTGGTGGGGGTTTCTGCCTGCCCATAGCGGTTGCCTCTGAGAAACTCAAAGCCAGAGTGTGCTCCAGCTCCTTAAAGAGCAAGACCACCGGGGTTTTTGCCGTCACAGGCTGGTGTGCTATAGGCTAGCAGCTTCTCTGCACAGTGCATTTGACCTGCAGTGGCCATTATCGTCAGAGGAACCTCGAGAGGAATGCATCTTGTCACTGGAGCTATTTTGGTTATGTGCAGACGCTAACGATTGTAATCACAGCGTGGGACCCGGACCAGTTGCTTTGCTGTTTCTCGTTTTCTTTTTCCCCTTTTCTTTTTTTCCATGAGTGGCAAAGGGATTTTCTTGCCATGCTTTGCGTCTCTCCCCTCAATTCCACTCAGGATTAGAAGGTTAGACTGAATGGCGCGACGTCTGCGCCTGCATTTTGCAACAAGGAGAAGCAACACAGATCCTCTATCTGAGACCCTGAGCCATGGCACTGAGGATGGGCTGGGGATACCTGCCAGGAGTCCTTCAGATGGCCCAGCTGTCCTCAACTCTTTCCACATGAAGGTAACTCCAGGGCAGCTGGCTCTGGCTTTGCCACCCCTGTCGCCAGATTATGGTAATTTACAGCGGCACACCACTGTATTTGTACCTAAGGTGAACAGTGGCAGTGGGAGCAAGAAGAGCACTCTGCAGATTTCCTTACAACCTGGCAGCAAGAGAAATGGGGACATGGAGAACAATAGCAGTGGTGGAGATGAAATGGAAGCTGGGACTTGTGACAATGGCGCTGCAGGAAGCTCAGACGGAGGGTCCTGCAGCAGCAGCGCAGCTAGTGATGTTGGCTACTGCAGTAGTAGCAGCATATTTGAGTCGGATGTCTTGGAACGTAAGGTGTCCCATGATAGAGGCATGGGCCGCCGGAAAGCAAGAGTTCCCTTGCGCCGTTGCTCCTCGTTGGTCATTTTTCCAAGGAGTCCCTGCACCACTCCACCAGCCTCACCCGTCAGTCCTGTGGCATCTCCTTTGATTCCTCCTCTTCCGCCATCTGCCCGCGGGTCCTTTCAGACCTCACACCAGCTGCAGCTGTCCGCAGCTGATGCATCACAGGATGAGGCACAACCCAAGGTCTCTGTGGCCTCTGCGGTAAACGGCTTGCGGCTGTCCAAGAGCAGCTGTCCGCCTGCCGAGTTCAGGGATGCCAAGCCCATTCTGCATTTTAGTGTTCCAACAGAACCTTCTATGACTTCAGAACGAAGCGAAAGACACTCCAGCATTTTGGTCCACTACGCTAACCAGCCGCCACTTCCTCCAGGGAAAGGAAATAGAACAATTGTCAACATGGACTGCTCCAAACCCTCAGAACTGTCAGAAGAAACCGGTGCAAAACCTCCGAGCCGTAATCCGAAGCTGTTCCGTAGCACCTCGGCCTGTGGGCTGCCCACAGGCAAGCTATCAACAGAGAAGAGGCACCACACTTGTCCGACTATTGGCAAATCTGACGTGCCGCAGGATTTCCACCGTGGTTTGCAGAGGAGCATTTCCCTGGAGGTGCCCTGCTTGAACACTGGGATATCATGGCATATGTCTAACACAAAGCAGCTTTGCTCCACGAATGGAATGGCTCATGTGCACATACACGTGTCTCGCGGCGGTGGTGCGAAAGTGCATGACTCTCCAAAGGATGCCTGCACAAGTGACAAAAGGGCTCAGACTCTCAATTATTCTGGGGACACCAGCACAGTAAGCATTCGAACACTAGATTTGTCTGTTTACTTGAAAAGAATTTCAGGGGCAGTTCAGCATTTGCTCACTGTGAAGGGCAAAGTGAGTGAGAGGGGATGTAGAGCTGTAGCAACCTAGAAAGGGAATTTAAAGTAAGAGATTAATCTTCAGTTGCAGGTTAATTCAGAGACTGATAACTCATTTGTTGCATCAGTTATCACAGTAATTGCTTGTATAGTTTGTACTTGACCTGTTGCTTACTCTCATTACCCCAAACTGTATTTAGGGACTGGCCTTAATGCCTTTTATATAATCGTTAATTACTTAATATTACATTATGATGTAGTAATTTTGTTGTTACCATAACAGAACTTTATGTCTCCATGTAGATAGGATCTGTGGGCTCCCTTACCCTGTATGTTTTAATGCTTTTTGTTTCGTGTTTTTGTTTAATGGTTTGGTTTGAGTCTGGTCTAACACACAAACTTCAACTTAGAAAAGCCTATTGATGATTGGATGATTTGCAGGGAAAGCACAACAATGTATATGTAATAGGGGATCTCAAGGGCAGAGACTAGGAACCACTGCACTGTACTGTCATATTCCACAGGTATGAATGTGCTTGTCTGATTGGTACAGTATTGTGCTGAAGTCCATATGATAATGTTATTGACGGGCCATTCCTCGGGCATGCATGTCTGTTCACCTCCCTGCTCGGTCATGAGGGTTGGGAAGCAGCGTTCAGCATTCAGCTTCTGACAGTGACAGCACTTAACAGGCCTATGTGGACAAACACGTAGAAAGATTTGGTTGTGTTGCTGTTAATCCAGTGAAGAAGCTGTCCTGAGGACACAATCTACACAAAACAATAGTTGTCAATAGTAGAACCATCTCACAAGGAGCAGCTCCCAGATTGTGTGTTTGTGTACACACGTGATGTAGGGTAGGAGGTGGGGGTCTGTGTTTTTATTATTCTGTTAGCACTTGGGGTAATCCATTTATCTATTTACCTTTAGGCTAATTATAGCAGCCTGGCCAGGAGGGCCTCAGCAGGCCTATAAATACAGAACGTCAGAAATACTCTGCCTGTCTCCAGATAGTCTGGCCCCCGCTCTGCGATGCCCAGTGCCAGCGACTCAAATTTAATGGCATGATCCAAGAGGAGCGCTCGCGGCTCTAGGTCAGCTGCTGGGGTCCAGGGGAGTAGAGTGGGCTGGGGGATGGGGGGTGGGGAGATGGAGGGGTGGGTTTATTGCATGTGTTGGACCAGTCCCAGTGGGTTTCTCTCTATCTGCCTTTTCTTTCTTTCCTCCTCCTGACCTCACTGCCTTTCCCTCCAGTATTTTTTTCCTTAGTTTTCTATCTACCTTTACCTCTACCCTGTCGCTCTTACATAAGCTCAGTTTTGAATGCTTCCTCTATGCTGAGCGATCATGTGACTGCAGTCACGTGTGTTCATAGGTCAAGGCCAGCAATCAAATGCTGAAAATGAGATTCTCATAAACAGAAGATCTAGCGGAATAACTTCAGGTGGACTCATTCATGTCCACTAATGTGTTAACATGGTCTGAGATTAGTAAGAGCTGACTGATTTGATCAGTTTGATTAAGTTGTTTTTATGGTTTAATTTATACATTTACTGACCCACTAACAATTAAAACAAATAATATAAACTGCCTTGAGGTGATGATGATTGTATGACAACAATATTGTGTGTGTGTGTGTGTGTGTGTGTGTGTGTGTGTGTGTGTGTGTGTGTGTGTGTGTGTGTGTGTGTGTGTG
>JBBPCX010000018.1:15556315-15570905 GCA_037974365.1 Hydrocynus forskahlii | reverse complement strand
GGAGTAAGACAACATGCATAAAGAGGATGATGTGGACAAAATACTCATTTGCCTAATAATTCTGCACTCCCTGTATAAAAAATAAAATGTGTAATTTGTTATATGAATAATTACAAAATGCAACTCTAAAAGGAATGTATGTGTGTGTGTGTGTGTGTGTGTCGGTGTAAAATTGGGTCAGGGAATGGAGTTAGGGTCACTTTCTGGAGGGCTTAATGAAACACTTCACGCAGCCCTTAAATTCGCCCAATCTGTAGCAAATTTATATGAATTCTGTTTAATTTAGGATGAATTTAGATTATCTAGGCTAGCAGTTCAGCTATTTGCCAGTTAAAGTTATTTAAAGGGGACATATTATGCAAAACACACTTTTTGCATCCTTTCGTATTTCCATTTGGGTCTCCACTGCTCCTATAAACACTCCAAGCGCAAAAGAAAAACATCCATCCGTTTTCTGTGAATCAATTAAAAGATTTTGGTGTCAGTAATCATATGCTTCTATGAGGCGTTTGGATGGCTCCCTTATTGTGACCTCAGGATGAGGAAATTTGCATAGAACCACCCCTCATCTGTCGAGCCCCCACCCACTAGATTAGTTGAAGATCCGCCATTTGATGGTTTTACGAGCACGCATAAGACGCCGAGCGCTACGGCTACAAGCAAAGCCAAGTCACTCATGAAGTGTTGTTCATCTCGCTCTGGGTCCAACTCCAACATATAGGGCTGGATCGCGCCTCTGTTTTCTGCCATTTTCACGTGTGATAAATGTGTAGTGTAAGCATGGGATGGGTGGGGCATGGCCAGCAACCGCTTATTTGCATAAAAGTGCCAGAGCCCTCAAACGGCTCATTTTGAAAGAGCCTGAAACTGTCAAGAATAAAGCTGGTGAGATCTCTTTATGTGAGAGTGATGTTGTGCAAAGACCTTCATGAACATGTTTTGTAGCCCATAGACCTATTATAACTTATTTAAAAAGAGGTATGATATGTCCCCTTTAAAGTCTTTATGTGACCCTACAGGTTCTACCAAGGTTCTAGCTGTGCATAGAAGCACCTTTACTATTGACGCTAAAGCTGATCTGAGTTTCTTAGTCTGTCTCTCTTGTTCTCTCCAGGGTTTTTATGAGCTCATCCCGCAGGATCTGATCAAGATCTTCGATGAGAACGAGCTGGAGGTGAGTACTGCTGCTGTGGATTAATGGCTGAATGACATTGGTGGGCTTTGTACAATAAGTGACCCCTCCTCTCTTTCACAGCTGCTGATGTGTGGATTAGGAGATGTGGACGTCAACGACTGGAGGGAGAACACAAAGTATAAGAACGGCTACGGACCCAACCAGCCTGTCATCCAGTGGTTCTGGAAGGTGAGCGCAAATTTACTGCACTACAGAAATGCAATCAGGATTCTTCTGGCCTAAATCAGAAGTGGTTTTCAGTGCCAGAGCAGCGATTCAGCCAAAAATCAAAATTTCTCCTCTCAGCCAGATGCCATGGATCAGTTGAAACATGTCTGACACTTGCTGCTGTAGTTCTGCTCTGAGGCTGTAATGTTAATGTAATGATGATTTATTTTCAGTATTGTTCTATATTATGTATACTGTCAAGTAAAGTAAGCTCATGATCTTCATTTAACATGATGTTAACTGCATCTCTCACTCACTGTGCTGGAAAGTTTAACTAATAGTACTCTTACGTATGTTTGTAATTAATATTTTTATTAGGAGGAATAAAAACTATGTACATGAGATCCCAAAATTTACTCATGGGGTCAATGTAAAATGTAAAATGGTTACTACTAATATGTTTACTGTATTGTTAGTAAAAGTGAGAGTAATCATTATCCTGATTTCCCTCTGTTCTGCTTGCTCTCTTTCTTTCTCTCTTTCTCTCTCTATCTCTCTTTCTCTCTCTCTCTCTTTCTCTCTCTATCTCTCTTTCTCTCTCTCTTTCTCTCTTTCTTTCTCTCTCTCTTTCTCCCTTTCTTTCTCTCTCTCTCTCTCTCTCTCTCTCTCTCTCTCTCTCTCTCTCTCTCTCTCTCTCTCTCTCTCTCTCTCTCTCAGACTGTTCTGCTGATGGATGCTGAGAAGCGAATCCGTTTGCTCCAGTTTGTGACAGGCACCTCCCGTGTGCCGATGAATGGTTTTGCTGAGCTCTATGGTGAGTCCCTGATCTTCGTGTCCTTTTCATAGGAGCTAAATGTAATATTTATCAATTCTGGGGCAACTTTCTGAAACTCCTTACACACTTTACCTCAAACTTGTCATTCATGGTCATCTGAACAACTTAAGGAATTACTGTATGTTTACCCAAATGTGACAGAACATTAATATTTCACATAAATGGGGTGGAGCGCTGTTGTGAGTCAATTTTTTCATGCTGAATGTTTTGTGGGGTGTGTGTGCGTGTGTGATTAGGGTCGAATGGGCCACAGTTATTCACCATAGAACAGTGGGGCACCCGGGACAAACTGCCCAGAGCACATACATGGTGAGTATTTCACTGGACCTCCTGACCACACAGGATTCTGTCGGTCGGTCTGTCTGTTGTTACATGGCTTATTTTCTGAAGTTTTAATGAATACATTACTATAATGTATAATAATAAATAATCATTTTAAATTATTTGAAAACTTATTAACCATATACAAGAATTAGTAGAAATAATGAACAATTTTACTCCTAGTATTTGTAAAAATTAGACTGCAGTAAGCAATAGCGATAATACAAGAAATATTTGTATATACTAGCATAATAAAAGTTTTGACATAATAAAAGTTTTATAATATAGTTGTTATGATTCTCATTATTAATCACTTAATTACTTGCAATATCTTATATGCAAGAGACTTCATGTGCAGTATTACTACTTAGGTCAGTATTACTTTTTCATCACTTAATATTACTGCTGATTCTCTAATAAGGGCAGTAACTCACTCCAAACTACCATTTGTGTCGGTAGTTTTTCGCTCAACTGTGTTACTTCTCTCTCTCTCTCTCTCTCTCTCTCTCTCTCTCTCCCTCACAGTTTTAACCGTCTGGATCTTCCTCCATACGAGTCATTTGAGGAGCTTCGGGAGAAGCTAAACATCGCAATAGAAAATGCTCAGGGCTTCGACGGGGTGGACTAGACCTGGGCCCCGCCCGATTGCAGTCACATTGTTACCATGCAGATGGGATGCCAGCCGCCGTGGCGTGAGAGGGGGACGGGCGTGGCAGGCAGCTCAAGCGATTGGGTGAGCTGCTGATCTGAGTTCAGCCGTTCTGACGGGAGAGCCTGAAGTTTCTCCTGTCGACCGAAAAAAAACAGCGAACAATCTCACTGCTTATGGCTCTGCCTCATGGGCCGCTGTCCACCACGTTTACAAACAAGTTTTCTATCGTACATCCAAATAACCGCGTATGTATGTATGTGCACTAAATATCTACAGACATGTATTTCAGCACAGACTTATTCTAACTTGCACATTCGTATAAGGTTCGTAAGCTTGTACGCTTTTTGATAAATGTTCTCCACACAGATTCTAATGTGAGAAGGACATTCTGTCAGTGCCGCTTTCAGGACGTCTTTAATCAATTTTCAGACGGATTCGAACACTTTACCAGCCTGTAAAACATGCTCTTGTCATTTTCTGCCCTTCTGTGGATTCTGGGCTGTACAGAAAGGTGTGGAAGTCTTTATATCGCCATTGATGCAGAGAATATCTTCTGGAAGTGTTTTAATGAAAGTGTTCGCCTGTGTTGCCTCCAGTTTGGTGGCTGTATTCACTTAAGACACTCTGGTGTCCCTTTTATTCCCTCTTATTCTTGGTAATTTATTCTTTATACTCGCGTTTACATTGTTCTGTTTACCGGTGGGCCCTGCTTCACGACTCCGCATCTGAAGTCTCTCTATCTTTCTTTTCATACTTTGGTGCTTTTGGGGCTCTTTCTTTTTAAAAGAACTTTTAAAAGTCTTAACTGGGTTGATTTTTGCAGCGGATTCAATCATTCAGTCTTTGTTTTCCATTCATTGGCCGGGGGGGCTCTGCTTCGCCTGTTTATCAAACGTGGGTAAATGTTTACATGAAAACATTGCTGAACGTATGCACATTTTTTTTCTCTCTGTCTCTGTTTTTCTATCTCTCTCTCTCGCTCTCTTTAAATGACTGTTAAATATCAATGCCTTCATCTGTCCTGTATGAGTGATGAAATTTCCAGATTTTAAATCTTAAAATGAATTCTTACCGTTTCGAGGTATTCTTAAAAGTCTATTCTCTAGAGTTTAACGTATATTTAGAAGCTATATCGAAATAGTCTACCCTTTATCCTGAGGATCAAACTCTTACGGCACTCCTTAAATACCTTTTTTAAATTAATGTAAAGGAAAAAAAACATGCCTTTAATCTGGTGTATAAATCATAATGGTTTAATCGGGTTGTGTGCCAATGTTGATGGCAACATATTTTGGGAAAGAAATAAAAGTAAATAAAAATATCTCTTCTATTTTTGTGTGTTTGTTTTTTTTGTGTGTGTATTTGTCAAGCTTTCGAATTCATATAGCAGGCTGTTTGGTAACCCGGTGGATGGAGGTTACGTTACCTTACTTTCATTTGGAGATGAGCTTTTTTTTTATCCACTTGTAGTGGTGTAAGTGTGTTGTCCCATCACTAGAGGGCGCTTAACTTAAAACTCAAAGTGGATCACAACTTCCTGATTGCAGAGCGAACACCCTACCCACTAGGCCACCAGCTGGTGTGAGATGCTCAGCCTTGTTCACAGTGGTGGTGAAAGGAACCAGATGTCTGCCTCCAAAAGCTCCCTCACTGTTCTTCCATGAAATGGTTATGGATGTGCTGCTTGACGTCTGAGATGTTGTGCTACCCCTTGTATAGTGGAGAGATACAGCAAATCAGTCCCCAAATAATTTGATTTAACTTCACTTTCCCACACTGATATCAACAGATGTTGCAGGGTGTTGATCGAAAAATGAATGATGGCTATGAATTTTGGTAGACTGGCCTGCCCTGGGAAGATGAATCAATGTTCCAGGTGCTGGAGATACACTAAAAGACTTGGTG
Organism: Hydrocynus forskahlii; assembly: GCA_037974365.1. Lineage (NCBI taxonomy): Eukaryota > Metazoa > Chordata > Actinopteri > Characiformes > Alestidae > Hydrocynus > Hydrocynus forskahlii. The sequence goes on along the minus strand of JBBPCX010000018.1, from coordinate 15,565,850 downwards.
AGGAGCTGAAAGCACTGCAGGTTCAGTATCTGGAGGCACAGGGCACTCCGTAGAGTCTGGCAGCTAACAGGATGGAAAGGATAAAGCAGTGAGGGATGTGAGGAACGAAGCACTCACGTCCAGGACATTAAGCCCAGTATGAGCACAGGCCAGCAGGGGGAGGGGGGAGTCCCGCTTGGACAGGGTACAAGGCAACCGAGCCGAGTGTGAAATGGCTTTGGAACCCTTTCCAGACTGATATATTTCACCACAGCTGTTTTCTTCTTGCTGAGTGTATCCAGTCTAATTCACACGGAAGTTTAACAAATGGTTAGTTAGGGGGGCAACAACTTTTTGCACAGAGGGTCACCTGGTTCTGGATGACTTTTTTCTTAATTGTGATTCTCATTTAAAAACTGTATTTTGTGATGGTTAACCCATCACCATTGCATGATTCTAAATAATTAGCATCGAATAATTTCTTATTTACATAAACAAGTCTTCACGTATCTCAGATAAAGGGGATTTGTAACAGTTCTACTACAGGCCAGAAGTTTAGGCACATGTTTGGATTTTAAAAAAAAAGAATGATATGCTGCTCTTTAAAGAACTGGTTTTGAAGTGATACAATACACACAGTAAGTGCAGTTTTGTGGATGTAAAAGTTTATGCACGAGTTTCATCAAAATACCGCCTCTTATCTTTACTACAGAAGTACAGATTCACCGCATCCTTTCCAGCAATATTTGGAAATAACTTGTTTCAGAACCCACCCAGCACCTTTTCTAGCAGCAAACAGTTCTGTCTCATTTGCTGAAGACTCATTTTGAACATGTGGGTCTCCAGCTCGTCCCTGCAGCTCAATGGGAGAAAGATCTGGAAACTTTTTTTGTACAGGCGATTATTCTTGCGCAATTTTGAAGAGTGTTTGGAAATCATCATTCTGAAAAATGAGATCTTGTCCAGTGATGCATATACCAAAAAGGAAATGTGTGATGTTGAAGAACAGAGTGACTTTTTTCATGATTCAACACAAAGTGAACATCACTGAACTGAAAACAGACCAGTTACGTCTCTTTAAAACCAATAGCTGGTAAAGAATGTGTTACTACAGAGTATAAAATACTGAAAACCAGGCAGTTACATTTGTTTTATGTGTTTATAATGTTTTCTTGTAATAACATTTTGATAAAAGCAGTGTATCATTTGTTGTTTTTTAATCCAAGGCAGAGTCCAAACTTCTGGCCTGTAGTTTACAGTGAGGGATCGTATCAAATTGTATCTTCAATATGTATTGAACTTTTTTGAATCTGCATGAAAGTCCCTCATGCTTAAGGAATCTGTAGCAGCTAATCTGAGCCAAAGCCGAGCTCATCGCTGTGTCGTCCCTCTGAGGGATGTATCAAAGCACAGGGAGGCCCATTCATGAAAGCAGAGAGTGACAAGGCTCTTGTTTTCTCTTCTCCCATCCCCCTCTTCTCTCTCTCTCTCTTCACCCACCGAGCCCAGAGGTCAGGTGACAGGTCACACACTCTCCCATTCAGCCTCTTAGGCCCTGAAGGGTCAGTGGGGAGGGTCTTCAGCAGGGGGTGGGGTCTGGTCACTCAATTGCCTGGCCAGTAGGATTGGTGCCGGATCTTCTTTCCATAAGCAAAGTGAGCGTTGATTATGACTATTGCTTCTATTGATCTCTATTAGCATATTGGCTACCTTAGAGGCCTCTCAATCACACTCTCTCTCTCTCTCTCTCTCTCTCTCTCACACACACACACACAGGTTATTATACATCTGGGTTCATGCAGATGAGACATTTGAGATGCTTGTTAGGATGCAGAAGGCGACAAACCTGAAGTAAAAGTCTTGGCTCACGCTGAGATTTTCTCCGTTTGCACATAATATATATTAAAAATCCACCCAATATTCTTTATTCTAACAAATACATTTACAGTACGGTCACCGTTTGAGTGCCTTTAATAGAAAGACAATGTCATATTTTTATGTTCATCTCTACTAACCTACAAAAGCCACCTAATATCACAAGTCGACTTAAAGATGTTTAACGAGCTATTAAGTGATGAAACAGTTCATGAGTGTATTTAAAGTCTAGAATTTGACTCTGCATCACCACACAACAGGAGTCAGACATGCACTGTGACAGATTCCTTCATCTTATGAAAAAAACTGGTTTTATTTGACGTATTTTCATGTACAGTTGTCCACTCAACAACTTGTTAGTGAACAAAAATCTGCAGTTTATTAAATAAATTGAAAACCTATGGTGGTAAAAACGTTTGACAGATAGTGTGTGTTATTTTAGTCGGTATTGTCTAAAAGCTCAATGCATAAACTCAGTATTCTCTAACACTACAGTGAACAGCATATCGATGGCATAAACTCTACGATCGACTATGTCTGAGGAAAAATCGATTCATTATTTTAAATGACATTTTACACTGTGGGGTTGGTGCATTCCTTACGAAAAAGTCTTCTTCTCATCTACTAAAACATATAGTTTTATGCCATTTTAGCAACTGTGTAGATCTCAGTATTTTTGTGCTGGTTTGAAGATACACAATAGTCTATAGTCTTATCTTAATTAACATTTTTATACCGATCTTTAATTTCCTTCATTTCCATACTAGTATATGCCTCCAAATCACGTTTTCTGTGTAATGAATTGCATTATTTTTTACTTAAAAATGCATAGTGAAAGTTGTACAAAATGTGTTGTCCTAGTTTGAAATACTAATCTTTCACAAAATACATGTTTTTTTTCATCTGGAAACACAGTCCAAAGAAACCATTACAGTGCAATATTAAATAACAATTCTCGCTCGCGCTTTTAGATCAAAATTGCAAAAACTGGTAAAGCTATAGTATGACCTTCGTGTGCATTTTTCATCCTCCTAAGATTTAAATAAAAGGCTGAAATCAGATAGAAAGTGTGTCCACATCATGTTTTCTGTGATAAATTGCCATTTTTTTCTTGTATTTTGAAAGTAACAGAAATGTGGGCCTGATTAAAAATCATATTTCTGAAAATTTCATACCAGCAAGCATAAATCAGATGTGGTGGTTTGGTAGTTTCCCCCTCAAACACACTCACTAAACCTGGCCGTTAACATGTGAGCTGGACCAGCTGTGTTTGAGTGGAGAAACTGTGCTGTGCACCAGCCTGAGAGCCAGAAATCAGTCCTGATTGGTTTGTGCAGGGTTGATGTTATGTGGGAACCGTCAAACAGCCCTCAAAGGCCAGGAAAGGCCTGCACTGCTCGGTAAAGCACCGCCCAGCTGGGCCTTTTGTCCGGCCTGTCCGAGGGTCCAGAGGGCAGCGGTGGCAAAAGAGAGGTCAGTCTCCTCCTCCACTGGAACAGAGAGCAGATCAATATTTCTGTGCACCGTACAGCTGTCCGGCTGCCCTTATCAATAAGGCCACGGGCCTACTGAACCACACACACACACACAGAAAGGGAGAGAAAAAGCATGTTGTCATGAACAGCTTTTTGCACTTGATCATGGTTTGGGCAGGAGAGAGCTGACTTTGATTCCAGGCCAAATCAATGTAACTTTACCTGCTTTTATTTTCAGGTGTGAGTACAAACCGCACGTTCCCTAGTCAATCAACAGGCCTTTTATCAGCTAATTTTTATAAATTATATTTTATAAATATATATTTTATAAATGGTATGTATATTTCGCCTGCAGTCTTCATTTTAAAATGACTGCTGAATGTGAAATGTCAAATGCAATAAGAATTGTGTATAAAAAATGTACATATACACTACAGGTCAGATGTTGGATAAAAATTAAAAAAAAAGATTTGCTGCTCTTTCAAAATTTCCTTGCAAAACAAACATTAGAAATAGAAAGTGTAAAAATATGCACTGTTCATTGTAATGGATGTGAAAGTTTATGTACGAGTTTTAACAAAATAACCCCCCCTTCATCACAGCAGCAAAGATTCACCACATCCTTTCCAGCAATTTTCGGAAATAACTTGTATCCAAACCCTCCCAGCACCTTTTCAAGCAACAAACAGTTTCATTTGCTGGATGCTCATTTTGAACTGTGGGTCTCCAGCTGGTCCCTGCAGCTCAATGGGAAAAAGATCTAAAGACTGGGGAGGACGAGACATCGCTCTCTAAACTTTTTGCTTTTCTTTGGACTGGTTGTAATTTTGCAGAGCACTTGGGATCATTATCCTGTTGAAGAATAAAATTTTGTCATATTTTTGTGATACTTTTCTTTTTTTTATGATCAACACAAAGTGAATGTCAGTGCACTAAAGATAGACTGATTTGTTTATTCAAAACCAATAGTTTGAGCCTTTGTGGCAAAAAAATGCATGACTGTATAGACTGTGAAACACTGAAAATCAGTCACTTACATCTGTTTCAACTCAAATCCAGTTACTTGTATTGTCACATCAGGTGTTGCTGGTTCACAGGTACACTACATGTGAGTGAAATGTTTGTGTGCAAGTCTTCACAGAGAACGGTATAACAGATATAACATACATTAGAGTGATATATATGAGAAAAAAAGATTTAACAGTCTGCTTATGTAAGAAATATATATATATATATATAAAGTGTCCCCTGTGATCACACAGTGTGAACAGTGTAAAATTGTTTCTCTGTATTTAACCCAGTCACCAAATGAAGCAGTCCTGGAGGGCCATGGTTCAGCACGTTTTGGTGATTTCCCTGCTCAGAAACACCTGGCTCACCTCGCCGGTTAATTATCAGGTTTTGTGTTTGAGTAGGAGAACCATCAAACTCTGCTGGACACCGGCCCTCCAGGACTGGAGTTTGACACCCCTGGTGTAAAGTGTAGATGTATGTAGTATTTCTAATGCTTTCTCGTGATAAACTTTTGTAAAAGTAGTGTATCATTCATCTTTAATAAATCAGATTGTGTCCTGGACTGTTCATTCAGTGGAAGTTCGGATCAAAACACTGCCATGTGTCCGCGGAGTGATCCCACACAGCTTGCTGGAGCCGTGTAACACACGCCCCGGTAGGAGTATCCATCCGCAACACGCATCTGAGAGAAAGTAGTCCGTGCTCAGGACGAGCGGGCGCAGTGGTGCTGAGCTTCAGAGCGCGTGCAGAGGAGCAGCAGCCCGCAGGCACGCGAGCATGCACGGACAACTCAAATAAATGGCGCGTTTTAAAGGGATTTATACTCAGCCTGTGCTGTTTTCTGCAGTATTTCTTCTGTCAGTCTCAGGTGAGAAGAGTGGCTCTTTTGCTTTTCTCGATAAATGTCAGTTTTCTCTCGTTTTTTTTGAACGAGTGACTGAAAAGAGTAGCGCTGGATAACGTTCACGAAACGTCTAAACTAACACTTCAGACGCTTTTTTAAACCTTACGTCTAGTTCTTTTTTAATATTTAATATTTAAATCCTGTATTAATGACATGTCAACCTTCACTGTTACATAGTTGTATGTATATGTTGCGACAGTATTACAAGGTTCTGTTTTTATTTGGGAAGTGATTTACGAGGAGATGACCCATAAAAATGGCCCTGGTATAGTTTTTATGGTTCGTAAAACCTGAGAGTGCCACTGTTTTTGCACACGTTTATAACTGTTAATAGCTCATCAGAATCTAGCAACACAGTCAGACCCCTCACTCTGAAGGCACTTTAACATTAACTTGGTGATATTAGAGATGCACAATATGGACAAAATATCAGTGTTGTGATTTTACTGCTACATATTGCAGTTGCGATATGAAAGGGCCCATATATTGACTTTTCTGTAAATAAAAAAGTCTTAAAGTCTGTAAATATAGTTTCAAAAGGTTTATTCACTCAAACTCTCCCATCCATACCGTCCAGGTATGGAAAACAGCATGTTTTCAAATCACAGTTTTAGTGATGTCACAAAACCAACACATTTAAATATATTTCCTAATGCTGACTGCAGCTTTTCAGGACTTTATCTCTCTCTCAGCTGTACTTAAAACTAATTATTGGACACTAATGAGGTCAGTAGGTACAGGATAATTGCTCTAATACATGATTGCTCTAATTGCAAAGTACTTCTTTACTTCTTACTCAATTTGAGTCCTACTCAGTACATTCCTTATGTGTTTAATTTCTTTATTAATGACAGCATCTAGGCTGGTCACACTTTATTTATCACATTGTTTTAGACCAAGACTCCTTATATAGATGCTGGATGTGCAGTACTGTGCAAAAGTCTTGAGCCACCCCCCATTTCTTTATATTTTGCTTTGAATCACCTTGATGGTGCAAAATTTCTATATTCTGCCCGACAGACTGTCTTATCTTTAACATACTGAGGGGATTAAATGAAAGAAATGGGAACAAGTGTTTTACTGTGACAGGCTGCAGAGGGTCTAAAGATACAAGGAGCCTAGATAAAGGAGTTCCATCCACTCAGCATTCAGCACCACCAGTATACTGATCACCGCCTGATCATCTGGAATTATCTGCTCCTGTTTCTTCACTGGTTCAGGACTTAAGCTAGATGTGCTTTGTTATGTTTGAATTATTCATATGTAGGTCACTGTGTGTCTTAACAAACGAAAAACATTGAAACTGGTCAGGTTCAGAGACTGGACTAGAAATGAAAGTCTTTGAAAGTCCTTCAGGAAGCCTGGAGAACTGTTCCTCAAGACTACATTAAAAATACAAGAAAGCCTTGCACTTTAGAAGCAAAATATTAAGAAATGAGACATGGCTCAATACTGTAAAAAGAACTTTCCTTGGTATATTATGTTTTTAAGCAAAAAAGTTACCGTACTTGGTCCTAATGTTGGCTAAAGTGGCTTCTCTCTGCATATTTGGAAGCATAAAAGCTACAGATAGCAGTGAGTCAGAAAACTGTGATTTTGCACATGATAAGACTATTGCATAGGTAGTGACATAAGAAATAATAGTAGTTGTATTAAGCACATGCTAACATATCTCTGCTTAGAAGACATTCCGTTTCACTGAAGACACTTCTCGGATGATGTTCTAACCTTTATTTTAGTTAAAAAGGTGCAGAGGAAAGTGGGGGTTTTGCCTTGTGAGGGGGTACTGCCCCCCGTGGCCCTGGGGGTATGTGAAGGTGTCAGGCAGCCTGCCACTGTAGGATCAATGCCTCTTCAGATTTCATGCAGGGGGTAGAATGAAGCACTTAGGAAACGGATAGAGTCGCTTTCCTCGATGCTCCCTGACTTTACAAGGCATGAATGACTGGATTAGGTGTAATCCACAAAGGCATATTACATGCTGCAGGATGCGAGCACTTCATCCCGAAAGTTTTAGACGTTTAGGGTCAAGCTGTGTTTGTTATAGCTCTGTTTTAGAGGAATAGTTTTGGTTCGGTTATAAATCTCATGGTCATTTCCCAGTCAGATCTGTATAGTGAAGCGCTATGGAATTAATAATGTAAACTCCTCCCCCACTGCCATCAGACATCTATAACTCCTCCCCCACTGTCATCATACTGTATAACTCCTCCCACTGCATCAGACTCTATAATCCCTCCTCCACTGTCATCAGACTCTATAACTCCTCCCCACTGTCATCAGACTCTATAACTTCTCCCCACTGTCATCATACTGTATAACTCCTCCCACTGCATCAGACTCTATAATCCCTCCTCCACTGTCATCAGACTCTATAACTCCTCCCCACTGTCATCAGAGTCTGTAACTCCTCCCCCCTTCACACACCCACAAATCTGTGCAAAAAACTTCTACTCAAATGTGCAATTTCTTATTGCGCACTACATCATTATGTGCAATATCTTAAGTGCAATAGTTTATCATTTTACTACTTATGTCAATATAATGGGCAATAACAGACTCAGTGTAGAGAACAGCTCCAAACCACTATTTGTGTTCGTTAGTAAACTCCTTCATCAGTAATTATATTTATTTATCTATAGCTTACCGACCACAGCATTTTGTGTATATAGTTTAGTGTATTTAGTTTTGTATTGTTCTTGTGTTTGTGTTTCTGTGTCTGTGCAGGCATCGCATAAGTGATAAAGCAGTAAAGTTTCTGATTCTGATTCTGAATTGTTAACTGTTTATTTTCTTCATCCTCTCCCCTCCAGGTGTGTTGTGTTTTAGTGAACTGTTCTTCGTTAGGGAGCCTCGCGATGTGACAGTCAGCCGTAAAGATGCAGTGATTTTGGACTGTCAGGCTCAGGGGGAGATCCCCGTCCAGATCCGCTGGCTGAAAAACGGATCTCCCCTCACGGAGACAGACCGCATCTACCGTCTCGCCAATGGGTCACTTTTCATTTCGGAGGCGGAGAATCGACGAGGAGAGAAGTCGGACGAAGGGTCGTACCAGTGCCTTGCTCAGAACAAATATGGAGCTATCCTGAGCCAGAAAGCACACCTGACTATTGCAAGTAAGTTCAAATGCCCTTTTGTTAACCCCTCGACAGCCAACACCCTGTTGAATCCTCAGAGTGCACTCGCCTTTGAGGCCTAGTGATTGCTGTAAGGCTATAGGGTACTCCTTGGTTGCCTTCATGCATATTAAAACCCCATAAGAAACCCCTAGCGCTGCCCTCTAATGCCCTCTACGATCAGTGATACCCCATCAGGTCAACAGTGCTTTTCCTGAATCCCCAAATAACCTCACAAAAGGACACCCAACACGGGCAGTTAGGTTACACTCTGTAAAAGTCCTGCTTTATCTCCCTCTGGCTTCATTCTGTGAGTCAGATTTCATCCCGTGAGTCACGGAGGAGCAGAGAACAAGGTGAGAGAGAGTGACTGTGCACAGCAGCCTGCACTGGGACATAGAAACAGGCCAAATTATTTTGCTTTAAGGTACTGTGCATAGGTTTAGGCAAACATCATATGTAAAATCAGTTTAAACAAGTAGTGAGTGTTTGTTTCACTGGAATACTAATAAATATACTAAATAAAACTAAAAAGAATGAATAACATTATATAGTAGATACTGCAGTGAGCTGGCGCCCCGCCCAGTGTGAGTCCCTGCCTTTTTTTGCCCCGGGATAGACTCCAGGTGCCTAGGAAGGATTAAGCGGTTACAGAAAATGAATGAATGAATGAATTGTACAGTAAATAGTGATGTTATGCACAGTATATCAGTGTGCTTCTTGTGGAAGTCCAGTATTACTGTAGTTTTCATCAGAAACCTGGTTTGACGCAATCAATCCTTTATTAAATTAAATCAGGAGCTGCTGATGGAGTTTCACAAATCCAAACAACGACTGGACGAACCGAGGAGGAATCTGGAACCGAACCTGTGTTCTCCTCACCAGCTCACACAATATCAACTACTTTTTTGCAAACAAAACAAATCTTGATACTTTTTACTGCTTTCTTGTTTGTTTGTATTTATTCTAATGTTAACTTTGCTGGCCGAAAAACACTTTATCACACACTGAGAAAACTGGCTCAACTAGATGTGACACATTTCACACTAAGAAACGTTTCCGTTGTGCCTCTAACCAAACTAACGGTGAAAACTTTATGGGTTGAATTGACTTTGAGTCATTTAAATAACGGGAAATAGAAATAATAAATAGAAAAAGAACGACTCTGAAAC
>JBBPCX010000018.1:15526315-15551315 GCA_037974365.1 Hydrocynus forskahlii | reverse complement strand
ATTCTAGAACCACACATTCCAGAAGCCTTTGAGGTCTGAAGGCTGACTGCACTCAGCTCAGGTGCGGCCAGAGATTGAGTGATTTAACCCTTTGGTGTGTGGCGTCACATGGTTGTACCGTCACACCGATGTGTTTTAGAACGTCTAGCAGCAAACATTATAATGGGTTCTAACAGCTGACCAACGCTGCAGGTTAATGGAGATTGAAGATTACAGTCGATATGCTGTCATTTTTACACTCAGAGTTTTAAACTGATACTTTTATACATTTGACAGTCCATCAACAACAAAATTGCACTAAACTCTGATCAGCTGATGCACCAACTGATGGATGGAGTGACACACACTTGCTGTTTGACACCTCAAAACATATCTTGTCATCTGAGACAACTATTGTGCCACTTGACAGGCGTCAGAGCTGTTGTTTTGGTTATACGCCTTTGAAAAACCAACTTTTACAGGTATTTTTGTTCTCCCTTATTTGTTCATAACTACTCCGACACTGTATCCATAGCATCCGCTGCTTGTGCTTTTGTACAACAGAGGTGATCGTCCTGTCGAGCCAAAGTGACACCAGCATCCAGGTGACTATCATCTTACTGAAAAGGAGATGTTCAGAACATTAACATCTTTATTTTAAATGTACGGCACCAAAGACGCATCAGGCGGTTGGTGTGTGTATCGGGACCGACCTGAAACCAAAGCTCTGAAACTGCAGCTCTGCAGTCACGCGGCGCAGCCGGAGCGAAGACAAGAACTGTAATGAATTGTTCATTTTTAGAGTGGAACCTCAACGCACAAGCAAAAAATCTTACGCAGCGATGGGTAGAACTGTTAAGTAAACCTCCCCCGCTGAAGGGTTAAGGAGATAAGGCTTTCCGGGAGTCCCTGCTGGCCCTCCTGTCCCCTCTAATGCTCCAACCCCCCATGCTGGCCATAAGGCTGGGGGCAAAAGGGCGTGGGGAGCAGGACGCAGGGCATTGTCTGGGCCGTGATTGGCTGCAGAACAGCTCTTTGGTCAGTGTGGGGCCGGAGTGGTCACTTGCCTGTTGGCTGATTGATTTGTTGAGCTTCTCAGTGCTGCATTCTTTCCCCCTTCTCCCTCAAGACTCCTGGTATTTCTTTAAGGGGGGGATGAGAGAGATAGAGAGAGCATGAAAGACAGCAGAGAAAGAAAATGAAAAGCATAATGCTTTGGTACTTGTGCAAAAGTCTTGGCACCCTGATAGCAAAATTAACATTAGAATAAATGCAAACAAATGAGAAAGCAGAAAAAAATATTTGTTTTGTTTGTTAAAAAAAAAAAAAGAAGTAGTTGATATTGTGTGAGCTGGTGAGGAGAACACAGGTTTGGTTCCAGATTCCTCCTCTGTTCCTCCAGCCGTTGTTTGGATTTGTGCAATTCCATCTGCAGCTCCTGATTTAATTTAATGAAGGACTGATTGAGTCAAACCAGGTTTCTGATGGAAACTACAACAGTACTTTCTATGAGGTAGAAAAGGAAAAATGCATGAGATGGTGTACTGAGAGGATTAAAATAGAGAACAAAAATACTGTAATCCTAGAAATTGAGGAATCACAGTTTAGGTTTTCATGCCAAACAGAATTTTCAGAGCTAAACCTTTCATTCAGGCTGTGCTTAATCCTGCCCACAAAACTGACCCCTGATGTTGTTCTCATCACATTAAAGCTAAATAGACATCTGATCTGGCCTGTATATCTTCTGATCTGGGTTCAGTGTTAAAGTTCTGGTGAAGATGAGGCAGATTAGGTAAACTGATCCTGGAGCTGTAATCAGATCGCCATGCCTGAGGATTAGCTAGAGTGGAGTTTTTCCGCTCAATCTCCCAGCAGATCACCACACATACACACACACACACACTCACACACAGGTCTCATTAAACAACAGGCTAAAGAGGTAGCACATGAGAGGAAGTGGCCCACACTGCTCCTTCTCTGTCTTGTCCATTTGCTCTAAAGGCCACAGAATCCCAAACCCTGGCACACAAAGGGTTAACCCTTACAGCCCTGAGGGTATTTTTCCTGTTCATGCATTACTTGTTCCTATGTGTAAAGATTCAGTGTCACATATCCTTTTTTCAACAAAACCTAGCCTCTATAATAAAGATTATTTTTTATAATTTTACTAACTATCTGGATACTGACCCAAAACCCCCCCAAAAAGCAGATATTTTTACTGTAAAAATCCACAAACATACTGTATATAATACGGGCTCTTTAAAAACACCAGTAGCCTTAAAGGCTAAAGACTGGCCAAAGTATTGAGAGTTTTGTTTGATTACATGAAGACCTTGATTCAGCAGAACACCCAGTGTCTCACCTAGAGCTGTGATTAGTCACCCTGTCAGAGACACTGTGATTGGTTAGAGGCTCATTTGTACATTTCAGCCTTCTTTGATATCAGCATTGCAGGCAAAATATTGTACAGCCCTAATATGTAAAATAATTGACTGTAATGTGTTTTATTCCTGTTAAAATTATGCACACATTTTAATTAGTGGTTTCTTTTAGTGGTTTCAGGCTCAGAAACACCAGTTTAAAGTCACAAACAGCTTGTTAATGAGCTGGTAAGTCAGGCTAGATTAGGATCAGGGCTAATGTGTTGCGTACTGGTCTGTTGTGGGTCTGCAGTGCTGTACTTGGAGTCAGCCGAATCTTTGCCCTTCTCTACTGGGTTGAAAATAGTGTTTTAGTGATTTGTACTGGTGTTATGCTAGTCTGTGCTGATTTGTGGGTGTTTTTACTGCGGACTGGCTTAACTGGGACGGGCAGAGTACTGGCCTGGATTTGGCAGAGGTCAAAGGGTAGGTCAGAGGAAAGGGCAGATGGCCAGATCGCCTTCATGGAGCAGCTGTGAAGCATCTAAGCAGCACGGGCTGAAGGAAAAAAAATTAAAATCAAATTTGGAGTTTATTTTTTTTCTTCCAAGTCAAACAGTATGGAGTATTTACTATCTTTTGTCTGTTGACCTTTCCATGCTCTGTCCACAAATGCAGTCCTGTGTCTTAAGATTGCTAGACTGGACTTCAAGAACATTGAGCAAATTACCCTTCAATATAGGGCCAAAAAAGTCAAAATATATCAGTTATTCACAACCTGATACTCCCTGCCATGCTGTGCAGAGAATCATATTTGCAGTAACACACTCCAAACCACTATTTGTGTTACTAGTAATGGACCTAACTGTAAATTCCTTATGTATAGTATTGATACCCCAGCATTTGTGTATATAGCACAGAGTATTTCATATTGAGTTTTTTTCTGCAGAGTTTTTATTGGATTTGTTAGACTTTATATTTTATATTGTTCTTGTTTCTGTGTCTCTGTGTGTCTGTGCAGTCCACACATGAGCAGTTTCCTCCAGGATCAGTAAAGTTTTCTGATTATGATTGATATTTATAATCAAGCAAAGGAATACAGCATGAATGCATAAAAAATAAATAATCATGAACACTTTTTAAGTATTTGTATGCTAATTAATTGCAATCTTTCAGTTTTCACATATCTCATGTGATACATCAATCTAGGAATATAAATAGGCAATATTTCTCTGGAGAGGTCATGACCAAACATGGAGGCAAGTTAATTTATACTGCAGTCAGAATCATGTTATGTGCTATCATTCTATTTGCTTGACCCATTAATCAGAAATCATTAACCCTTAGAATGCGAGCAACATACAACAAAAGAGCTCCTTATATGGAAGTTCTCCCGATTCGTGTTGATGCTGGAGGTGTCAGACGTCATGCTGAGCTTTGTTTGGTGTTCCTATGTCACATAGAAGTTATTGTAATTTAAATATCACATAATAACAATAAACGCTGCTATGTAAAAATGTATTACATGCAAAAGGTATTAGAAACAAATAGAAATAAACACAAGATATTTGAACCTAGAACTTTCAGAGTAGTCTCAGCTCACAGTGGGGGGTGAAAATGTGCAGAGAGGGGGTCCGGAGAGCGGCCGAGCAAAAGAGCAGCAAATGGCGAGTGTGTAGGAGAGCAAACATCGGTTTTAGACTGTTTTACACGTTTATGTTACTTCAGTTCTAAGGGTTAACAACTGATAACCAAATGTTATGAAAATTAGGGGGAAAATTAGAAGGCCAGGATTCATGAAGTCACATGATACATACATAAAATTCTCATGAAAAATGACCCTTAATTAGTTTCCATGCAGTTCTTAATAGCCAGTGACTGCCTACTGAGAAGGGCTCTTGGACTCACCTGTTTGGAAGTAATTTGATTAAATGTGTTTCAAGTAAGGACACAGGTCTCTAACACTCATTAGAAAGGACAGAATGGGGTGCAGTGGGTGAGAAAATATTTAAAAACACCAGTTTGAGTGTGTTCGTTCAAACATTTTGTAAAAAAAGTTCAGTCTAAATACAGAGGCAGGGATGTATGATGGTCTGTTTCCTCGGCTCAAAACTGATCTGGGTACAGGTAAGCATGCCATTATAACAGCAACCTGCCACAGCTCCGCCCCCCGCCTTTTAAAGGTGAGGTGATGAGCTGTTCTGATAGGTTTATTGCATCTTACGCCCAACACACACTTCTGAATGATTAAGAGAGTTGGGACAACCTTTCTGTGCGCCACATGTCCCCCCTTCATTTTTTCCGCTGTCAAAATTGCGCAATGGATTTGGACACACCCACAACAGACCTGTATGTTCAAATATGTTCAGTAGTTTATATATATAATGATATTAATGTATATTCTTTAAGACTGAAGTCTTAACGACTTTTATGTTTATCCTAAGTATCGGCGTGTTCTAAAAATAAAGCTTTGTTGCATTTTTCTTGAACAGATAAACTAGTAAAACAAACGAAAGGCAGAATCTCACGTAATGGGGCTTTCACAGGAAATGCAAATGCGGGTTCAGCAGGAATCACATCTCTTCGTTCTTTTAGCTCCTTTCCTGTGGAATGGTCTGATTCCTTCTCGTGGGGTCAGAGGTCAACGGAGTGTTTTCGTCTTGCTTATACGCGAGTCTTAAGAAGTGCATTCTGAGCCGAGAAGCGCTGACTCTTTATCTCCCACTGTTTACTCACAGTTTCTGCTGCAGTCGGATTTTTACATGCAACATTTAAAAATACAAAGGTTTTATTGTATTTCAGTACAGAGTCAGAATCAGAAACTGTATTGATCCCGGAGGAAATTACTTATGTTACAACTTCACAGACACACTGAGGCAAGAACGATATAAAATATAATATAAAGTCAAAATAAAACACTCCAGAAGTGCTCTGTACAGAATACACTATACTGTATACACAAAATGCAGTGGTCAATAAAAGAGCCGGATATAAATACTATGGATAAATAAATGAACTATTGCTGAAGTAGTTTACTCATGAACACAAAAAGTGGTTTGGAGTAGTTCTCTATTCTGAGTCTGTAATAGTGACTTAAGTAGTGATATTGATACTATTGCGCATATTGATATTGGATATTGCACGTAATGATAATAATGACAATGATTTAAGTGTGTAGTAAATAGCATACAAATAAAGGACATAATGCCCTCACATTGGTAGTTTTGCAGAAGACTGAAGCCAAACCACCAAGAGCGGATGATGTTTTAAACTCCAAGTACTTCTCTGCTGGCCAGGAAAGCATTATTTAGTCATTATCCCTTTAAAGGAGCTTCAGTTGTCCTTTTTGGTCCAGCTTTCAATTGCTTTATCTCCTTCTCTTGCAGATACATTGGCTGAGCAACATTTCACTCACCTCCAAAATGTGATTCATAGTAAAGTCTTTATCAGCTGCTGCCCTGCCATTGATTTGTGTTAACTAATCATTGATTGGGGCTTCTGTGAGACTAAGGAAAGAGCAGTGGGGGATGAGGAGAGGCCACTCATTTTAATGGCTGGGGAGATGTTTTATGACTCTCAACCTAAAAAAGGACAGAAGAGGAAAGAAACTGCCCTCTACTATGGAAAAATCCATTTTAGTATTAATCAGAGGCATTTTGGACCAAGTTAAATCTGTTTATTAGTGCTTATACGTGTCTGTGTATATATTTGATATATATATATATATATACACACACGCACATATATAACGTGTGTGTGAGTGTGTGTGTGTGTGTGTATGGACAGAAATAGAAAGAATTTGTTTTAATTAATAAATAAACATCTAGCTTTGGGCAGGAAGACCTAGATCAACAGTGAGTTTCCTTGAATGGATCTAATAAACAGCAGACGTATTTTGTTCCTCACGTCTCCTGTCATGTAGGTTTTCAGTTTTCTTACACTTGAGTTGTGATTTCAGGATGGCATCCCATTTGTTTTCTCATGACTTGTTTTGTGTTTTTCAAATCAAAGTTTGTTTGCGTAAACGACATGACGTGGATCCGATAATGGCAGGGTGTTAATTCAGGCTAGGGGGTCTCAGATCCTGTTCATCATAGACAGCGTGGGGACATGTGGCTAGGTGTTAATTTGCACATGGTTTTGAACTGAGTGGGAAGGAGAGCGTGAGAACGGTGGAGATAAACAAACTGAAAGATGAGTGAGAATGGACCTTAATGCTACGTCTAAAATTAATTGATCATGGCCAGTCAGCATCTTTGGTTTTTCCATTCTTCTCAGGAAGAGGCGAGCTTTTATTTTTGCCACTTTTCTGCTTCTTTTTATATGTAGATGAGACACTATAGACTGTGGTAGATTTTGAAATACCTGCTGAATGATCGTATTTGTATAACCATAACACAGTTAGCTCAAAGAAGCATTTAACATTCTTAACGTTCTCCACATGAGAGCTATTAGCTTTTGTGTGTCACTGAAAGGGAGAAAACCCTTCACAGATCTCATGAATGTGTGTTTATAGTTACAAATTTAATGTAAAGAATATTCCCTGTTTGCTGTTTAAAACTGTCGATGCGATTACTTACTTAAACAACTCAATTATTAATCTAATTGATAGTGTCAGCAATATAAATAACTCTTTCCTTTACTGAAGAGCACTTTTTATGGATTTAATACATCGTGCCCTCACCAGGTCATTAGGTCAGCAGTGATATAAAGCCTAATGACAGTCATATAGTTTCAAATTTGATTTTCTAAAGAATTGATTAAAAAGTGGAAGTGGAAGTAAATGGTCTGCTTCATATAAATAACAGAAATAACCAAAAATATCCATATAAATAACATGTGTTTACTGTGTTTTATTTACTATTGTTTACTGTGTTTTATTTATTATTGTTTACTGTATTGTTTCTAGCTGAAACATATTGAATAAAATGTCCTAAAAACAATAACAGTGAACGGTAGAAGTGGTGGTTGTATTTATATAAAGTATAGTTGATTTTGGTTCTGCGAGCGATACGAAGGTCAGTAAAGTGTAATAATAGGTGTGATTAGATGATTAACATGTGAATTAGTGCTCATACCCAAACACAAGCATGTTCAAACACAAACAGGACGGTTGTTACCAAAAGGGCCGCGCCGACGTGTTGATGTTTATCTAAAGACCTTTTGGTTCTCACTTCTCATGCATCTGATACAGTCACTCCAACCGTATCACCTTTCACTGACTCTCTCTGTCTCTCTTTTTGTCACTCTCTCTCTCTCTCTCTCTTTCTTTCTTTGAATATCACAATGGTTTTGGATCACCCCTGTCCAGGACAAAGACTTCATGAGGCAACAACAAATGTTTCTGTTTGTTTCAGAGCACATGAACATTTTTTCAGTCTGTGTGACTAACCTTGATTCTAACCTAGTTTTTTTCTTCTTTTAATCACTTTTAAGCTTCTGAACTGTTTTTTTAGTGCGTTGTAGATTTTAATACAGTGTAAATCAGATGGATCCACGCTGTAAGTCCAAGGGGGCTTCGGTGTGAAGGAAGCTGTCAACACAAAAGGAAGAAAGTCATATAACAAGGAAGGATATGCTTTTCCCACACAGCTTGTATTGAGTGTTTCTAAAATATACCCTTATTGACTGGACAGTCTTTTTAAAGTTTGCTTTATGTGTAGTGAGAAGACAGTGGAGTTCATTCAGGAAATGGTTGATCTGAGGCCTAAGAGTGTAATGATACATTTCATAAAATGGCATTTTCGCACTACAATGTTATATATTTTATGTAGAAAAGTAAAAAAGTGTGCTGGTATTGATTCTCCTTGTTTTGTTCAGTTGTTCAGACTACAACCCTTAAGTGTATTTTTAGTAATGTAACATGCAAATAAAGAAAATTTCAGTGTGTGTGAAAACCTTTGGCTGGTAGTGTATTATAAATATTTATTATTATTGTGTCTTGTCTTGCAAACCCATTTTTTAAATGGAATATTGATATGCGAATGGTAACAATTCTACTGTCAATGACTCAGTATTTCATACTATATAGAAATTGAAGACAGGAAGTGTTGTAGATTTTTCTTGGCTTGTTATAACTAATACACCTTTATGTGTTGCTGTCTAGGCATTTCCACATTCACACAGCAGCCTTCTTCCATTGTGGTGATGGAGGGTTCTGTCGCACGCTTCACCTGCAAAATCAGTGCCACACCCACACCAATCATCACCTGGGAGTTTAACAGAGTCACTTTACCACTGGCCACTGACAGGTAAACACTTCAGCACTTGAAAGACTGAAAGCACCTGAATTCTGACTGGCACTCTTGAATGCATGCTAGTGTTCTACTGCATAGTTTTAGCCTGCAGTTAACTCTTCTGTGTGTAGCATCACATGGTTGTGCCACCTGACTACTTTCCATTGAAGTGTATCGTCACACCAGTGTGTTCCTAACATGTTCTAACTACAGGTTAATGGAGATTCAAGTTAATAGTCAATATTCTGTCATTTTTACACTTAGAGTTTTATATTTATCATTTTATACATCCAAGTAAGCCTAGGTTATCTATTTTGGAAATTTGCACAGCCTTAGGTGTGATTTGGGGCACATTTCACTGCACATTGTACATGTATAACTGTGTATGTGACAAATAAAGAATCTTGAATCTTGATTCTGACAGTTGATTCATAATAAACTCAGGCTGCATCTGAACTTCTGATGCACCGACGAAGTGAGCGAAGGACTGTTCAGAGCGCAACACACGGAACGAAAAAACACAGACTCACAACCCTGTAAAACAATCTTGAAATTTTGTGCATCTACTGAACCACCTGACAAGTGTAACACTGGCAAATGATCCTGTAGAGCTGTTATTTTGGTTACATTGCAAGCACAGCTTGTGTAGTTGTACAACAAACGTAATCGTCCTTTCAAATTAAGTAAAAGTCAAACAAGTGACACCAGCACCCAACTTACATCGTCTCACTGATGAGGAGATGCTCTGCAGTCAGGTGGCACAACTGAAGCGAATACAAGAACAATTCACAACACAAAGTAATAGATTTTAGTGTGGACACCTGTTAAAGGTAGAACTGTTAAAACGGAAAAAAATATTTGAAGAAGACTTCAACAGTGTTTCACTTTTGCTAATTAGTTTTCCTGTGCTTGATTATTAGAATCACAGTGCTGCCCAGTGGAGTGTTGCAGATTCAGGGAGTAGATAAAAAAGATGCTGGGAATTATCGTTGCGTGGCGGCAAACATCGCAAACCGTCGAAGGAGTGTGGAAGCAACGCTGACCGTTACTCCAGGTGAGCAGTAAAACCTGTATTTTAGCCTGTATTAAGACTTTTGTGTCATCACTACAAATGCTAATCTATTGTTGTTTTTGTTCAAATTCAAATCATTGTCATTTCCTTCTCCAGCTCCCTCTGTCAGAATTCCCCAGCGGCCGCATATCATCGCCGGGCCGCAGAATATCACAGTGGCGACGCACGGCAGCGCTCTGCTGGAGTGTGTGGCCGTTGGAAACCCTAAGCCACTGATCTCCTGGAGTCGTGCGGATCACAAGCCTATTGATGTTTACAACACCAGAGTGCTCGGCAACGGCAACCTGCTCATCTCGGACATCAAGAGGCAGCACGCCGGGGTGTACGTCTGCAGAGCTACAACACCTGGCACGAGAAACTACACGGTGGCCACCGCTAACATCACCGTACTCGGTACAGCCCTCAGCCACTCACCGCATATTTACTAAATTCCACACATACATTTACAACATGTTCACCATTTGAGTGCCTTCATTTACAGAAAATGTAATATTTTTATTAGTCACCTGTAAGCCACCTGTAAGGTGGTGGCCTGGCTGGTAGGATACTTGTCTCTGGACCAAGAGATCATGGGTTCAAATCCTGCCTTCAGCACACCACCACTGGGTTCCTGAGTAAGACCCTTAACCCTAAGTTGCTCCTAGGAGACTGCCCCCTGTAGTCAGGGAATGGGATTGATAAAAGTGTCTGCTAAAGGGCATACATGTAAATATAAATGTAAGTGACAGCCAATTATTAGTTAAATGCCTGGCTGTTCTCCAGACCTCCTTCCTTCTGTGGGACTATCCTGAAATTTCTCCTGGGTTCAAAGATCTTGTGTTTTTTCTGTTTGTTCCTAAGACCTAAAATAAAACAAAATTGGGCATTTTTGTTCTTTATGGCCATTTGCATGTGCCGCTTTTTTTTAACCCCAGTAGTGGTGATTATTATTACATGTTTTTTTAAATGACAGAAACTTTGGTTCTATGTAACAAAGCTAAGCTCAGAAATCTTTATTGATCCTGGAGGAAAATGTTATGACTGCGCAGACACACAGAGAGAAAAACAATATAAAATACAAAATCTAAATAAATCCAATAAAAACTCAATATGAAATACACTACGGTATATACACAAATGCTGGGGGTTAAATACTTACAGTTAAGAAAATTCCCAGTTTGGAATATGTTATTGTAAATATGTTTCTGTTAAGTGTAAAGGACTGTGTAGCTTTCTCCTTCTTTCAGAGAGTGGCTAAGAGTTCTAAGAGTTAACTTAATGTTTGCCAGCTTTACTTCAGAGATTAACTAGTAATATTAAAGCTGCTGTGTTTTTTGACGAACTTTCTGATTTCAGCACCCCCTTCTCTGGTGGAGTGGCCTGAGAGTTTGACCCGCCCGCGCGCTGGCACCGGCCGCTTTGTGTGCCAGGCTGAAGGGATGCCCACCCCCCACATCACCTGGCTCAAAAATGGAGAACCTGTCCAAGCGAACGGCCGCATCAAGATGTACAGCAGGTACAAACTGTTGACGGATCACTGTGGCACTGGCAGATCTCATTTTATAACAGTTTAAAGTAATTTTTGGCATAAACTGTTGCCTCAAAATTTCACAGAAATAGTAACTTTGCAATACAGCCTGCAAAGTTTCTTCCTCCAATCTGTTTGTACAGTAAATGGAGCAAATTTAGGTAGGGCATTCATATTCATTAACATACAGTACTGTGCAAAACCATGTGAAAATAATATTTAAAAACTGTTTGAATAGCAATGAGTGTTTTTTCGCATAAATATGAATACTAAAAAGAATAAATACAAATAACATTATATAGTAAATAGTGATGATATGTTCAGTATATCAATGTGTTCCTTGTGGACGCCCAGAATTGCTTGTAGTTTCTGTCAGAAACCTTGTTTTCCAAACAACACCTGGAGGAACTGATGAGAAATCTGGAACCAAATCTGTGTTCTCCTCATCAGCTCACAAAATATCACTTTTTACAAAAGAAATCTCGATACTTTTTACTACTTTCTTGTTCATTTGTATTTATTCTAATGTTAACTTTGCTGGCAGAAAAATACTTTATCACACGCTGAGAAAAATAACTTTAAAACAATTTTTACAAAAATCTACATATTAAAAATTATAAGTCACAAAGTACTAATTCTAGATAGGAAGATGTAATTTATCTGAAAAAAAAATCTTTTTTTTTCAAAATGAAATGTGTTTTCTTACAGATTAATTCTCATTTATCATTTGAAGTATCAGAATGTGTGTGTGCGTCTGTGTGTGTGTGTGTGTGTGTGCTGGGCCATTTTTTAATGTTTTATTTCTTCACTGATGTTAAGAACCTTCATCTCACAAGTGAACGTTCTAAGCTGCTGGTGTGTGAAGAAGTAAATAATTCTGTTGTTAATTGCTCACAATGGGCTTTTAGTGATGAGCCCTCGAACATCCTTCAAAACATATAGATCTGAGTGGACTGAACTGTAAGTAAGCAAAATTAGTAACCTGCTACCCAATCAGCCTTGAGACACTCAGCTCCCGAGGTTTAAATTGCCTCATTTGTTTGCTGGAAACTCTGTCTCACTGAAATATTCATCAGCCTCTTCCCTCACTGAAATGAGAGGGGCGTTAATAATTTAGTGTTTTGCAAATGGCATTTTAGTTGATTTTCCTTGCCTCCTTTAATGGGTGTGTAGAATCCATGTACGTTATGAGCTCCTGGACTAGAATAGCAGTGACTTCAATGTTTGGTTGCATATTTAAACAATTACAATAATGATAAAGTATGTTTGCAAAATAATTGTAATACTACAGTAAAAAATAAAAAGACTGATGACATGCCGTGTCACACATCATCAATATAGCATACTAGACCAATTAAAATAAATTAAATTGATCAGTCTGTTTCATGAAAAAGAAAGATGTTTGGAAAAAAGCAAGGCCCTTTTGGCCAAAACAAGATAATTATTTTAGTCCATATTTTAGTCCGTTAACTGATAAACAGAACTCTTGATCCCCACGTGTTTTGTTCTGAAACATCTTTGCTATTGATCCAAATGTCACATGGTTGCAGAATTGGCTTCTAGTGGTGTTGACTGTGTGGAAGACCTGCACCAAGTCGTTTTAAAGTAAACTTACAACAGCCAGTTCATCAGAAGTTTTTTTTCTCATTTGGCTTAACTGCTTAATGCTAGCTTAATGTTTGCTGGTAACTTTTGGAGGGGGGTGAATTCTGAGAACTTGCACTGGAGATCTGGGGATCTGGACTTGGACTGAGGAACAGAGAGGAGGTAGAAGAGGGAATTTTGCCACAGAAAACAGAATATAGTGATTGAAATTTCAGGTGCAATCGATCTCCCAAGCTTTGGTTATTTCATGAGGCCCATATTACTGTGACACATCTTTTTTTCAGGTTATTGTTTGGTATAATATCTGCTTTTTACATTTGGTGTGAATTCTCTATGATGAATTGAGTAAAGGATGTATATCTTATCATCTAACTTACTTCAGATATTTTTATATTTCTGTTTTGGAGATAGAAGGTTTTGTTCTGACAGCAATGACGGATAGTACTGTGCAAGTCTTGGCACCACTGCAAATTGTTTAAACCCACTTTTCTCAGTGGGTGATAAAGTGTCTTTTTGCTAGCATGGTTAACATTAGAATAAATACAAACAAAAGGTATCAGTATGTGTTTGTTTGTAAAAAAGGACTTGATATTGTGTGAGCTGGTGAGGAGAACACAGGTTCAGGTCCAGATTTCTCAGGTTCAGTTCCAGTTTGTATTTGTGAAATTCCATCAGCAGCTCCTGATTTAATTTAATGAAGGACTGATTGAGTCAAACCAGGTTTCTGATGGAAACTACAATTAATACTGAACTTCCACAAGGAACACACTGATATACTGTGTATAAAGTCACGATTTACTATATAATGCTATTTGTATTTATCCTTTTTGGTTTTATTTTGTGTATTTAGTGATATTAATGTGGAAAAAAAAAACCTCAATGCTCATCTAAACAGTTTTTCAATATTATTTTCACATATGCCTAAGACTTTTGCACAGTACTCGATCTTACTTCACTTGACATCTGAATGACATACAGTGTTTTATGTGTGTATTTGAGTAATTGTGAGTTTTATTTAAGGTTTATTTTTTGTTTGTTTTCAGTAAACTGGTGATAAATCAGATTATTCCAGAGGACGATGCGATTTACCAGTGCCAGGCAGAGAACGATCTGGGCTCAGTGTTGTCCACGGCTCGTCTGATTGTGGTGATGTCCGAGGATCGACCCAGTGCCCCCCGGAACATCCATGCCGACACCGTCTCCAGCTCGGCCATCCTGCTGTCCTGGGAGAGACCCCTGTACAACGCAGACAAAGTCATCGCCTACTCCATTCACTACATGAAGGCAGAAGGTAAATCAAACATACCGTTTCTTATATTTGCATAGGATAATTACATTTTGGACAAATTAAACTAAGTATTTCATTGCTTTTCCACACCACATATTTAGCACCAATGTCTGCTTCCTCCAATGCCCCCTTTTACACATAATAATTACCACATAAAATCCATTCAACTTGCTTGGTAATTGACCTGTATGGGGGCCCACGATACAAGACACTGAGATTTTGTACATTTGCGTGTTATTCACTTAATATTCTTTGCTAACAATTACATTTTTTATATATGTGTGTATATATATATATATATATATATATATATATATTATATAATATAATTAGAAGATGGACCACCAGACAAGTGTTAGATATTTAACAAGTATCTTGACATTTTCTCCTTCTTAATCTGTTTTGCTATGAAGCTCTATAATGACTTTGTATTTTGCTGTTATCATTTTTGGGACTGTTTAGGGACAGTAGTGTTCATTTAAACTGTTCACTTAAATTTTCCCTATAACCTCAGTTTGTGTTAAAAAGTAGGCTACAGTCACTTGCTAAAGTTTCCTAATGACCTGCCACAATTCATGCAGCCCTTTTCAGTCCAGAGCATTCCTGTCTTTTTAAAGCTACAAAGCAGTTATGGGATTGCAGCACTGGCCTCATTGTGGAGTTCCAGCATGCTGGGAACAGTCATTGTTAATAAAAAGGGAGCAAAAGTCACAAAAATATCCCCTAATTATTGCTATAGAGCAGCTTTAATGCACAGAAGAGAAGTCAGCAAAAGAAAACACCTGCCAGCACTTCCAGGCATGAAGAGAGAGGTGAAAGAAAAAATGAGAAGGGGGGGGGGGGAGAAGAGCTACTCTCTCGCTCAGAATTGATCTTTTAGTTGCTCTTATGGCTTGTTCTCTAATTGCTAAGGTAATAATGCAGTGGGAGAGAAGGGGAGAAGAACTGAAAGAAAAATTGACCGGAAATAAAGGAAAAGGCAATGAAAAGTTCCCCAATTAGGCTGCGTGGGAGTGTTTAGTGTTGGACAAGAATTCGTGGTGGTGTAAAGGAACCTGTGTGTGTTTCTTAAACTTCACCAAAAGTTAAAGTCAGATGAAGCCATTCAGAGAGAGAACAAGGCCTGTTCTGTTGCTTCTTGAAGGATCTTGTTGGTGGGTCAGGAATTGTGAATTGTGTCCATGTGAGGCTCTCGGGGGGGACTCCTTCTTTTGTGTAAGCCCCCTAATCTGGACTAATTAAAGCCTTATCAGACATGTTGGCTGTGTGAGAAAATCAGCATGCAGAATTTGGCTTCAGTAGTGACTATGAACTCGCCCGTTGAAGGAGGCGTGACCGATTTGATTGAGTTGACATGTCTCTTGTATGGTGGGCCCCGTTTTGAATAACCATACAGGTCCATTACCAAGCGAGCTGAATGGGTTTTTATGTGGAAGAATCAAGGAGCTTAACAGAGATCTTATTAAGCAATTGTGTGCTAATTATTGTGTGTAAAAGGGGGCATTGTGGTGCAGAGGAAGCAGACATTGGTGCTGAAAATGTGGTGTGGAATTTAATTAAATTTGTCCAAAATCCTATGCAAATATGAGAAAATGTCCTCCGCTGACCTAAAACTATTTTTATGTTGAACTGGAATGAATGATGGTATTGTCCAGTTCATTGGCACGAATTCTCTTATTTTAATATCCGCAGGTCTCAACAATGAAGAATACCAGGTTGTCATTGGCAATGACACCACCCGTTACATTGTGGATGACCTGGAGCCGGCGTGGAACTACACATTCTACATCGTGGCGTACATGCCTATGGGCGCCAGCCGCATGTCTGACCACATCATACAGCACACACTGGAGGACGGTGAGTGTGATGAAACACCATTACTGGGCTGAGATGAACTAGAAAATCAAAGTGTTATACAACCTCCGTGCCGTTGCAGTGCAGTTTAGGCACAGCACGGTTCCTGTAGACCTTTGGAAAAGTGCCTGTAGACAGTAGTGCTTGTACTCTGTTGACGTCCCAGATGTAAGTTTATATCTGTTGTTTTTGGGGCCTCTGTCTGTTATGAAGACATCAATCTGAACAATAAAAAAGCAGTGACGCAGTCAGTTTGGTCGCGGCCAGTTTTTAACCCTGCCATCGGGAAATTCAGGTATGGGTATTTTTAATTGTAATGGAAAAATGTTTGTTCGTGGCTCCTTGTGCCAGTGGAACAGCACCTATAAAGACCCACTAGAGAGTGAAGAGATGAAAGTGCATGGTATTAATGGGCTTTCTAGCACACTTAGCTCTGTCCAGGTGGGCCAAGGTTGATCATGCTCTTAACCACATCACCTGAAGTTGTATACGACCTTGCATTCTTCAGGGAAAAACAAACAGTCTGTTCCGTAGAGATGAACAAAGGGATAAAGAGAATGAGGAAGAGAGTGGGGGGTTTTAGAAGCACAGATGAAAGGATTCTGGCAAATCATTAAACAGGCTGATACTGAGATGAGTGGTTAACTTCACATCTTTTTAGATTTACTACAGGTGCCCTTTTACTTACACATTTTGGTCCTCCAGCTAGTTGTATTGTACAGTACTGTCTTAGGCACCTATACAAATTGTTTAAAGCCAAAGTTAATGTTAGAATAAATGTAAAAATAATAAGAAAGCAGTAAAACGTTTCAAGTTTTGTTTTGTTTGTAAAAAGTGGTTGATATTGTGTAAGCTGGTGAGAAGAACACAGGTTCGGTTCCAGATTCCTCCTCAGTTCCTCCAGCTGTTGTTTGGATTTGTAAAACACCACCAGCAGCTCCTGATTTCATTTAATGAAGGACTGATTGAGTCAAACCAGGTTTTTTATAGAGTAATGCCGGACTTCCACAAGGAACACACTGATGTACTGAACGTAAAATCACTTTTTACTGTATACTGTAATTTGTATTTATTATTTTTAGTTTTGTTGAGTAGATTTGGTGATTTTAATGTGGAGAAACACTCACTGCTCATCTGAACAGACTTTTGTGTAGTACTATACATATAGTTGACCTTCTGTTGGTTATACATACCAGTGTTTTGACTACATATTTAATTTCTCCTGTCTCTCTCTCAGTTCCTGTGCGAGCTCCTGAGTTGTCCCTCACCAGCCGCAGTCCCACAGACATCCAGGTGTCGTGGCAGCCACTCTCGCAGAAGTTAAGCCGTGGGCGTGTCTCTGCGTACCGTCTGTGGTACCGACCCAGCGTCGACGGAGCCACCAACCAGCTGGAGCTGCCTGGAGACCAAACCCAGCACCTGCTGGAGGGTCTGCAGCCGGATACGGTCTACCTGCTGCGGATCGCTGTCGCCACCAGCGTGGGGTGGTGTGAACCATCTGCATGGACCTCACACAGGACCCCTAAAGCCTCCACTGGGGAGGGTGAGCAGTTTAATTCATTAATTCAAACACTGTTATTTATTGTCATTATTCAGTTATTTTTTATTATGATTATTTTTCAAGATCTTCTGTAAGTGACTTGAAACTAATATGTTATGAAAATGAGGGGTATGGATGAATGGATGTACAAGACTGTGCAAAAGTCCTAAGCACCTGCAAAAGTGAAATGATATTAATATTAATGTTGCTACATATACTAAATAAATCTTAAATAACTACAAATAACACACATGCAGTCTCTTAGGTATGAAGTGGTTAGGAAGTTTTCTGGCTTCCCTCCTAACTCCTTTTTCTCTTTCCTTCTCACATATCCACCCCTCTCTCTCTCACTGTCTCCATGCATGTTAAGTGCTCACTATAACAGTCTTGTTAAGGCGTAGCATTGGTTACTGCCGTGACCTCTGATCCCGGCTGTGGGGCATATGGGAAAAGCCTCAGTCATGGGCTATAAAAGAAGAGCCTTCAGGGCCCTTGAGGTTGAAAGAGCAGAAAAAAACGTGTTTACTGAACCAGTGGGTTATACTGCTGGAACATATTTTTGCACGTTGATCCGGGACCATTTCCTCCTTCCCAGATCACGATTAAAGCCATTATAAGAGAAATGGCAGAACTGATGTCGGGTCAGTGTTAACTAGTCATTTTGTCCAACGCCACAAAGGGAAGTTGAATGGAGCTGTAAGTTTTAAAATCTCCACAAAATAACTGTAAGAAATGTAGGAAATTTGCTTTGGAATGTTCAGCAAAAAACAGACTGGACAACCAAATGAGGTTTAGTGTCATAACACTTATTCATGAGTGCACAGAACTAACAGAAAGTCTGTCTTGTTAGTTCTGCTGTAACTAGTGAACAAATAGTACTGTGCAAAAATAATATTCAAAAACTGTTTAGAACAGTGTTTTTTTTTACCTTAACATTACTAAATATACTCAATAAAGCTAAAAATAATAAATACAAATAACATTATGTAGTAAATTGTTATTTTGTATACAGTATATCAGTGTGTTTCTTGTAGAAGTCCAGTACTACGTGTAGTTTCCATCTGAAACCTGGTTTGACTCAATCAGTCCTTCATTAAATTAAATCAGGAGCTGCTGATGGAGTTTCACAAATCCAAACAACGGCTGGAGGAACCGAGGAGGAATCTGGAACCAAACCTGTGCTTTCCTCACCAGCTCTCTTACAAACAAAACAAATCTTTATATTTGTACTGTTTTCTTGTTTGTTTGCATTTATTCTAATGTTAACTTTGCTCACAGAAAGACACTTTATCACACGCTGAGAGAGAGAGATGGCTTTAAACAACTTTTGCACAGTACTTGAGCAGCAAATGAAGTAAGATGTAAACATGTGAAAATGAATCAACATGAGTGAGAAACAGTATAAAGCTTTGTTCTTAACAGGCACGTACTTGTATGGCATATTGATCTCTTGTTTGGATTTTATGCCCTACTAAAAAGTAGCTTTTGAAATGAAAGTCTTTTTTAGTTATGAACCAGCCAACAACTACACATTAAAATAGTAATTGAAGTGTTATTTTAGGGATTAATTGCATAACCAATAGATCAAACTATAAAAATGGACTTTATAGTAACTATTCAAAACTAGGAAGCTCCTTAAGTATACAGTACTGTGCAAAAGTCTGCGCATCTGTATAAATTGTTTAAAGAAGTTAATATTTTGGAGAGTAAATGGAAAATCAATAAAAAAGATTAAAAGTGCAATTGGATTGCAGAAGGCGGAGGAGAATAGTGCAGTTTTTTAAAGCTACAGTTGCAGATCTTTTATTGATGGGCAGTTGGTTGGACAGCATAGTAGATAAACACCTTTTCTCCATGTTTAGTTTTGGCTCTTTTCACCACTGATACTGATACTGCCCAGTGATGAATGAGTGCTACCATATCTCATTGACTCTCTCTCTCTTTCCGTCCAGTAGCGGTGCCTCTGGCGCCAGAGCTTCAGCTGGAGCCTCTGAACTGCACGACAGTCGCCGTGCGCTGGCGCCTGGCTGTTGGAAGTTCCATGGCAGGCCTACAGGGGTACCGTCTCTTCTACCACGAGGAGAACCAGCCTGAGAGCGCTCCCATCCAGCTGCCCCCCCACCTCAACCAGCACACCATTGGAGGCCTGGGTGAGTGGTGACTTCAGACTGGAACGTCTGATCTCTGGTCTGATCTGATAATTAGGAGATCTGATTGGTGAAGCTGTATTTGCTGTATTAGCATTAGGGTTCAGGGTAAGGCCACTTTATTCTGAGCCTCTCAGTATGTTGACTGATCTCTCAAGCTTTGTAGTCATATCAGGGATTAGTTTGTGGTTTGGTGATAGATGAAAGGACACTGGTGGTTTTGAGGAGAAAAAGGAGGGATGGAATAAATTGTGGTAATAAACCAAAATGCCTCTGATATGCACCACCATTTAAATCGAGCCAGGCTTTGGTTCACAATAACTGGAACAGTGGACGACATTGCAGAGATTCATGCTGCTCCTTCTCTGTTAAAATCCAATGTATGGAGGAAGTTTCAAAAGTTAAATGGTAATGAAGGGTCAGTGCTGTATGCCAACTTAGTCATGCAAAAGTATTGTGGTAAACGACAAACACACAGACACATATTTATAGACAGAGGCGGAGAACAATAAACCTAAACAGTAACAGCCAGCAACCAACAATGAAGGCTGAACACAGGTCAGTTCAGATAAAATGAACGCATCACTATATCTGTTGCTCATTTTATAGATCTGAGGCCATACAGCATTGTGGAAAAAACGTTGAATCGGGTCTGGATATTTATAGAATTGCAGTACTTACAGAGTGGAAATACAATAGGTAATCAAATGAAATATAATTATATGCCATATAATACGTTTTAACATCAAGCATAGGAGTTCTTTACATTGTTCTATTAAAAAAAAAACTCCACAATGTTCCTGAGCCCTTCAGTGTGAAGCGTCACATGAGTGTGTTTTGGAACATTCAGCTATGATCATTCTGACGCTTCTAACTGCTGACCAACACTGCAGGTTTATTGGAAATTCAAGATTACAGATGATACACCAACTGACACACCAACTGACAGACAGAGCGAGCGCCGTGTATGGCACCCAAGAGCACAACACAGACAATAAAGAAACTCATACTCAATATTCGACACTGTAAAACAAATCTTTACATTTTGGATTATGTAAACTTTTGTGCCACCTGACACATCAAAGAAGCACCAGCAAACGACCCTGCAGAGCTGTAGTTTTCATTACACACGATCTTTAGGGCAACCACAATATAAACCGTCTTTATAGCAACCCCAGCTTGTGCAGTTGTATAACAAACTAATCAACCCATTCAAACAAGTCAAAGTTAAACAAGTGACACCGGCGTCGAGGTGAACGGGTGATCTTTAGCTGTTCTGCAGTCAGGTGGCGCAACCAGAGCGAAAACAAGAACAATTCACAACCCAAAGTAACAGATAGTCAAACTTTGGTGTAAAATACTGGTGCAGGAACATAAATCCTCACACAGCGACAAGTAGTACAAGTAGAACCCTTCCCTGCTGAAGGGTTAAAGAGAGAACCATGAAAGAAAAATTTACAAATATGACACCCTTGTGATATTCTAAGTAAAACAAATTCAGCACAGGCCAGAATTACACAGCAAACCACCGAAACCCTTCACCCCTTCGTCACTGACCCTGCTATTTGCTGGTAAAGAACAATGGCAGCGGTGGGGGTTGTGAGGAATTATTGGTGCTATTGACAGTAAAGCTGTGGGGTGATTGATATAAGGGTTCTTTTTCGAGCCCAACATGGCTTCTCTCCCCCAAAACCCCCCAGTGTCCACTTCCTCCTCCCTTTTTACCGACCTCTCTTAGTGACCCTGCATGACCTCTGACCACTGAGCCTAAGTACTGGTCAGCTCAGTGGCCCTCCCATGAGCCTTTGCTGTGTCCAGAGAATGGGGATGGTATTTGCTGTGTGTTTGGCCTCGTCCTCGCTCGCCCCTGAGGTCACTCTTTATCTCCACACATTTGTGAACAGTGGCTGTGTGGACCGTCCCACAATGCTTTGCAGGAGCAGTGGCCATCTGTGGCCAAAGAGAGGTCAACCCACCGGCTGGCAGCTGACTTTCAGATCAGGAGTGGGAAACGCAAGGGTTTCCTGATCCGAGACCAGTTCAAATTTTGGTCTGAGGGTTTTGTTAGGCTGGTACTCAACCTAGAAGATTTAATTGTAGACTTCTTGATCATAAGGAATAAAGAAGGGCTGGAAATGGAAAGGTAAACATTCATTCTGACTGTTTTTGTCACTGCTCAACCACACAAACGCCATCGGTGGACCTCATGGAAAGAATTGCAATATAAGAAAAACGTTGGATAAATTCAAACAGCAGAAACTTGTAGTTGTGTCTGATTTTAGGTGCTTAGGCTGGTATTCAATCCAGAAGACAAAAACTGGGTTTCTGAAACTGTACAAGACATTATTTCACTTCTTTTTCATTTAATTTCATTTTCATTTCACTTTTTCACTTTCTTGTTCTACAACGTATTCGCCCATTCATCTCATTCACAGATCCTTTTCTTGCTTAAATAAGTGCAATTATGTGAAAGAAGAAGAAAACCCTGTACATGGGTTGTGAGGCCCATTAATGTGATTTAAAAAATGCATGCATTTACAGTCCCAGTCTAATTTAGCCCCACCCACTCTTGCTGAAGTTGTAAAGACTGTTTCACCCCTTACTGTTTTTTTAATAAAGGCACAATGCAAGTCGGCCAGTCAGAATGGAGGCATTTTACATTTATTAGTCTTTCAGACACAGTAACCAAACAGATGAATTCTTAATTGTAAGGGATAAAAAAGGGCTGGAAATGTGAAGGTAAAATGAATTTTGACTGTTTTGTCACTGAAAGCCGCACAAACCCCCATCAGTGGAACAGATGGAAAGAAATTCAAACAGCAGAAACGTGTAGCTTTAAATCAAATTAGTAATATACAGTAAAAGCCTATGCTAAACTCCTAGGTAAAAATGAATTTTGACTCTTTTTGTCCCCGAAAACCACACAAACCCTGGACCTCATGGAAAGAAGTATAAAATAAGAAAAAGAAAAATTAGAAAGAAAAATAAGAAAAAATACATTCAAACTGAATATATACAGTACATATATAATAGACTAAAATACAGCAAACAACTATGTTACAGTCAGCTACAGGCCACTCATCACTGGTGCTTTATTTTATTGTAGCCCATATTATCCCATGTCAGGTGGGATATGATGATATATGATATATTGGCCAAGCCCAAATGGTTAACCACAGGATTACATAGGTCAGATATTATTGAAATGAATGATGTTTCGTTATTCTTCTAAAGCATTATATGTGAGTGATGTTCCGTTAAACCAGTGACCCCATAATGTAAACAGGATGGTGGAGGAACAGCGTTAAAGCGTAGAGATTTGCCCGATTATCTCATCGGGCTCCTTCAGATTTATCTCACAGGAGGTAATGTGAGTTTGTGTCAGAGCAGGAGCGCAGATATATGAGTGTCTTTGTAGGGAGGGGAGAGAGAGGGAGCAGAAAAGAAAGAGGAGCGGTGGGAAGAGGGGGAGAGAGAGAGAGGGAGAAAGCGAGTTGTTGTGTGAGAGATTTATGGTGGCTTTTATGGTTGCTGTGAGCTTGTGCTGGTGAGGGAGTTTCACTTCAAAGCTCCTGGTTCTGATGGCGGTCCTGAGAGTTTTCATGAACACAGCCTTACACACAGCGACACACATTCACTGGAATACACACACACACACACACACACACACACACACATACTAGAGGGCAGCATATATGTATGTATCAGAATGAAACCTTCGCAACTTTTTTTTTTTCAATCTGTCTTTCTATCTTGTCTATCTGTCTGTCTGTCTGTCGGTCTGTCTGTATGTCTACACACATACACTCCCTAACTATTATAAACTTTTACATCAGTCCTGTCAACAAATGTAAAAAATAACAGATCTGTCCAGGCCAAAGGTGGGATATCTGCTGTCAGTGTATATTGAGACTTTTCCATCAGACTGACAGCAGTGTATTTATGGTGTTGGTTAGAGTTTCCCCGTTTACACTGATCTGAGACTGGTTCTGCAGTTAAAATAGCAATACATTTTTATACTGATTTGAATATTATTGTAATATGGAGACAAAAGGAATGCACTGAATTTCCTTAATTCAAATGAGTACGTAGTTTCATAAATAAAAATGTTACACAGTTTTGTCTTTCAGTTTAATTTTTGCACTGTGTGACTTATTCGTAATTTTTAATAATAAGAATGTATTCATGTGGAAATTAACACATTTGAATACAGAAAATTGAATTAATTAATTATATGTATAGTGCAGTTTTGCAATGATTTAATATTGTCTTCTGAATTGTTTTATTTTATTTTTCTTTTTTTCACCATTTTTCTGGCTTACTTCGTTAAGCGATCACTCCAGCAGGAGCTCCACATTTACAAAGTGCTAATACTCCTCATATTGGCCCCTTTTAATTAAAACTGGGTGTTTAGGTCAGCTGTAATGTGGGGTTTAACTATAATCGACAAATCCTGTTTGACCTCTCACACGTGCAGTGAAAAAGGGCTTCTGTGCATTGATCCTCTCCCTGCTGCAGTTCCAATGACACAGCGTGAATTATGTTGCACCATGGAGCATTCTGATTGGCCAAGGTCTTAAAAGGAAGTTTTGTGAGTGATGGAAGTGGTCTTTAATTTGCTGAGTGGCAGCAATAACATGCAGGAGAGGAAAAAGTGTTCACTGTGAAAAATCACTGTGAAAAAATAAGAGAAAAAGGTACGCAAATAGAGTGAAATGATCCACCAACATAGGGAGAAAATTTCACTCATTAAGATCTCTTAAAATAAGAAAAAGTCTCTAAAAACTACACGATTTATATGACATAGTCAAGTCAGTTGTTTTTAAAACAGTAAAAAAAACCCAGATGTTACCTCTTTTCAAGCCTGGTTAAGATTTCATTTTTTGTTGAATAGAAAAGGATGGATATTTAAGTGTTTATTATTTAAATGGTTTAAGTATGTAAGTGTTTAGTGTTTATTAAAAGTCCTTGTTTCCACTGTGGTCCTCATCACCATTTACTATCATCTTCTGACCTAAGAGGGTCACAGCTCTACTTTAAGTGCATTTGAGTCTCTAATACCTTTTCTCAGCATCACAGGTATTTAACTCCTGTTTAGGGTTCATTAATACAATCGTTAGAGTGACAGACGCATTAAATGCAGGCTGTAAGTAAGAGTTTGCAATACGATATTTATCACTAGTGTAAAATTACATCAAATTATAAAGTATTCAAATTATAAAGGTCCAAAACTTGTATAATTTAGAAGTGGACTCTAAACATTAAAGAAATATTGGCACTGTATTATGATTAATATCAGATCATTAAACAATGCATGTTAATGATATTGTGTACTTGTATAAACCTCTTCATATTCAAAACTGTTACCAGTGCACATTAACACAATTTTAAGATTATACATGTGTGTATATA
>JBBPCX010000018.1:15509887-15523534 GCA_037974365.1 Hydrocynus forskahlii | reverse complement strand
CTCCATTTGTGAATATTGTCTCTCACGTGGCTCACTGGAGTGCCAAAGCTTTAGAAATGACTTTGTAACCTTTTCCATCACTTTGTATCTCATCTGTTCCTGAATTTCTTTAGGTCATGGCAGGATGTCTTCTTTTCCTGGGATCTTTTAACCTACTTTTTAAGTGATCTCATGGTTCAGCAGGTCTGGCAGTAACCAGGCCTGGGTGTGGCTGGTGAAATTGCACTATTGCACTCAGTTTTCCAAACAATGTGATTAACCAAAGTTATTTTGTGATTTTGCATGGGGTGGGGCAATTACTTTTTGTCACATAGGGCCATGTAGGTTTGGACAGTTTTATTCCTTAATAAATAAAATTATCACTTAAAAACTGCATTTAGTGTTTACTAGGGTTATCTTTGTCAAATATTTAAATTAGTTTAATAATATGAAACATTTAAGTGTGACAAACATGCAAAAAATAAGAAATCAGCAAATACTTTTTCACAGCACTGTATTCTTCTTCATTTGCACTGTTTTGTTTGTTTCACAGTGTCTTATGTCTGTTGCACTATATGTACACTGTGGAACCTGAGCTTCGCCATTTTGTCTCTCTGTGTACTGGATATAACTGAGAAGACAATAAATTTCACTTTGACTTGATCCTTATAGTCAAACAGCACACAATCATTTTTCTGCATTTAACCCATTCATAAGCTTTCCCATCCATTAAACCATTTACAGCGCATATTGTTACACTTCAAAACCAGTCAGATACATTTAAGTATTTCTAACATTTTCTTGTGATACAAATGTTAAAGAGCAGCATATTGGTAAGTTTTTTTTTTTTTTTAAATAAATCAGAGCTCAAACTTCTGGCCTGTAGTGTATTTTTATTTTTTTTGGCAGATCATCACCCATAAGCATGCCTCAGGCTAAGCTCTGAAAAAACCACAGTTAACAACATTGGCAGCTACAGATATGGGAAATTTGTAATTAACCTGCAGGGTAGTGTAATATAAAATACTACAAAATGCTACATCTGTAAGAAAGTGTGTGTATGTGTGCAGGCAGGTGTGTTTTTGCAGTGAACAATTGTGAACAATTCAAAAAGAGCAAGTGTTTGCCTTGCTAAGGGAAAATCAATACCATCCACACCATGTCTGCAAGTGAGCTGAGATGAATGAAAGCCTGCCTGTTGCAACTGTGTCTTGTGGTATCACCTTCAGGAACTCAGGCGACACCAAGGACACACTAAAGGCAGTGTTTCCTCGTCCTTATAAACTTTGTTCTTTGTTTACTGTCGCGGAAACTTTTCTGATTAAAAAAAAAGTTTCACAACCTTAAGCAGGACAAGATGTTCCACTCAGTCCAGACCTGTCTTGCTTGTTCTCTGTCTATAGGCCCTTTTCCACAGGTATACAGGAACAGTGCTGTACATAAACTGTACTGCGTCAGAATTTGTATCAGGTTTTGATGTTCCAGTGTATCTCAGTCCGGTAACGGAGTCTCTGACTCAATTCTCTCCACGGTTTATGGGCGGTCGTCCCAAAACCGCGTCCATGGAGTCGAACCAGCGGACAGGTTTTCTGTCAGAGCTGCTTTTGTTATTGTGGTCTTTTATTATTTATAGTCTTGTCTGAGTGTTGAATGTTTTCTCTGCGTTCTTTATCCGTGTGATGAAAAGTGAACCCAGAGAACTTGTTAGTGATGTCCTGGATCACCTTCACATTTCTCACAGCGTTAAAAATAAATTTGTTAGAGTCGTAAAAAACTCCCACTGAAATTCATCTTCAGCCCAAACAGACAGTCGTGCTTGTACTTCATTCACTTCCCAGTTGTTCATTTGTATCTCCACCGCTGTTCTTTTGCACAGACGGTAAAAAACAATGGCCTCTTTCCAAGTCCGTCTGTTGTCATGACAACATTTTTAGACCAATCAGAAAGCATTGATGCAGTCGGCTTTTGGCCCTGCCGTCGAGCAGCTTGGGTTCGGGTTGGGTTCGAGTCACTTTATTTGTAATGGAACAACATTTGTTCACGGTACAGCACGGTTCCTTGTACACCATATTTTACCTCACTCTTCTCTTTTCTGTCTTCAGTGTTAACCATTGTAAAACATCACCTTGGTCTCTAGTGTCTACTCTCTTATTCTGTTGTCTTTTCACGATATGTGTGTATGAGATCTCTGCGCTGTATGCTAGGAAAGCTGCCTGTTGCCTGATGTCACAAACCTGGCAATATTGATCCTTCCAGGGTCTTGGTAAAGCATGTGTGAGCTCATGCGAACGTGTATCTCTGCCACTATTGACCTCACAGATATCGATTATTCCATCTGGTTGCCCCAGTAACGTTGTTAGAGCAGAGAATGAACTGAAGGTTGGGCGATTGGCTTCTTTAGCTGAATCTATAATGTGAGTAAATGCCATCACTTTATAGGCTGCTCCTTTCAACTATACTGGCCTCCACACTGGTCACTTCAGTCAAAAGATTTGGCACCCTACAGGTTCTTACCACTTAAACATTTATTTCAGAAACTGCTAATTTTTATTCTTGTTAAACCGGAAAGTTGTTGAGTAAAAATCTGTCCAATAAAACCAGTTTCCTTTCTAATATGTAAAGAGTCTGTAACAGTGCAGGTCTGACTCCTATTAACTGGTTGTGTGGTGATGCCGAGTCTAATTCTAGACTGTCCTTTAACTTTAAATGCACTCGTTCACTGTTTCATCATTTCTCTTCCAGGCTTGTGGCTCTGAAAGACGCAGAGACGGCAGGAGCTTTGATGACGTCCTTCTTGACGCTTGGTTTGTTTTAGCACTGTAAATATCTAACACTTGTCTAGTGATCCACGTTATAAATCTAATTATATTAGGAGGATTTTTGTAGGTCAGTAGTGAAGAATAATAAAAATTATATTTTCTGGCTGATAAAGGAACTCAAATGCGGGGTGGACCTTGCCTCTGGACCAAAAGGTCATGGGTTTGAATCCTACCTTCAAAACACCACCACTGGGTTCCTGAGCAAGAACCTTAAACCCAAGTTGCTCCAGGGAGACTGCCCCCTGTAGTTAGGGAATGGAAGTTGCTTTGGATAAAAGCTTCTGTTGAATGTAAATGGTGAAAATACTGTAAATTTGTTAGTAAAGAATACATTTACTCAATGTACACACACACACATTTATATTTATTCATTTTATGACCACTAGAGCAACAGTTATTGTTATTGTGGTCGTTCTTGTACTTCATCGACTTCCCAGTTGTTAGTTTGTGACTCTATTGCTGTTCCTTTGTGCAGACAGTATAAAACAGTGGCCTCTTTCCATAATGACATTTTGACCAATCAGAAAGTGGTGATGCAGTCAGCTCAGCTGCGGTCCACTTTTAGCCCTGCCATCAAGCAGGTCGGGTTTGGCTCAGGTAGAAGGTGCTTTATTTGTCATGGAAAAACATTTGTTTGTGGTACGGCACGGCTCCTTATGCCAGTGGAAACGGGCCACATTTATTCATTCAACCTAGCGAGAGATCCACTAGGCAGTGAATGTGTGGTGATTGCGACTCTAAATTGGGCCGTTTTAGCCTCATAGGGGACGTACCAAAGACAAACAGTAATTACAGGAAGAATCAATACTGATGCTGGAAGTACATCATCCTCAGTGGCACGAGGAGGAACATCCATTCAGTTAACAACTGGCACCATTCTGCTCTAATACACACACGCGTTTGTGTGTGCCCAATCAATCACTCGTGATTTTGGAAAAGCCTTAATAGCTGCTCTGGACTCAGCAGACCAGCTCCAATTTATTTTCCATGCGCAACTACTGGTCACCGTCTATTTTCTCTCTCACCGGTTCTCTGTCCTGGTCCTGGAATACCACTGCCAGTCACGTTTTCTAGTTTCTCCTCTTTTAGTGGCCTAAATCTCACAGGCTTCAACTGTGGACCACAGACCTGTAAGGTTTTTCATACATATTAACACACACATGTTAAAAAAAGCGTTGAAAAGGTTGAAAAGGCTTATTCTCCAAAGGCATTTTCCAATTTGTTTTGGCGCCTTAAAAAAAAAAAAACACATTTTAACATTTAATTCCTTCTGCAGCCAGTCAAACTGAATGACTTCTAAGAATCTTTCTCCACTGTATTAAAGTCTCTAGACCACATTAACACATTCTTTCCAAATCAAATTCTCACATTTGCACAAGCTTTTCACACATAACAATAGTCTAGTGGCTCCATTCTCCATTCAGTTTTATTCTACTCCATAACATCATTATAATATGGTCTTCTGCTGATTTGGCAGATCAATAATGATATACAGAACTGTGTAAACATCTTAGTCATCTGAGAAAATACGCTGATTTATCTGTGCAGTGGAAATTTAGCCATAAAAAAATCGAATAAATGCAAATGCAACCATATTATGATTTTTTGATCTGCCTCTGTGTTGACAGTCACTTCCAAATCCTCTCGCTGCCCCTTTTAAATGAATATGATGCAATGTATTTTATCTATGCATATATTATAAACACACTGAAGCATGTGAATAAATCCAAGTGCCATGTAGACTACAGGCCAGAATTTTGGGCCCACCGCTTCTTTTTCAACATTTTACTACAACATTACAAGTATTAAAAACAACAGTGAGTGCAGTTTAATGTCTATCACAGCAACACAGAGTCAGAACATCCTTTCCAACAAAGTTATTTCAGAAAAAAAAAACTTCCAGCACCTTTTCAAGCAGCAAATAATTTTGTTTCATTTGCTGGACGCTCATTTCAAACTTGTGGGTCTCCAGCTTGTCCCTGCAGCTCAATGGGAGACAGATCTGGAGACTGGAGAGGACAAGACATCACTCTCTAAACTTTCTGCTTGGACTGGACTTCATTTTGGCACAATATTGAAGAAGCACTGGGATTATTATCCTGTTGAAGAATTACATTTTGTTCAGTGATTTGTAAACCAGCAGTAACTGTGTGACGTTGAAGAACTGAGTGATACTTTTCTTTTTTAATGATCAACGCAATGTGAATGTCAGTCAATATTTCGAATGTTTTCTTGCAATAAATTGAAAAGCAGCACATCGTTTATTTATTGTTTATAATGTCGAAGCACACAGCAAGTTTGGAAAATGCACATTTATGCTGGACGTGTGTTGTGTGCAAGTTTCAGGCTTTATTTCAGAGCATTAAAAAGACTAAAGACATAAAACTACTCTGACTACCACCAAGGATTCCCACTGTTGTGTGTTTAAAGACAGTAAAGTTATGAATGGTTACGACCTGGTGTGAAAAAGACCTACACACTGTTACTGTTGGTTTTCATTTGCATTTAAGAACATGTTCATTAGTATTACTTTGTTTTCTAATATTTAAAGCCTTAAACAATGCGTACAAGTGTCTCATATACTTTTCTTTTCATCAGCACAACCCTGCACAACCCAGCCGATACGAAGAAAAGTTTATTTTTACAATTTAACTAAGTAATTGGACACAACTGACCCGAAAGAATCCACAATCAGAAAATCCTTTAAAATATTCTCTCCTTTTTTACTGTAAAAATCCACAAACGTACGTATTAAAGCTATTGGAAATCTTCATCTTACACACACATCAGTATTATAATAAGATATAACAGTAAGATATATTATAATAAAACACTCACACACACCCCTTCTGCTACTCCACTCTAATACACATGCCTTATACCCCACACTCACACACACCCCTTCCACCCACTGTCCCTTTTGGGAGATGTATAGAATCTGTGAAAATGCAAAAATGAATGCAATTATGCAAAAGCAAGTGATGAGAAAATTTCACATTAGAGGTAGTGTTGAAGAACACAATGGGCGGATTATGTAGAGCACAGCTGGCGGTGGGGGTTTTCTATGTAGGCACGCGAGCATGTGTTTGTGCTTTCGTTTCCTGTTTAAGGATGATTTGGAGCTCCAGAATTGCTTGCTTTTGATGGGAGCTATTTTAGCCCTGCAGCAGAAGTGTGTGTGTGTGTGTGTGTGTGTGTGTGTATGTGTGTGTCCATATGGGTGTATATCGGGGGCTTCCTATGCCTGTTTCTCGCTGCAATATCTTACGGACACAGAGGAACCGGCTTACCCAGATTAGACTCATCCTCTGGAGGAGGGAGTTGATTGAGCATATACAAGCTACAAGCAGACATGTCTGAGTGTGTGTGTGTGTGTGTGTGTGTGTGTAGGTTTGTATGTGTGTGTGTGTATCTGCATGCATATCAGGGAAATAAACATAATATGCATGCCTACAAAGCTTCACAGTGCTGAATAACATTATTTGATTATTTATTTATGAACAGTTTATGTCAGTATTTGCAAGGTGGCATTTGATTTTTAATCAATTAAACAAATTAAAGAATTAAATGACGTTATATCTGCATATGGGTAAAATGTTCACACTCAAATATTGCTTTTTTATATTATTCAAAGTTAATAAGAGGAGACATGATGATTATAGCCAATGAATGAAAGAACTGATTAACATTTACGTTCTCAGTGAATCAGCTTACTGATTCGTTCACAATTTCATGAACTGTGTATCCGCAGGTTCCATTTTCTTTGGTTTGCAATAAAACACTTTATTTAAATTTCCTGGTGGCCTAGTGCGAACATAAATGTGTGGGTTCGAATCCCAGGGCTGCTAGTGGCACCACTAAGGTTCCCCTAAGTAAGATACCATCCACAAACACTGCTCCCCGGGTGCTGTGTTCCTGGCTGCCCGCTGCTTCACTTGGTAAATGGGTTAAATACAGAGAAAGAATTTCACACTGTTTACACTGTGTGCTGTGGATGGCCTAGTGCTTAGGGCGTTGGCCCTGCAATCAGAGGGTTGGGGTTCAAATCCCAACTGCTAGTGTCACCACTGAGGTACCCTTGAGCAAGGTGCTCCCCGGGCATGGTGAATGGGTTAAATACAGAGAAAGAATTTCACTGCGTTTCTGACTTGTATGACTATGCATGTGACAAATACAGAAAAAAAATAATACATCTTCTAAAAAAATGGATACTTTACTGTACTTCACATAATTTAATTATCAGAAAGCATATGATTAAATGTGTCAGAAATCCCAGTGTGTTCTAGAATTCCGATGGGTTCTGAAGGGTTAAACAAAACACAGTGAACACTGGTTAACTGACAGAGTAATAACAGATTATTGAATTATTAGTCTACTCTATAATGGGAGTTTAAGGCTTAAGTCCCACATTAAGCCTTCAAATATAGTGTTTCTTATTGGGTTCCACAGCAAAACAAAAATGTCTGAAAAACCATGGTCATGTTAACAGTTGGCGGGTTTGTCCATCTCCAGTATCAGGATTATGTCTGAATAGGGTTTATTCTCATTAAAAACACAGATGCACAGATTTAAATCTGAGTTCTGAGATGCATTTTAGTTACATTTAGATCATTTCATGTTATACCCATGTATGAGGAAGGGTATGGAGCTGCTTTGCAGTTTATCTTCCGTGAGTTTAGCTAGTTAATATAACTAAAATGGCAATTAATTTGCCTTTTTCACCCTTTCACCTCTAAACACAGCGTTTTAAATATGACAGCGACTGCAAGAGTATTAAAGGCTAATTATTCTTAACAGCCCATATAAAGAAAGGAAGAGTGTTGAGCAATATCCTTTGAACAGAATTTGAAATCGAACTGAAATCGTTGTATCTAACCTGCTGTCTGATAAATTTAATTAAACAGATGGTTCAGGGACACATTTCAGTACTTGCTGTACTGGTATAACTGCGTATGTGACAAATAAAGAATCTTGAATCTTTAAATACCTGCACTTTCACTGTACTTTTCATTTTTTTGATTGATTTTCTATTCATTCTTTTATTTCTATTATTTTTTCAATAAACTTGACTTGAACAGTCAAGAGCAAGACCAGCACTTTTGGTTGTTGTACAGGAGCTGATTTGCATATTAGGCTTAAGTGCATGTGGTTAAAACCACAAGTTACAATCCAGATATTAGCCACATGAATCAGCCAAGTTTGAACAGGCTTGATATGTACAATCATCTATTCAGTTCAATATTACACATACTGCTTATCACTATGTTGCTTAGTTGGAGTTCAAGCACTCTCAGGATTAAAAACCACATTAATGGTGCTTTTTCCACTGATGCAAGGAACCGTGAACAAATGTTTCTCCATTACAAATAAAGAGACCCGAACCCGAGTCGAACCAGAGCTGCTCGACAGCAGGGCTAAAACCGAATCACTGCTTTCTGATTGAACTGAAGATTAATGTCAGTGGGAGTTTTCTACGACTCTAATAAATTTATCTTTAACTCTGTGAGAAACGTGAAGGTGATCCAGGACGTCACTAACAAGTTCTCTGGGTTCAGTTCTCATCACACGGATAAAGAATGGAGAGAAAAAATAAAAACTCAGACAAGACTATAAATAATAAAAGACCACAATAACAAAAGCAGCTCTGACAGAAAAAAACTTTCCACAGGTTTGACACCCTGGACGTGGTTTTGGGACGACCGGCCATAAACTGTGGAGAGAATTGAGTCAGAAACTCCGTAACTGGACTGAGATACACTGGAACACTGGATACAACTTCAGTACCATCACAGTACAGTTTAGGTACAGCACAGTGCCTCTGGTGTGTACTAACAATACCTATGATACACATACAATAATGCACTTTGTGATAAGGTTAACACAGTCCCACCATGAAATAATGCTATATAAAGAAATCTAAATACGGAAATCTGTAATACGCCTTTTGTGAAGCTACAGGGAGCAGTCAACCTCATGAGCGTCCTTGTTTTCTTTTAATTTTTTGTTTCATTTGGGCAGATGCTTCCTGTTCTGCCTCTGTTCTTTTGCAAAAAAACAAGGGCACAGCAAATACCGGATGTCGTGTAAGTGTGAGGGTGTGTGAAAGCGAGAGTCAAGGAACAGGAATTGAATAAGAGAGCAAGGCAAGGTAACTGTATCAGAACCCACCATGCAAACCTTAAAAGTGGTTAAACAAAGTTTTGGAAACCCCTCTGGGCTCCACTGATCTGACTGGGCGGCCCCCCGGCATCTGTGCCTCTATGGATCCCTGTACAAGTGTCTCATATCCTTTTACTGCACAACCCAGTCAAATAACTATTTGGATACAATTAACCCCAAAAAACACATTAATTTAAAATTCCTTTCTTATTATTGTACAAATCTACAAAAATACACAATAAAGCTTTTGGAAATCTTCAGCTTACACATACATTTGACACATTAAGATACACACTCACCCCAAGACTCATACACACCCCTTCTACCCTCAACACTCACACACCACACCCCTTCCACCCACCCCACACTCACACACACACTCCTTCCACCCCCCACACTCACACACACCCCCTCCATCCACCCCACAACCACACACACCCTTTCCACACACCCCACAATCACCCACACCCCTTCCACCCACCCCCACACTCACACACACCCCTTCAACACACCCTCATAAAAATCTATACATATTTTAAATGACACAATTTGATATAGATCAGCACCATTTTTTACAGTTCCAAAAACCATGAATTTCATGTTTTTGTAAAACAACAACATATGATCACAAAACGTAGCTGTCTGCGACGTCTGAAGCCTCCAATGTTGACCCGGAGACAAGGAAACTCGGAAGAAGAACATACTTTTGTATACGACAGTGTTTTAGCAGTGGTGGACTTCAATCTGTTTCTGAGGGTTAGAGAAAGCAGAGCAGCTAGAGGTGTAGAGCTACAGGGACAGATCAAGTGTGTTCTGCTCCGTTACAGTTGTCCTCCTGGAGCTGGAATTTTAGTTTCTACTTTTAGAGAAAAAGCAAACGCTTATAAAGG
This sequence comes from Hydrocynus forskahlii, assembly GCA_037974365.1. NCBI lineage: Eukaryota > Metazoa > Chordata > Actinopteri > Characiformes > Alestidae > Hydrocynus > Hydrocynus forskahlii. Next base: position 15,513,687 of record JBBPCX010000018.1, on the reverse strand, counting down.
TAGAATGACTGAAATGGACAAAGAGCAAAAGAGCGGGTACTGGAGGAATGCCAACACTTCGCACAATGCAAAAATGATACGGCACAAAGAGAGAGAGAGAAAAGAGAGAGAGAGAGAGAGAGAGAGAGAATTATTCTCTCTGTCCTTGTTCACATGCTCTTTTGAATGTTTATCCTCATAAAACTCACTTCCTATGAAGGAGCGAACTGTAACCAGCCAATCATTAAACCAGAAATGCAAATTCTAGTCCCCAAAGGCCAATAAGAAAACCCCAACCAGCTTCAGTAAGACTTATTTCTGCACATTATAGGTTTCAAATCTTATTTTTATATCCAAATTTTATGCTCAAATGACTTCCCTTGGTCTCTTATCTCTTGTTTTCTGACAGTTGTTTAAAAACACATTACTAAAAGTAATGCAGTATGGGGAAATTGTTAATTAGAGCTGCACGATTTGGACAAAATATCAGTATTATGATCTTTCTGCTACACACTGCAAACACAATGGCTTTCAAGATATGAAAGAACCCAAATCATCACTTTTCTGGAACTAAAAAGGCTAAAAATCTGTAAATATTGTTTCAAATTGTACATAAAATCCTCATTTGCATATTGAGTTTATGATATTAGTATTGCAGAGACTGATAACGATTAACAGACAATATACTGTACAACCCTAATGTTATTGTAGATGAACAAACATCCAAATTAACATTAAGCCTGTAACAGTAACTCATCACTACTGTTACACGTAATCAATAATTAAATCTTGCCAATTAAATGACAATCTCTAAAATTGTGACATCTCAACAGTTTTTTAAGTTTTGAATCGGTGCAAGACTGGGCGGAGCTAAACTGCTGTAGCCAGAATACGGAGATATATTTAAATGTGTTTGTTCTGTGACATCACAAAAACTATGATTCGAAAATGGCCCGTTTTTGTAGCTTATGTTCCGTGTACAAATGTACTATTTGAAAGAATATTTACACTTTAAGCCGTTTTGGAAAAGTGCTGATATGGGCCCTTTAATATCATGAAAGGCATCCCAATCGCAATGTGTAGTAGTAAAATCTTAATACTGCTATTTTGTCTGTACTGTGCAGCTCTACTCAAGACTGAATTGATTTACAAGGGTTTAATAAAAACAGACCAAACGTTTATACTAGGGGTGTCAAATTAACGTGATCAATCGATCACCAAAAAAATTACGCGAATTACTGATCCCAGGCCTGAGATGCCTTGTATGCATGGGCACTAGAACCATTATTAGGGGCCGACTATTAAAAATAATTTGCTTCGTCCCCCAACTTTTCCACCCAGCCAATTGTATGAGTGAAACACAGAAGATGCTGCACACAGCACGTGCCCCCACGCCCCCCGAGATAACACTACGTTACATCTATCACCCCCACAACCTCCACCCCATTCCAGACCACCCAACAGTGTGTATCCCCCATTAACATGCTTCTGACGCCCTTGCGTGTTTGTACATTGTCTTAATCTGCAGCTTATAGATGGACTTGGCTCTATCATTGTTCTTGCTGAAGCATTTTTCAGTGTTTTTCCACTCAGCGTATTTTTTCCCTCAGCAATTTTTGATTGTTGTGACCATTATTGCACATGAACAGTAAACACTTTTAAAGCAAAAAATGTGTGCAATTAATTTAGATTAATTAATCGGACAGCTTTTAATTAATTAGATTGATTTTTTAATCACTAGTTTATACTCAAACAAAAGAGCCTAATTAGACAAGACTAACGCGACTGAATTCACAGTCTGAGCCTCATTATGACTCCTTTATTAACCCAGTCATGTGAATGAGATACAGAGGTTCCAGAGATCCTGCCAGGCCGTTAGCTGTAAAACACACGTGCATCATCCTGAAACACGTTCGCTCAGCGGCAGAGCCAACAGCTTCCTGTTTATCCATCTCTTCAGCGCAGGCCCTGACAAGGTCAGAGGTCGAGCACGGCTTCCTGTGTTTTGACTGTGATGATGCCAGAGATAAGGACACGTCTCCATGTAGAGGATCAGGAAGGAGAAAATCCTAAACATAGCCTAGGCAAGATTTGCATGTTGGCTCATCTCTCTCCCTCTCTCGCTCTCTCTCTCGCTCTCTCTCTCGCTCTCTCTCTCGCTCTCTCTCTCTCTCTCTCTCTCGCTCTCTCTCTCGCTCTCTCTCTCTCTCTCTCTCTCGCTCTCTCTCTCTCTCTCCCCCTCTGCCACTCCCTCTCCGCCTCTCTCTCTCTCTCTCCCTGTCTCTCTCCCTGTCTCTGTCTCTCTCCCTGTCTCTGTCTCTCTCCCTGTCTCTGTCTCTCTCCCTGTCTCTGTCTCCCTGTCTCTGTCTCTCTGTCGCTCTCCCTCTCTCTCTCGGTCTCTCTCGGTCTCTCTCGGTCTCTCTCGGTCTCTCTCGGTCTCTCTCGGTCTCTCCCTCTCCTTGCCTCTGTCCCTTTCTGTCTCGCTCCCTGTCTCAGTCTCTCTCTGTCTGTATTTTTCTCTCTCCCTCTGTCTCTCTCTCTGTCTCTCTCCCTCTGTCTCTTTCTCCTCTCTGTCTCTTTCACACTCAATCTCTCTCCCTCTCCTTGTTTCTCATACACTCTCTCTCTGCCTCTCCGTCTCTGTCCACAAATCCATTCAGTCCACATATAGAACATAAGCCACTTTTAAATATAATTCCTTATTCTAAATATAATTCCTTATTCCTTATAATGCTTACGGCACGCCCATTCATGCAGCCATTCGCCAACACCTTAAATTGTTAAAATAAGACTTTTGTTGGACTACATGAAGTCCTCGATTCATCAGGACACCCAGTAACTCACCTGGAGCTGATTGGTCACCCTGTCAGAGACACTGTGATTGGTTAGAGGCTCATTTGCATATTGTAGGCTATCAGTATTGCAGAGACCAAAATTGTGTTGATTAACAGGTTATATATTGTGCGGTGATAATTTCTAGCATCTGTCGTGAAGAAATCTGTGCCCGGCACCATGAAAACTGAGGGCATCCAAATAAACAGCACGCATGAATGAACAGCGTGACTCATGAGCATCGAACTAAGGCTGAATCCCAGACAGTGCTCTCTGTGAGTCATGAGTCTATGGACTGTACACCCAAACAGGGCGCTGAACGCCCAGCAGGGATCTGCACTCCCAGACTGGGTCCCAAACGGCTCTTTGTTAGACATTCAAGCAACTGTTTGGGTGCAAAGTCCTTATTTTCATGTAGGGAGTAGAGAGTCATTTGAGATTCTGCAGTGATAATTTGTCCCAAACTGCTCTGAGCTTTATTAAAGCAAGACAAACAATGGTGCATGAATTGGGATCCGAGTGTTCTCATTAAGGTCACACAGTCAGGAGTCAGACAGGACTACACATTGCTGTCCTCAAAAAGAGTATCTTTCCAGTGCATATGCTTGTGTGATATATGGTACATATGTGGTGCCATTTTATCATTATGGAAGGTTTTTCACCCTCTTTACACTGTAATCTTGTATGTTATCCATCCTGCAAGTTTACAAGTATGACGCAGCTGGATTGGATTTGTTTGGTTTGGATTGGTTTTGTTTGGATTGGTTTGGATTGGATTAGTTTGGATTGGTTTGGTTTGGATTGGATTAGAATGATTTGGATTGGTTTGGTTTGAATTGGATTAGAATGGTTTGGTTTGGTTTGGATTGGAATGGTTTGGTTTGGTTTGGTTTGAATTGGATTAGAATGGTTTGGTTTGGTTTGGTTTGGATTGGAATGGTTTGGTTTGGTTTGGTTTGAATTGGATTAGAATGGTTTGGTTTGGTTTG
>JBBPCX010000018.1:15485044-15506794 GCA_037974365.1 Hydrocynus forskahlii | reverse complement strand
GTGTGTGTGTGTGTGTGTGTGTGTGTGTGTGTGTGTGTGTGTGTGTGTGTGTGTGTGTGTGTGTGTGTGTTTGAGAACAGTCCTGCACTCTGTTAGCCAGTATATTATCTCATCATCAGTGGAGCTCAAGCGGCCTGTTTTTCTGCTGGCCTGGGTTGTGTTTGCTGCAAAAATGTGAATACTGTGTGTGTGTGTGTGTGTGTGTGTGTGTGAGTAAAGTGTGTGTTAGACAAGGAGTGGATGACTCTCATTAGAATGGCGATATAACTGTTTAGGTGTGTACACAATCATTTGCAATCAGTTGTGCTTTAATTTGTTACATTTCATAATAAGCATTTAAAAATGGTTGTATCTGAAGGATTGTGGGGGAAAAAGCTGTCACACAGTCTGGCCGATGGAGCTTTGATTTCTTTCAGATGGGAGTAGAGTGGAGAGTCTGTGTAATGGCTGTGAGGAGTTGCGCACAATGCAGGATGCCTATTTGGTGCTGCGCTTATGTCCTGGAGGGAGGGCAGAGATGTCCTGAGGGGAATCATAAGTATAGTGATAATTATCCATGTAGTACCTGTCTCTGTTCGGAGTAAGGGTAAAACTAGGAGCTCAGGCTCTCAAGCCTGTTGGTTGTGCTGAGTTCTGGCAGTGGATGAAGCTGGTATTTCCGTGGTGTACCCCTTAGCCCTTCACTCGCCTCTCTGTATATTCCCTTCACATCCACTTGACTCATAAAAACTGTATACAAATGAGGGGCTACAATAATGGCTTCTATAGCAACATGTGCGTAAGTGGCAGTGCTCCTGCTGGATATATTTTGAACTGCAGAAATTGTGTTTAATTATAAAACACGAATATTATTATTTGCTGATTTTGAGAATGAGTATTTGAGTTCTCCAGCTCTCCTATACAAAATTTTGGAATGATCGGCAGCTTTATTCATCATTCTGGACACATAAAAAATTATTATTTGAAACACTGTAATCAAATTGAAGTTTTTTTGTACAGTTAAACATATTTCCCAGTACAGTGAAATACTTTTGTACAGTGTATTTCACAGTGTACATTGATATGAATATGTGTATCTTTACATAATTCTGTCACACGTGTGTGGTGTGTATAGTCTTCCAAGCAGATCGCCCCGTGCGTAGAGGCTCCAGCAGCACCAGCACTGAGGATGAGGATGGTGGGATGAAGTCCAGTCCACTGGTGAGGAGGCGCAGGGCGAGAAAAAGCACATCTGAACCCGAGGAGCAGCAGGAAGTGCAGAGGGAGAAGGAGGAGGTGCACAACACAACATTACTTCCTACAGACAGTGTTCCATGTCTGTGTTGTATTGCTTTATATTTGAACACCATAAGGAAATTACACAGTGGACAAAGAAGGAAATATATAACTGGTTATTGGTCGGGTTACACCTGGGTTTGTATGAGTTACCATGGCAACACTAGAGCCCAGAGCATAGTAGTTAATCCATAATAATCTGTAAAACTGCAGGAAAGACTTAGGTAACAACCTTCTAAACCCGTTTATTATCAGAGTCCCGCTAAATAAGCAACAAGCACCCATAACTGGATATCAATAGGACTGTACCGACATATGTGTGTTAGGGTTGGGCAAGTTATTGCATTATTATTGCGTTATCCCATTATTTACTTAACGCCAAAAAATTTATCGCACATTAACACAGTTTTCTATATTACTATTATTTTGAAAGTTCATCGCTTTTTTTGTGCTCGACCACTTCACCTCACTCTAACAGGGACACTTGCTACTGATCATAGACTGTTTAAGCTGCTCCCTGATGAAAGAAAAATGTTTCTGCTGGTACCTGTTCAGAAAAAATAGAAAACAGATTTATAAATCTTAACTTGCTGTTGCTCAGAAAGTACCTGTTATAATGTTATGATCGCTGGAAGCATTTTTACTCCAGGAGCAGGACTGGGAAACTCTGTAGGACATATTTAATATGTGTGTGCTTTAAAAAGTGTGTGCTGAGTACCTGAGCTGATAATGATGAGCCTTCTGTGACTGGGTTATTTGTGAATATGTAGTTAGGAAAGGTATGAAGGGTCTGCTTGTATATGTGTGTTTGGTGAGTGACTGTATGAATCCTGTGTCAGGGTGTTGATGAGGAGGCAGAAGACCAGAAGGAGGCTCACGTTTTTGCCCCGCAGCAGCAACAGCAGGTCAGCGGGACGCTCAACAAGTGCATCCTGCTCGCTCTTGTCATTGCCATTAGCATGGGCTTCGGACACTTCTACGGTGAGGGTAGTTAATAATTTAATTATCAGTCACAAAACGTGTCTGTGTACATATACAGTACTGTGCAAAAGTCCTGGGCCTCCCCTCACTCATATTTTCCTTCCAAAGTGTAGTCTTGAGTAACAGTTCTCCAGGCTTAATGAAGGACTTTTTCAAGTCTCATTTTCAGTCCAGTCCCTGAACCTGACCAGTTATCTGTTTTGTGCTTGTTAAGCCACACAGTGACCTACATAAGAATCATTCAAGCAAAAGAAAGACCTGAATCTAACTTAAGACCCGAGCAAGTAAAGAAACAGGTGCAGATGATCAGGCTGTGATCAGTATACTGGTGGACCTCTTTTATCTGGGCTCCTTGTAGCCCGTCGCAGTAAAACATTTGTTCCAATTTCTTTCATTTAATCTGCTCAATCTGACAAAGATAAGAGGATTTGACATACAGAAAATAGTAGTTTGGGACCAACAAAGTGATTCAAAGCAAAATATGAGGAAATGAGGGGTTGCTCAAGACTTTTGCAGTACTGTATATATAGGTATGAAATTGGTTACTATATACTGTTTGGTTATTGTATACTTATTATCATTGTGTGTTTGTGTTCCAGGCACGGTACAGATACAGGAGAGGCACAGGATGGCGGAGAACAGCCGTGTGAATGAACCAAGTGAGACTCGAGAGCTCTATCAGTGTCGGAGAGAGAAAGAAGTCGTCAACAAGGTCTGAAACTCTTCACCACTGTCATCGCCATTGCCTGAAATAGCTGAATCAATCATTAATTGATGAGCTGAATCAAGTGTGAGCGGTAAAATGGTCCGTTGTCCCATCACTGAGGATCAGCTAGAAATCAAAGTTTAAATGGCCATATTGACTTCTGAAAGTCCACTGGGGTCAGTTTTGACCTGAATTTGGTGGTTTGGTGGGGTATTCTTTTAGAAGCAATGGAATGTTTGTCTCTCTCTGTCTCCTCTCCTCTCCCCTCCTTGCCCTCTTTGGTGAACTTTGTTTCAGTTTCAGCAATTTCCATCTTTGCCGTATTATTTCCATAAAGAGCCTATTCCTCGACCTCAAAGTGAGCCGGTTTTACTCTGATAGCAATTTCTTAACAGGCAGTTTGTCTCATTATATGACCATTGTGAGCCAAACTGGCATTTACTTATTTGTACTTCCACACAACGTCTTTATAGGTATTATTTCTGTCATTAAGTTATAACACAGATTAGCCAACATAATCTGTGTTATAAATTGGATGATTGCTGATTCTGCAGATTCTTGGCGATTGCATCCCTAATTTTTACCTTCATCAAAAATAAAGTCTCTAAAGTTTTATCAGACTCTCTAATAGTAGTTCAGTGATACAGTCTCCACCCTTCAAAAACAGGTGTAACTAACATTATTTAACAGCTTTGAAATTCTGAATCAATTTGAGGAAACTGGATTAGCTTGTTACCGTTAGCGTTGAAGCTCCAGTACAAAACTCCACACCAGTATCAGACAGCTAATCTTGACTGTTTGACCATGTTTGGGTAAACTGCATCAGTGTTATTTCGCCAAACTACTCCTTTAAAGCTTCTCTCACTAAAACTAATCTAGTCTTGGTGCAGGAGCCTGCTCTGATGGCTCCTCTGTCTCTGTGCGCTCAGGATGTGGTCAAAAGTCTGAGGGAAGACCTCGAAGGCAAGCAAGACATGGTGTTAACCCTGACAGGCATTATGGATAAAATTACCAAAGAGAACCAGCATCTCAGAGGCAAAGAGGCTGATTTACAGGTGACCGCATTTGACATGGCTTTACATGAAAAAAAAAAAAAAACAGTTGCTGCAACAAAATTCACCAATGATGTGTTTTTCTGTATGTGCATTTTGTTAATATTAGTTTGCATTTCCTTGGTTATGTCATTTGATGGAAACACTAGGCCTGGATAGTTAAATGGTAATGATTGTCATTCTGATCATAAATGATGATAATCGTGGCAAAGCCTCGATGTACTTACTAGACTAAGGTGAAGCAGAAGTCTAGCTGTTTTCCTTATATGCATGTACTAATGATGAATAATAATCAATATTGATTACTGCAAAATAAATCAGGAAAAAACATATATCTTAGCCTTGTAAGGTGAAGGAACTTCACATGTGACGTTACCCAATTCTCTGGTTTCATTTGTCTTTGGTTTTCATTTGAAACGTAGGCTCAGAGAGAAGATTTGTTCGAACGGCTTCAGCAGGCAAGGAGCGAGATGGAATCACGTCAGAAGCACCTTGCTTTGGAGAACCGGGCACTAAAGAGCACCCTGGAGCGTGAAGAGGCATCTCTGTCAGCATTGCAGGATGAACTACGGCACCTCCGTGCTCAGATCCGTGAGCTTGAAGAGAAAGGAGCTGGCACTGACTCCATCCTGTCTGAGAACCAGCGACTAAAGGACCACCTACTGGAGGAGAGGCAGAGGGTCCGGAGCTATCTCAACCAGAAGGAGGCACTGATGGCAGAGGCGCAGGTATTGCGTAAGGAGCTGGACAAGGAGCGGAAGGTGACGGACAGGCTGAGGGAGGAGCTGGAGGAGTTGAGCCAGGAGGATTCGGGGACAGAAGGGAATGCTGAAATTGAAGAACTCCAGACACGACTTCAGGAGCTAAAGAAAAAACTTAGCTTTGAGCAACAGCGTTCAGACCTTTGGGAACGGCTCTATGTGGAAACGAAAGAGGAGAGGTCTAAAGGAGACAGGCAGGTCAAGGCCAGGAAGCCCAAAGAAGGAATGATGGGGAAGGTGAAGGAGACGTTTGATGCGGTGAAGAATTCCACAAAGGAGTTTGTTCATCACCACAAGGAGCAGATCAAGAAGGCCAAGGAAGCTGTCAAAGAGAACCTCAGGAAGTTCTCGGATTCTGTCAAGTCCACGTTCAGGCACCTGAAGGATTCGGCAACAAACATGTTTGAGAAGAGCCGACGGCCGCAGGAGAAGAGGTTTCATGAGAGGAAGGATGCAAGAATGGAACAGGAAGAGCAAGGCAACAAACCTACAGAAGATACACACTGGCAGCACCACAGGCCTCCACATCAGCATCCTCGCAAATTCACGGCAGAGTCTTGTTTTTTCCAGCAAGATTGTAACACACGCAAACCTGGTGGCCAGAAGGAAAAAGTCACCACAGGCCAGAGAGCTGTTCCCAAAGGGTGTACTGGTGTGTTCGACTGTGCCTACCAAGAGTCCATGAGCCTCTTCAACAAAGCCATGGACCCCATCAGAGCGGATGAGTTCAATCAACTCCTCCACAGCTACCTCCAGCAAGAAGTGGGTAATTTCCACCACTGGAGGGAGCTGGAGAGCTTCATCAACAACTTCTTTCACAATGGGCTCTTTATTCATGATCAAATGCTGTTCACGGACTTTGTTAGCGGCGTCGAGGACTACCTGGAGCATATGGTGGAGTACCGGGGTGGGGGTGGTGATGTGTTTGAAGATCTGGATGATTACATATACAGGCACTTGTTTGGGGATACATACTCAAAACGGTTTGGCCCAAGGTAAGGACATCTACTTTTCAGTTAAATTAAGTGCAAACTAGGGATGGGTATGGAGCACCGGTACTACAGGTCAATACCACAATCTGAGGAATATCCTGGACAAACAGTGCTACTGGTTTTCATGCAGCATTAATACATCGTAACATAGCTGCGTTTTCAAATGGTCAGTACTGGACTGGATCTGTGAGCGGGAGGGGAGTGGCGCTTTGCACATCAGTAATACACCTTTATTGAGCAGAAACTTTGTAGCGATGATCCTCCCCCATTATATATACAGGAAACTCAGGGCACAGTGTAGTTCCCTATTTCTCCAAAACGACAGCTGAATATTCTCACATCTTTTCATGTGATTGCAAAAAATTATGGAGCGTAGGGTCAACAGTATCAAGAAGCAGTATCGATCCTTACCATACCCTTCCCTAGCCCTTATCATATACATCATCTACAGCCCTTAGCACACCGGCCCAACATTTTTCGAGACACGTCGACATCTCGATGTTGCAGTTGCTTGTATTTCGAATGCCCAGACGTGGGAAGACACCCGCACCTTTGCGAATGGGGGAGAACTTTCTAAAGACATCCCAGCAAATGCAGGTAACACAGTGCTTGCGTTTGTCAGTGTCTGTTGGAGTGTGTTTGGCTGGTGTGCTCTGGACTTCATGCATGTGTTTCAGCAGGATTTGAGCTTATTGCATTCCTCTTTTGCCTCTTTACTACTAGGTCTGAGACACAGTAGCCTCTGCATGTTGACAATGACTTGCTGTGAGCGGCGCATGAAGCTTTAGGGTGAAAAAAAAAAAAACAACTTTAAAAAACATTTGCTGTTTGTAAATTCACAGTCGACCCTTCACAAGGCCAGGGTCAAAGGTCAAAGTGGAGCAGGAGTGCCAGCGGCAGCAGCGAAAACACCAGCACCTCCGGGAACGGAAATGGTCTCGTTCGGGATGCAGCTCTGACAGACACTTTGCCGATGTCAAAATAGAGCTGGGGCCGATGCCCTTTGATCCAAAATACTAGCAGAGAACGCAAACCTCAGCTGGTTTCTACTGTAGCTCCTACAATATTGTGATCCTTTTGCAGAAAGCAGGACTAATGAAAGCATTTCCCTCCCTCTCCTCCTCCCCCTTTGTGATTTTGCACAAATGTAAATGCTGTTTGAATGTTTTTGTTTGCCGTCAGTCAGCCGTCGCTCAGTCTGAACTCCGTCGGTAGAGTCGCTTAGTCAAAGCTCGCTTAGATACGCCCACCAAAAAACAAGCGAGATTTTTGTTGTTTTTATAGAGGGGTTTCTGAATCCAAATCCTTTGTTTGAGAAGGCACTTAATTTGAATTGCGTACTTTTTCATTAAAAAAATAATAGCGATTGGATTGGGCTGCTTTGTGCTGCATATGCTGTAAAAGTGTAATTATCAGTTTAAAAGAACTGCAGTTAGGTCAAAATAAAGTTCTGACTAGGGTAATATTCTATTTTCGCAAGGACCAAATAAGCTTGTTGCGCTGAAGATAGAACTGGGAACCTTCTAGGGGTGTAACGATTGGCAAAATTCATGATTTGATATGATAATGGGGTCTTGTTTTGTCAATACAATAAAAAAATTGGAGTGGGTGAAAATATCATTAATATGTTTCCACTTTTAGTGTGTTATAATATTTGAAACAAAAGCTGGACTTGAGTGTTGCAATATATATATATATAGTCAAAACCAACATACTAGAAACAAGACAATGCAACAATATGATGTGATAAATTTTGATGCAGTGTGATAGTTTGGTACAATTTGATGCAATATGATAGATTATTACATTCCTATACCCTCACACTGAGTCATTTTTGAGATAAAATCATGTGGTGTGGTGTTTGGTGTGGTTTTCTTACTGCTGCTAAATGTCAAGACTGATTAGAATTGATCTTCTATAAATAATATAGAGATAAATTTAAGTTGCCAACTTGGGTGCAAAAAATACTATATATAAAATTTTTTCTTTCCTTTTTTTGCCTGTAATGTCTTGTCGGATGAGTAACATTCCAGCTGAAGCTTTGTTTTGAAGCTTTGAACGTTCTGCATAGGTAATTTTTTGTTCGCACCAAAATCTCCAGAATAAAAACTGAGCTGAGTTTTCTCTCTTCTTTTAAGACATAAACATACTTCTGAATTATTTCCTGGCCTTGTTTAGACTGGAATTATTAAAGGTAGAGAATTACTAAAACGACACATTCTACAAAACCAGCATTTAATTAGAAAAGCTGCAAACATGTTTTATCTTGATAAACTTCACATTAAAATAAAGCCATCAATGGTCCCATGGTCTGGAGTTACTGCCCGTAGATCAAAATCCTCTTCCCCACTCGTCCTTCAGGGAATTGTGTGTGGAATATTTCGGCTTGTTTCACGTATCTGTTTCCATCCAGGAAGGCAGAAATGTCCTACAAAGAATGGTTGGACAAAGCAGAGTCTTCACTGATGTGCATGTTGTCCATCATTTGTGCTCATATATTGCATTCATTATCCAAAAATCAATGGCATGGCTTGCAACTGATGAAGGCTAAGTAGTGAGGGCTAATTAGCCACACTGCATTTGCATCTACATTACTATACATTCATTTATGGCACCAAGATTAGATTCTTTAGTGACAAATGCTTTAATTCTAGTTGTAAGTTGTAAAATTGAATTTATGGCTATTCTATTGAAGCCCACTGAATCAGAATTGTTCACAGTGGTGGTGACTGAAACCAAACGTCTACCTCTAAAAGCTCCCTCTCAGAAAGTTACTCAATGAAATGGTTATGGTTGTGCTGCCTGATGCCTGAGATGTTGAGAAACTTTTCGTGCTGAAACCAAACCCATTTATGGTGGAAGGATACACGCAGGGCGTCATGAGGCAGAATACTCCCCCAAAAACCTTTACTTCACTATTTTACCATCAACATGGATATAAACACAGGTATGTGGAGCTTCTGCTGGATTTATATTGGACACGCCTGGTTCCATTCACTAGCATTGTAAAGAAATCTGTTCTACATCAGACCATTCAAAGTTTGTTTCCACAACTGAAACTGCTTGGTTTTGGTCTAATACCTTTTCAAGTACATCAAATAAGACCACGTGTGAGGGCAGTGTGGACTTGTAGGGAAATGCCATCCTGAGCCAGCGGAGAGGATCAGCGTAAAATACGGCTGCTTCTTCTACGTAATCCTCACTCCCGGCCAGATCCGGTGGACATTCCAGGAAGCGCAGTTTGATGGGACAATGAAGGTGGCTAAAGAACCACAGGAGAGAACCTTTGAAACACATATAATCTGAAATGGTTTAAAATAGTTTAACATTGGTATATTTAATAATAGTACAAAAATCTTGAACCACATTGTTGCAAAATATTATTTTCTGCCTGTCAAACTGTCTTATCTTTGGCATACTGAGCAGATTGATGAAAGAAATGCTTTACTGTGACAGGCTGCAAAGTGCCTAAAGATACAAGGAGCCTAGATAAAGGAATTCCAACCACCAGTATACTGATCACCGCCTGATCGTCTGGAATCATCTGCTCCTGTTTCTTCACTGGTTCAGGACTTAAATAATTGTTCTGCTTGAATGATTCATATGTAGGTCACAGTGGCTTAACATTCTTCTGAAACTGGTCAGGTTCAAGGACTGGACTGAAAATGAGTGTCTCTGAAAGTCTTTCAGGAAGCCTGGAGACCTGTACAAGGAAAGTCTGGCTTTTTTGAAGAAAAATGAAAGAAATGGGGGGTCAAGACTTTTGCACAGTTCTGTACATTATGAAAAAGTGGACAAATTAAGTTTTTACTTTAAAAAACAGCTCAGCAAATGAGGTAGCATGTCTTTCTGCAATCGGACGGAAAAAAGTGTTCTTTTGTGAATTTGAAGTCTCTTATTTTGAGTCCTAAAATAAAAGTATCCAGCTGACCTCCCCTCAACCTGGGCAAGGCCTCATTGCCATATTTGTGGAGTACCTCACATTAATGTTTGGTATCGGGCTGTGGATTTTAGTCATCCAGAACTATGTAAATAGCTGGGGGGCTAACTTCTGCTCAAGCTGGAGCTTCTTCCACCCAGCAGGAGGCTTTAGACACCTTTTTCCAGGCCTACAGGAATCATGCTGTATCTAAACTGTACTGTGGTTGCATCACGCTTTGATTTCCTGGTGTATCTCAGTCTGGTAACGGAATTTCTGGCACACAATTCTCTTCTCCCCATATGGCCGGTCGTCAGCGCAAAACCGCGTCCACGGAGTCGAACCAGTGGAAAGATCTGTTCTGTCAGAGCAGCTTTTGTTATTCTAGTTATATATATTTTTTGTCTTGTTTCAGTTTTTTTTTCTCAGCATTGTTTAGCCGTGCAATGAAAACCTAACCCAGCTAACTTGCAAGTGATGTCCCGGTTCACCTTTGTGTTTCTCACTTTGTTAAAGATAAGATTTTTTAGCGTCATAGAAAACTCCCACTGAGGAGTGCTGGTACTTTCCAGTTGTTAGTTTGGATCTTCATTATTGCTTTTTTTTGTGCCAGTAAAAAACAATGGCCTCTTTCCATTTGACATTCCATTGACATTTCGACCAATCAGAAAGCAGGGACAGTGTAATGGAAAAACATTGGTTCACGGTACGGCATGGTTCCTCGTGCCAGTAGAAAAGCACCATTAGTCCAGCCTGGGGCCGGGTCTGGGGGGTCTCCAGCTAGATTACTTGTTTTCATTTTCGTATTCAAACAATACATTCATGGAGCTGTTCTTCCTTTGTCAACACTGATCCCAAAGTCAGCCAGTTTTGATAAATAAGCCACTGCCTGTGGGCTGAAATGTCCAGCCTTTAAAACAGTGCATTTAAACAAGAGGCCCAACACAAATAAAACAAAATTATCCTCTGGCAGCTCCACTGCTCAGTATGAATTTTCTGAACAGTCCGCAGTGGAAGATGAGAAAAGGAGAGGCAGGAAAAACACAGTACTGTGCAAAGGTCTTTAAAATAATATTTCAAAACTGTTAAGATTTGCATTAAGGGTTTTTTCACATTGATATTACTAAAAATACTAAAAAGAATAAAACAAATAACATTATACAGTAAATAGTGATTTTATGTTCAGTATATCAGTGTGTTTCTTCTGGAAGTCCAGTATTACTTGTAGTTTCCATCGGAAACCTGGTTTGACTCAATCAGTCCTTCATTAAATTAAATCAGGAGCTGCTGATGGAGTTTTACAAGTCCAGACAACGACTGGAGGAACCGAGGAGGAATCTGCAACCGAACCTGTGTTCTCCTCACCAGCTCACACAATATCAAGTACTTTTTTTATTTTTACTGTTTTCATGTTTATTTGTATTTATTCTAATGTTAACTTTGCTAGCAGAAAGACATTTTATCACACGCTGAGATGTATATGCTGCGGATGACCCTCTGATGGGGCAATGGTCCAGTTTTAAGCAAACATGGAATAAAATAAAATAAAATAGATCCCCCCCCCAAAAAGCAACAAATACATCCACAATGTCTTAGGAGGATATAGCTAGCTTTTACACATTTCACCCGAGATCGTATGTTCCTTGGTAGCCCTAAACATCTTCCAACTGCACTCAGGGCACAAATAGCCCTGCTGGTCTTAGACTAAGATTAATGGCTGGTTTCCCAGACAGGGACTATATTTCTCTTCCAATGGAAAATTTCCACTCATACTACTGTGTAGTGCAGAACTCGTCTTGATTCCTATTGGCAAGATTGTCCCTGTATGATTTGTTTTTATACTTGATTTAATCCAAGTCTGAAATTCCTGTAATTCCTCTCTTTATAGTTGAAGGGTTTTTCTTTATTTGCACCATTTGACTATTTTTAGAGCTGTGATGCCACACACACACAACACACACACACACACCTGGCAGCATGTGTCTCACCTGTACAGTGGGGTGGAGTGGCAGGGCATGAGGAACAGAACCTCTGGTGCAGGTGAGCTCTGGGGATCTGTGATGTCACACAGGTGCTGCAGGTGAGCCATAACGTCCAGGGTGCCGCGCTGGTGCACCAGTCCTGTGTATAAAGCTGGAACCAGGTTCAGCGCCACCAAAGCTCCAGCAGCAGGTTTCCTCCAGGAGCGCAGCTTCACCAGAGACATGCCTGGAGAAGATGCCACACACAGCTCAGCTCGACTCAGGGAGTGATGTAAGAGTTGATTTAGTTATAGTCGTTTCTTTACAAATAAAGACGGCCTTGAATACTCACCACAGAATATCATACAGAAAGGCAGCACCGGGTAGATGAAGCGAAACTCCTTGTGGGCTAAAAAACTGTAAGAACATTCACACAGCGTCTCAGTTAAGTTCAGCAAAATGTGCAGCCAATTAACACTGATCTTATTGGCACATCTATAGCATAGCAAATGTCATCCCTTCACTATAAATCTGACACATCATCTTTAAAGAACAAATATTCACTGCAAATGGTATTATTTCCCCTAGATAGAGATAGTCCAAAAAATGTATAAAATATTAAATTCCACTATTATTAAATTCCAAATGTATTGTGTGTGTACACACACACACACACACACATACATATACATATACATATATATATATATACATATACATATATATATATACACACACACACTTTCACACACATATACAAACACACACAGTAAACCCCAAAATTAACTTTCCAAAAGCACCCGAGAATTGTGATGTGGAAAAAAACTAAAATGCCTATTTTCAAAGTGTAAACCCTAAATATGCCCCCAGTTATGCTCCCAAAACACTTTAATTTCATTTTAATCTCAGCTTACTACATTACTTTAAAAATTTTTTTAAGGTAAACCCGTATACGTGTTGTAGAGTGTACACTGAACTGCCATCTCCCGCAGTTAATTCGTGCAAGTGTGTTTTCTTTGGTATAAGAAGGTTGAAAACAGTAATAATTTAATTTAATTTTCAGTAAAAAAACACAGTAAAATGTATGAGTAATCACCAATAATGAATGGTACTGATTGAAGATGAGGATTTACAGTTCGGGCGGCGCCTCCTCTTCGGGCGCTTCAGGAGGAGTCGTATTGTAGTGACCCGCCGGTTAAAGCAGACACTTGGCAGTGACTGAGCTCTGCAGCTTCTTTAGAAATTTTTTCTATAACAGTTGAGTTGTTGTAAGGCCACAACTTATGCCGCTCACCTCTCTCTCACTCACTCATCAGCCACGCCCACACTCACACCATGCATGCCCATACTCTTAAACTTGTTCTGGTGCTTAGGTTCATTACCAGACGCCTTAGAAGGTGCAAGGCGTTTTGGCGGCATCTCAGGGCTTGAGAAGAACAAAACGAAAAACACGAGAACACGAGGGCAGCAGCCACTATACTGTCGCTTTGTGTTCTCTCGACAGTACTAGAACATTTATACAGTTATATTTTATATGCTCACATACGTGTCTGAGCTGGTGACATTTTTTGGGCTACTAAACTGCTTTTCCTGCAGATCACCTGTAAACCAGGAGAGTCCACACGATGCTCAGGAGCAGGGCTCTGTGTCTCCTGGAGGCCAGTGAGCATCCGTGCAGGAAGAAGGGGAGGTGAGCGCCGATAACGACCACGAACCCCTGAGTGAAGTACCAGTGCCAGGGGTGCGTCCCGTAAAACTCAGCCACGTTGTGCACAACGTTAAACTTCAGGAAGTTCCACTGAACAAAGATCCACTGTGGGGACAGAACAAACGTAGAATCAGTGTACAATACTCTTCAACCCTTCTTTCACCCAAATATACATACATTTATATATATGTGTACACAGAAAAAGATAACTTAAAGGGCCCATCATACAGGTCCTTTAAGATGTATACAAATCTTGTTGAAAACTGGCAATACAGAACGTAATTCTTCGTATAACCATGTAATTAACTACTTCACTATGTAATTGTTTGACTGTATTTATTCAATATAAATTGAATGTATGGAAATTATTATTATAATTGTTCAAGGCGTCTACAGAAGAAAGATTTGAGGTATTTTGTATTGCATGCCATCCCCCTCATATTGGAGATCAGTGTGTGGTTTGGAATGTTTTACCTTGCCGTAGAATATGCAGTCGATCAGTGTGGAGAACAGCAGGGTGAGAGCCCTAAAATAGAAGATATTGTCTGTATTGTGAGAATAGTCAGTCACATTAATGTATCTGAGAATTCATTCTGCCTCAAACGAGCACTTACGCCACAGGCAGGCCTTCCTGAGTGATGAGCTTCAGCTTGTTCTCCTCACGCCGCAGATGATCAAGTAACAGAGGAACCCACACGATCAAGGCTGTGGGACGTATGACAACAGCCAGTGACACCAGCAGCAGGTACTTCCAGCTAGCAGAGAAATAAATAGATTAAAAGTGCAATAAAGAGGACTCACTACATGATCAACGCAGTTCTGATAATGGAAAGTCGAGGCCTGATCTGTGGTCTGTGGTCAGGCAGTTCCTCAAAAGCAGCATCAGTTTTTTTGCAGTGGTCTGGAAGGAGTTCCTCAAAAGTGAGTTGACAGATGACCCTATGGCCAAGTTCACACCGACAGCGTTATACTTAAACTGTAATGTTTGCTCACATCTGATCCTAGTTTATATTCAGGTGCCTGTTATAATGTTATGAACATGGCTCTGGAGTCTGAGGGAAACATGTTTTTCTATAACAAACTAGATAAAACGTGAATGCCCCACAGTGGCAAATAGCTTTGGTTTTATATTTGAGGTGATAACATTAATGTTTAAGGTGAGATTTACAAAAATGCAGATGTGTAACTGTGTTAAAGGGCATACCGCTGTTAAAAAGCTCCTTATTTGTTTAAAGTGTTTGCAAACCAAATGTTATTGCACTTTTGTTCATATAGTAGCACTTCTAAAATAAAAGTGTGCAATACACTACTTTTAAATTAATTACTGAATTTTGCATATAATAATGCGATTAATCGGGATTAAATATTTTAATCGTCCATGCTTTTATATATATATGTTATAAATAATTACATGCAGTCGAGCGCTGGTCGATCCGTTGGCCGATCTGTAAGTAAATCACACTAAACTCGGACTGCGTCCAAACAGATGATGCCCCACCGTGTAGCACCCTCAAGGGCACAACACACACAACCAAGAAACAAACACTCGCTGTTTGCACAATGACCGAGCCTCCTGACACGCAAAGCATCACTGGTGAATTACACTGACAAGCTGGTGTTTTGGTTGCACGCCTTTACAAACCGTGTTTATGGGTTATTTATCGCATCCCCCCATATTCACACAGCACTACTCTGGCACTGTAACCACAGCAACCACAATTTACTCTGTTGTACAACAATCATCCCATCAAACAAGTGACACAAGCGAACTTGGTCTCACTGATACGGAGATGTTTATCTGCTCTGCAATTACAAAGTAACAGATTGTCAGTTTTTGGTGTGAAACAGCAACGCACGAGCAAAAAAAAACCCAACTCACGCAACAATGGGTTGAACTGTTTAACTTGTCAGTGGGTTTTGTTTTTTTTTAAAGAAAGTCAGTGAACTCTGATCTGAACGTTCTCATTGGAGTCACGTGGCTGATGTGTAAGGATGCTCTGATGCAGGTTGACAGACCTGTTGTGCCTCTTGGTGCCCTGTAGGGGGTAGTAGCACAGAGCCAGAGCAGTGAGGGTGGTCTCCAGGCTGTTGCTGAGGGTCCGGGTGCAGCAGTACCAGGTGAACCACGAGCACAACTGACTGAAATACTGGGTACGTAAACAAAACAAATAAACAAAAAAATAATTTAATACAGTGGCCTTCCAAATGGTCAGGGTGTTCTGCTGAGTGATGGGGCGAGGGAGGACCACCCTACCCACCCAGAGAGAGAGAGAGGACAGTTATAATGATTGATGGGGCGAGGGAGGACCACCCTACCCACCCAGAGAGAGAGAGAGAGAGGACAGTTATAATGATTAATGGGGGAGAGGGAGAACCACCCTGCCCACCCAGAGAGAGGACAGTTATACTGAGTGATAGGGGAGAGAAAGGACCACCTCATAAACATGTGTCCCAACGGCTGGGCCCCCTGAGCACGTCCTCTGTAATTAACTCTCAAGTGACAGATGTTTTTCACAATCACCATGAAAACTATTGTTTGTATCTGAGCTGCTGATTAGGCTGTTTCCTTACCGTCCATTTGGCGATGTCTGGACTTTCCCACTTCCTGATGAGCTCGAAGAGCTTTGCATCTGCGAACGCTGCGAGAAGTGCCTGCAGAACTCGAGGTAGCAGGACCTGCGAGACCACACGAGAGTGACGGAAGCAAAACAGATCTGTCACCAATACCTCAGTACACTCCATACTTAATAATCAGCGATTAAAACAGATTTCCTCATCAGCAATGATTAGTTGGCACATGAGGACAGGGTCCCTTTCAAACCATCCTGCTATTCATTCACACAGTAAGAAACCGCCCAAAGAACATGCTTGTTTTTATGAATCTTTAGGTGTTTTTATATCATTTTAATTACATTTTTAGGGGTTTTCTGGTATCAGTAAAACTTTCCGCAGCCTCTGAAAGTTTGAACTCAACCTTTACAGTTGGAAAAAAGACGAGTAGATTAATGATTGATATGCAGCTGTGTGTAAACATTTAGGAGCCCTTGGCCACATTCTGTTTTGTGGACTTTTAAATTGCAGATAAGTATACACCCTCTACAGAGACACACTTCTGCACATTTACACACAATTACTGTTTATGATGGATTTACAATACTGAGGAAAAAATAACAGGTACAATATGTCCTGTGTAAAAGGTTTTATGTATATATGTATATATATATGTATATGTATAAAACCTTTCACACAGGCCACATTATATCTGTTGTTTTACATATGCACATATCAGACGTGTTAAAAAATTTGCAAATGACTGGGACTAACTGCAATATTACAGAAAAGGCATCCGACTCTATGAGTGCCCCACTGATGTCTACTTACCAGTAGCTGAACTGTATCATAACCCAGCAGGTCCAGGAGCTTATATACTGCAGCAAAGAGGAGCGGATAGGAGTAACCTCGAATGCCTTCTTTCCACTCCCATGTCTCATAGCCATACATAAGAACTACAGTCAAGGCACATTACCAGTTACTGCTCCCCGATTAACAAAACATCATGAAATCTCCATTCAGTTAGGCTATTATGGCATTAATACACAAGTATCACTGGAGGAACAGTTACCCAGTAGTGGAAAACATATCAATAAAACTGAATATTTTAAGCAGCCAAGTAGCTTTTTGACATAAAAACGTCCCAATGCACAGAGAACAATTCCTATTAATTAAAGAGCCCATATCAAAGAAAAGTGCATTTTCCCTGCTTTTATGATTTTTCTGATGTTTTAATAAAAACATTTAAATTACAAAACGCACAGTTAATTCTCCACACAGAGTCCCAAACAACCTGAAGTTATGAGTGCCTCAGACGCGACTGTTTTTCTGAAAACGGAATACAGGGCAGCCAATCAGAACACAACTCATTTACATGAGTCTCAAAGGTGATAATTAAGCAAGTCATTAAATGTCATTTTGAAATTTCAAATAATGTTTAAATGATCCAGGCCCAAGTATCATGAATGGGTTTCAGGGGGAAACATTTAAATGCAAGGAAACTGTAGGATATAGGTAACTTTAATGCAGGTAGCAGCTCTGTGTGTGTGCGTGCGTGTGTGTGTGTGTTATGCGGTGAAGTGTGTGGCCTGTAGTTATTAAGCTGTGTAGCCGTGAGGATATTTGAAGACCATTCGATGGGAGACTTCAAGGGACTGCCAGTACTCATCTGGGACAAAGCTGGTCTGGACCAGGAGGCAGTTAATCAGGCGAAAGATGACAGAGAGAACCGTCACACTGACCCCGAAGAAACCTAGAATGATAAAAACACATCAAACTACATCAAACTAAACTAAACTGCAAGTGTAGCAAGTGTGTGTAGGGCTGCACTATATCAGTTACTAATCGTTATTGCAATATCGGTCTCACCAATTCTATTATCGCAGAAGGCTGCAATATCCAAAAGAACCTGTAATCAATCACAGTGTGTCTGACAGGGTGACCAATCACAGCTCCATGTGAGTTACTGGGTGTTTTGATGAATCGAGGTCTTCATTTAATCTAACAAAAGTCTAATTTTTAACCATTAAAGGTGTTGGTAAATCGGTGCATGAGTGGGCGGGGCTAAACTGCTGTCGCCAGAAAAAAGTGCAAAGTGTCCATTTGTCACACATGAACACACCAGACAGTGTGAAATTCTTTCTCTATATTTAACCCATTCACAAGTGAAGCAGGGGCTGCGGGGGCGGTACCTCGCTCAAGGGCACCTCAGTGGTACCACTAGCAGTCCTAGGATTCAAACCCACGACCATCTGATCACAGGGGCAACTCTCTACCCACCAGTCCACCACCCACTCCAAGTAATCAGCAACAGAGATGCTGGGGATGGAACCGTGTATATATGTGTGTGTAGGAGAGACTGTATGCGAGAGAGTGTGTGTGTGTCTCACCATGTTCTCTCCTCTCTGCCGGGTTCTGCGAGTGTGTGTGTGTGTGTGTGTGTGTGTGTGTGTGTGTGTCTCATCGTGTTCTCCCCTCTCTGAAGGGTTCTGTGAGAGAGAGTGTGTGTGTGTGTGTGTGAGTGAGTATATGTGTGTCTCACCATGTTCTCTCCTCTCTGCTGGGTTGTTTTTATTGTACAGTTTTGACTTGCGTGTCCGGAGTTTAACAGGCTCGGAGGAACCAACACGAGCTCGGATCCTCTCCATGCCTCTCTCAAGACCATCCTCATCTCCCCATGAGAGTGTGATTGTATGAGTGTGTGTATGTGTATCTCGACACTACAGCCCTTCCGTGCTTGGGTTGTGACGTCACCACGTCACTGACCTAACTTTAAAATAAACGCAACTTTATCAACTGTATCATATTTTATAATACATATATATATATAAATATAAACCATACACCTTCATACATGTATACCAAAATATAGATTTAAACACGTGCAAATAATACATAGATACATGTATAAATATATATAATATAAATTTGACAAATTGATATATTCTCCCAGAGATGAATAAGAGAAATCAATTGCAAGATATAAAAAAATATGCTAAATATTTTTATATAGATTAAATTGTAGAACATGTAACAGTCAAACTGTGTTTGTCCTCCGTGTGATGACCTTTTAGTCCCAGTGACGTGATTTCCGGCTATTTTTCAGTCGGATCATTTAGTTCGGCTCAACAAGAGGAGCCGAGTCTTTCAAACGGCACCTCGTTTTGCGTTTTTAAATTCTGCCATATTAAGAGGCTGTTTTAAACTCTGATTAGTACACTACATTGACCAAAGGATTGGGACGCCTAACCATTAAACCAACAGGGACTTTAATGGCATTGCGTTCAAATACATAGACTTTACTATGGAGTTGCACCACCCCTTTGCAGCAATAACAGCTTCCACTCTTCTTGAAAGGCTTTCCACAAGATTTTGGAATTTCTGTAGTAATTTGTGTCCATTCATTCTGTAGAGCATTTATGAGGTCAGACACTGATGTTGGATGAGAAGGTCTGGCTCACAATCTCCACTCCAGCTCATTTTAAAGGTGTTGGATGGGGTTGAGGTCAGGACTCTGTGCGGCCAGTCAAGTTCTTCCACACCAAACTCATCCAGCTATGTCTTTATGTAGCTTGCTTTGTGCACTGGGACACAGTCATTGTTGAATGTAAAAGGTTCTTCCACAATCTGTGTCCACAAAGTTGGAAGCATGGCTTTATCCAAAATGTCTTGGTCTGCTGAAACAGTAAGATTGCCCTTCACTGGAAGTAAGGTGGCACCTGAATTCAATAATTAAGAGGTGTGTCCTAATACTTTCATTCATATAGTATATGTGTGCACATCAAACACTATTACACTCGTATTATATTTATCCTGAACTTTGTAGTGTTTCACTATAAACACTGAACAGACTGGGCCTTGTATATAAATGTGTCACAGTTCTAATGCTGCTGCATGGAAAATAAAGTAATAAAATAAATATACTTCAGAAAACAAATCACTTCATCATCAAAGCCACGTTTTGTTCTATAGCAGCTTCTTGACTATCAGGTTAACTTTAACTTTCATCCTAACATTCTGCCTTGGAATAAAGTTACAATAAATTAATACAATGAATGACTCTGGGACAGGAGGCGGCTCAAATCATTCACTCAAAAGAATCAGTTACAAGAGTCGACTCGTTCGATTCAGACAGATCACGGTTTTCTGGCATGGCGGCACTGTGAGGAGCTGCAAAACCGAATGAAGTTTAATTTTTTGGGCATTTATTTTATGAAATCCTCCGCAGTACTGGCAGTAATATAGTCAGTTATCAGGCCTCTCTCTGCTGTGTTTATTCGTCCCAAAGTCTTGTCCTGTGAAACAGCAGTGACTGTCTCCTGGACTCGGTAAGACTGAACAAACTGGTGGCGCTTAAAGAGTTAAAGCCCGGAGCTCTTAAAGGGTCAGTGTATCTTTTAAAAATCTAAAATAACATATTTCAGCTTAATAGCTTTAAAAACCTTGAAATACATGCCTCTAATTTGATATATGGTACACTACTGTGCATGCTTCACTTTTTCCTATTTTGCTTCCAAAGGCTCTTGTATTTTTAATTGTTGTCTTGAGGAACAGTTCTCTAGGCTTCCTGAATGACTTTCAAAGACACTCATTTTCAGTCCAGTCCCTGAACCTGACCAGTTTCAGAAGTTTTGTTTGTTTGTTAAGCCACACAGTGACATATGCGTGAATCTTTCAAGCAGAACATAGAACATCTAACTTAAGGCCTGAAAGTGGAAGTGACCATTCAGTCACACCACAGCACACAGTGTGAACAGCACAGAATTCTTCTCTGCATTTAACCCATTCACCAAGTGAAGCAGCGGGCAGCCAGGAACACAGCGCTTGGGGAGCAGTGTGTGGGCACGGTACCTTGCTCAAGGGTACCTCAGAGGTGCCACTGGCAGTTTTGGGACTTAAACCCACAACTTCCTGATCATAGGGTGAACATCCTAACCTCTGTTTTACTGTGACAGACTGCAAAGTGCCTAAAGACACAAGGAGCCTAGATAAAGATCAGTATTCAGCACCACGAGCTGCCTCAGTGAAGAAACAGGTGCAGATGATTTCAGACGATCAGGCGGTGATCAGTATACTGGTGGTGCTGAATGCTGATCTTTATCTAGGCTCCTTGTATCTTTAGGCACTTTGCAGGCTGTCACAGTAAAACATTTGTTCCCATTTCTTTCAGTTAATCTGCTCAAATTAATAGGAAATAGGATTTTTGCACCAAGGTGATTCAAAGTAAAGTATAAAGAAATTAAGGGCGGGGATCAAGACTTTTGCACAGTACTTTTTAATAAGTGACTTTTCCATGAGTGATAAAAAGAGACCAAAATTGCCTTTATATACTTAGTTTTAAGGCTGCATGACATGGACATATTGCATTTATACTTCTTCATATCGCCATTGTGACAACTTTTGATATATTAAAGGCCCCATATCAATTTTCTGAACTTTAAAAGGATTGAAGACTCTAAAAAACGTTTCAGAATGTACATTCATTCCTTACAGTCCAGAAGCGGAAGCGAAGTCATATTTTTTTGTGAAGTCACAAAACCAATATATATACATATAGCTTCTTTCATATATCTTCTCTAAGTGATCTGAGAGGTTTCTAGTGGTTCCTCTCTGTGTGATCTGAGAGGGTTCTGGTGGTTCCTCTCTGTAATCTAAAATTGTCCTTCTGGTTCCTCTCTGTGTGATCTGAGAAGGTTCTGGTGGTTCCCTTCTGTGTGGTCTGAGAGGGTTCTGCTGGTTCCTCTTTGTGTGGTCTGAGAGGGTTCTGCTGGTTCCTCTCTGTGTGGTCTGAGAGGGTTCTGGTGGTTCCTCTCTGTGTGGTCTGAGAGGGTTCTGGTGGTTCCTC
>JBBPCX010000018.1:15471494-15484944 GCA_037974365.1 Hydrocynus forskahlii | reverse complement strand
ATTTTTTACCTTTACAGAGGGCATTTTCTCACAAGTGTAATTTAACCACAATGAACAACGTTTTCCTTAACGTACTTCCACTTGAAAAGAGCCGCGTCTCCGTTTCACACAAGCAAGAAACACACACTCACTCTTTGAAACTGTAAAACAAATCTTTACACTTTGCGCATCTGTTGCATCAAAGCAGCATTGACAAATGATCTTGCAGAGCTGCTGTTTTAGTTACAAGCTTCATACATCATCTTTATATAGCATTTATCGTCCCACTTTATTCATTCGTAACTACTGTAGTACTGTAACCTTAGCCACCACAGCAACTATCAAACATGATCATCCTGTCGAACGAGTGATAGTCAAACAAGTGACACCATCATTGAGGTGAACGCCGTCTCACTGATGAGATATTTATCTGCGCTGTGGTCAAACAGCGCAACCAAAGCAAATACAAGAACAATACACAATACAGATTGTAACAGAGAGTCAAATTTTAGTGAGGAATGCCGGCACACAAGCAAAAACATTCACGCACCAGTGTATAGAACTGTGGATAAAAACTCCTATTGAACGGTTAAATGGGATGGTTAGAGTCCACGTCCTCAGTGGGACAGCAGGATCACACTAGCCAAATAAACTGGATGTCGGGTGTCAAACATGCTCAGGCATGGTAGAGATCTCTTGGTGTGATTACATCTTAACAATTGCATCATGGGTTCCTGGAGTGCCTACTCAACTGACCTGACTGTGGGAGTTCTTTCATAGCTATTGTTGCGAAGACAAACTCCAGAGAATGTTAGCAGAAATCCCATTCATCCTAATGAGGACATTCTCTAGAGCTTGTCTTTGCAACAGTAGCTACAAAAGAACCGGCAAGAACAAGAAGAACCAACTGAAATGAACATCTTACGTGTAGGTATTTGGAATCGTATGCTATTGGTTCTTAATAGAATTTCTGCCATCATTCTCTGGAGTTCGCCTTCGCAACAGTAGCTATAAAAGAACCGGCATGGGCAGGTGAATTGAGTAGGAACTCGGGATCCAGTTGTTAGGGTGTACTCACAGCATGAGACCCCGAAGCACGGTTCTTCTAGGCCAACTTGTTCATCCTGTTATGATCCTCACACTCAAGATGCATGAAATGACCAGGTGTAAACAGAGTAAACACCCCTGAATTCTTTCCAAACACTGTTTCTCATTCCTGTGCAGGTCAGCTGCAGATGCACGCCTACTGCGAGAACCCTGACATCGTCCTGTGTGGGAACAAGTGCGATCTGGAGGATCAGCGAGCCGTCAGTGAGGAGGAGGCCCGAGAGCTGGCTGAGAAATATGGGTGAGGACCGAGATGGCCTAAGAAGCACTTCAAAAACTGTGATGGTCCAATTAGGCCCAATGCGAATGGGGTCATGGTCAGTGGTCGCACTAGCTTGAAGCTGCTGCCATGGTAACATTGGAGGAAATCACTGCAAATCTAGAAAAGTGAAATAATTACTAAAATGCATTTCTGTGAAGTGTGATTGTGCCCCTCTTCTCATTTTCCAACGTGCACGCCTGAAAGGGTGAGGGGAAAATGCAGATGGCGGTGAAAGATGGAGTTTAAAACAGTGCAGACAAAAGTTGTAATTGAGCAAAAATAGCTGCATCATTTAAACCCTCAAATTAACACACTTTCTCTAAAATGTCCTGAAGGATAAATATGAACACATTGATAACTCGCAGAAACCATGGTTTGGTTTGAAATAGGCTAACTGGGCTGGCTAGCAGCTTACTGGCGAACTAATATCAGTCTCAGTGTTAAAAACAAGCGTTCACTGGCTGATTATTTCTTATAGACCACAACAACAATGACACACGTCTTTTATTTCACAACGGATCTGTGCTTTAGTGTCTTAAATGCTGTTTATGAGAAGATATTCTCACAAAACCAGTGTTAGAGCACTATTTTGTTCAGTTTGGTGCTGCAGTGCGTTTCACTGTACAAGTGTCTCTCTCCATATTCATTCCCAATGTGACTCACCCACAAAATTCTGAAATTTACATAGTCAATACTCGGCCCCCTATCATCTGATTGAAAAGTTGTATACAAGCACAGAAGTTGTATACAAACAAGGGTGTATAACGCACGTGTCAGAGTTGGAATGGTGCCAATGGCCTTGGAGGAGAAGTGGTGTCAAAAGTTGGTGGAATAAAAATAATAAAACCAAAGAAGAACAGTAGTGTGATTGCTCATTAATAACATTAACGAAATATTGAGTGATCCCAGTAATTGAGTGGCAACAGTTAAACAGCCCAAGATGACTGCTAGAACAGGACACCAGAGACACAGACTTTATTGGTCCTGCTTCAGGAGCTAGAGTGAAGTGAAATGGGCCAGTTTTATCTTCATGGAGGCCTGCTGAGCTTCTGTAGATGGTCGAATTCCTCTAAGGATGTGTCGCCTGGCTGAGAAGTTTGCTTAGAGGGCAGAGGCTCTGGTGTTTGTTTAAGTGCCGACCTGCTAATCTCACGAAACTAGCCAAAATACCGAGCTGACAGCCCAACTCCAAAGCAAATGTTTACTAAGGTAAGGTATCTTGGTCTGAGCCACATGCTTAGCAAACGGAAGTGTGTGTGTGTGTGTGTGTGAATGCTTTTTGAATCTTGTTAGATGTTATTTCAGGCTTTGGAAGATCAGATTTTTCAGAGTTATATTATCTACTGCTGGCATGGAAAATTTCGCTTGAGCTCAAAACAGTTACAAAAAATTATATATTAAAAGGCTGAATACAGTGGTATGCAATGTGTTGCATACATGGTAAATGGGTCTGGTTGATTTAATTTGGTTGAAAGTAAGTGCATATTGTTTACTGGTAATTTGCTGAATTTAGTCCATGAGGCACCAACATTAGCAGAAAACGGCCAATTTAATGGGATATTCCCAATTTGGGAACACCCAGTCCCAAACTTAAGAACACCATGGCCCACCTTGATATCTGGAACTGTTCTGTAGCCCTTCCAGAGCTCAGGTCAATTTCATCATTCCATTATCATGATTCCCATCAACGAGATACACTCTGGATCAAAAAATAGACCATATAAATGAGGAAAGACACATTCCAATTCCAAGGATTTATTAGCTCTTATTACTTTTTAAAATGTAAATGTTGAGTTACAAACAAACTAAATTGAAAATGTATGACTAAATTGAAAAGGTATTATTTTATGTAGAATAGACCTCCTGCAGCCCACCTGCTGTACCTTCATTGCCCACCAGGGGTCCATGCATTGAGAAACAGACTTTTGCACACTAATCCTGTGGTCATGGAGATCAGTGTAGTGCAGAGTTGAGTCCCAGCCCACACCGGGATGAATATGACTCATTAGAAATTATCCCACCTTGTTGACCTGAGCTGTTTGCTTTGGCATGGACAGAAATCATGCCTTTCTTTGCCTACATGAGAAGAGGGTGAGTGTGCGAGAGACAGTGTGAGAGTGTTTCCGTGACAACATGTGTGAGCAAGTGTATGGGAGTGTATGAGTGTGTGCGAACGTGGATGGGAGTGTGTGCGACTGTGTGTGTGTGTGTGAGAATGTATGGGAGTGTGTATTTGACTGTGTTGGTGTGTGTGTGTGAGTGTTTTAAAAATACTAAATTGTGTCTGAGTAAAGTTGGGCAGTCTCAGGAAGATTTTTCAGCTGTTGAGTTCGTCATGTTTGTTTCACAGCTTCATTAATAGTAAGGCGAGGCACCTCAGACTGACTCAAGTCAGACTGTAAATCCTACAGTTGAGCAAGATGTTGAGAAACTGTTGATTTGTGATGCAACAGAGCTCTGCTGCCCCCCCCTTCCACACTACACCAGGAGCTTCACTGTAGACCCAGCCCACCCATCAGCATCTGAGCTCAGACTCATTCCGACTGTGAATCTTTTGAAAACGATTCATCTCTAGAATTCATTCTAATTGTTCTGGTCAGAATTAATTCAGATTCATTTTGGATTCAGGGATTTAGATTACATACAATAAAGCTAGTCCTTCTACAAACAAACAACCAAAAACAAACAAATAAATAAATATCAATTATTTTTGTCTAATGATCCATGCATTTGTATGTTTAAGTAAAAAAAAAAGTGGTTTAAATTCCATAACATACAGTAAAGCTACTCCTTCAGTAAGTAAATAATAATAATAAAAAATAATTGCATAAAATCCTAAACTGTTTAAATCCAAAATCATTTTAGTGGTTTTAGTTAGATTAGATACAGTAAAGCTGGTCCCTCCATAAATAGGTCAATCAATTCATTTAAACTTTCCTGATTTTTCTGACATTTGCAGGCTTAATTCCTTTAAAAAAAAGAGGATTTAATTAGATTAGACACACCAAAGTCACTTCCTCAAATAGATAAGGTAATTAATTAATGAATTAATTTAAAAAAAAAAACGACTGCTCTCTAGAAATCCATACAAACAAAGTCATTTGTAGTGTTTTAATTAGATTACATTCAAGTAAAGCCACTCTCTCAATAATTAAATGAATGGATGAATAATTTTTCTGATGATCCATATGCCTTCGCCTGTTTACTCCTCAGTTGACCACCCCTCACCTTTCTGACCCTCTCAGGATCCCATACTTCGAGACGAGTGCAGCGAATGGTGAGAACGTGGGCCAGTCGGTGGAGGTGCTGCTAGACCTGATCATGAAGCGGATGGAGAGGTGTGTGGACCGGTCCTGGATCCCCGACGGCACCATGCGCTCCAACGGGCACAGCGGCAGCGAGTTAGTGGAGCCGCCCACGCAGGAAAAAAGCAAGTGCGCCTGCTAGTGGCCACCTGAAGCCACTGCGCCCTCTCAGTCTGCTCGAACAGCAGCGTCGCCCGACCTACACTTAGATAAGAAACATACAGGGCAAGAGCAGGCGCCTTAGAGAGTGAGTCCAGACGGGCCCGGTTCCTCAACACATCAACGTTTTAAAGGAAAACTCCAAACTAAACTCTGTAGAAATGACCACAGACAGTAATTTTAGCACATTCCTTTTTGTACTCTCCCCCGACTTGACTGATCAAATTTGCGAGATCATGTCACATTTTTGCCCATGATTTCTGATTTCCTGAAAGTTTCACCACGTGTTAAAACGGTGGTTCATGCAATTTTGCATTCGATGCATTTTAAACCTTTGCTGAGTTTGTGGTTTTCTGTGCATCTGCAGCTTAAATGTGCCTCTCTATCTTCTCACTGGAATTACCCCTAGGAGATATATATATAGATTTAAAAAATCAAATAAACAATACGCTGCTTTTCTAAGTTGTATTACAAGAAAACATTAGAAAAAAAAACAATGTAACAGACTTTTGGTTTTGAAGAAACAAATCAAGTCTGTCTTTAGTGACTGATCATGAAAAAGAAAATCACTCAGTTCAACATCATGCAGTTCCTTCTGGTTTATGTATCATTGGACAAAATTTAATTCGTCAAGAGGATAACGATCCCTAGGTTTCTTCAAAATTATATCTAAAGAAAAACAGAAAGTTCAGAGAATTGCGTCTCGGACCCCCAGTCTCCAGATCTTTCTCCTGTTGAGCTGCAGGGACGAGCTGGACCAACAAGTTTGAAATGAGTAAATGAGACAGAACTGTTCGCTGCTTAAAAAGGTGCTGGGAGGGTTCAGACACAAGTTATTTCCGAAAATTCCTGGGAAGGATGAGGTGAATCTGTGCTGCTGTGATAAAGGGGGCGGGTTATTTTTTATGACTCGTACATAAACTTTCACATCCCTTAAACTGCACTTAAAAGTGTATATAGTTACACTTCAAAATCAAAATCAGTTTTAATAGATTGAAGTATTTCTATTGTTTTCTTTTGAGAACAACGGAAAATTTGAAAAAGCAGCGTGTTTATTTATTTTTTAATCCAATGGTGGGCATAAACCTCTGGCCTGTTGTGTGTGTGTGTGTGTGGGGGGGGGTTCATTAAAAAAAAAAGATTTTATTTTTAATAAAAGAGAATGTAAATCATACAACAGCTAAAGTTTCAAAACATGTTACTTTCCTAATCCATATGTGCATATTCAGCTACAAAAACAGCCCATTTTGAACTTGCAGTTTTTGTGATGTCACAAACTAATGCATTTGCATGTGTATGCATATATGACCTACAGTAGTAGTTTATTCAACCTGGATTATTTTAGCCCCACCCACTCTTGATCAAGAAGCGGACTCATTTGGAATGAAGCTCCAAATTGGAACAGGGCTCATTTACATATTAGTCTTAAAGGCAAAGTAACAGCCTGATTAATTCTAAAAGGCATAAAGAGAGTAAAAACGAACTGTGGTGAATTAAAAGTCAAAAATGCAATGAATGTGCTTCGGGTTGGGGAGGGGGATACAGTAGAAGATAAGTGTAGGGTATGGGCTCTTTAAAGTTAGTCCTCAGCTTAGTTTAAAGTTTTTTTTTTAATGCATTGGGTGGGGCGACTTAATTTCATTCTTCTTTATAGCCATTTTAGTGCCTTTTTTCACTGTATAATATGTGCAATTTAAGTAACTGGTCACCTGGACTTTCATTTGAGGCAGTAGCTTCACTTTCCTCACATTTCTGTGCATCACCAGGGATCAGCAGTGGGTAAATATACATCCGTGATTCATTTCGACTTGCTGAGACGGGCACTTTTCACCTAGTCACTTATTTTATTATTCTCCTATTACTTGGTATTGTTGCCTAAATGTCATGAGCACATGAAATCAGCAGATATTTTGTTTAGTAGATGATTTATTATAGGAAACGTGTTCAGTGATGTATCATTCTTCGGCACTTGCTGTGAAGAACACCACCTTGCCATGCATTTCAGTTCATTTAAATGGGACCAGGTTCGCCCATGAATGTTAATGATGTTTCATAACTCAGAGGTTTTTTTCCTAAGTGCCAATATTACCGAAGTGTGGGATGTTTGGTCCCGAATCTTGTGTGTCTCTAAATTCGAGGGCAATTTGGCTGATTTTTGAAAATTCCCATTTTATTCAGTCCCTTTAAATAGAGTCAGACAGCGTGGGTTTGGTGTAAAACGTTTCATTGTAGAGTTTAGCATTTCTACAGTGGTGGTGAATGGAACTATCAACCCCCAGTGAAGCACCACATGTCTGAGTGTTTATATGAATGTTGATTAAAAATAGTAAATCTGACCTAAATCAGTTTTCTTTGGGGATGATTTGGCCTCATCACACACTGCATGTATCCATCCACCATGAATGGGTTTAGTTTTAGGACCAAAAGGCTTCTCAAAACTCATTTCAGGCGTCAGGCAGCGCAACCATAACCATTTTATGAAATAACTTTCCATGAGGGAGCTTTTAGAGGCAGATGTCTGGTTCCATTCACCACCACTGTGAACAGTTCTGAGCGTTTCGCACCAAACCCTCTCCGATTGTTTACATCCTGTCTGTTTAATTCTGAGCACATAAGTGTGGGCGACTGCCTTATTCTGCGCAAAGACTTTGGGCACAGTCACACATGAGGCGTCTGAACTAATGTATAGTCTTTAACACTGAATCCATGCTAAACACTGTCTCTATGCCAAATATGGAAACTATATTCTGTTTCAGAAAAGAAATATATTTTATTATTTATTAAAATGGCTTCACAAAGAATGTCGGTGTGTGGTTGACTTTCTTAAGCTGTTTCTTGCTTTTGGTTTGGAGATCAGTGAATCTGACCAGTGCTGAAGCCCCAGCCTGCAGAGAGAGAAAAAACACACAGGAAGTGATTTCATGAGATGAAAAGTCATTTTATTTCATCGTTTTTACGATAAATGTACAGTAACAGCACACCATCACCGGGATTCTCAATATTACGGCATTCCTGTCCAAAATCACACTTATTTTTTATAATTATTTATTTACCTTAAATCTCATTACTTATATTTATAGCTTTTTTGCTATTTAAAAAAGGTTGCATTGCTTTTAATGCTTTCCTTGTAAACCCCAAGGTGACAACATTAAATAAGGTGGTGCAAAGTTTTAATTTTAATATTCATACCCACATGTGGAGTATAAAAAAGTAATAATAATAACAATGATAAAGCAATCATAGTAACAAAAACAATGATGAAGTAAGTAAGCAAAAAGCCTATTCAGTGCACTTTCTTGGGTGGAAAACAAGAGGTCTTGTTTGGTATACACAATATTCTAATTGTTAATACAATTATAAAGCCTTAAACCCAGAATCTTACCCAATAAACACCCGTCATCTCCAACACTGGTCTTGACTCCCTCCAGCCTCCCTTGTGTCCCAGGACCCAATACATTGGGGTTTCTGCTTTGGTTTTATGAAAAAATGAATCTGCCCCTTCAACACAGTCCTTCTTTGGGGGGGGTGGCAGTGATGGGATGCGCAGAGGTCTGCATCTCGGCTTAGAAAGACAGGCCGACGGCCGTGCACTGGACTTTTCCAGAATGTACAGATTGCCAGTCTTACTTGGTCTGTTTCATTTTGTTCTTTGTCTGTGATCCCTTATTTCCCACCTATTAAAAAAATGTCAATTTGAGTAATTTTTTAAGTAATTTTTTTCTTCATTTTGATGAAGTAATATAATATACTAATACATATTATTAAAAGCTTTAAAACAGTGTATAGATTGTGAAGAGAAAAGAAACAAAACAAAACAGGATTTGGTCAATTAAATGACTAAAAACAGAAGGGTTAGGGGTTGGATAAGGCCCAAATACTGATAGTTTAGAAAATGTTTACACCAGTGTCCAGAAGCTGCTGCAGTCAGTTTTCAGGCCTCACGGCTCTGAAACGTGTCTTTAACCTCGTCTGTGAGATCTCTCTCCTGTGACAGAAATCTGTTGTGACAGTGTCAGATTTCTGATTATCATTTCATGGCAGGATGAATAATAATGAGGATATCAGCATGCTTTGTGTTTGGAAGGCAAACTTGTGTCCTTGAGTCGGCCTGAAAACCTACATTCAAGTTTCTCACACATATACTGTCTAACTTTCATTCTATGTCTCTCTCTCTCTCTCTCTCACTCTCTTTTGTCTTTTTCTCTCTGTCTCTCTTGTTGTCTCTCTCTCTCACTTTCTTGCTCTCTGTCTCTTTTCTCTCTGTTTCTCTCGCTCGCTCTCTCTCTCCCTCTCGCTCCCTCTCCCTCTCTCCCTCCCCCTGCCCCTCCCTCTCCCTCTCCCCCATCTCTCCCTCTGTCTCAAAAAGAAAGTTTGTTAAATTTCTGCTCTGCTGGAGCTGCCCTGGCCAACTGTAAGTTATTGTGAAGTTGAAAGGTCCAGATGCAACAGCAGCTGAGTCACATGATCAGCCAGCCAAGCTCACTAAACAGAAGTGCTGAAGCGCATGGTATCTTCAGGCAAAATACTCACTACTGAGTTTGTACACAGTTACACCAAACCATGCGCATGTATGTGTGCGCACAAGTATGCATATGTACATACATATTTATAAATAGTATAGACATAAGTACAAATAATATAGATATACTTATTAATATTTATATTATATATTTGTATGTATATATATATATAAATCCATATTGCATATTCATTGTAGATTGTACATTATTGTGCATTATATTGTTCAGTATATTGTTAATTGTTCCTTTACATATTGTTGTTTTATACTGTACTTGAGAGACACCATTGACTGGAATCAAATTCCTTGTATGTGTTGGACAATAAACGCGATTCTGATTCTACTTCTACACCCCATTCATACTACATTGCTGTACTGTCTATTTATTGTATTGTTTCGGTTGTAACTTGCCCCTTGTTCAATGTCGCGAACTGCCTCCTGTGCAATAATCAAATTAATGGTGCAACACTAGTCACTCTGGAAGCTTTACATCCTGTTCACACTATACTGTTACATTATGTTGTAGTTATAAGAGAAGAGAAGATAAGATAAACCTTTATTAGTCCCACAAGAGGGAAATGTGTATTGTTATGGCAGAATGCTTAAGTGTTGCTTATGTTGTGTGTTACTATTTGTTGCACCGTGGTCAATAATGAAACAACTCATCAAACTATGTACATGTTCACAGGTGCAGATGTCAAAGTAACCTTGAACCTTGAATATTCCACCAGGATCATGGTGCAACACAAACAAAAGCAGAAACACCACAAGACTACATACGTGCAGACAGAGACTAGATAGGGCAGGAGAGAGTTGACAAAAGCAGCTACAATAGAAGTGTGAATGATGCTGTATTCTAGCAGCAGAGACATTAAAATGTGCAAAAATGCCAATATTGAGGTAGACGGTAATAAAAATAATTGTGAAAATAACAGTAGGAAAGAGAATTTGCCGTATATAATAAATTACAGTGGCTGTTGGGGTGTTCGTTGTTTAAGGCAGAAGAAGGAGGAGGTTCAGATCAGGTGTGTGTGTGTGTGTGTGTGTGTGTGTGTGTGTGTGTGTGTGTAGTAAAGATATGGAAGGGTGTAAAACTGTTGGACAAAGGACTGTGTGTAAAAACTTTTGACTGGTAGCGTACATGACAGTCTCCAAGTCTTCAAAATTGCATATTTACAGAGGAGATGATCAGAAAAGCTTCAGATTTGTTCTCATAAAGCAGCTGTCTGAGCTGATCATCCAGTTTCATGGTGAAATGCATGAAATCGAATGATGATGTGAATTATCAAGACGAGAAATGCTGCTGAGGGCCCATACCTGCCTCATGCACTTGTTTTTTTTCTATTAAAAAAAGAAGTATTGCAGTAAATATTAAACTATTGCTTTTTAGGGCTGAAATGGCTGAGTGAGCAAAAAGGCAGCGAAAATAGACTCGAAGATGAATTAAAGAGGAATGGTTTTCATTTTGGTCTCTGCTTTGATCATATGATGCATCACTTTTGAGGACAATAGGCTCTTTCAGACAGAAAGTCAACATGTGTGTATTTGTGTGTGAGTAGCAACAGACAATGGGGCCCATGTTTGTGTGTTCAGTAGAAAGAGACAGATTGGAGTGTGCCTAATTGTGTGTGTGTGTGTGTGTGTGTGTGTGTGTGTGTGTGTGAGACAGAAGCTTGTCCAGTTAGCAGCAATGAAGCAGCTCAGTGAAGGAGTCAGACATTAAATCATTAACCCCATGGCACGATTTTTGAAAAATGTTTCCAGACTCTTTCTGAATGGAGTGCACCAGTCAAACCAGTGAGAGCTTTTTGCTACTCTGTTCCATTATAACACCAATAAAGTGGAACTGAATGGAACTGAACTGATAAATGGACACATTTCTCTCTCTTTCTCTCTCTTTCTCTCTCTCTCTCTCTCTCTCTCTCTCTCTCTCTCTCTCTCTTGTTCGCTCTCTCTGCCAGCCCCCCCCCTTTCTCTCTCATCAAACATTTCTGGAGTCTTTCAGAATCAGAAAACTTTATTGAGCCCAGGTGAAATTGCTTATGTTACAACTGCACAGACAAAGAGAGCAATATAAAATATAACATATAAATAAATCCAATACAACTGTGCAGAAAATACTCAGAAAACATATTAGTGTTGACGTAATTTCACATGGTAAGACTATTGCACACAACAATTATGTTATTGCACATAAAAGATTTAATAACAAACTGTACATGTGCATGCGCATAATAATGACTATTGACTATTGCGCATAATAAGATACTGAGGGGATTCTGAAGGGAATCCGTGCCGCACCCTGACGAAGTGAAATAACACCTGCTGTCTTCACCTGCCAGTGTGAACTGCATGAAAAAAGCAGCAGAGGCTTTCGCATCCGCAGTTACAGCCTGTTCTGTCTCAGCCAGCAGATGGCACCAGAGTCTGCCCTGCTGTGGGCGTGGCCGTGATGCTGGAGATGGAAAGTGAGGGAAAATGAGTGTGTGAGCCAGACACTGATCAATAAATCAGTCAAAAAGTCAAGGCAGAAAAAAGGATTCAAAAGATTAAAACAAAAATAACGGTGCGACTGAAAATGATGCCCCGTCATGGCTTTAAAATGTCCCAGTGTTCTAAAGTGCCGTCTCACTAATGAGTAAGACTTTGTAAAGCCTCAGTATTGGATTCAGTTTCTGATTATTCAGCATAGTTTGTCAAAATCATCATATTTTATGAAGAACAAAAGGTCTCTGGTGCTGATTTCGCTGCGGCTGCCCTCACTGTGGTGTTATTAAGATAAATGACTGTTCCTGTGGGCCTGGTTAAACTCGCTAAGGTTTTGTCCAGCGCCGGTGATTTTACTCATTACCTCCTATAAAGAGAACAAAGTTGCTCTCAGATCAGTGTAATCAGGGCCTCGTCACCCCTGGAGGGAGGATCTGTTTCTCTGACCAAAGAGCAGTCGCACTTCACATTTCACCCAATAGATTAAAGGACAATCTCATTTGATCCCCAAATGATCAGACAAGACTTGCTTATGTGGTTTTTGATGTGCTATGACTTACTGTTACTGTTTATAGATAGCCGTGAGCTGTATAGGATCAGAACCTGCATAAGTGAGTTTATTAGAGTAACTGAACAGGCTGATATTTTGGCTGAAAGCAGCCTTTGCTTGTTAGCTATATTAGCTATTTGCTACATGGAGAGAGGAATTTTGTCTCTTCCTCCATTCTCTCTCTCTTTCTCTCATCATTTCTCTTTATTTTTGTCTGTCTGTCCCTCCCTCTCTATCTTCCTCTGTTTCTCACTCTCCCCCATCTGTCTCTCTCTCCACTTCTCTCTTTCTTTCACTGTCCCTCACCTTCCATTTCTCTTTTTTCTCTTTCTACCACTTTCCTTCTCTCTTCTTTCTCTCGCCCCTCTCTTACTATCCCTCTCCCTTTCTCTTTCTTTCCTTCTCTCTCTCTTGCTCTCTCCCTTTCCCTTACTCTCTCTCTCTCTCTCTCTCTCTCTCATTTTTCCCTTGCTCTCGCTCTCTGTCTCTCGGTCTCTCAGTCTCTCAGTCCCTCTCTCTCTCGTTTTCCCCTTGCTCTCTCTCTCAGTCTCTTTCATTCTCCCTCCCTCTGTCGGTCTGTCTGTCTCTCTCGCACTCTATCTCTCTCTCTGTCTCTCTCTCTCCCTCTCTCTATCTCCAGTGTTTGTAAACGCTGCAGTTCTGTATAGTTGCTGTTGTGTCTCCTACCCCAAAGAAAGAGAAACAGATGTTAAAGCCTGACTCCGCTCTCGCTCTCAGCAGGGGGAGATAAGGCCCATCGATTTTATTGGCAACGCGACGAAACCAAACACAGTGGTGGACACTTAAAGTAACAGTGTGGAAACACACTTAATGAACGGTAGGATGACCTCATTTCACTCACAGGGCAAAAGGCTGAGAAACACCCTGGACATGTCACCAGTCCATCACAAGGCACACTACATAGTAATAAAATAGTAATAAAATGTGTGTTTAACTTCCATGCTTTCATGCTTTTTAACAGTTCTTGATCTTTTTTTTCAGAGACAAAGTGACGATGCCTTCATAGCGGTTCTTAAATGGCATCTGAAAACAATAGCTGACGAGCCCTCTTTATTGGTCTG
>JBBPCX010000018.1:15442981-15471394 GCA_037974365.1 Hydrocynus forskahlii | reverse complement strand
GTCTGTGTGTGTGTGTGTGTGTGTGCGTGCATGTGTGTGTGTGTATGTGTGTGTGCGTGTGTGTCTGTATGTGTGTGTGTGTGTGTGTGTCTGTGTATGTGTGGGTGGGTGTGTGTCTGTAGGTGTTTGGGTGTGTGTGTGTCTGTATGTGTGTGGGTGGGTGTGTGTCTGTGTGTGCGTGTGTGTGCGCGCGCATGTGTGTGTGTGCGCGCATGTGTGTGTGTGTGTGTGTGTGTGTGTGTGTGTGTGTGTGTGGCATGTGTCTGTCACAGCTTTTTTACTCTGCCTGAACTGTTTGGCCTTGTGAGGAACTCCCAGTCTCACTCCCATTCTGAGAAAGAGTGGAATATTCCAGCGAGTTTGTGTGTGTGTGTGCTGTTGTAAATAATGTTCTGGAAATCCATGAATTCTGTCAGTGGTTGGGCTGATGGAGTGGGGTTATTAGAGGTTAGTAGGGGTGCTGTAGTGATCAGTGATGTGTTCTGAATGGTCAGAGAGTAGGTCTTGTTGCACACCTGGACTTGCTGTGAGGGTTTGGTGTCCAGGTTTCTGAAGAACATCTGGTTCATGCAGCAGCCCATGGCAGAAGATTGAAATGTAAACACAACATTCATGTGCTGAACTATCACAGCTACATACACCCATTTGACCGTGTTTCCTCTATACTGTTCTTCCAAACGTTCCTTGTAATTATGCATTTCCACCAGAGGGGTCTGCAATTCCTCATGTTTTCCTCCTCCTGCCTTTACATGGGCTTCTTTTCCATCTGTTGGATCTTTCCTGATCCGAAGTCCTCTTTATAATGTTTCTGTAAATATATCTGTATCTGACATGCAGCCTGGGGGAGGAGAGAAGTTCCCCTTTCTGAGTCTAGGGAGACTGTCCCTGTAACTAATGACTGTGAGTCACCCTGGATTAGAGCGTCAGCCAAATGCCCCTTTACATAAAGGCTTATTCCAGCAGGAGTCAGATGGCATAACATTTTCTGAGATGAAATGGCATCGAACTGGACTAAAGAAGGTATTGTGACTGTTGATGCTTGTTTATGTGCACTACTAAATGTTTATGTGCATGTTACTCACTTCATACTCACTAAAAATGCACACAGTATTCATTACTGACCAACAAACTGACAGTATGTTCACCATCTGAGTACCTTTACTAGCCAGAAAATCATTTTTTAATCATCACTACTGACCTACAAAAGCCACCTAATATAATTCTAATTCTAACTATAATATAGATCACCAGACAAATGTTAAATATTTAACAGGCTATTAAGGGACAGCCAATGGGATAATACAGTTAACGAGTGCATTAAATGTATAATGGACAGTCTAGAATTTGACTCTGCATCACCACACAACCAGTTAATATTAGTCAATCATGCACTGCTACAAATTCGTAGAAAATCTTAGAAAGGAAACTTGCTTTATTTGACATATTTTCATTTTTAGTTGTTCATTCAAAAGGCTCCGGGTACCCACTACCCTAGTAAGGATTAAGCAGTAACAGAAAATGAATGAATGAATGACTCAACAACTTTCCAGTGTTTAACAGTATAAAAACCTGCGGTTTGGTATGGATGGTAAATGGATGGTAAAAATCTGTGGGGTCGTTGTGTACATGCCATGAAGCCTGGCCTTCAGTGGAGTGTTACCACAGAATATATAATTGTGTAATTGCATTGCAGTGGCACGGAAATGGCAATAGTAGTTCTAGACATCTTATATTAAATTGGATTTTTTTTAATTAAAATTGTTCAAAGGGAGCACAAGGAGTCAAAACATTCTGTTAAACCCTTTGCTGAGTGTCATACAGGTGACGGCAAATTACCTCCCGAGTTTCTGATTGCTCTGCGCTTCAAAAACATAAAAATAAATTCAGCGCTAAGTGTTGCCCCCCCTGCCCCCCTTGAGGCTGACCTTTCGAGGCTCATCATCATTTCATTATCATTACATTTCATTTCAGTAATAGCAGCCCCTGCAGAAAAATGCATTGAAACCTTAATGGACTTATAATGTGGTATTATTATCCAGCAAAAAACACACTAAAGCACCCAAACAAACAGACCGCCACCGCTGACTTTGTTACACTGGTAACGTGGAGACCTTTCTAAAC
Organism: Hydrocynus forskahlii; assembly: GCA_037974365.1. NCBI lineage: Eukaryota > Metazoa > Chordata > Actinopteri > Characiformes > Alestidae > Hydrocynus > Hydrocynus forskahlii. The sequence goes on along the minus strand of JBBPCX010000018.1, from coordinate 15,469,273 downwards.
ATCCCCTGCTGCTGTAAAGTGACAGTCCTGTGAAATGTGCGGTGCAAAATCCACCTTTCATTTCTTTACATTCTGCTTTAAATCACCTTGTTGGTGCAAAAAGACTATTTACTGTCTGTCAAACTGTCTTATTTTTAGCTATTTATTAGAATGAATGAAAGAAATTTAGAAAAATGTTTTACTGCAGCAGGCTGCAAAGTGTCTAAATTTACAAGATGCCTATGGTATGTGTTTCTGATGAAAATGAATATGAATTTGAACGTTTTTTTTCGTACTCCTCCTATATGACAATGTTTACTTCTGATGACTCCATGATGCTGTTGGTAGTGCTGTTGCCTCCCAGCTAGAAGGTCCTGAGTTTACTTCCCAGCAAGGGTGGTATTTCTCCACCAGTCTCTCTAGTGGTACTTTTCCACTGCCACAAGGAATCGGGCCACACTGCAAACAAATGTTTTTCCATCACAAATAAAGTTAATAAATTAATAAAGATTAATTTAAGTGGGAGTTTTTTTTTCTCTATGAGAAACATGAAGGTGTAGCAGGACATCGCTGCATTCACTGCATGGCTAAACAAAAAATAAAAAAACTCAAACAACAAGACTCAAACAAGACCACAATAACAAAAATGGCACTGACAGAAAACAATTTCCACTGGTTCGACTTTGTGGATGTGATTTTGGGATGACAACTATATTGAGATACCTCCCAGCCAGATACTGGCTGCATAATGGCCGCATTATTTTTCAAAAGTGTGAAAAAACAGAAAAAATGAGAGAAACCCCACTAAAAGTAGGTTTGTGCAAACTTTTAGCTGCTGCTGTAGAGAGCAGGGGAATTAAAGTGGGTGGTGTTTACTTACATTTGGTTCCACGGAATCTATTAATGGCTTTGATGTTATTGAAGCAAAACAAATTTGTAGTTGTGTATGTGCAGCAGGCGAGGACAGTCAGAGCTATAAACGCATTTTGAAGCAGCACAAGGACACACACCTCCGCCTCATTTACATTTTTACATAAACAACGTGGTGTGCTTCCACAGCACTGCGTCTCTTCTCAGATGCAGCCCCTCTAAAACGGGTATTGTAGCCACACACACATACACACACACATTCCAACACCAGTGTGTGTCCCTCAAAGGCAGCCAAGTAATTTATTGTTTTTGAGAGTCAGGTCTAAAGAAATCTTAGATACTCAGAACTCAGAGACCCAAACTTGGACTCAAGCCCTATCGAGATTCAAGACTTGACCATGGCTCACCTCTCAAAGATCTGAGACTTGAAATGAACTTGCCCCTCAGAGATTTGAGACTTGACTATGACTTGAACCTTAGAGACTGAAGATACAATTTGGACTTGAGCCCTGTCGAGGTTCAAGATTTTATCATGACTCACCTCTCAAAAATTCGAGACTCGACATGAAGTCGCACCTCAGGGACTCAACTCTAATGCGAACCTCAGAGACTCCACTCAGGCTTGCCCTCGAGAGTTTCGCGACTTGACTCATACTCACTCCTCAGAGACTTGACTGGCACATCCGTACCTCAGAGATTCAAGACTCGATTTGGACTTGTACCTCAGAACCTCAGAGACTTAATGTACACTTGTCCTGCAAAGACTTGATACTGTAACCAGTCAGAACACTTTTGTAGGTGTGTATCTGTGTGTGTGTGTGTGTGTGTGTTAATCTGTTCTGCCCTGGCTCAGTTGTAGCTTGTGCTTCCACTCAAATATTTGTAGAAAACATTTTCATTTCTAATGTCAGCAGTATCCTGCTGGCCAGATTTGCTTATCGGATGAAGCCAGATTGATTTGAGCACTGAATATTACACACACAAGACTCTCTCTCTCTCTCTCTCTCTCACTGTGTGTGTGTGTGTGTGTGTGTGTGCTTATTCTTTTGTGCCAATTCCAGACAAATGCTCACACCTGATGGTCACACCTCAGTCACTCCAAAGTCCTCTTACTTTGTCTTCACACGCTGTTCATTTCATATTTTACAGCCACCTGGAGTTGCAGAGCAACTTACATACAGTACTGAAGAGAAAATTCAGGATGCGCTCAGGATTCATGAGAAACACTTAAAATTACACTTGTTCATATTTAACCATTTTTCCCTCATTCCACATATAAAATGTTGTCAGTCAAGACATGTTTGATGCCTAAAGCTCATTTCTTTAGTTCCGTTCTGGAGCTATGTAGCTAATGTAGCTAATATACAGTACTGTGCAAAAGTCTCGATCCCCCTGCAATGCCATCTGGAAAGTGTCTGATTGGCATTTTTCAGCATCAACAACCCCAAACACACCCATGCAGTCAAAACACGTCGACTGACAAAAGCACAAGGAACACTATCAGTCATGGACAGTCCTCCCAAAAGCCTGAATTTAAACAGTGTTGAAGAAGTGTGGGATCATCTGGGTTGAGAACAGAACAAAAGGCAGAAAATGTCAAAAGCTTTGGAATGTCTTTCAAGAAGCCTGGAGAACTATTTCTGAAGATACTTCGAGAAATTAGAGAGTTCAGCACTCAAATACTGACTTTAAGGCTGTGTAGAAATATACAAACTCTGTGTATACATGTATGTTTGCACATGATGCAATAAATCACTGTACCTAATGGGGGGGGATCCACATGAACACCTCCACATGAATTAAGCCTCCACATGAATTCAGATGATTTCTTCCTCATCTTCTTGTTGTTCCACTACATATTCTTCTTCTTCTTCTTCATCATCTTCTTCTTCTACATCTTCATCTTCCTGTTCTTCTGTATCAGTTCATCTTCTTCTTTTTCTTCTTTTTCTTCATCTTTCTGTTCTTGTTCTTGTTATCCTCCTTCTCATGTTCTTCTTCTTTTCCTCCTCTTCTTCTTCTTCTTCTTCTTCTTCTTCATTATCATATTGTACCTATGATGGTCAGATTCCCTTCAAGATTTCATTCTTATCACAGTTTTTATGGATTTTTTGCAGTATCTCTTGAACATAATCATAAGCACCTGCTCTGAAGGAAAAGTGCCTTGGAAATGCAATTTTATGAATTTTAATACTTTATAAGCCTCACTGTAGGGTGAATGGAGCTGCTTTGTTGGGCCACACACTGTGTTGTTGAAGGGGTACAGTGGATTTATTGAGTTTTATCCTGTGACTCGGCGAGTTTATAACCCATATGATCTAAACTGCATGTTGATTATCTCACCGACCTTTCAGAGGGCAAGAACGTTTCACTCTCATGTTCATGAATCATGTGGTGTGTGGTTAAAATATTAAATATTAAACATTTAAGATCAGTCCTAAAGCTTAAATATTCATCGGCATCATTGGAGCTTTTCAACTCCAGAGGCCACCGGACTGCAATAACATTTTAATGCTGGCTACAATCAATGATCAGTGGCCTTAACTGCGCCGTTAAAGTGGGCAATATGTTCACAGTAAGCCAACAAAGACTCCTGATAGATAGAGTTGTAAAATATTTTTACTGTGTGGTGCGGCGGACAGGAGCGAGAAGGAGGGGGTGGAGTTCAGTAAAGGGAGCTTCGCAAGTTGGAAATTCTAGGCTACTAGGTATCAGCGGTAACTGGTGACTGAGGAACAGTAGGAGAGAAATAATGAGTTGATTCCTTATCGTTTTTGTTTGCAAAGCAGTTGAAACAGGTTGAAAGGCCGTGAGACGGGGAAAGTCCCGAACCCTAACCCTAACCTTAACCCAAACCCTAACCCTAATCTTAACTCTAACCCTAACCTTAAACCTAACCCTAACCCTAACTCTAACGCTAACCCTAACCCTAACCCTAACCTTAACCCAAACCCTAACCCTAATCTTAACTCTAACCCTAACCTTAACCCAAACCCTAACCCTAATCTTAACCCTAACCCTAACTCTAACTCTAACGCTAACCCTAACCCTAACCCTAACTCTAACGCTAACCCTGACCCTAACCCTAACCTTAACCCAAACCCTAACCCTAATCTTAACTCTAACCCTAACCTTAAACCTAACCCTAACCCTAACTCTACAGCTAACCCTAACCCTAACCCTAACCCTAACTCTAACCCTAACTCTAACTCTAACCCTAACTCTAACTCTAACCCTAACTCTAACTCTAACCCTAACCCAAACCCAAAACGTAACCCTAACTCTAACAGTGTTACGCACTGCGCATTAAAATACATAGAGTAGTGAAGTGTTGTCTTAGCACGAAAAAAAGGCTTAAAGTGTGATATATTTTATGTCGTGATGGTTGCACTAAAAGTCATGAGATCGGGTTGTGTCATCACCTGTCAAAAGTTCAAGTGTGTCTTGACTGACCTACATTTGTTGTAAATTTGATTTTCTCCTGAACTATTCTTTTAACCTCCTCTGGTGTGTTTGTCTGTGTGTGTGTTTGTCTGTCTGTGTGTGTGTGTGTGTGCGTGCACAACACACACACGCTGTTGTGTGTTCATGTTAAGGTTTAGGTCAGATCTGGTCATTCATCCCTTTTTCCGGTCAGCAGAAGCTCAGGGAGGCAGAGCTGCTCAGCCACATGAGGAAAAGAAGAAGAAAGAGAGAGTTACGCTGCTGCCCTGTAGCTACAATTAAACACCCGACAGATGGCTGAAGAAAAACTGCGTGACAGCACAGTGATACACTCCCCACACCTGCATTTATTATTCAGCACCACACCTTCCTGACCCACAGCCTCCCACTGAGGGGAGAAACTCTCTGCTTCACCCTTTGTCTTGTTCTCTTGTTGGCACAAAAATATTATTTTCTGTCTGTCCACTATCTTATATTTAGTATATTGATTAGATTGAATGAAAGAAATCGGAACAAAAGTTTTACTGTGACAGGCTGCAAAGTGCCTAAAGATAAAAGGAGCCTAGATAAAGGAGTTCCAACCACTCAGCATTCAGCACCACCAGTATACTGATCACCGCCCGATCATCTGGAATCATCTGCACCTGGTTCCTCACTGGTTCAGGCCTTAAGTTAGATGCTTTGTTAGCTCACTGTGTGGCCTGCTACACAAAAAAACATTCCTCTGAAACTGGTCAGGTTCAGGGACTGGAATGAAAATGAGAGCATTTGGAAGTCCTTCAGCAAGCCTGGGGAACTGTTTCTCAAGACTCCATTAAAAATACAAGAAAGTCTAGATCTTTGGAAGCAAAATATGAAGAATTGAGGGATGGCTCAAGAGTTTTGCACAGTACTATACCTCACCCTGTCTACAAAATGAAATCACTTCTCATCCATCGACAAAAGATCCCCCTCACTTCCACAAAACAAATTATCCAAAGGACCCCAAGGCCAACAAGACCATCCCCGAATGAAAGAGTAATGAAAGTTTGTATACACTGTAATAGTCAAAGTTTGCTTGTTCATGGTCAAATATTTCAGCTATTTACTACTATGTCGACATTATAGGCATGAGCTCAAAAAAGCTGTATTTGAACAACAGGCTACAATCAAGACCTCTATACCAACATATGTATGGATATATGTTACTGCCATAACAAACAATCTTGAGTTATGTTTAATTATGGGTGTAAATATTTTTTTTCAAGTGATTTTTATGGTGTGTTTACCAACAAAATTTTAAAGCCTGTAAAATCCTATTCCTGTGTATATACATGCTTAATAGTGCTGGTTAAAAGGTGTGTGTTAGAGTCTTTCATTGTGCAATTTTATGAATGCCCTCTAAAGCCTGTATAACGTCACATTTGTGGGCAGAGCCTGGATAGAAAAAGGTGACTGATTGATTTGAAAATGGGTTAATCTTATAAAGACTAAATAATTAGACCTGTTAGATGGAAATGTGTGCCATTAATAAAAAAAAAACCTCGCCCAATGATTTAATGTCTTGTTCTTGTGTAGAGCAGAGGGGTAGAGAACTGTCCAGCAGCAGTATTACATATTAAAGATACTGCAGCACCGGCCGAGCCCAGCAGGACATCACTTCCAAACACACTCACTCATACACAGATCAATACAACCAACCACAGTTGATTAGAAATTCCCACTGATTTTTTACCTGAACGTACTTTGTCAGTGCTTGCAGAGAGCATCCTGATTGGTTCAATTCAAATCAGCACTGCAGTTTAATTGTGTTGACTCTGCACCGGTCTGCTGTCTGAAGTTTACTTCAATAATTCGTTAATAATTTAGTGAAAGACAACATAAGGCTGCTTAACAGCTGCCTACAGTACAAAAGTCTTGAGCCTCCCCCTTTTCTTCCTATTTTGCTTTCAAAGGTCCAGACTTTCTTGTATTTTTAATGTAGTCTTGAGGAACAGGGTTCTTAAAGGACTTTCAAAGACTCTTATTTTCAGGCTAATCAGAGGAATGATTTTTGTTTGTTAAGCCACACAGTGAACAACATATGAATCATTCAAACATAACAAAACACATCGAACTTAAGGCCTGAGCCAGTAAAGGATTATTACAACTATGTCAATTGTTATAATAGGCTTATGTAGGTGTCATTATGCCTTATGAACACTACCATCAAAAATACTTAACCCTTCAGCGTGCAACTTCACACGGGTGTACTTTGCAACTTCTAACTTCTAAATGAAACAGTCGATATGCTGTTGTTGTTACATTTAGAATTTTATATTTATACATTTATACATCTGACACTTGCTCAATAATTAAATCACAATAAACTCGGACTACATCCCAATGACTGACGCACCAACTAGCGGATGGAGCGAGCCCTGCGCAGCACACTGAAGAGCACAACACACGTTCACTGTTTGAATGTGTTGTAAAGCAAATCTTGTCAGTTTGCACACCTATTGAACCACCTGACACATGTCAAAGCAACACCGGAAAATGAACCCGCAGAGCTGTATTACAAGACTTTATAAACCGAGTATTTATCAACCCCCATTCATTCATGACCCTTATAGTGCTGTTACCATAGTAACCACAACACAGCACGTGTTGTACAACAACCATGATCATCCTGTCGAACGAGTATCGGATTGCAGATTTTAGTGTGGAATTCTGCCGCATTAGCAATAAAATCACAAAGCAATGAGTAGAAATGTTAAAATAATTCCACCGCTACAGGGTTAAATAATTTTAAAGTGCTTCTTTTAACCACATGGATGTGGACACTTTAGTGGTCAGTCAGTCATTTTCCTGAACGAGTTCGTTAGGTCGTCCCACACTGCACTTGCGTCAGCTGAAACTGCAAATCCCGCGGATCTGAAGCCGGATTAGATCAGACGTCATTCCAAGAGTCTGTTTACGCTGAACTTCTGTCATATTTTCACTCATCCTGGAAGATTACACCTTTCAGACGCTTCATCTTTTCAAATCCACTGTCTCCCCGAACACAGACCAACACAAACTGTCCAGAGATTTTAAACGAGACTCTGCACATCTTCTGCTACAGCTAATTTAGGATCAGTTGTTTCACTCTCTGACTCTCACTCTCTCACTCTCTCTCTCTCTCTCTCTCCCTTATTCTCTTTACCCCCTTTCACTTTCTCTTTCCCTCACTCTCTGTTCTCCGCTTGTCTTCTCTTTCTCTCCCCTTCTCTGTTACTTCCTTACTGACTCTGCATTTCGTTTCCATCTCTCCTTCTGTTTGATTTCTGTTTCTTTTCTTTTGTCTCCCTTATTTTTGTTTCTCTCTGCCTACTTCTCTCTTGCTCTTTTTCTCTGTCTCTTCTGGTTTTTCTTTCTTTCTCATTCCCTCTGCTCAATTTTTCTATCTTCTTTTTTTTCTTTCTTTCTTTCTCTCTTTTTCTTTCCTTCTATCCACTTCTCTCTCTTTCTCTCTCTCTGCCTTTCTCACCATTTCCCTTCCCCAGTTTGTCCCTCCTATCTCTCTCTCATTCTTTTCCTCTTCCTCTTCATGGTTTTTTCTCTTTCTCCTAAACTGCTCAAACTTTCTTTATGATTTCTTTACAAAGATTTTCTTTATCTTTCTTCTTTTTTCTTCCCTCTGTGCCCCAGTCTCTCTCTCTCTCTCTGTCTCTCTCTCTCCTTCTCTGTTACTTCCTTATTTTCTGACTCTGCATTTCTTTACTGTTTCTCCTTCTGTTTAATTTCTGCTTTTCTTTTCTTTCCCTTTCTCTTTTCTTTTTGTTTCTCTCTGCCTACTTCTTGCTCTTTTTCTCTGTCCCTTCGCTCTGTTTTTCTTTCTCTTTTTCTCACTTTTTCTAACTGTTTTTTTTTCTCACTTTTGTTGTTTCTCTCTTTTTTTCAATGTTTTTAATCATTATTTATATTGAAATGAATAGTAAAGTTGACCTGATCATCCGGAATGTAAATGCAAATGTTACTCTTTACATAACTGTCATTTAATGTGTGACACAATGAGCGGAGTAGCTCAGACTGACCTGCTCTGGGCCACAGTGACTCGACTCCATAAAACCAAGGAAGTGACTCATTTGTTTTGGGGAAACAATTTGGCAGTTCATTGAGCAAAAGCTTTTTCGGGCCCTCTCCCTTCCTCCTTCTTATCCTTATTTCCATCCTCGTTCCTGTCCTCAGTCCATTCCTCATTCCATCTTAATTTCTATCCTCGTTCCATCCTCATTTCTATCCTCATCCCCGTAATTCCTTTCCTTTCTTCATTCCCACCTTCCTTCCTGTCCTCATTCCCATTCTGTCCATTATCGTTCCCTCACACCCTTCCTCATTCTCTTCTTTGTTTCCATCCTCAGTCCCTTATTTGTTCCCATCCTTATTGCCTTCCTCATTCCTTCCATTATCTTGTTCCTTATTCACACCAAATGCCACTCCACGTATTCATCTCACCATGCAGGAAGCACAAGGCCACTAGCACATCATACTGTTAAAGGTTTAGGAGTGAACTGACCTGTCTATGCTCCACAAAGTGTAATCAGTGTTTGTGGTGTGTCGAGGGGATCCGTCACACTTCAATTCATCAAAAGTCCTGAAAAAGCAGAAACCCTTTATTCACAACTAAAGACACATCGTCTTCTTGTCACTATTTTCGTTTATTTCTATTGTTTGTAAAAATAGTGGATAGTGTGCAGTGTAACCTCATAGCGTGAAGGTCCTGGATTTGCTTCCCAGCCAGGATGCTTTCTGTGTGGGGTTTGGATGTTCTCCCTGTGTCGGTGTGGGTTTTTGCTAGGAACCCCTCCCAAAGACATCATCAGGTAGACTGGAGATTGCCCCAAAGTGTGACTATGTGCATGTATTTCTGAAACAGACCATGTAAGACAATATCTGATTTTAGACATATACAGAATACAGTTTGAATGCAATAGGGCCTTTGTCACAATCTGGGCTACAGTTTCACGTCAGATTGAATATTAGCTATGAAAGACCACATTTGTGGCCAGATTGTAGGTAAATGAATGACAGCTTTAGTCAGGCTGGGAAATAAAAGCAGCCAGATTCTGTTTACCTTCGTCGGCTCGGCATTGAAGTGAGAGAAGAAAGAGGAGCGAATGAGGATGAAGCGCTTATTAAAGTTTACACAGCGCACTGGGGGAGATCTGCAAGGAACTCAGAATGAGGGATAAGTGTGTGTGGGTATGTGTGCGTATATGTGTGTGCGCTGATGTAAGCATCAACCCGCTTAATGACCAGCCACAAGGACAACTGCTTCCTGACCTTGGACCAAGCAGAAGTTCTCCGCTGTTCTCCGCAGAAGTTCTCCGCGACGAATGACCCGCAGTAAATAATCCTTGTAGTCTGTAATTTGGTGATTTATTTTCCTAATTAAAATAATCTATTGTAAGCACATTTCTTCTCGGCTGTGCTTTTTGAAACATCGCACGGTCCACCAAAGGTCTAATTGGTTTATTAAAAACAAAATATGTTTGTGAAATTGCAGTGGCAGGTCTTTCCTGGGTCACTGTGCATCCCACATGGTTCCTGTAAGGTTCCTGCATGTTTCCTCCATCACTAGTACACTAATCACTGGCCTGATCATCTGGAATCATCTGCATCTGTTCAGGCCTTGTGTTAGATGTGATTCGTTATACTTGAATGATTCATATGATTCATAAACAAAAAGCATTCCTTTGAAACTGGTCAGGTTCAGGGACTGGACTGAAAATGAGAGCCTTTGAAAGTCCTCCAGGAAGCCTGGAGAACTGTTCCTATCAAAAGACATGAAAGTCTAAACCATTGGAAGCAACATGCAAAGAAATGCGGGGTGTCTGAAGACTTTTGCAAAGTACAATATGTCTTGGCCGATCAACCACATCTGTAGCAACAAAATAAATAAATAAATAAATCATTTTTTGCCCTTGTGACACATGCTGAGATTTAGCACTTAAATTCACTTTTGTGTGGCTTATTATCAAAATTGACAAAAATTCCTTTCATCGTTATCAGTTTTTCCCATCTCTCTTTATCCCTTAGCATTAATCATTTTTGGGATTTCTGCCCGTAAGATATGCAAATGAGCTCTGATCTGATTGGCTGTGCCTTATTTAAAAAGTCACCCTGGCTGAAATGTCCAGAACGCTTAGTTTGTTTAGACTGAAATTTTGTGAACTAGAGTGAAATTTGTAGGGAATGATGAGTAGAATGAGGATGGGCCTGAGAGAGCCAGCACTATCATTTAGTTTAAGGCAGGCTTTGGACACCGAGTCACGCTGCTGTGGCCCAAAGCTTCCCAGGTCAGTCTGAACAAATGGCGGCTTTAAATATGCATAAGTTATGTCTAAATTCAGTTTTCTGAACTTCTGACTTTTTCCCATTATTTCAAAGTCAGAAAATGTCAAAAGTTGACAGAAATGTCTGCAACCTCGGTCATTCTGAACCTGTGCTACTGATGACTGGAAAATGACATAAACATTGGTAAATAAATATATAAAAACATATTGTTTACTTAATTTGCAGGCCATATATGTAAACTTCAGCCTGAAGACTTTCTCCCCCACCTCTTTATTCCCGTCTCTGTCTCTATCTGTCTATTCCTCCTGCCCTCTCATCTTTGTGCGCCAGCAAGACTGGCAGGACACAATGCTGTGTCCACACACACACACACACACACACACACACTCACACACACACACACACACACATACACTTTCTTAGGCAGATGGCCATGAAGGAGGATAATTAATGCATACAGGTGAGCGGAAAGTGAAAGGGGAATGAAAGAGGGAGAGAGAAAGAGAGAGAGAGTGAGAGAAGAGAGAGAGAGAGAGAAAGATTTCATAAATAATCAATAATATTTAATACTGATTAATAATTCATAACTATTTAATAGATTAATATATTAAATACCACTGCAGTTTTGAATAATCACTGATAAAAGTGTTGAGTTTGGTTTGAAGCCAAGAGAGAGGGAGAAAGAGAGATAGCGAGAGAGAGAGAAGAGCTTGATCTGCCCCTGGATGATACGCTGGAAAATGCCTTCGGACCCTCAGAGTCATTCGGGACCCCTAAGAAAGGGGATTTACATCACCATGACGACCCTGTCGGATACAATTCAGCAGTTATGTCCAGTTTCCTTCGAATGTCCTTCCCTTCAGTCACAACACCAGTGAAGAGTCGGTCAGAGGTACAGTTTCATGAACATGTTTTCAAGCATTTTCTTCCTTAGAAGATTATGTATCTTTTTCTGTCTCCCTCTCACACACAGACACACAGGGAAAAACCCAGTCAGCTTCTGACAGAGCTTCAATTAAAAAATGCTCAATATTGAAAAAACAAAAACAAAAACAAAAACAAAAAAATTCAGATCACTCGCACACACACACACACACACACACACACACACACACACAATCAATACGCTGCAGCTGCCTGAGGTGTGTTTGTCAGATGAACGATACTTCCATGCCCAAGAGTCATTACTGTGTGTGTGTGTGTGTGTGTGTTTGTGTATTTGTGTGTATGTGTTCATTTGTGTTTACAGCACTTTGTTGCACACCTGCACTCTTATGAAAATGCATCCATCTACCCCACTGTAAAGCATACACACACACACCCACACACACACACACACACACACCCCCAGGTATCCAATGCAGTGAATGCGTATTACAGATTCAGATTACCGAGACAGTGTGTGTATCATTAATCTCTGCGTACATTTTTGTTTTAGTGATGTATGTGAACGTGTGTGTGAGTGTATGTGTGTGTGTGTGTGTGTGTGTGTGTGTGTGTGTGTGTGTGATATGGTATCTCCTCACCTGCTGTTTTGTTTAGTGGGCACACACATCCCACACTGAAGAGATCGGATTATTAATCAACAATACAATAAATTAATGAATGTAATAAAGAGTCCGAAATGAAAAGTCTGATTAAGGGGGCTGTTCACACTCTTTCAAATGTGTTTTTTCCCAGTGAAATCCAAAACAGGATTCACAAACAGGATTAAAGTCCAGTTTAGGACCACTTATGGAAATAGATCAAATCTGGGTCACATTAGATTTCGGCCACTTCGGTAATGTGAACTCAGCCTTACAGTATTGTTGTGTTTCTGCTTTGGTTCTTGTGTTGCAGGGCGGTCCTGAAGGAACATTGCGGTCCTGAAGGAACATTGCGGTCCTGAAGGAACATTGAGGTCCTGAAGGAACATTGCGGTCCTGGAGGAATGTTGTTTTGTTTCACTGTGTACTGTGTATGTGACTGAAATGGCGTACTTGTTCTTCTCACAATGATTTGTTCTTTGACTTGTTCTTAAGTTTTATCATTATTTTTATTGCTGAATTTTGGTGCCACTTCTCCCCTGAGTGCCGACTGAAATATTAGCAGCCCTGATACGTGTGTTTTACCCCCTCCCCCAAAAAGTGTACACATATACAACTTTCTGATTGGATGAGCAGGGGTCAAGTATTGATTTAATGTTCAGAATTTTGTGGGCAACTTACCTTGTACACTGTAAAAAATTATACATCGAAAATGCTCGGCATGTATAAAAAACTAAGTTGCTGCAACTTTAAGGCATGGGTTACATTTTGACAATGGTTTTAATCTTGCTCTCTCAATTTTCAGGATTTTATTTTGTGTAAATTCAAGAAAATTTGAATGAACGAATTTCTCTTTTAGTACGACGTAAAATGTCACGTGAGTCACATCTAGAAGAAACGCCATGTCGCGCACTCTTAACTTGAAGACGTACTTAAACAGCTGGATGCACGGCACTTCTGCGAGGTAAGAACAAAACTTTATTTCAGCGACTTTAGAGTATTCGACAGTTTAGACCAAGTAAACATAACCCATTGTCGTCGGTTATTTCTACGCTCATCATTAAACGCTGTATAACATGGACGCTATAAATTGCGTATTCTAAATATTACCGCAGTAGTTTTTGCACCTTTTACGCAGACCTTATAAAATAAATTGCCTCAGTGGTTTGCAGTTTGAACCGTTAAGATGAAACACAACGCAATTTAAGGTCTCAGATAGCAAAAAACATTTGGCCCGGATCTGGCCCGGAGCCATCATAAGATCTGGGCCAGATCCGCTCAATAGAACTGGGCTGGTGTCCTATAGCACAACGGGCCAATACCGGCACGGATCCATTTTTTCTTATCTGGCCCAGCACTGGGCCAGCTCCAGACCAGAGCTGTGCCAGATCCGGGCCAGACACGGCATGTGTGCTGATACGGCTCACATCTGGGCAGGATCTGGAACAGCTCCGTTTCGAATCTGGCTCACATTTGGGACGGATCTGGATAAGCCTGGTTCAGATTTTGACCAGCTCATTTTGTGAATATGGTCCTTAAATGGTCCTTAAATGCTACGTAAAATGATGGTTGTTATGTGCATTATTGTTGTTATTATGAATGGATTTGTGATATACATGAGTTTACTGCAATTTAATTAGTAACCTTTACATTTCAGGGCATACTTACCAAAGAGCTGATATCGAGGCTGCCTTGTTTGGGTAAGTCATCTGTATTCATGTTTTAAAAACTATAGCCCTATTCAATATAATAATTCATTTTGACCTTCATTTTGTTGTGTGATTTATGTACAATTTAGCTTCATGTGTGCAGAAATAATGGCAAAGGAATAACATAACTGGAGAACTATTTGGCAATACGGGACATTGAAACTGCATGAATGAGCCGTAAGATACAGTGTTGATACTGCAAATTTTCAAACTCAAGACAAGATGTACTCATAAAACATTACAGATTAAGGCACTGGCACCACTTGAATAATAGAGCACTGCAGTGCATATACCTAAATTGTGTACGTTCATTCCGGACTGTAGGTGCTCTACAAACTCATTTAAGCAGAACACATTCAAAAACAAAGGAGCCTAATTATACTACATTTACTTGTGAATTGTATGATTTTCAAGATATTTGTCAAGAGCGCAGCTTTTTCAGTCACTTGAGTGGTCACTTGAAGAATCATGAGACAGTGAAATGTGCCTTTTCCAGTTGCACTTTTAAAACTAATGTGCTTACTACTTTCAGAGTCCACAGAAACAGAAAACACAAAAATCATTCTGTTAAAGATTTTAGACCATCATTGTTGACTAGCAAGGAGGTTCAGTTAGAAGGGCTTGATAGACCTTTTGTTGAAAGTGAAGAAACACCCATAGATGTATGTAACTCAAATACTGAAAATTCCTCTAGAAAGAGAAGACTTAGAAGCCCAATTAGAACACAAGCTTGCATCATTGCTCTTGTGCATACAGACAGTCCTGCATGTATCAAAAAGTGCCACACAGCAGATAACTGAAAATCCTAAAGATATTGTCTCATTTTCAAACTCGCATATAGTTACTGTTATTGAAGATATATTTAAAAAGCATGTCTGTAACATAAGTCGATCTGTTCTTGAAGAAATTTCAGAAGTCATTCATAAAGTTGCATGATGTCTTTGAAGGCATCTGTTGCATGATCTCTTTGAAGGCATTGTCCCATTTGAACTTTGTGTCTCCAAAGGTTGATTTCAGAAAAACATTTTTCACTGGACATGCTTAACAATATCATACTGGCGTTTCCATATGATGGTTCTGATCGAGTGAACAGACCACAACACATTCAGCAAAAATTCTCACTGGGGTAAGGGACATGAGAACTGGACACTGTTTAGACTTCTTCCTTTCATGGTTGGTCATCTTGTGCTTGTTTTTAGTTCACCAGCAAGCTGCTAGCCAGCTCAGTTTGCTGATTTCAAAATAAATGAGTGGTAAATCAGTGCCTATATAGCCCTGAGGCTGCTAAGGTACATTAGTTAGAGTGTTTAAGTAAACCAGTAGTTTGCACAAACAGAATTTTTTCTTTGCTGTTTTAATCTTTGTCCTTTGAGGCCATGCATTTTTTCCCCACCCATTTTCAGGTGTGTACGTCAGACAATGAGCTTATATTTAGCCCTCATGCTGCTTCAGTGCATGCAGTTTAATTAATGAAAAACATTTGGTACTGTCATTTTGGTTACCTGTTGTCATTAGTTAGACAAGCTTTTGCTTCTGCTCCGTCCAATGTTTTCCCACCCATTTTCAACCATCCTTGACTAAATATGGGCCTCACTGACGGCTGCTAGTGTGGTCTCCCCAGTGTGCGTGGTGGATGGGAGGATGAAGGCTAGCAAAGCTCCACTGGATCTTCAAGCTGAGATCAGACGTCTCAACATGCATTATGCTGAGTGACTGGGGCGAAGGGGTAGGACCACCCTACCCACCCAGAAAGAGGAGATACCTGGACTTCTAGACTCAAGTATGGCTCTGGCATCACAAGGGATTGAATGTGAGACCTCTTGATGAAGGTTGGCTAGCATTAGCTTTGTAGCTCATGGACTAAACTGATGTACTCATTAAGCAAGACTTCAGATGATACTGCTAAACATCTTCTTTGATTCAAGTCACATTCTTTTTTTAGACAGACTGAGATAGAAAGCAGTGCTATTATTGTGTGTGTGTGTGTGTGTGTGTGTATGTATATGTGTTTTTCCTTTCCACAGATGTGCAGGCAGAGACTGGCCACTCCCTGTCTCCCCTAAAAGGCACAGCTGTGCTGATTAAACATCTTTCACAGCTGGACTAAAACGTCTTTCACACGTTCCCACCTTAACCATTTGGCCCCGCCGCATCCATCAGCGCGCATTCAGAGATTTATCTGTGTTTATGTTCAAGGGCGGGAGATGAAGCATCTCCGGTTGTTTTTTTTTTTGTTCAGCTGTACATGTGCCCAAGGGACAGACTCATATTTCATAATTACGCTCTACAGTTATCCAGTGACCAGCGCCGGATACGGTTAACCCTTTCAGGACGACAGTCAACAGTTTGACACAATCACCCTTTATTCAACATAGTAAGACTGAAACTATCACAATATTTAAAATGAAGTTTGACCAATGAAAAATAACAACCAGATTCAGTTCTGGCAAAATTTACTAGTGAGACTAGAGCGGGAAGGTGGAGGGGGGTGTATTACATGTATGTAATGGACTGGGCTGTTGCTCTGAGCTGGTTTAACACTACACATATTGCAGATACATCAAATACCATAAATAATAGAATGCTTATAAAACTAAAAAATAAAAAGGTTTTCAAAACACAAAACCACACCTGTATGTACTACAGTAATACCATATATCTATATCTATCTATCTATCTATCTATCTATCTATCTATCTAGGGATGGTGTACTGTAAGTGTATAAAGGTGTATGAAGAGTGGGCTGAAAGTGAACACCTTCAGTGTGTACATGAAACCTCTGTGATGATCCCTGTGTGCAGTGTTGCTCTAGTAAGCAAGAGTCATCATCACATGTGATGTCATGAAATTATTGTCATGTCATATTTATAATTTCATTTAAAACACCAAATTCCTGTTCTTCCCACAAAAAAACGAGATCATCCCACCAATCATCCAGAGAACACGCTCCCAAACACTGAACAGAAGGAGAATGTGGATCGAACTCCCACTCACGTTGATATAGCCTCTTCCTTCCGGCATCCTAGTGGCCATTCTGCTGCTGAAATGTTCTGATGATCTGTCCGGGGTTTTCCTCTGCATTTTGCCCTATGACCACTAGGGTAGGCTCCAGTATGCCACGAAACAGATTAAGGATAATAGAATCGGATAATGTATGATTGAACTTACTAATTTACTGCTACAGTAGTGCCTCTCTCTGTATGACATGTTGTGCTTCAGTATTGAGTGAGCAATGAGGGATTTCGACTGACAAATAGCATTTAAACACAATAAACATGAAATTTAAAATGAACCATTCATGTCTCCATCAGTCAACCATATTTCATTAAGGCTATTATGATGCAAAGTTCAAAAGAGGAGGAAATCTCTGGCTTCTGTGAAAACATGTTAAGGACAAGTTTGACTAAAGGTGGTTTTCCACTGACTGGTACCAGCTCGGTTCGGTTTGGTTCTACTCTGTTCAGTTTCCACTACAACTGGTTGCTATGGTGACCAAACATTCTGAGAAGCAGCACGAGTGGAGCGCTCTAAGCTGGGGTAAATGCCAGGGCAGAGAAAGTTGAAGCTGAGGCAGAGAAAGTTATATTCTGGGGTAAATGCCGGGGCAGAAAAAGTTGTATTCTGAGGTAAATGCTGGGCGGCTTGTCTGAGTTCAGTCAACAACACTGACGCGACAATAGCAAGCACCAATCAGTAACCTCCAATATGTACACGTCATCATTTAGTATCAGCACGCCTGGAATCTCGACTAAGGTGGTACCAAAAATAGTACTGGATACCAGGTACCAGGTACCAGATTTTAGTAATGGAAAAGCAAAAAAGCGAGTAGAGTTGAACCGAACCGAGCTGGTACCAGTCAGTGGAAAACCACCAAAACTGAACAGAGTAGAACTGAACTGAACCGAACCGAACTGAACCGAGCTGGTACCAGTCAGTGGAAACCACCATAAAAAAGGCCTGTTAGCGTTTCCAATTTTTAGTCAGCGTTAGCACTGTTAGCATTTTCAGGCCTACTATGAGACAGCAGTCAAGGTGACTCTTACATCGCATTGCTGTGCTTTTTGAAAACCAGGCTAAGCAGGTTAGCGCTGCGCATTGTAAATTTCTTACATGAACAGAAGGGAATGATTTACTGGCCCTTGAGTGAAATATGCACTCTAGGTTCATTACGAGAGGAGATACTGTAGCATCTTATGGCTATTCTGTAATGTCCTCAACCTGTCCTCAAATAAAACGTCCAAGGGTGGGCTCTCTCCACACTTGCATTTATGAGAAGCTAATTTTTATGAGCGGTTGTCAAGGTTGATGTCTTTTGGCTACTTGTGTAGGCACGGAGTGTTTTCCCTTCGTTCAATATGCTGGGGCACATCCACAAATTCGCAGGATGGACCCTGAGAGGAGCGTTTTTGCACAAACTTGAAGAGGTGGACTGTAGCCAGGTTTCTCCGTCAGGACAGTCCTAGAGGAACATAGACCTTCACGGTCATGTTCTCTCTGCTGTAACAAATCAGTTTGATGTTATTTCTTAAAAAATGGAAGTTTAGATGATAAAACCTGGCCAAACATTCGTCATTGGCCCATAGTTTAGCACTCGTCCATGTCCAATGTCAGAAGCCACACATTTTGACATCCCTCATTGCTCATGGCATCTCAGGACAGAGTCACATGTGCTAGAAATGACAATGTCCTGGTAAATTTGATAACAGAGTTTATTCATACATTCATCATCAACAACAGTTTTTGTCCCAAACAGCATGCCTAAATCAACACACACACTTCCCTCAGACTTAAAGATAAGGGTATTAATGATGATTATATTCCTGGACAACTGCCAAACAGTACTCATCCTGAAACCTGAATTGGTGTGTATTGTAGCTCATGTCCATATACCATGTTAGAAACCACATAGCCCTCATTTCTCACTACCAGCCCAACATGTTCTACAGATGACCCAGTAAATTTGATAACAGGGTTCATTAATTCATAATTCATACACTTTAAGCCTAAAAGTGTGTGTGTTGTTTAGGACAATGCTAATGGCTATCTGTACAATTCCATTAGTTGGGGGATGGGGGGATGGGCATGGGGTGCTGACGGGATTCCGCACCAGGCCAATATTATGTGGCCGGTCCAAAATTACCATTGGTCCACTGGGTATGCCCAATGGTGGGTAGGGTGGTCCACCAGCACCCTGTCATCATCCACAGCAGTGTTAGCGAGTTTCTAATAGCATAACAGAATTAGCATTCTCCTTCAACCATGTTGAGACTGTCTATTGCATTAATAGCAGTTTCAGAAGATGTGATGACCTATGTGTTCACCTTCACCCTCCCAGTGTACTGGGGATAGCTACACTGGGAAAAGTCCCCCCAAAGATTGGCTACATTTCCCTGTAAAGGGAAAACAATTTAAATTCGATCAGTTTTGACTGAACCACTGCTGTCAGGACGCTCTTGCTCTGGATAATTTATACCATCTGAAGTGAAACCTGTTCTGGCCCTGACTCTAAAAACAGGGTCTGGCTGAAAAGCAGAGCACTGAACCGAGCAGATTTTTTATGTTTCTCAACTCTCAGGGCAGAGCCAGCATCTGTCAACAAGACTCACCTTGGAAAGCACTTTATACCACTTTTCCCAATGCTCTGCTAGAGCCCAGGCCTCAAGAATTATTAGTGTATGTAAAAATATTCCACTCATTGGCCATTTTATCAGAAACGCCTCCCTTGTAGCTCCACCTGGACAGAGGCTGCAGACCATCTGTTGATGCACAGCCATCCTCTGGCCCTGTTCAGGTAATGGTCAGGTCTTGGCTGGAGGTTTTTGGGAGGCGGACAACTGACATTAATAAAAGCAGCACCAGTTCTGAAGGTTCTCTAACAAATGTGAATCTTTTAGTGTAGACAATGACAGCATTGGTGTTTTATAAATTAACTGTGCTGTGCTTTGCGCACCTGATGAGACAGTTTTTACAAATATCTATAGTCCAGTCTGAAATTTGGAGGGAAAAGTCAGCTGAATGGAGATTTCAGAACCCATGTCACTCAGAGCCAGAGAAATGAAATGACGGTGCCACTGGAGAGAATTTGGTAGAGATGATATGGCAGCTAAATTGATCTTTTGAATAGACATAAAAATAAATAAATAAAAGATGGAAAAGAGGAAAAAAGAAAAAGGAGGAAAAAGAATGGCAGAAAGGCAAAAGATGTGGAGGGTATAATGGTAGTAAATGCAAGTGACACAAAAACTGATGAGAGAAAACTTTGAAAAAAAAAGTAAAACAAGCAATGAAGTTTGGTAATGAGAGGACTGATACTGCGCCAAGAGAGAGAGACCGAAAAATGATGATAAGGGAAGCTAGGGAACAAGGAGACCAGGAGGTAAGAGAACAAGGGCACTTGAATATAAGGGAATGAGGGAGCAAACGAAACAGGAGGTGAAGGAGCAAGAGAACTAGATGGTATAGGAATGATGGAACTAGGAGGTAGCAGAGAGCAAAGGGAACCAGTGTATACTCTAAGAATGAAGAGTGTGAAAGAGGGAAAGCAGAGAAAGCAAACGGAAGTGAAGGAGTGTAAAAATGAGCACTAGGCAAAACACAATGTGACAAAGTATTGAGAAAAAAATTCAATGGAAAAGTAATGGAGAAAAGAAGAGAAAACCTAAAGAGAAGAGAGGAAAAAAAAATTCGAGATAACAAAAATAATAATAATAACAAAAAATGTAATAACAAGCGCTGGGAGCTTTAGATGGAAAGGTGAAGAGGAGATGTGAAGGCACAGAGAATATTTGATAAATCTTGAAGAAAACAGGCGCAACACTAATTCAACACAGAAGTCTGTGAGGCCAGAAAATTAAAAAGGAAAGAAAATACCTTCTCCACGGGGTCCGGAATGTAACAATTTCATCAAAATCCAGGAATGGGGTGGTTTTTGGAGTAGTGGATAATATCACTGCCTTCCAAGCAGGAGAATGGGGTTTGATTCACACTACACCAGTAACAGTACCTGGGCAAGACACCTAACACTACATTCGGCCACAGCTGTGATGCATAAAAATGGAAGTGGTTTTGGATAAAAGTGTCTACCAAATGCTGAAAGATGAATACACTCTTCTGCTGTTTATAAGATTCTCAATCACTTAACTTTTGCAGAAATGCTTCATTGTCTTAAAGATGCGTTCCAGCGTTGATCAGATGTTGGAGCTATAAACTTCACTGGAAAATTTGGTCTGTTCCTTAATTATTTTGCTCTTGTTCTTTGCTCTTGTCATTGTCATGCAGGCAAAAGAACGAAGAAGTCCCCTGTCCTGACTGACCGACACTGAGAGGGTCTTTCAGCTTTTGTTACCTTGAGAGACTCCGCCCCCCCCTTCTTCATCACTGGAGTTCTTACATTGCGCATTTCTGGAGGTGTTGCTAGAAAAGTCAGGTAAGTGTGATATAGATTATAAATATACAGTACAAGGTAAAAGTCTTTGACACTTGAGAAAATGGTATTTAAACCCTGTTTAGCTGAAGAGTGTATGCTTTTAACAGCTAATATTAGAATTCTTATGTAATATAAATATTCTACAATATAAATTCTACTTGTATAAATCTAGAACTGAACATATCTTCTTCTTACCAGCTCACAACTTCATGTACTGTTTACAAAAAAAACAGTTATACTTTTTAATGCTTTCTTGTTTGTTTGCATTTTTTCTAATATTAGCTCTCTTATTGCTCAGATAAATTACTTTAAACAGTTTGCACAGGAACCCAAGACTTTTGCACAGTATGTTATATATCTATTTTTCTCTGTTACATATCCTCACTTTCTAACTGACTTTACCTCTCTCTACTTGAGAAAAGTTACGCAGCTCATTGTTCAAATAATTATATGTTTTAGGCTAAACTGATGCTGCGTTTTGGCCGAATCTCGCTAATTATAAAACATCGAAACTCTTGAGTCATACCCCAGTAATGAATGGGGCACTTCATGATGGGCCAGTCATACACACCGAATGGTTTTCAATCTCATTTCTTTGCCTGGACGCTGGTGATGTTAATATGTATTTTCTGCACCTGGGGGTCGACAAAATGTTGAGCAAGGTACTTTTTCCCAAGTTACTTAGCAGATTAAGCAACTTCTTCATGTATAACAGACTTTGAGAATTCGTTTCAGGCATGGCTGAGCACTTATGAGAGGTACTTCTCAGAACTACTATCTCTCATTTTATTATTTAATAGCAGTCTCTGAAAAGAGAATGAAGCTGCTGAGATGTAAATAAAGAATGGGGGGCTAATAGAGAACGCTGCTGTTAGCAATTAGGATGAATTTCACGTACATATTTAAGTGCCTTGCGAAAATCAATGCAGGGAACTAAAGGCAGGAGCTCATTACCTGTAAAACATGGAAGGCAATCAGACCGGAGTGTAAAAGAGGCAGCGTGTTCCTCACGCCCATAATAACAACAACCCAGGGGTGTGATCTTTCCCTACAGCAGGCCTGGGTGCGCTAAGCAAATTTGCTCCTACCAAATGAGTCAATGTTCATTTCTCTTTAGGGTAGAATGAAAAGATCCATGAACAGTTCATAGTTGGTGGTTTCGTATCAGTGTTTAACCCTTAGACGTCTCATTACTGACACTTTGCTGAAGTATTTAAAGTTGTAACATAATAATTGCACTTAATTCCTGTTAATAATGTCACGTATTACTTTGATTTATGTTGTGCAAGTCTTGTCTGTTTATTTAAAGGTCCAAACAAACAAACGATTTCTTTTCATTGTGGTGACAGTAACTTTTCATCAAATTCTAATGCTGGTAAAGTAACTCACTCATACTTCTAAACAATTTCTTCAGAAATGATTAATATAAAAGAACATTATCCAGTTTTCACTAAAAATGTTTAAAGATATATTTAATGGAATGACATCATAATTCCACTTAATACCTGTTAACAACATCACTTATTACCTTGATTTATGTTGTGCAAGTCTTGTCTGTTTTAAAACAGCACGGTTCCTGTATACCTTCGGAAAATTGCCTTTCGACACCCCTGCTGGCTAGTGTGACACTGAATGATTGGGGAAAAGGAAGGATCGTCCCACTCACACAGTGACAGCAGGGTTATTTGTTACGGAGGCTGTGGCATCACTGAGGAACTTATAAACTCGTGATGGTTGTGTGCCTCGCTTTACAGTGGAGAGAGACTTTTCGAGAGACTTGTTTTGTTCCTCTAGCATGTCCAGGCCATAACCTGACCTTTCTGAAGAATCTGGCCAAGCCCTGAGACATAAATGAGCTGTGTTTGATATCAGAAAATAAAGACGTCTCATAGGAAAAGCTCAGGATGATACAATTTTCATCTCATATCGAATATGCCCTTCATAACACCAGGGCAGGGGCTAGCATGTTTCCATAGCAACTCCCTCCACTTTGTAGGAAACTGCAAGCGAGTTTCTCCCTATCTCTTTCTCTCTTTTTGCTTATGTGAGTTGTGTTTTGGGATAAAGGCAATGAATATGGAATATTGGGGTCAATAATTCATTGCTCTGCGCTTCTTCACAAAATAAGATGGAAACGAATAAAGCCCAGACAGACAGAGAGACAGACAGATGACACCCTTAAGGGTTTACCCATCAAAAGTCCATTAAAACCCAGAGGTTAAATATCACACTGAGGTGCTCTGTTTATATCACGCTAGTTTTAGGAGACTAATAGTCTTCCACCCTAGAACTATTAAATGCATTTAAATGGGTGCTTTGACCAAGTATGCCACACAGCAGAGGGAGAGTTCTGCTCGTAAGTCTACTGGACTGTGCCGGTGCCGAGGATAACTTTGAAGACGTAAATCACTGTAATTTGGACTAATGGCTGCTATTTGTGACAGTAAACTGCATTTTTCCCATCCTGTTCACATACACGGCACTATATCTGCCGTCTGAGACAGGATGAATTGATTCATTTTGACGTATTCCTCTTTTACAATTCTCTCCAATTACTCCGGTCCTCGGGTCCTCACACTGACTTTAGGTATAGAACAGAGTTCAAAGCACTGAGTCATCATTTTTGTAAGTGTAAGGTGACCATTTATCATACGTGAACCCACCACAGCACAGCACACAGTGTGAACAGCACGAAATTCTTTCTCTGCATTTAACCCATTCACCAAGTGAAGCAGCGGGCAGCCGGGAACACAGCGCTCGGGGTATACCTTGACAATTCCCTCAATGGTTTGGGTCCAAAATATAATTCTAAGATATTTGATGAACTTCAGCCAGGTAGGTGTCTTAGCTTAGCATTACCATTGCACTGCCGACTCATCCATGACAATGTCACCGGGCTGAAATACATTGGAAAATGAAAGCGTGCTAAAATATCCGTGCATCGCAGTGCAGTTTGCGTACGCCACGGTTCTTGTATACCTGTGGAAAAGTGCATATAGTCATTAAGCTGCCCCTGCTGGAACCAGTTCGCAAGATCAGGCCTGACTGTCTCAGAAAGAAGTGCATGGATTCTCGCGCTGCTGACCTCAGCACAAGAATCAAAGCACTTTCATCTGTGTATTCTTTAGATTGAAATCTTTATCTTTTTTTAACTTATTTTAATTGGTCTTAAGTCTTACTTTTGTCATATATTGATTTTTTGCTTGCTTTTCATGCTTTTTTTGTCCCCGTTAAGCACACTGAATGACCTTTGTGTACGATGACGACCTATATAAGTAAATATGCTTTACCTTTGTAGAAGCGTAGATCTCCAGGAGGAAGGCTGGTTTATCTAACATACCATCATTTCTCTAGACTTCATCTAACACACCATAATGTACCACATGTGAAGAACACCTCTCATTAGGGTTGGTGACCACTGAGCCAGGGTTTATTCCTGATTTGCTCTTTTCTTCTAAAGGTCCTTTAAGAGCAACAAAAAGATCAACCAAAGAGGAAGATGGAATTCTTTTAGTCAAAAGTGCATTTTTCATAGCATCTCGTGCATCCATATTATTCATGCTTTCATAACTTCTCTTCTTGACTATCATAATGTTCTTTTTCCTGGTCTCCCAACAAAAAAAAAAACATTGCTCAGTTTCAGTATGTACAAAAGCCTTTAAAAAAGGTTTAGTGAATCTGTTTGAGGAGGAGAAGCATCAAACTGTGCTGGATACTGGCGCTCCAGGACCGGAGTTTGATACCCCTGTTTTATAGTATTCAGTTTAAGCTGTTTCTCATTACATTGCCTTCTACAGACCGTGTGATTTCATATGAGATCATTACAAATCACACTGTGCGAAACTGATCCAATAAACCTGGGTACAACATGCTGATGTATGAAGGGGTTTATGAAAGTGTGTAGATGTACGATGGTGATGTCTATTGAATCGCAAACTACGATGCAAGTTAGTATAGAAGAACAAAACGTCATCAGCAGCGCTAGTTAACAGAACAAGATGACCTGTGCTCTGGCAATCGTGGCTTTAGTGTGTGTGGAGAAAAATGAAAAGAACAGGTGGCGTCCCACAAACCGGTATTCCCTCGTTTTGCCTCCATGCTGTTTGAATTTTGTGTGCTATGTCACGCTGATAAATATGCCATTTCATGCCGCGATTTGATTATGTGGTCAGCAGACGTAGGCCTAAGCAGCACACACTGTGAGATGGTCATCCTAAATTTCTGACATAGTCAGAAAAGAATTGCAAGCTGTCTTTTGTCGCCGTGATGAAGGCCGTCTTGGAATCTCCCTCACAGTACAATGTAGGACCACCACTTAGGAGCCATGACCAAAGAAACCATTATGATTGTTTCACAGTTGTCATCTTTCGCCTAAAAATGTGTGATGTTTACAGAGCATAAAGCCCTCTGTGGTTCTGCCCCCTGCTACCTCGCAGAACCACTTCACTCATTTACTCCTACCTGTTCTTGACATTTGTCTGCTACTGGGTTGCTTAAAGTCCCCAAATTGTGGTGGTAGATCTTTTTTTGTTGCTGTGGCTTCCAAACTATGTAATTCCCTGCCTCAGAATATTTGCATTGCTTCTGCTTTTCTTTTATTAATATGTATCTTTTCTTTCAGTGCTTTGCCTCTTCTCCTAACTCTTGATTTCTGCTTTCTAGCACATTTTTCTTGTAATTTGGACTGTTTAATCTTGTTGTCCACTACTGTCTGTTAAAGGCTGTTTCTTGTTCTATGTCTCAACTATTTGTAAAGTGACCTGAGTTTGAGAAAGGCACTATGCAATTTGCATCAGGAATCACACTAGTATTCTTTGTAAGTTTTATTTTTATTCTATTTATGGCTAGAATTTGATGCCTGTTCTCCTCCTACTGGCATGGTTCCAGTGCCAAAATGTCCATTAATATGCAGTGTAGTGAGCATGTATTCAGACTTTTGATTGGTTGCTTGCACCACCACTCCCTACTCTTAGCTCAACCTTCAAGACACAAGACAACCTTCATTAAGAATTGGCATTTATCCCAAATATCGGGCTGC
>JBBPCX010000018.1:15406290-15423850 GCA_037974365.1 Hydrocynus forskahlii | reverse complement strand
GTTGTGGACTACTTGAGCACTGATGTACGTCGCTCTGGATAAGAGCGTCAGCTAAATGCCGTAAATGTAAATGTAAAAATAATAAGAAGAAAGTGATTGAAAGTTTTTATAGAATGTGTTGCAAGTCCTTGAATCTGAAGTTAGCTTGATAAACAAAAGTTTCCAGTAAGACTGAAAAAAGTATACGGAAGTGCAGATAGCCAGTCAAAGTGGGCGTTTTTTTCCCTCTATTTCTCTTCTTGGTTTTATCAGTTTTATGCTCTGGTTACCTGTCTGTAAGGTGTCCTTGACTGCCTTGACATAAAATGAATAATAATAAAAATAACAAGCAGAAAGAGCTGGAAAGTGTTTGTAGAATTTGTTGCAAGACCTTAAATCTGAAGTAACCTTGATAAACAAAAGACTGTTTCCTATAAGAAAATATGTTTGGAAGTGCAGACAGCAAATCAAAAGGCACTTTTCCATAGGCCTTTATGCCTTTTTAAACCATGCTTTATCTAAACAATACCGTGATGGTACGGAAGGCGAGTCACGCTTTGATTTTCCAGTGTATCTCAGTCTTTTAACGGTGTTTCTGACTCATTTCTCTCCCCACAGTTTACGGCCGGTCGTTGTCCCAAAACCTAACCCAGCTAACTTGTTAATGATCTGTCCTTTATGTTTCTCACAGCATTAAAGACATGACAGTTTGATAGTGTCAGAGAAAACTCCCATTGAAATGTATCCTCAGCCCAAACAGACAGTACTGCTTGTACTTCTTCACCTTCCCAGTTAGTTTGTATCGCCATTGTTTTTCATATTGTGCGGATAGTTAAAAAAAACAAAACAAACAAAACAATGGCCTCTGTCCATTTTGTGATGACATTTTTATCAGTCAGAAAGCACTGATGCAGACATCTCAGCTACAGCCCGCCTTTGAGCTGCTCGGGTTCAGGTAGCTTTATTTTTAATGGGAAAACATGACATGGTACAGTTCCTTGTGCCAGTGGAAAAGATCATAAAAGTTAACCTGATCCAGATGGAGCTAAAACATGCCTTAGAAATGAAGATACTGTGGATAAATTAATGTTAAAAGAAGGAGGAGAAACCAGTCTGCCAATCCCAGTTATAAAACCTGCTACTAACCAGTAATGGCGATCTTGGCTGACCATTTGGATGTTCCCTCCAGGACAGCTTGCTTGGCGCTCTTCAGGTGGCTGGTGAAGTCCTCCTTAGTGAGCTGGAACATGTCCTGGATGACTTCAAACACCTCTGGACGGTTCTTCTCCCGGATCTTCATTCGCTCCCTCATGGCCATGATGATGTTTTGGGTCTTGTCCTCTGCGCCGTGCTTGGAGCTCTTCTCCACTGCACCTGCAAAAGAAATGTTTTTGATAATTAATGATCAAGATTTTCTAGGATCTACATTCATTAGAAACTTTTCCCTTGTGTCTCCACCTGTGTTTATTAGAAACACCTTGTGTGTTCACCCAGTGGCCATTTTATTAGAAACACTTCCATTGTGTCTCCACTCACTGGCCACTTTGTTAGTAACACCTTGTGTTTCCACTCAGTGACCAAGCTGGCCTCTGGCGAGGGTCTAGAGACTAACACACACTACACCTCAACAGATTCACCAGCAAGGGAATGTTTCTCATAAAGTGGCCAGTTGTGTATGGACAGTGTTGAATTAGGATGGATTTTACTTCCTTATAGTGGTATACTGGCTGATCTGTGTAGTGTAACTGCATAGACACACACACACACACACGCACACACACACACACACACACACACCCCTGGAGCACAAACGACATAAACCGGGCAGACAGACTTGTCTCGTATTTCTGTCTTTAAAAGCTTTTATTGTTCATTTATTTTTGTGAAATGACTGTCATCCATCATTTTTGTAACTTGAGTCATCACCTATTATTCTGCTTACTGTGTTTAGAGAACGAGAAAAAAGGACATATAGTTCTGTGCAAAAGTCTTGAGCCCAAACCCCTCATTTCTGTTTTGCTTTGAATCACCATATTGGTCAAACTGTCCTGTCTTTAGCATATTGAGTAGGTTCAATGAAATGAATGGGAACAAATGTTTTAACTGTGACAGGCTGCAAAGTGCCTAAAGATACAAGGTGCCATTCCTCTGAAACTGGTCAGGTTCAGGGACTGGACTGAAAATGAGTCTTTGAATTTTTGAAAGTCCTTCAGGAAGCCTGGAGAACTGTTCCTCAAGACTACATCACAAATATAAAAAGGTCTTTGGAAGCAAAATAGAAACAAATGAGGGGTGCAAGACTTTTGCATGGTAGTTTAGTTGCTATAGTCAATCAAAATGCATAGAAAGCTCATTTAAAAGTGCACTAGTCTACATTTATATAGTCTGTAGTCTATTTTCTGTAGTCAGTTGTGTCTAATCATATTTGTTTGATCTGTCTAAACACTGATGAAAGATTAGCCCCAAATATAGAGTACTTATAAAGTACCTACATTTATAGTTATTTTATAGTGGATTTGGGAGACTACTGACTCCTAGTTTTAGCGGCATTAGCCTTAAAACTAGCCTAAACTAAACTAAAGAAGCTAAATTCAGACACTTGAGTTGTGCCTGCTGATTGACACATCTGGGGTGAATGGGGAAAAATCTATGTAAAGTTTTTTTTTTGGATAAATTTGAATTTGAAAGAACTACTACAGTCACTAAAGCACCTTCTGTTGCTCCGCTTGACGCCACTGTACACACAGGCTAATGCTAGCATACTGTTTTACTCTCTGAGTCATACACACACTCCAACACACACAGTTTATCTTGCTCACTGACTCACACACACATTCACTCACATGCATTCTGACGCTCACGCATGAGTACAATCCCTCGCTCGCTCAATCACACACACGCACACACACGCATACACACATGCACTCTTTGGCTATGATGATTTACTTTGACGGCTCGTCCTATAAATCTCGCTGAATAAAGACCCATTTGCCGCTCTGGCAGGAGGCCACATTTGTGAGGGTCACTTCAAAAGGAAGCTCCACAAAAGGCAATAATACATGTCACCCTCACAACAGCGTTATTATAGGCCATAATACAGCCTTTTTTAGAGAGCTGGTAGCAGTAACATCGCTTTAAACAAGAAAAACAGAGACTTTCTAATGCTGGGAGCTTGATTTCCACCCAGAAACAGCTTTTTCAGCTCATCCAAACGTGTACAGTACTGTGCAAAAACTGTTTAGATGAGCGGTGACTATTTCATATACACATTAATATTACTGAATATATTAAATGGAACTGAAAAGAATAAAAACAAATGATATGTTCAGTATATCAGTGTTTTTCAGTGTACTTTTTTAGAAACAAAACAAAGCTTGATACTTTTTATTACTTTCTTGTTTGTTTGTATTTATTCTGATGTTAACTTTGCATGCAGAGAGACATTTTACATTATCACATACTAAGAAAGATTCACGCAATTTGCATAGACTTTTGCACAGTACTGTACATCAATAATATACTGTGTCTGTCTGTACATTGTTTGTGAATATTTTTTGATCGTCTCACAAGATCAGACATGACTACTGGGGACTCCAGATGTTTTTTCTCCATAAGACCTTTTTGGACTTGTCTTAGACTAACTGGTGTTCATGCTTGGTCTCACCAAATATCCTAGTTGGTCTTTTCCAAGTTTGGTTTCCACGAATAAATGCTTCAAGAAAATGAAAGCACCTGCTATGATCAACGATACAAACATCTCTCCCCAGTCGACAAAATGGAAACAGTTGCAAAGGTTTCATTGACTAACTTGTTTAGAAAATGCGCACTGGTTTAACTAGGTTAAAATCCATTCAGAACAAGCACAGCCACTTGCTGCCTTGTAACCAATCACATTACTGCGGTCACCAACGCATCCATATGTAGGAATGGATCCATCCTCATTATTTTCACTTTGGCCAAAGACATGATGTTGACAAACCAAGTGAATCAAGTAAAGCTCATTTGAACTCAGACTCAACTTGAACTTGATGTTCTTGAATTAGACTTGAACCTCCTTGGACTCGAACTTCTTTGCACTTGGTCTTGACTAGTCCTGGTTTTGGACTTAACTACAGAACGAACAGGCGTTTCTGGAAATGTTTGTGCTTCCTGTTATTGCAGACTATTACAACGAAAAGGATTCGAAAGTTTGACATGAATTACTTACAGACACTGGTTTTAGTCTGTTTTACACTGTTTTTATTTGTTGAAATCAGGTTTTATGCAGATTTTATTTTAGTTCTAATATATAAATTCCTAGCAGCCCTGGTGAGTTGTGGAGAGGAGGTGCTTTCAAAGCACGCCAACACACTGCCACTCAGCATCCGGACTGAAGCAACAAACCGCTTCTCCTCGCAAAGTTAGACCTGCCTCTTATCTCAACTGATTAGGGATGACACATTTCTGCTCGTAGACTTGTAGCCGAGAGAGAAAATCCAAATAAGTAAACAAGATTATACTTATTCGGATGTTTGCTTTCTGACAAGTGGCCATGACTGAACCAGCTCCTCCATCATCAGCTAAGATCTAACGGCAGGAGGTCCTGCTGATTTGTGCATCTTTCTGTTTTCAAATAGCAGACAAGGGGCATGTTTTATAAAGACTTATGCCATGTGTGGTTAGATCCTTGACGAGAATGGATGTTGGTAGATTCTGACAGCCCTCATTTTCTTGGCACAGTAAAGTGATGAGAATTAGACATGCCATTTCTAGTGTCAAACCCAGAGAGGCCATAATATACACTCACTGGTCTCTTTATCAGAAACCCCTATATTGTTTATCCACTTGGGGACGTCTTTATTTGAAGCCTCTACCTCATTCTTACTGTCTATGTTTTTTGTTTTTCGTATATCTTTCTGTCATCTCAGTATTTTTCAGAGATTCCACTCCCACTTTTTGCATTGGTTTCTTTTCTTCTTTTTCTTATTCTCATTCTTTCTTTCTTTCTTTTGTATTTTCTATATTTAAATCAGTAGATAAATAATTCTATTGGTGTTCTTTGAGGCAGATATTATTTGGGTAGAATTTTACTGAAAGCACTGACACCACCAGCCCATGAAATCCAGTTCAGTATTAACGTGATGCACTAATGGGAACGGATTTCCTTGTATTTGGTCAGGTGAATGTGAAAGGTGTATGTCAGAGACTGAACTTACGTTGGAGACAGTCTGCGTTCAGCAGGTCTTGGCACTTCTCATGACATTTGACCCCGCATTCTGTGCAGCGCATGCCCTGCCGAGCAATTCCCCACAGTAGCCCCTCGCACTCGTGGCAGTATGTGGGAGCTGTCGCTGTCCATACTTCAAAATTATGGGGCGTGGTGGAAGAGATGGGATAGATCAAAGCCTGTAGAGTCTTCCTCAGGACCTGCAGTTTCTACAGATAGAGGGAGAGAGAGAGAGAGCTTAAAAACCTGAAAAACTTTCCTTGTATGTTAATGTACAATGATGTTGGACCAAACTGCCCAGATGCGGTTGGCTTCGCGCTGAGTGACTGGGGTAGGGTCATTTAACCCTTCCAAAGAGATAATAAAGAGGACCAAATTTAGCAGAAAGCAGTCTGTTTGTAGATACAGTGGGTTTGAGACATGAAATGAAAGACTGCATTTTATCAGTTGCATCTATAACGACCCTTTGCTAATGAGATATGACACACACACACAGCAGCCATGTCAGCCTCAAAATTAATTTTTATCTCAATACAAACAATCAGCACATGAGTAACTGCAACTACTATATGGGCCCTTTGATTTATTAAAACGCTTTGCAATGTGTAGCAGTAAAATCGAAATACTGATATTTTGGCCATATTGTCCAAAAGACTGTGCACTACTGATCAAATGTGGAGAAAATAAGTATAAACTCCTTATTTTGCACATTTTAGAGCACAAGTTGTTGAATTTAATACAGTGGAGAAAAAAAGATATGCCACATTTCATACTGTGTTTCATTTTTTAGCCAATATGTAGAACAAAACTAATTTAAAGTGTATTTTAAGTCTAACTGAAGCAGTATAAATGGTTAAGGAAAACTGGTGCTGAACTCTACAATTCATTCTAAAACAGTGGCGTATTTAAATAGTAGATGCCGGATTGGATCAATGGAAGAACAGGAGCGGTGCTCTGCTCATCAGCAACACACATTTTTTGAGCAAACCATTTGTCGTGACTCTCCTCCCTCATTATATATATATACAGGAAACTCAGGACAGTTTCCATCCTAATTTCTCCAAAAAAATCACAATAAAGTGACTGCTGAATCTTCTCATGTCTTTTCATGTGGCATCTTAAATTTTTGCACCAAATAATGGAGAGTGTGATCAACAAGAGTATCAATAAGTATTAGTATTGAAAAGCAGTGCCATCTTGATATCAATATTGGTACAGTCCTAATGGTGTCCATTCTTATGTTTGGCAGGTCATAAATTTAAACCTTTTGTTTTCAACCCAAAATAAAAGTTGATATTAAAGAATGACTAAAGACTGGCCGAGTTTCAATAAGCATGAGGAATTCAGGTCTATGAGAAACAGGTTGGACAAAGAAGAGTCTACTTTTGAGTTTTCCTTTTTTCTGGGTTTGTTCTAGTGATAATGATGATCATAAAGGAAGGTCTATAGATGATTTTCTCAGATTCAGTTCTCTTTCGCTCTCTCTCTCTCCCTCGAAAGTGACTGTAAAACACACGCACTGAGCAGAGTCATGTGACCTTGGGGGTGGAGAAAAGCTGTCGCCATTTTTAGCATCTTCACAGAAGAGAGGCAAAACGTCCAACATAAACCTGACTGTTTACATGAGAGAGAGAGTGAGAGAGAGAGAGAGAGAGAGAGAGAGAGAGAGAGAGAGAATGAGAGGAAGCAGAGAGTAAAAGAATGCAGGTGAGAAAAACTGAAGGGAAGAGAAAGACAGAAAAAGGAGACTGAAAGAGAAACAAAAAAGGTAAAGAGAAAGACGCGCAGAAAAGGAGGAGTGAGCAAGTGAGAGACTGAGAGAAAATGATGGGAGAGAAAGAGAGAGAAGGGGACACACAGCGATGGAGTGAATGAGAGAATGCAGAAAGTTAAAAAGGCAGAGTGAAAGAAGCTCTCTGAAGTGCTGTGAGACAGAGCTAAAATTTTTCCTGTCCCAACTGGCCTATAACTGTGGCTGTGGTTTTTAGTCTCAGCTTTCGCTAAGGGGATCTCTCTCTCTCTTTCTCTCGCTGCCTTTCTCTCTCTCCCTCTCTCTTGTGAGTGTACTGGATACCACTCCAACATCTGTTCAGCCTACTTACAAATTGCTGCTGTAAACTTACTGTCTGCAGTCTGTTTACTGTACAAAAAGTTAGGGGGACTCAGAGGTACATCTCCTTATTCGCAGCCTGAACCTGAACCTCTAGCTTCATATTAAACCACAGGCAGCACTTATAGATTCCATATGCTGTTCATTCAAGACCAACCTTCAGATGTTCAGGAGCGACTTATTTTGTATTTGTGCTTGACTGACTGGACTGAAGTTACGGGTTAATATTTGTAGGAGCAAGTTTACTGCTAGAATTCTCTGAGTGGTTCTAGAACTCTGTGTGATCCAACAGTTCTCACTGTGGTTTTAGAATCATCAGCATACTTCTAGAATTCTCAGTGTGGTTCTACAGTTCTCAGAGTAGTTCTAGAACTTTCATGGTGGTCCTACAATTTTCACCGTGACTCCAGAATTCTTAGTATGATTCTGCAGTTCTCAGTGTGGTTCAAGTGTTCTCAGTGTGGTTCTACAGTTGTCAGTGTATTTATACATTTGTTAGTGTGGCTCTAGAATCATCTGTGTGGCTCTAGAGTTTACAGTGTAGTTCTGGAGTTGTGTGTGTCCAATCCAAATTAACAACCATCCGATCCAAACCAACTCGAAAAATCTAAAAACCTTCATCAGCAGGAGCTTCCTCAGGTTCGGTTCACTTTAAGAAATTACTTTACATCACATCATTGAACTTATTTATTCATCTGATTCATCAGACAGCGATCAATTAATGCCGAGAGCGAGGAATGGAGGTCAGCAGAGAAAAGGAGTAATTCTCCCTTCATTGATTAAAGCATTCTCATCCCTCTCTTGCTCCACCGCAGGAACCGAAGTGCTGCGCTATAATTAAAAGTGGAAACATCGAAGCCTCAGAAATCACAGCTCAGAACTGAAACCCCTCACAGCCTTCAGAAACACGAGAGCGGTGAGTGCAGGTTGTGGAGGCATTAAAGTGCTTTCACAGTTGTCAAATTTGGCTTTAAATGAAGTGTACTGAGGCCTCATCGTTTTCTCTTTATATAAGAAGTAGTCGATTTTAAATGGAAGGGGAAACACTGGCTTGTGACTCGTTTGGTCAATACCCATACTTGCTTTTTATAAATATCACTTAGATCCACACTCCATGGATTTGCTAACTTGTTTCCCATCACTCAGAATATGACGCACAGTTCTGTGCAAAAGTCTTGAGCCCCCTCCATTCTTTATATTTTGCACTGAATCACCTTGTTGTTGCAAAAATACTGTTTTATTCCTTATTTTATCTTTGGCATGTAGATTCAAATTAAATGAAAAAAAAGGGAACAAATGTTTTACTGTGACAGGCTGCAAAGTACCTGAAGATATAAGGAACCTAGATAAAGGAGTTCCAACCACTCAGCATTCAGCACCACCAGTATACTGATCACCGCCTGATCATCTGGAATCATCTGCACCTGTTTCTTCAGGAACTTTAGATGGTCTTTGTTCTGCTTGAATGATTCACACGTAGGTCACTGTGTGGCTTACCAAACAGAAAACATTCCTCTGAAACTGGTCAGATTTAGGGACTGGACTGAAAATGAGAGGCTTTGAAAGTCCTCCAGGAAGCCTGGAGAACTGTTCCTCAAAACTATACTAAAATCTGGCATTTTGGAAGCAAAACATGAAGAAATGAAGGATGACTTTATTAAGGTCAAAAAGTTGCCTACAGCTAATTTTCCATTGCAGGTCCATGAATGTGTGATTGCAGTTCTAACAGGCCAAATGACTATAAATGCTTGCGTGTGATGGAAAATCATCAGACTGTGATTATATGATCGCTCCAGTGAGTGTATCCCTCAATGTGTGTGTGAGGGGTCTTTATGCACAGCACAGAACATTAGTGACACACAGACAGTCCCCATTAGCATAGATTGATATGCATTGATATATATATCAATGTGTGTGTGTTTGTGTGTGTGTGTGTGTTTGTGTGTCTCTATGTGTGTGTGTGTGTGTGTGTGTGTGTTTAAAACACTTACTAGATCCTCGTTGTTCAGGGTTGATCTGGTCACCAGCGCGAACGAAATGCCTGCCTTTCGAGCAGCCAAAGTCTACAGAGAGAAACAAACACACATCTAGTCACATGACAGCTACACCACCCATCTACACTACAAGTCAAAAGCTTTCACACACCACAGGTTTATACCACTTATCCATTTATTTCATAAACTGCAGCTTTTTATTCTCCTTAAACATTGAAAAACATGTTAAGTGACCAAATATAAATAAAAATGTCAAATTAAAACAAGTTTCCTTTATAGAATGAAATAATCTGTAACAGTGTATGTGTGACATCCTATTAACTGGTTGTGTGGTGATTCAGAATCAAATTCTAGACTGGCCTTTAGCACCCGTGAACTGTTTCATCACTTAACAGCTCATTAAACATGTCAGTAGGTCATTTTCTGACTAATAAAGGTCCTCAAATGGTGAACATACTGTAAATTTATTAGCAAAGAATATTGAGTGTAATTTTAGTAAATATTAAGTAACATGCAAATGTAGAGAATCTGTGAGTGCAAAAATATTTGACTGGTAGTGTATGGTCTCATCTCACATTAGCCCCAGATCCTCTAACATCCCGCTGACCATAAACACCACATAAACTTAATTTAGGCTTCATGATGGACACCCATGGGTGCCAGAACCATTACAGCATTATAGCATAATACCATGTGGACACACTACTGTTTTAACTGTGAGGGGACTTTGGTCCATTTATGTGTTATAGATTGTGGGCCGGACTCTTACATTTATTTATTTTTTTTACAGTTCTCAGTGTTCTAAACTTTTCTGTGGTTCTGTGGTTCGAGTAGTCAGCCTAGTTTTTAGATTTCTAAGTATGGTTCTAGAATTATAGAATGTTGCTAAGCAACAGCAGAGTAATGTCTGTCAATCAGCTGTACTTTAGAGGAGCACATCGCTGCTAGCAGAAGTAAAATGGGAAGGTGTAATTCTGTTGTAATTTCAAGCCATGGGTTTGACAGTGACCTGGCACATCACAGCTATCACCCAAAGCCTCTCATTCTTTGATCTGATAGATCAGTGACCCAGCAAACAACTGAAAGATGTCCAGATTTTGTCTGCATTTCATATGAGAACAGTCAAATCAGGTGTATGGACATTCCTATTGTTGACTCCTGTTCAAATATTTATTTACACATTCACACACATTTACAAATATGTTTTCATCAAAAGATATCATTAAATGTTAATTATGGCTAATCAGAGTGAGTCCTTCAAAGGACAGTACTATTTATTTGAAGTTCTATTTATTTGAAGTTTTCTTTGGTTTCTCTAACTTTTCTTAGTCAAACTTTGAAACCATTTTGTAATTCAGGGTAAATTAGCAATTAGTACAAAAGGAAATTAGCATAGAGGAGCATAAGCAAAAAAAGAGGACTCACCAAAGCCTTTGTTGATCAGAGATGGGTAGGTGGTGGGAAGAAAAGGAGAAAGAAAACTCGATTAGAGAGCAACAGTGAGAAATCAGAGAAACAAAGCAGTCCAGGCTGAGCTCTGTAGCGCTTTAGTGCATCTGCAGCTTCATCTACAGCCATGCCAGCTCTCAGAACCTCACAGGTTCCTCAACAGAACAACCTCTGAAGAAGCTCCTCTGAAACAGTCCTTCAAGAGATTTACTACCCTCATGCATTACAGATCAAACTTCACTCATGCTTCTCTTTTTTTAATTAGTTTTTGTTTGTGTAGAAAATCTCATTAATAATAAGCATAAAGTTTCTGCTGCCTGTCACTTCTGCACATTTTACAAACAGATGACGGCACAAAGCACAGTTTCACTGAGAGGCACACTGAACACCAGATTAATATAAATATATGAACATGGACTAGGGAGAGAGAGACAGAGAGAGAGAGAGAGAGAGAGAGAGAGAGAGAGAGAGAGAGAGAGAAAGGAAGAGAGAGGGTAATAGAGAGAGATAGAAAGATGCAGAAAGAACAAATCACTGAAAACAAATGCAGAGAGAGAGAAAAAAAAGTAGAGAGAGAGATAGTGGGCAGAAAAGGAGAGAGACAGCGAGTGAGAAAGAAAAAATATGAGAAAGGTAAAGACTGTTGACAGATAGGATGACGAGAGATAGAGAGAGAGAGAGAGAGCAAAAGAGAGAACCAATTAATTGCAGTAAGAAAAGAAAGAAAGAGTGAAAGCTGGGAAAGGTTAAAAAGGCAGATAGTGGGATAAAGAGTAAGAGAGAGAACAAATCAAAGAGAAAAAAACTGAGAATAAAGATAGGACAGAAAATGAGAGATGGAGAGAGAGAAAGGGTTGGTGACTGAGACAACAAACCAACAGTGCAGAAATTAAGGAAAAAAGAGAGTAAAGAAAAAAGTTACAGACAGAGAGAGAGAGACAGAGAGACAGAGATGAAAAAAGAGAGAGGAAGAAGCGTAAAGAGATAGAAACAGACAAAGAGAGAATTAGACAGTGTGAGGGCAAGAGGAGAAAAAGAGAGAGAAGAAAAAGAACAAATCAAAGAGAAATTTAAGATAACAGAGCAGAGAAAGTGAGTAGGAGAAACAGAGATATAGAAATTGAGAGCAAGATAGAGAGCAAGACATAACTTGAGAGAGATAGAGATAGATACACTATATGGACAAAAGTATTGGGATGCCTGTCCATTACAACTACAGGGACTTTAAAGTACAAAGCCTTTAATATAGAGTTGGTCCCTTTGCAGCTGTAACAGCCTCCACTCTTCTTGTAAGTCTATCCACTAGATTTTGGAGTGTTTCTGATAAACAGGTGTGTCCCAATACTGTTGTCCATACATATATGAGAGAGAGAGTGTTTGTATGTGTGTGTGTGTGTGTGAGAGAGAGAGAAATAGAGAGTTAGAGATAGAGAGGGAAATAGTACATGAGAGGGAGAGAGAAGTAGAGAGAGTATAAGAGAGAGAGAGAGAGACAGAAAGAGACAGAGAGAGAGAGAGACAGAGAGAGAGAGAGAGAGAGAGAGAGAGAGAGAGAGAAAGACAGAGAGAGCGTAGAAGACAGCACTGGACAGTATTTGCCCGGTCTTTACCATCCTGCGTCTGGACTGTGATCCAATTGTGGTAAAGACGTGTGGGTCTGTAAAGGCACCCGAAAGCGAGGGGCGAGGTGGGGTGAGGGGGGGTTCCGACCTGTACATGAACTCTGCTTGTTTATGTAAGTTTTTTCTTTTTACAGAGAAAACAGCAGCATGCACTGGAGCGGCTGAGGGTTGCTGCAGGCAATGCAATGGACGATGCGTCGCATTAAACGGCTACAGCAGCTTTGAGGGGTGCAAGGCAACCTTTTTTTTTTTTTACTTTATCTTTTTCCTTTTTTTAATGGGATATTCAGTCCAACTCTAAGCTCGGCCCGAGTGAAGGACCTTTGCCCTGAAGCAATCGTACAGCTACCAGTGGGGACAGAGACAGAGGAGAAAGGCATGATGGGAGACCGACTTCATCCGCACGGTAAAAGGCTTTTCTGCCGCAGCGCCACTTTTACACGATTTTAGAAAACGCACATTAAAATCAGAGAGTCAATGAAGTCCTCGGATATATTTTTGGGTAGAGTTGTCAACATTTCACACTTTGTCTTGGTCACTTCACTGTTTGTTTGATTTTGCACTTCAATCGCCGAACATTCCTAAAGAGGACTTTATACTTTTCTCTTTTTTTATGACTGGCATGGAAATCTGACAACCCACTGAAAAATATCCCCCATAATAAATATGGGAATGGCACGTAGAAAACACGCAAAAATAAATGAATAAATAAATAAATTCCCAAAAGACAACGGAACATTAACCCATACTCACCAAGACAATGTTGGTTTTTGTTTTGTTTGTTTGTTTTTTTCAATTTCATGCAAGATATGGACAAATACAGCATCAATCTTTTTTGTCCTCTCATGCTGAATTAGACATTTGCAGAAAACTGAATTGAGAAAAGAGCAATCATGTACAACCAAAATAAAGAAAAATAAATAAATAACAGAAAGACAAATGTTTAAAAAAAAGTCCCAAAAAGGACACAAAACATCTGTTACAACTTTATAATTGCTGTCGATGGTCCTAAACGACATGAACAGAAATGTGAACACACAGCAAAACCAGGGAGATGCTTTCAAAACACACATTCACTTTCCACGATCTCATGAAAGCTCCAGTTTGTGGAGAAGAAAATTAGAATAAGAGCCCACATTACTATGCAAAAGTCTTCTCAGTGTGTGATAAAGTGTCTTTCTGCTAGCAAAGTTAACATTAGAATAAATGTAAACAAACAAGAAAGCAGAAAAAAGTATCAAGATTTTATTTATAAAAAGTATGAAGATTGTTTTATTAAAACGTAATTGATATTTTGTCAGCAGGTAATAAGAACACAGGTTTGGTTCCAGACTGATATGCTGTACATAAAACTGCTCATCTACACGGTCTTTAAATATTACGACGGCAGGGGCCCAAGACTTTTGCACAGTACTGCACATCTATGCAACTGCGACGTCCCAAAACCAGCCTAATCTGCTCAAAGATTCCTGATGTGTCCTCATTTTAACCAACCCTCTAGCCTTCATGTTATGTTCAAATATACTGACATTTTTATGCTTGGGATCAGTTTGATTCCAGCAATTAAAAACCTCCATGAAGAAATTGCTACTCAAGTTTATGCATCAGATACTTTATGTTTCCTTGTTCACCATCAACACTACAGGCCGGAATGTGGGGCCCAACATCAGATTTGAAAAAAAAAAAAAGTGATATGCCGCACTTTCAAAATTTTATTTTAAGAAAACATTAGAAATACTTTAAACAAATGTAACTGACTGGATTTTAAAGTGTAACAATATACACTATAGGTGCAGTTTAACGGATGTGAAAGTTTACGTACAACTGTCATCAAAATAACCCCTTTGACTTTATCACAGCAGCACAGACTCACCACATCCTTTCCAGCAATTTTCGGAAATAATTTTGCCCAAACCCTCCCTGCACCTTTTCAAGTTCTGTCTTATTACCAACTTGTGGGTCCAGCTCATCCCTGCAGCTCAACAGGAGAAAGATCTGGAGACCTGGGGGCCAAGACATAATTTTCACAACTTTCTGCTTTTCTTTGCACTGGATATAACTTTGGCACAGTTTTCAAGAATGCTTGGGATTATCACCTTGTGGAAGAACAAAATTTTGTCCAGTGGTGCGTAAACCAGAAGAAACTGTGTGATGTTGAAGAATCCAGTGATCAACACAAGGTGAAGGTCAGTCACTAAAGACAGACCTGATATGTCTCTTCAGAAAACAACAGTAAGAGTCTTTGTGTGACCACAGAATATAAAACATTAAAAACCATCCAGTCACATTTGTTTTTAGCATGTCTAAGGTTTTGTTGTAATTTTACATTTTGAAAGAACAGCATACCTTTTTTTTTTTTTTTTAATTCGGGTGGGCCCAAACTTCTGGCCTGTAGTGTAAGTGCTTTCAGTAACATTGTTTTGTATTACACTCTCATTCAAAACACCTAAAACAATCTGTGCAAAAGGTTATACAACACCAGTCAAATGATTTTCAACAACCACAGGTTTTTACCGCTGTATTTGTAATCAGCTGCAGGTTTTTGTTAAACATTGGAAAGTTGTAGAGTGAACTATAAATAAAAATGTCAAATAAACCAAGTTTCCTTTATAAGATGAAAGAATCTGTAACAGTGCGTGTCTGACTCCTATTAAGTGGTTGCGTTTTGGTACAGAGTCAAATTCTATACTGTCCTTTAACAGTAATTGCACTCTTTGACGGCTTAATTGCACTCTTTTGATAGCTTAATTAAATATCTAACGCTTGCCTGGTGATCCATTATAATTATTTTAGGTGTTTTTTGTAGGTCTTTTGTGGACACAAAACTTTTCTGGCTAATAAAGAACTCATATGACACTGTAGCAAAGAATACTGAGTGTATTTTTAGTAAATGTTAGGTAACATGCAAACGTAGAAAATCTCAGTGTGTGTTAAAACATTTGACTAGTAGTGGATGTTTTATAAAACAGCTAAAACTATCCCCGCTGTCAAACTGACTGCAGAGAACACACGTGTACAAAATGTGCGCAAAACATTTTAATTTCATTAAATTTTGCGCTTACTCAGGAAAGTTAATTATATAGACGCTGAATGGATTCAAATTGACCCTGAACATAAAAGGAACGCTAGAACAGACCTTGGTGGGTGTTTTGCTGTTTACTTTTTTCATATTGTACAGTTATGATAGTCCACCACACTGTTAAGCACAGCATTTCTGCGGCAGCAGCATTGATGAACCTTATTAATAATGTTAGTTAGTACTGCAATATTTGCTGTAGAATAGTCTGTATGTTCAGCTTGAAAA
Source organism: Hydrocynus forskahlii (assembly GCA_037974365.1). Taxonomy (NCBI): domain Eukaryota; kingdom Metazoa; phylum Chordata; class Actinopteri; order Characiformes; family Alestidae; genus Hydrocynus; species Hydrocynus forskahlii. The sequence goes on along the minus strand of JBBPCX010000018.1, from coordinate 15,408,186 downwards.
AAATATTTTAATCCTTTATTCTGGGCAAATAAATACTCAATGTTTTGTTTTAAAGTGCTCGTTTTGATGTACAATTTCAGAATGAGCTACAAGTTATGAGGATTACCTATTTATTTATTTGGCCACATGAAAAAAATTCAGTTAGCCAGCTTGCCAACTACATGAACTAAGTTTGAATATTTCTTGTTAAAGGAGTAGAAGCATTTAAAATAGTTTAGTATTTTTAAAAGATATACTGTACACGCACATATATATATATATACACGTATATATACACACATATAAATATATATATATATATATATATATATATATATATATATTTCCTGTTCAGTCTGTGGACATATGTCCATCAAAATGTGCAAAATTAATGGAAACATCCTCATCAGTGAAACATTTTCTAAGCAACATGAACTGTCTTGAGGTTAAATCAAGAAATGGATTAATGGATTCCAAATTAAGACTTTTTACAGCACTCTACTGAGGATATTTCAATTCCTTTTTCACATTTTATAGGAAAAACTGCCGATGTCATCATCTATAAACTGCTATAAGCGATTATTAACAGTGTTAAAATTCAAATTTTGTCCCTAAATGTATAGTGTAAACTAATTTTGTTTCATTATGTTCTTGATTCTTCATGATTCTTGGTTCGTTGAGTGAGTTTTGTAACATGATACTAGAGCATGGCCCAGTTTAGTATACACATTTCCCTCTCCAAAACAGGAAGACATTAATATAGGTGTGAAATTAAACCCATTATATGATCAACTTTTTTTTATCATTATGGCATGTTTTAGTTCAATATTAGCACTTTTCCACTGACATTAGAAACCATGCTGTACTGCGACCAAATGCTTTTTACAAATAAAGCCACCCAAACCTGACCTGCTTGATGGCAGTGCTGAAATCAGGTCGCAACCGGGCTGCCTGCATCACTGCTTTCTGATTGGTCGAAATGTTGTCACCAGGACACGGAAAAAAGGCCATTGTTTTTTTACTGTCCGTACAAAAGAACAATGGACACTAAATAACAGCTGGGAAGTTGATGAAGTACAAGCATGACTGTCTGTTTGGGCTGAAGATAAATTTCAGTGGGAGTTTTCTATGACGCTAACAAATTCACTTTAACTCTGTGAGAAACCCGAAGGTGTTCCAGGACATCAAGTTAGTTGGGTTAGGTTTTCATCAAATGGCTAAAGAATGCAGAGAAAAAAATTGAAAACTCAAACAAGACTATGAATAATAAAAGACCACAATATCAAAAGAGGCCCTGACTGTAAAACTTGCTGCTGGTTCAACGCCATGGATGTGGTTTTGGGACGGTTTTGGAGTCAAAAACACCATGACACTGGAAAATTAAAGCCTAAATACTCCTTCCGCAGTACAGTTTACGTACAGCATGGTTCCTGTATACCTGTGGAAAAGTGCCTTATGTTGCCATTTGGTGGCGTCTTCTAACACATTTGGCACGAATCACACGCAGCCTGGCTGAAGCAGAAGACTCACCAGGTCCCTGACAATGGGCACGGTCCGCTTCCGCCGTAAATCTGGCATGCTGTCGATGCCGTAAAGAATGCTGCCAGACCTGAAGAAGCAGACAGATTTGAGGACCATTAATATCATAATAATGCTGCTTGGCGTAAGACATTACCCAGTTAAAAAAGAGCTAGTGTGATTTACAGGACTGACAAACAACAGGGGCTAGAAAGAAAGAGCGAGAGAGCAAGAGACAGAGAGAGAGAGAGCAAGAGAGAGAGAGAGAGAGTGAGAGAGAGAGAGAGGGAGAGAGAGGGAGAGAGAGATAGAGGGGGGGAGAGAGAGAGTGAGAGAGAGACAGAGAGAGGCAGAGAGAGAGAGAGACAGAGAGAGAGAGAGAGTAAGAGAGAGGGAGAG
>JBBPCX010000018.1:15378844-15390320 GCA_037974365.1 Hydrocynus forskahlii | reverse complement strand
CCCCCCCCCCCACACACACACACACACACTCCCTCTCCCTTTGCTATAACATATGCTTGGTTATTGTCCGACCTAGCAGGACGGCGTAGTAGCGAAAGAGGGATGAAAAGAAGGAGGGATGGGGTGGACGAGTGGGGCCTAATGAAGGGAGATTAGGAGCGAGTGATGTGGCGCAAGGCCATTACACCCCGTTGGGGCCCAGCGGCACGAGCCGAAGAAAGAAAAGATGAACTCCCTCTCTCTCCCTCCTCCTTCTCTCTCTCTCTCTCTTTCTCTATTCAACAGTTGCTATTGACCCTGACAAGATTTACACAGGCCAGCTGCCACCAGCCCCCATTGTGTCCATGTAAAGCGCGGGGAAGCCCGCTGGACTTTATAACTTTGTTTTAAAGATTTTTTTTTTCAGCCCGAGTGCGAAACAACCTGCAGGACTGACAAAAAATGACCTGCAGGAACTGATTTTGCCCTCTCGAACCTTTATTTAGGAACACCAACATAAAAAGGTCCAACAGTGGCCAGGGAGTCCTCGGACATAGACAGGAGTTGCTGTATGATTTTTACATTACATAATAATTTAGAGATTTTGTAAAGACAGATTTGCTGCACAGCAGTGGTGCAGCTTGCATGCAGTGAAGGTATATTCCATATATCCAGCAGGTATATTCCATATATCCAGCAGGTATATTCCATATATCCAGCAGGTATATTCCATATATCCAGCAGGTATATTCCATATATCCAGCATTTGTTACAAGACAAATGAATTATTACTGAAATCTGAAATTCTGAACAACCATGGAATAAAATAAAGAAGTACTGTAACTCGGGTGGGCATTGTTTGCAATATTACTATGAGATCAATGTTGAAATGTCAAATTTTCAAAATTTTCAAAATTTGAAAACGCAAAAAAATAAGGAAAATTCAAGAATTTGAACATTCAAAAAATCTTATAGATAGGAATTTATGGGCTGTCGACAGCTTCAAGTGTCAGGTGTCAACAGTACAGTGACATCAACAAGTTTGGCAGGAAAGCTATTTCTCACTTTACCCAGCAGAGATCAAATAAGAATAAAAAAAATGAGGAAATTTAAATCCTCATGTTTGTGTGGACTCTCACAAATGAATATCACTGTTAGCTACCAACAATGCTCATCACTGATCATGAAAAACTGAATTTTGTCATCCATAAAGAATACTGAAATTGAAATTTAAACAAAAATACTGACATTTTAAGAAATCTTTACAACTCAGTATTATAGCGGTGAATATAAAGTCAATTATAAATATATTTATGCCTAGTTTAAGTATGTTATGCACTAGCTTGGCTAGTCCAACTTCCTCTAATCCAAATTACACCATTGATCTCCAGTCCAGTGCAGTTACGTGATTTGTGTCCAGAATCTTGACATCGCTCCTGATATTTTATTATTTTATTTCAATATCAGAAAATTATTGGAGCTCCAGCGTCCACTCCTCACACCCTGGAAACAGCCCTCGCCTCTGGGGGGCGCTTCAGAACCCAGGACATCCGGACACGTCCCTCATCCCATCTCCCTCAACAGCTGACTGGTAGTAGCCTATCATTTCCTGCTTCATATAGCCTGTATAGAGCCTTTATGCAGAATATTGTCTGTAATATACATGCACATTTATGAGATAATACCAATATTTTCTGTTTTCTCTACAACAAATTTCACTCTTTTCATCAGTGGACTATCTCAGCATAAACCCCCACGGAACTGTATATATTTATATATATATATATGTGTGTAGACAGATACACATTTGAAATTCTGCTTTTGTGAGCTTTACTGAACTTCAGTCCAGCCGTCTCTTTGCCGGCCGGGTCAGACAGCAGCAGAGCCGCCGAGGGACCAAGCTTTCAGGCTAATTGGCTATAGAGGGGCTACGGCTGGATAATGCTCCCGCTGAACTCGCTTTCATTTGAATAACTTCATCAGTGGCCCATCACATTCAGGCCTGGGAACACACAGCCTTGGCTTTGACCTGTTTACCAAAACCCTGCATCGACGGGAACAAGCAGAGCCTTGCATGATATCTGTTTTATACTGCACCACCTGAAGGAGCCACTCCTCCAAATGTGGGCAGCCATACACAATTATTACACAATACGAAACACAAATACACAATTGTGAATGTTTTATCAAAAACACAGACCAAAAGATCATGATATAAAAATAATATCATTTATTCAGTCACTCACTCGGCCATCTATCTATCTATCTATCTATCTATCTATCTATCTATCTATCTATCTATCTATCTATCTGAGGGAATGGTTGTTAAATTCCTTAAAATTCTTGATTTTCTTTATTTTTCTTTACTCTTTTGGAAGCATGATGTGCAATGTTACCCACCTGACAGAAATCTGACCTCTAAAATTCTTTCTTATTTTAGATGGTCCTTCTTGAAGCATCTTTGGATGTCCAGCCTCATCCCACACATCCATTTCATTGTCTTGTCATTGTATTAGCGGGCTGCTCCCCCACCCTGCTGTAAAAGGGGGCTGGGAGAGTTCAGCCATTTGGTAATAAGTCAGCGTTGTCCTGATGACATGTGGTCAGGATCCAGTGACCTTTCCAGTGACCTGAGTGACCTCTGAAGAACAGGAATGGTCAGAGGAGAAGATCTGAAACCTCAATGTTCTCTGCTTTTACACCAAAATTCATCATTTTTGTCCAAGTCCATATTGCACATTTGTCTTCTTTCCCTTTTTCACCCACTCAGGAATGTACAGTACAGTGCAAAAAGGCCACCCATCATTTCTTCATATATTGCTTCCACAGAATCAGACTTTCTTAGCTAGACTAACGAAGTACATCTAACATAAGGCTTGAACCAGTGAAGAAACAGGTGCAGATGATTCCAGATGATCAGGCGGTGATCAGTATACTGGTGGTGCTGAACGCTGAGTGGTTGGAACTCCTTTATCTAGGCTTCTTGTATCTTTAGACACTTTGCAGCCTGTCACTGTAAACATTTGTTCCCATTTCTTTAATTAGATCTACCCAATATGCCAAAGATAAGACAGTTTGACAAGCAGAAACAAGGTGATTCAAAGTAAAATAAAAAGAAATGAGTGTGGCTCAAGACTTTTGCACAGTATTATAAATTAGCTCTTTCTGATTAAAAAGCAGCAACACACTGTTGTATAACTTCATTGTGAGAGGGCTGAGCTAAACTGCTGAGGACTGCATTGGCGGTTAGAGGTAAATGTGTTGGTTTTTGTGACATCACAAAAACACTTAATTCATCACAACTTTGTTTCCATTAATGGACTATCTGAAACAGGGCACATTTGTTGACTTTACCAGCGTTTACGTGCTAACACTTTTATTGAAGAAGCAAGGAAAATTCAGTTTTCTCCTGATATGGGCCCTTTAAGCCTTAAAAGTTATTATTATTTTTGCCGTTCTATGCAAGTTGTATTATGCAATTAATTTACATGTGAAATGTTTTACATAAAATTATAGCATGTATTCGCTTGGAGAGCCCAGCTTTACACATAAATGTAATTTTTCAGTGTTCAGTGTTTTAGTGTTATCTGACATTAGAGCTTTTCCTATCATTTAGGTCAATCACAGGATGCTGATGCATGACGTGTGTGTGTGTGTGTGTGTGTGTGTGTGTGTGTTTGAAACCTCGGATGATGGATGACAGGCTCTAAGCTTGGGCCTTAAGTGACTGAGGGAGATTGAAGATGTGCAATTCACTTAAGCTCATTCTCCATTGCATCAGGGAAATGGAGGATGGGTGAGGGAAGATGCAGACAAACACCCAGAGACGAGGACAGACGTCCCGGAGAAAACCATCTCAAAAGCTCCTAAAGGCCTCTATATTCTCCTCACCTTGATTGCAGAGTTCCACGACCTTATGTGACCTTCACATCCTGTGGATGTTCTCCATTTTTCCACACTGTTGTGTAAAATCTTGAGCCACCCCACATTTCGTCATTTTTTGCTTCCAAAGATCCAGACTTTCTTGTATTTTAATGTAGTCTTGAGGAACAGTTCTCCAGACTTCCTGAAGGACTTTCAAAGGCTCCAATTTCCAGTCCAGTCCCTGAACCTGACCAGTTTCAGAGGAATGTTTTTGTTAATTAAGCGACACAGTGACCTACGTATGAAACCTTCAGGCAGAACAAAGACCATCTAACTTAAGCCCTGAATCAGTGAAGAAACAGGAGCAGATGATTCCAGATGATCAGGCCGTGATCAGTATACTGGTGGTGCTGAATGCTGAGTGGCTCCTTGTATCTTTAGGTACTTTGCAGCCTGTCAAAGTAAAACACCTGTTCCCATTTTTTTTCATTTAATCTACTCAGTATGCCAAAGATAAGACAGTTTGACAGGCAGAAAATAATATTTTTGTTCCAGTGAGGTGAATCAAAGCAACATTAAAGATATAAAGTAAAGAGGAGAGGCTCCAGGCTTTTGCACTGTACTGCACATCTGCTTTAAAGAACCACTGTTGTTAAGGACCGGTTTGAGAATCTTCTCTGAACTGAAAGGTTTCATTGAGCAGTCTTTATTTCTGTAGTAGATGTTCAGCTGATGCCCTCACACCCAGTTTTAACCCAGTCCTGTGTTATGTAATCGCTGGTAAGTGTGACACTGAGTGATTGAAGAGGATTTGTAATGCCTGGTTGGCCAGATGCTAGGGGGGTGCCCTGGAGAGTTCTGAGTGAATTCGTTCCTATATTTTTTGTTTAAAAAATTGCTTTCCAAATCAGCTTGTGGGACTTTCTAACAGTGCCTTACATATACTCATGTCTCTGTCTCTGACATTTTGTCATTTATTTTTCAGCACAATACATTAAAATTAAAAGAAGCTTTAAAATTAAGAGACACATTCAAATTAAAGAACACAAATGGATAAAAACTTTTTTTTTTTCCATTTATTTTTTACCCATTTACCTAACTTTCACTTCTGTTCATTGAGTTCTATCTCACTCATTTCTAGGTTTTTTCACCTCGGCAAAGGTTATGCCAACTGACACTTGTTGGAATAAGCCTTTATCAACGTCTTTGCAGGTTTATAACGTTGTCATGAAGGGCTTATTTTGGCATCGTGAAGTCTTATAAGCGTCTCACAGTAAACTTAGCAACACAAGCTGCAAGCCTGTGTTTGCAGTGACTGTTTTTTGTCATGATAGGGTAACCTCGCCTTCTCTAAACGTGGATTTTGTTTGAGTTGGCAGAATGGTCGGCAAAGCTCTCCGGAAAGTGTTTTGAAACCCAGCCAGCGCTCTTTCAGAGCCGCCGGCCTATTTACCTTTATTCCGAGGAATGTGTGGGTGAGTAAATGCATGCCGGTCTGAAAGAGAAGAACTGGTGAGTGTGTGAAGTGCCGGGTGACATCAAGGCAAAGCTAATCTAATAAAGCTCTCCAGGTTCTAATGCCTCTGCCTGCCCCACTCTCTGATGAATAGAGCGCTATGAATGAACTATCCGGTGATATATTGAATAAAAGCAGATGAGCTTACATTATTGATGCTGTGGAGTGTGGAGTGTGTGCTCTCGAACGCAGAGGTGAGCGGAGGAGCGTCTCAGATCCACGGCAAACGGTTCGATATCCCGATACGTCTTTCTCGTTCGGAAATACTCACAATGGGATTAGCAGTACAACACAAACGCACAATATATGCTCATGAAAACACTGTTCCTCCTCCATTAGCCTCCATTTCAATGCTGAGATTTTGATAAACAACAGTTTTCTTTTGTCGCTTATAGGAGAAGCAAACAACATTCAACATTTAATGTTTCAGGATCCTGAACCAGTTCTTTAATCATGACATGTTTATAGAGTTTTTGCGCACATTTAATAGAAACACCCACTTTGTGCTTCCACTCACTGGCCACTTAATGGTAAACACCACCTTGTGCGTCCACTCAGTCGCCACTTTATTAGAAACAAAACCTTGTTCTTGCATTTACTGGCCACTTTATTAGAAACAACCTCATACGTGGAGGCACTGTTTGTGCAGAAGGACCTCCTCCTCTCTGGTGTGCGTGAAACCGTGAGTTCCAAAGGTCCTTTATACACCACGCGTCCTATTTAGGCTTCTGTTAGTGGTTAAAGTTTCTTGTTGGCCGTGGTAATTGGTTGAAGAATTCGATTGGATACGGTCAGCGGTTAATCAGCACCAGGGTCAGCTTCATTTTCAGCCATCAATCACAGCCCCTTCCCCTCCCGACTCTCTCCTCCCCTGTAGAACCTCTAAAGCAGTGGTCTGCCCTGCTCCCAACTCACTTGATCCAGCTCATTAACTAATTAACAGGCATTTCCTGTGATGACATGGGTGTGGAGGAGCAGGGCACATGTGCTGTAGACTTTATTAGAATAATATGGTTTTTATCACAAAAACAATTCTGAGATGTATTTGTTCTTTTTTTAAAAATTGAAAATAAGGTGTTTTTGCAGGTTAGTTGTCATATATGGACTGTACGGGCTACCACACTGCATAATATTTATGTACTGTACTACATTATTTCATGAAAAGGTGACAAATTCAGTTTTCCATGATGCTGGCCCATGATATTGTGCATTGTCTTATAAAGATGGAAGTAAAAATGTTTCTACTACTTATGTTTTTTACATTTAATAAAGAATGAAATGACTCCCTTTTGTAAAATAAAATAATGTAACTCAAGGAGAATCTGGGTGGTCATGGTGTCCGCTCTATACAAGTGAGAGTGTGTGTTTGTCTGTGAGTGTGTGTGAGTGTGTGTGTGTGTGTGTGTGTGTGTGTGTGTGTGTGTGTGTGTGCGTGTGTGTGTCTCCGTGACCCCGCCCGCTAGGGCTCAAAGGTCAGCAGAAATTCATTCATTATTCACACGTGCTCTCTGACCTCTAGGGTTCAGGGCACAGTCTGTTTTGCCTTTAGCCTTTTATATCCTCCCTTGCTTTCCTTTCTTTCACCCCTCTCTCGCTCTCTCCCTCCCTCTCTATTTCACACTCTCTCTCTTACTCTGTTTCATATTTCCATGCCCATCCAATCTAACTTTTCTCTTCTCTTCTCTTCCCCTCTTCTATTCTCTTCTCACACTTCTCTTCTCTTTTCTTCTTCACTTCTCTTCTCTTCTACTCTCTTCTCTTCTCCGCCATTCTCTTCTCTTCTTCTCTCTTCTACTCTTCTCTGTCTTCTCTTCTCTTCTCTGTCTTCTCTTCTTATCCCTTCTCTTCTCTTCTCTTCTTCTTTCTTCTCTGTCTTCTCTTCTCTTCTCTTCTCTTCTTATCCCTTCTTTTCTCTTTTCTTTTCTTTCTTCTCCTCACCTCTATCTTCTCTTCTTTTCCCTTCTCTTCTCTTCTCTTTCTTCTCCTCTTCTCTGTCTTCTCTTCTTTTCTCTTCCCTTTCTTCTCCTCTTCTCTGTCTTCTCTTCTTTCTCTTCACTTCCCTGCTCTTCTCCGCTCTTCTCTCTTTTCTTCTCTTCTCTCCCCGCACTTCTCTCTCTCACTTCTCTTCTCTTCACTTCTCTTCTTCTCTACCTCTCCCCTCCTCTCCTCTTCTCCTTTCTTTCTTCTCTTCTTCTTTCTCTTATCTCCTCTTCTATTTCTTCCCTTCCCTTCTCCTCTTCTCCTCTTCTCTCCTCTTCTCTATGCACCAAAAACAGTCAGAAGTAATTTCTACATGATTTTTTTTCCCAACCTTATGCCTTAGAATGAAACTATTTTTGACACTGTAATTTCAGACTCACATATCTAAATGAGCTCTGTTCCAACTGGCTGAGACTCATTAAAAACACCCAGCCAAACAAAAAAAACAACCCTGCCTGAAAAACTTCTCGTCGCTTCAACATGAATGGGTGGGGCCAAACTGCTAAATATGTATATGTAAACATTTTGGTGTCAGTTGGTGCATAAGCTGTTGAGACGCAGCCTGAGTTTACTATGATGTAGTAACTGATGGACTGTCAGACGTATAAAAGTATAAATATAAAGCTCAGCGTGTAAAGATGGTGGTGTATCAGATGTGATCTTGTGTGTGACAGTGCACTTTAATGGAAAGTAGTCAGGTGCTGTAACCGTGTGACGCTACGCACTGAAGGGTTAACACACCCTGGTTAACACACATTGTTTAACACACACAAAGGTTGTCTGATGCTGAGACAGACTGAGGAAGCATAAGGTCACACTGGCCTTTACTGGATCTTGGTGTTGTTTTTCACGCTGCACCAGGCAAAACATCAGTTTGTTTTTTCACGTCTCAGACTGGACTTCATCCTCCAGTCCCCTTTTGTCTCCTCTCCTTTTCTTTTCTTTTCTTTTTCTCTTCTCCCTTCATATCACTTCCCCTCTTCTCGTCTCTTCTTTTCTCTTCTCTCTCTTCTCTTCTTTTCTCCTCTCTTCTCTTTCCTCTCTTCTATTCTCTCACTTCTCTCCGCTTCTCTTCTTTTTTCTCCTCATTTCTCTTCTCTTCACTTCTCTTCTCTTCTGTTTCTTCTCTTCTCTTCTCTCTCTTCTTGTCTTCCCTTCTCTCTTCATATCACTTCTCTTCTCTTCATGTCTCTTCTCTTCTTCAGTTCTCTTCTCTTCTCTTCCCCTCGTCTCTCTCTTCTCCTCTCTTTTCTTCACTCTCTTCTCTTTTCTCCTCTTTTGATTTTTTTTTGCTATGCATAAGCTGAAAAAGATGCTCCTGCTTTGAAGGAGAAGGTCCTTGTTCTCTGTTTTGGTCAGAGATTAGTTTTTGCAGTCCTGTGTAAATTTGCAGTACTTACGCACAAAAAAGACAAACATTACTTAATAAAAAAAAAAAACGGTCTGACATCCTATTAACTGGTTGTGTGGTAATGCAGAGTCGAATTCTAGAAAGTCCTTTAACTTTAAATGCACTCGTTAACTGCTCCATCACTTAATAGCTCATTGAAAATCAAACACTCGTCTGGCACATTTATATTATAATTATAACTTTTGGTAAGTCAGTAGTGATGAATAAAAACATATGACATTTTTTGACTAATAAAGACTCATATGATGAACATACTGTAAATGTATTCATTAACAAAGACTACTGAGTGTATGTTCCATACATTTTAAGTAACATGCAAATGTAGAAAATCTGAAACTTTTGCTGGGTAGGGTATGTTTTACACAGCTAAACCAGCCAGGGGTTAAATTAACCCCAGTGAACACTGATGTGAACAGAATGTGTACAAAACATATGTGATGTTAATTTAGTGTTTTCTCAGTTTGTCCCATTAAATGAGGAAAATTAGGAGCAGAAAATCTCAATGTGTGCAGAAACATTTGACTGGTAGTGTGTTGCACTGCAGTGTACGTCTTCATATGAAGGGGGAAAGAATGTAAAATTGTCATTTGATTTCTCATTGCTGCATTTGGCAGATCTCAGGTGGTCTAAAATATAAGTGAGTTTGTCCGACGTCCTATTAACTGGTTGTGTGGTGATGCAGAGTCAATTTTTTTTACTTTAAATGCACTAGTTAACTGCTTCATTAAATAAGAGCTTGTTAAATATCTAGCACTCATATAGTGATCCATGTTATAATCATATTTATAATTATATTAGGTGTTTTGTGTAGGCCACTAGTGATTAATTAAAAATGTGTTATTTTCTGGATACCAAAGGACCTAAAATAGTGAAGACACTGTAAATCTGATTGTCAGTGAAGCATCCTGAGTGCATGTTTTGGTAAATATTATGCAAGTAACATGCAAATGTAGAGCAATCTAGAGAGTAGTGTTGGGTTTTTTTACCGCTAAAAGAGCCTGGGGTCAAACTGAACACAAAATGTGTGTAGAACATATAGTTTTGAACATATAGTTTTGTGCTTGCCCAGCTTGTGTCCGTTAAATGAGGAAAATTAGGAGTAACATGTAAATTTAGAAAATCTTTTGACTGAGAGTGCATGCATATTTTTTTTTTTTTTTTGTGAATTCAGCAAACAATAAGTGTCTTGACTGATCATTTCGTTCGGGGTGAAGGGGGAAATGGTATAAATTTGTCATTTTATGCCTTGTAGCTGCACTCAGATTGTCTTTAAAGGTGCGTGAGTGTGTGCCAGCCTGAGCTGAGCGGTGGGTTTGGGCTGTAGATCCATGGCGTGTTGTTCTGCTGTAAACGCCGGCTGGCCTGCTGTGCTGAGCCGTGTTGAGCCGAGCTGTGGACTGCAGGTATATGAGCTCTAAAGGCCCAGCGCTGTTCTGGAGCGAGCCATGGTGTTGGGGTCTGGGCTCAGTGCAGTGTGCGGTCAGTGGGAGGGCCCTATTGATCTGCGCTGGAGTGTGTGCAAGTGTGTGTGTGTTTGTGTGTATGTGTGTGTCTGCCTCGCTTGCTCTCCACTGTCATGACAAATAGCCTGGCCTGCAAATTCAGAGCAGCAGGGTGGAGAGAGGCTGTCCTCAAGACTGATTAGACCAGGAAAGAAAGAAAGAAAGAAAGAGAGAGAGAGAGAGAGAGAGAGAGATTAAAAAAATACAATACATACTGGACACTACACTTTATCCACTACTACACGCGGCATACAGAATTCTCTGTAACGCACATCAGCACTCTGCCTTTCTTTCTAGTTTTCTCCAAGGCATTTTAAAGTTCTGCAGTGAAGCTTTGAGGCTAATGAAGCTTACAAGCAATGGAGGCCACCAAAATCGAAATATATAAAAGAAAATATAAAAACAACGAGGAACAAAGACTACCTCTGCTCTAATTTTTGCCAGCAACCCTACGGGATTCCAATAGTGTGTTAGGGGCAAGCTAATGACATTGTGTTTGAATATATTTTGTGGGTTCTTGACTCCGAATGGACATCTGAGGTGTGTAAACGAAATTCCAGGTTGCATGTAACTTTTGCAACAGGTACATGAACTTGTGCAGTGACTTCTTCAGAGACGACTTCTTTAAAGAGCCCTGGCATAGAGCCTGACACCCCCATTGGTTATACCATTTGATACATATCCATTGGTTAGACCATCTGACACAGACACACACCCACTGGTCAGACCATCTGACACACACACTAACACACATTTTGATCATTTTCAGATGGAGCTTCTGCACTCATGTTCACAGTCAGTGGTGTGTCTGGAACTTCCAGAGGATCCAGTGTCCTTGTCGATTGACTATGTTTAGCTTAGACAATATTATCCACTTTAGAACTTGATGGGTCACAGCGTTGCTTTCCAAATACTAGAAACAATGCCGCGAATAGAGAGGAGAGGACAGTTTAGTCTGTTATATTTGCAATTCTTTTTACGTTTTGATTGGTTTTGGGTTGATCTCAGACTCCAGAATCAATGAGTTTGGTCTCTCTTTCTCTTCCTCACTCTGTGCTTACTCTTTTCCACTCCTCTGCTCTTTCCATCCCTTTTCCCCCTCTCTCTCTATATCTGTCTGTCTATCTTTCTTTTTGCCTACCTTTCTTATTTCCCTCATCTTTCCAACTTCTCTGCTGTCTCCATCACTTCCCCCCCCCCCCTCTCTCTCTCCCTCTCTCTCTC
>JBBPCX010000018.1:15356005-15369593 GCA_037974365.1 Hydrocynus forskahlii | reverse complement strand
AGAGAGAGGGAGAGAGGGAGAGAGGGAGAGAGAGAGAGAGAGAGAGAGAGAGAGAGAGAGAGCATCTGGTCTGATAGATTAGCCTGTCTCAGAATGGACTGCCTCTCAGCCTTGTAAATATGTGACAAATGACAGTGGAAAAAGTATCGATTCCAATCTCATCGAAGCAGCACAGGACCCTGCTCAAGTGGTGTGTATGTGTGTGTGTGTGTGTATGTAGGATAGCAGAGGCCTACATGAGATTTTTTGCTTTCAAAATTGCATTATTGGAGCCTGCCTGGATTATATCATCTAATATGCAGGCCTAGTTCTTTCTTACCGACCCGATGGGATTTCTGATGTGTGTAATTTACAGTCCTGAGTCTTGTGCCACTCTCCATCTCATGCTATTTGGTTTTTAGAGGTCCAGACTTTCTTGTGTTTTTAAATCTAGTTTTGAGGAACAGTTCTCCAGGCTTCCTGAAGGTGTCTCAAATTCTCTTATTTTCAATCCAGTCTCTGAACTTGATCAATATGTATCAAACATTCAGGCATAACGAAGAACATCTAACTTCAACGAGTGAAGAACAGGTGCAGATGATTCTAGATGAGATCAGTGGTGGTGCTGAATGCTGAGTGGTTGGAACACCTTGATCTAGGCTCCTTGTATCTTTAGATATTTTGCAGCCTGTCACAGTAAAACATTTCTTCCCATTTCTTTAATTCAATCTAGTTAGTATGCCAAAGATAAGATGGTTTAACAGGAATTAAATAGAGTTTTTGAACCAACAATGTTATTCAAAGCAAAATATAAAGAAATGGGTAACTCAAGACTTTTGCATATTACTGTTTATGTGAAAAAAAATCCTATGGAAGCAGTTTTGTTCCAATCTTTGGCAGCAACATCTCAGCACATGGATAGCTGTGATTGGTAAAGTTATTTTGCAGTTTGTGTTGAATGGTTAATGTTTGAAGATCACCCTATTTATAGGAAAATACATTCCCTCCAAATGGCATATTTTTAGTGGGAAAGAACCCGATTGGTGAGTTTTGGGTGATACCTTAACAGGCCTGAATTTAAAATACAAAACACACTTCCACCATGAAAACCAAAAGCCATCAAAATATAACACATATATATAGCATGTATTTCTTAGTGTACATTCAGTCCTGTGAAAAGGTCTTGAGCCCCCCTTCATTTCTTTATATTTTGCTTTGAATTACCTTGTTGGTACAAAAATACTATTTTCTGCCCATCAAACTGTCTTATCTTTGGCATATGAAGTACATTAAAGGAACAAAATGGGAACAAATACAAGGTGCCTAGACAAAGGTGTTCCAACCACTCAGCATTCAGCACCACCAGTATACTGATCACCGCCTGATCATCTGGAATCATCTGCTCCTGTTTCCTCACTGGTTCAGGTTTTTGTTCTGCTTGAATGATTCCTATGTAGGTCACTGTGTGGCTTAACAAATAAAGACATTCTTCTGAAACTGGTCAGGTTCAGGAACTGGACAGAAAATGAAAGATTTTTGAACGTCCTTCAGGAAACCTGGAGAACTGTTCCTCAAGCCTACATTAAAATACAAGAAAGTCTGGTTCTTTGGGACGAACGTTGGCTGAAGAGTTACTTTTAGAAATTGATTTCCTATCAATGCATTTACAGCCAAAAACGATTCCAGCAACATCCACAATTATATTAAATGAAAACTTAACAGGCACGTGTATTTTTTAGGTCCTCCCTCCAACGGACGGTCTGAATGATGTCATCTCAATGTGTTTAAGCCCCGTTCCTCTAATTTAAGGAACTTAGGCTTTTTTTTTGGATTGGACGGGTTGGCAGAGGTTGAAATTATAATGGCTTTTTCTTTTCTGATCGTAATGACTGTAGACAGGCCGGTACTTCTCGAGAAGGATCTTTCAAAAGCTGCTGATAAGTCTGTGCATTGTTCCCCAATTATGGACCCCTGCGACTGTAAAATGGAAGTGACAGCCACCTCCTGGCTGGGGGAAGCCCCCTTTTTCTGCTTTTCCCAGACCTGCTATGGCCTTTTTTCCGCTGGCACTGTTGGGTAGGGCCCCGGCAACGGGACGCTGGTCCGAGGTCAGTGTTTAAGGGAGGGGTGAGAGCTGCACTGGGCCGTGTCTGCAGGCCGCAGTAGGTGTGTGAGATGAGGATGTGTCCGTCTGTGTGAGCAGGTGTTTCTGGACAGTTCAGCCTCGATCCCCTATAGAGAAACACAAAGAAGATTCTCCATCCGCATCTGACCTCCACACAGACGCCCACCGGGCTCAGATATCAGCTTTTGATTGTCTGTGGTTTTTTACCCTCTTTTTTCTGAAATGAGTACTACACACGCCGCACACTTCACCAGTGATAGAACTCGCTTCTCTCCTGATTTACTTAATACTTTGGGTTTGCTTTACATGACCAAACACAGTGCTCAGTTGTACAAAGTTTCATGAAACAACCATTTAAAATGCTTGTAATGTTGCATGTAGTGTAATGTAAAAATTAAACAACGCTATTATGCAGTACCAACAATACTGTGCAAAAGTTTTGAGTCACCTCTAATTTCTTCCAAAGAAAGGAAGGACTTTCTAGTATTTTTAATGTAATCTCGAGGAACAGTTCTCCAGGCTTTCTGAACGACTTTCAAAGTCTCTCATCTTCAGTCCAGTCCCTGAACCTGAACAGCTTCAGAGGAATGTTTTTTGTTTGTTAAGCCACACAGTGACCTACGTATGAATCATTCAAGCATAACGAAGCACATCTAACTTTAGTCCTGAACCAGTGAAGAAACAGGTGCAGATGATTCCAGATGATCAGGCGGTGATCAGTATACTGGTGGTGCTGAATGCTGAGTGGTTGGAACTCCTTCATCTAGGCTCCTTGTATCTTTAGTCACTTTGCAACCTGTCATAGTAAAACATTTTGACAGGAGACAGTTTGACAGGAATGAAATAGTATTTTTGCACCAACATGCTCATTCAAAGCAAAATATAAAGAAGAAAAGTTGCACAGATCTGTTCATGAAAATGAAAATAAATAAAAATGCCTATAATTTCGCATGTAGTGCCATGTCTCGTAACTATAACGTAATACATTGAGTTACATTACACAACAGACCACGGCTATAATGTAACATGTAGTGTAATGCAGGGGTGTCCAAACTTTTTGCAAAGAGGGCCAGATTTGATAAAGTAAAGACGCCCGGGGGCAAATATTCCTTCTGACATTTTTTAAAACACAAAAGTTAAATGAAAAACCATTTTATAAAACCATTTTCATTGTCACAATTACCTTTATTTTTCAAATGGCAATGTAACCAAATATAAGCCACTCAGGCAGACATGAGGAACTCTAAAAACACAATTCTGCCTTTCATTCATATCTGGAGAGTCAGATGACATTGAAAAATGTGTATAGAATACCTTAAATTACCATGAGTTTGATAAATATCTGCCTCATGAACATTGAAAACAGGAGTTATAAGTAATGCAAACTGGTCTGTTATCCCCAAATTTTAAAACAAGGGAATTTTGTCCTTATCTTTTACAAGATCTTTCAGAAAGCAATAGTTTTTTGTCACATCTACAGGTACGTAACATCAACAGTTATTACCAAATCGTATTCAAGAGTTTAATAAAATAATTGCCGTAAGTCCATGTTCATTAGTGTGTTTTAGGCTTTTCACTGTTAATAGTGACAGATGTTACCGTTCAAAACACTCAATTTCAGATCGATCAAGGAACAGATAACCAGCTCACTTTCTCTCTATCAATCTCTCTCTCTCTCTCTCTCTTTCTCTCTCTCATGACTCCTGTGGAACTTTGCATACTCTCCTTTCATGTTTTCTTGTTGTAACAATAAAGAACCCTCTCAACTCAATAAACCATGTGCTTAAATGGTTATCCTCTATGATGGAGAGCCTTATTTAAACAATTCACTTAAAATTCATTCACTCTTTGAGGTTCTTTAGTGAGCTGACAGTGGTTCTCCTACGACACCTTTTAAGAGTGTGCCGTTTAGAGAGTGCTATTTCAGAAATAGTCTCTACCTTTCACACACACAGACACACACGTACACACACATACACACAGTAAAGGTTATCTGTGCTAATAACGCATAGCAGGCTAGCAGCCAAGGCCATCTCAGCCCCTCTCTCTCAAAGGGAGGATTAGAGTTCTCTCTCCTGCAGTTCGGGCAGCCAGTCAGCGGTGCTGAACCTCTGGCCTCACTGGACCTGGACACTCTGCTTCAAATGTGAGCCAAAATAAAGATTAAAATCTGAGCCACCCAAAATGACTAATCATGTTTACTATTAGTATTCATCATTAATAAGTACTGCCACCGCTAAAGGCGTTTTTCCATGCCTCTACAGGAAATGTGTATCACAGTCCGGTAACAGTTTTTCTGCCCACAGTTTATGTCACAAAACCGCCTCCATGGAGTCAAACCAGTGGCATTTTTTTCTGTCGGAGCCGCTTTTCTTTTTGAGGTCTTTTATTATTTATAGTCTTAATTGATTTTTTTTTCTTCTCAGCATTCTTTGGACGTGTAATGAAAACCTAACCCAGCTAACTTGTTGGCGATGTCCTGGTACACTCTCTCATTTATCGCAGCATTAAAGATAAATTTGTTCGCGCCATAGAAAACTCATTCTGAAATGTATCTTCAGCCCATACAGACTGGAGCGCTTGTTCTTCATTGGCTTCCCAGTTGTTAGTTTCCCTCTCCACTGTTGGGTTGGGTTTGGGTCGCTTTATTTGCACTGAGAAAAAACATTTGTTTATGGCATGCGTCCTTGAGCCAGGGGACAAACACCTTAATAGACTCACTTATGTGGTTTCTGACACTGTATGAATGACTATTACCTATAAACACGCACTAAAGTGCAGAAGCTGAGTTCCTACTGCTGTTTTCAACAATGACACACCTCTTTTTGTCCAGTCTAGTCCAGCTCCTTGGTACGCATACATACACACACACACACACACACACAAGTCTGTTCTCATCCTGTGCACTCTATTATCCGTCTCAGTTGGAGTGTGTATGTGTGTGTGCGGGGCAGCTGGCCACGCTGGGGTCAGGCCTGCACACACTCCTCTATTAACACCAGGGGGCTGTGTGTGTGTGTGTGTGTGTGTGTGTGTGTGTGTGTGTGTGTGTGCACGTGTTCACACTCTTTTAAAAGCCCACTGATTAGCTTATTCGTTGTGTGTGGCCTGAAGTGTGCCAAGAAGAAAAGGAGAGTTCTCTGTAGTAAACTAGTCGGTCTGTGTGTGTGCATGTGTGTGTGTGTGCGCGTGTGTGTGTGTGTGTGTGTGTGTGTGTGTGTGTGTGTGTGTGTGTGTACATGTATAAAGTTGTAATTTACAAAGCCACACACTGGGTAAAACAGCTTCTGGCTACTGTTAGTCTTTTCTAAGGTCAAAGCTGTTATATTAAAGTTGTTCCTATATCTTTTTTCCTTCTCTCTTTCCCTCTCTCTCTCTCTCTCTCTCTCTTTCTCTCTCTCTTTCTCTCTCTCTCTGATTGTTTACACTCTTTGTGTACGCAGCTCTGAACACAAAGCTTTGCTGACCGCTGCTCCCACAGCTCAAAGAAATTACTGACCACCAGCCCTGAATCTCACAGCGTTTATTCTGTGGGACTGTAATCCTGCCCGGAAAACACCGGAATTACAGTCACACCACAAATCCGGGTTTTGATTGTACATTTCCCAGCTACAATCATCCACAGAAAAATCAATTGTTATCTATTTGCAGTTATTGAACTGAATCATTATTGTTGTTGTTTTGAGTTGATAATGGTAATAAGACTAATAACAGTCAGGCTTCATGTGGTACAGTTGATCTAACTAGGCTCCACCCAAACATGTGCTGTAGTAACTGTAGTAGTTACTGTGGTTAGGTTAGCAAAACTTTACCCTTTGGGGCAGCAACACTTACTGGTGAGCGGCATATTGCCCACCGAGGATGAGTGTCATAGCCCCAGTTTTTGTTGGGAATAGTGTCCACTGAGGACAAGCGGCATAGTATCTACTGGGGGTGGGTGGCACCGCGCCTGTTGGGGGCAAGCGGTATAGTGCCCATCGGGAGTGGGCACAGCGCCTGTTGGGTATGAGTGGCATAGTGCCCACTGGGGAAAGCAATAACCAGTCAGAACAGGCGTTCAGATTTCGTGTGAAACTTGTCATGTGGACACAGAATGTGTGAGGAGCTGTGATTTAAAGGTGATTTAAAGAGAGGTGTCGGTCGCTACTACTGGAGGAATCAGAGTAAAACGCTAACTCAGTGGACATAATGTGAAGCTTTCACTGCGCTAAAGATCATGTTAACTGGACTGAAGCTGAATAGAACTTCGCCTCCTGTGTTGGATTTTGGTGCTGTTTTTCTGGACCGTCAGCCTGTGGAGCTTTAGTTCAGTGGAGCAGGAACTCATGTTCTCTATCAGCAGCTCTTTGAGGTTCCTTTACTTTGCCAATCGATCTCTCCTGAAACTCCTCAGCGAACTGGACGACAGACCGAGTCACATCTACACTCAACCAGGCTGAATGTCAAGGAGTGAGAAAAGTCTCACGCTCTCCCACTCTCTCTCTCTCTCTCCCTCGCTCTCTTTCTTTTTCTCTCTCTCTCTCTCCCATTTATGTCTCTTTCTTTCTCTCACTCTCTTTCTCTTTCTCTCTCTCTTTCCTTCTCTCTCATTCTCTCTCTCTTTCCCTCCCCCCTCTTTCTTTCTCTCTCTCTCTTTCCCTCTCTTTCTCTCTCTTTCTCGCTCTCCTCTCTCTCCCCGCTCTCTCTTCTCCCTCTCTATCTCTCTCCCTCTCCCCCTCTCACCACTGTCATGTGTCTCTTACACACTCTTGCTAATCTCTCTATCCTTTCGCAATCTCTTTCTGCCTCTCCATCCCCCCATCTCTCTCTCTCTCTCTCTCTCTCTCTCTCTAAATTTCTGTCTGTCAATTTTTCCTCTTTTTTTCCATCTCACCTCTCTGACCATCTTTCTTTTTTATACCCGTTCTGAACTCCTGCCATCTCCTTTTCTCTCCTTCTCTCCTCATCCTACCTTTCCCTCCTGCCCTTCCTCTGGCACTTCTTGCACACACATAGTTTGTCTCGCTCCTCATCCCTCAGTTTGTCTCTCTGTTTCTCTCTCTCTGTCATGTATTTATCTCTTTTCTGTCGCACCTCTCTGAATGCCTTTCTTTTTTATATCCCTTCTCTGTATATCCCTTCTCTGTTCCTCCTCTCCACTGACCTCCTGCCCTCTCTCTTTCTTTCCTCCTGTTTCTTTTTTCTCATCCTCCCCTATTCCTCCTTCAATTCCTCCAGTGTTTCCTTATTCTCTCTTTCCCCAAACTCTCTCTCTCTCTCTCTCTCTCTCTCTCTTTCTCTCTCTCTCTCTGTCTCTGCAGTGTACTGTCACTTGGCTCTGTTTACAGCGTCCGGCTGAATTCAGATCAGACCATGACCTTTCTGAGTATCAAAGCTGAGCTCTGAGTGACCCGGGAGACCACGGCCCGAGATCCGAGCAGAAAAAACCCACTGCGTATTAATTGCAGGTTTGCTGAAGTGAAGAGAGAACTCCTGCAGAATGGACTTTCCCCTTGACCCTGAACCTCCCTCTCTCTCTCCTCTCTCTCTCTGAGCCGTGTTCCTTTGAGAGATGCTCAAAACCCTGCTGTATGTTTCATGCTGAAAAAGCACAGTTATGATATGAGAGGTTTTTTTTTTTCCACAGGACTGATGGTTTTATTTACTGTCCACAGAAAATCTTAGACTATATTTGTCTCTTTTCTTCTTTCCATTTTTATTCTATTGACTTTTCCATGGTACCTTGTTTCAAAGCAATTGTTAGACAAGCTTTGCAGAATTCCAGTGAGTAAAAGGTTCACATATAGAACAGATTAATCATTTAACTTCAAATTAAATGCATTTAGTATTGTTTAGCATGAATGGGACATTTTATACCCCCCTTGCCATGGTAACAAGACACCCGTTTCCATAACGACATGACATATTTACAGAGCTGCACTGCACACCACACTTGTTCCCATGGTTATACTACACCAGTTTCCATAGTTACATGAACGCACATCCATGGCTATGCTACAGTCATTTCCATAGTTATGCTACACCCGTTTCCCTAGTAACACATTACACTCATTTCTATGACGAGACCCCACCAGTTTCCATGCTTCTCTAAACAAGCCCATATCCATGGTTACGATACACCCATTTCTATAAAAGATATAGAATAGTGCAGTGGTGCAATAGTCTTACCATGTGTCTGTGCAATATCTTGTGCAATTCCTCACCGAGTGCTAAATCATTTCATTATGTGCAATTTCTTCTTATAATGTGCAATATTGTGAAAATATCACTATTTATGTCAGTATTACTGACCTACTCCTAATCTCTACTACATATCAGACTCCCAGCCACCATTTGTGTTAGTAAATTACTTCACTGTAAGTTCTTTATCTATAGTTTTGATACCCCAGCATTTGTGTATATAGTATAATGTATTTTATCCTGAGTCTTACTGAGTTTTATTGGATTATTTTAGCCTTTATATTTTATATTGTCCTTGTCTCTGTGTCTCTGTGCAGTCGTAAGATGAAAATGTTTTAACCGGGATCAATAAAGTTTCTAATTCAAAAATGTATGTTAAAATCTTTAGATTTATTAAGCAGAATTAATTACATGTTGTGTAATTCGTCCTGCCCGTCCAATTTAGTGTTACACTACCGCCCAACTTCATAGTGTCCATCCAATTCTAAACCCAAAGACCTGAGTCCACTTTAGCTGCTGTCTAACATCCATCAACAGTGAAAATAGAGCGAAGAAAAATTACCAAACGGACAAAAGAAGATGCCAAGCTGCTCATTGTGGAGCGTTAAATAAAGCAGTACCAAAAAAGTCCAATCATTTACGTTTGGTTCAGAGGATTCATTGAAAGAGATGCGATGAAGTGATCTGGCGCTCAAAGGCCCTTTCAGACTCACTAACGTAGAGAAAGTGGGGGAAAAAAAAAACAACGACCTTGACTTTGGAAAGATTTAAAGCTCATCTTTTCTCCTTTCGAGACGCGCCGGGCTCTCCCTAAGAGACCGCTTTTACTTTAAGCTCTGGCTTTTGATTCCGTTTGGTAAACATTAATTAGAGCGGCTGGTTCTGACCCTGTTTGTAGCTGGATTGTCTGAGGAGAATGGAAAAACTCATGAAGTCGGAGGGATCCCAGATGTATGTCCAGGTTTTAAGGGCAGTTAATGGGTGTTTGGTTCTAATCCGGAAACATATGGTGCTTTTCCGCCGGTACAAGGAACCGCGCTGTACCATGAACAAATGTTTTTCCAAAAAAAAAAAAGCAACAATTACAAATTAACTGACCCCAACTGATCCCAAGATGCTCAACGGCAGCTTTCTTTTTCCATGTTGTGATGGTCATTGTTTTTTATTATCCACACAAAAAAACAACAACAATGGAGATACAAACTAACATCTGGGAAGTCAACGAAGTACAAACACAACTGTCTGTCTGGGCTGAAGAGACATTTCAGTGGGAGTTCTCTATGACGCCAACAAATGTATCTTTAATGCAGTGAGAAACACAAAGGTGTTCCAGGACATCACTAACAGGTTAACTGGGTTAGGTCTTCGTCCCACGGCTAAAGAATGGTGAGAATAAAATTTAAACAAGACTATAAATAATAAAAGACCACAATAACAAGAGCGGTTTTGACAGAAAAAACTTTTCGCTGATTCGACTCCATGGATGCTGTGTTGAGCCAACAGCAGGCCATAAGCTGTGTGGAGAGAACACTCTTACTGGGCTGAGGTACACTACAAAATCAAAGTGCACACCTCTGGAAACGTGCCTAAAGTCTGAAATTCCGGTGGGTGTCACAGTGTGTGGTGTGTTGGAAAGGCTTTATACGCTTTCATTTTCTGGATAATGTTCCATTTTCACTGGTACAAAATAAATGGCGTTCACATATACTGGGTCACTGGTGATTAGACAGATAGAACTAGAATGAGAGATGACAGTTATAGTGAGTGATGAGGTGAGGGAGGACCACCCTACTCACCCAGAGAGAGAGGACAGTTATAGTGAGTGATGAGGAGAGAGAGGACCACCCTGCTCACCCAGAGAGAGAGAGAGGACAGTTATACTGAGTGATGGGGGAGAGGGAGGACCACCCTACAGTACATATTTTTTTCTCTCTAGTTTGCGAGACACTGAGTCAAGGCATAACACAGTGGACAGATGAATCTGATGCGCGAAACAATGAGTCGCCGGGCTGGAGTGTGTTTCTGTTTTTATGTTAGGAGGCTTCAGAGGAGCAGAGGCCAACCAAGAGTGTCAAAGTTGTGTTCAGCTTGACAAACACACACACACACACACACACACACATATAGTGCTAACAGACAGGGCCTGTGCGTGTCCCTGACCAAGTGTCATGGCCTCACACTCACCCTGTCTCATCGATCCCCTGGCATGTAGCCTGGGCCTGTGTATGTGCATGTGTGTGTGTGTGTGTGTGTAGAAAAAATATAGAGAGTGATGTAAAAAATAGACAGAGAGTAACAAGAAAGAAAGTGAAGAAAGATGACAAGAAAGCGGGAGAAAGGGCAGAGACAAATGTGCTATGAGAAGAGAGGACGAAGAGAGAAGAGGAGAGAGAAGAGAGGATAGAGGGCGAGAGAGAAGAGGAGAGAGGGTGCGAGGGAGGGAAGAAAGTTTAAAAGAGAGAGAAAAGAGACAGAGAGAGATATGGTGAGAGAAACAAGCAGAAAGAAAGAAGAGAGGTGAAAGATAGAAAGAAAGAAAAAGAGTGTGTATGAGAGAGATAGAAGCTAAGAGAGAGAGATAGAGAGAAAGACAGTGCATACGAGAGAAAACAAGAGATACAGAAAGAGAAGAGAGCGCGAGGAGAAAGAGAGAGAGAGAGAGAGAGAGAGAGAGGAGGGAGAGAGGGCGAGAGAGAAAGAGAGACAGAGAGAGAGAATGACTGTGGATGAAGGTCCTGTGTCTCTCATCCTCCTGCTATTATGTGTATGAATCGGAGTGGTGAGCTAAAATCTGAACGCTTGAGCCCAAATCATCTTCATTTCCTCCAAACCACTTTGGTTTAAACGCTGCGACGCGGCCAGAATCGTTTTCTCATCGACTGTGGAGCTCAGGGATGGCGAGGGGCCGCTGCTCAGCCGCGCCCAATCACATGCCCCATTGCCCCAGTGCCACTGTGAAATAGGCCCCCGAAAAACATCGCATCAAATTGTCCCGCCACGTCATTGGCTGACAGGCCCATCCATCACGGGCGCAGTAGGCACCGCTGGACGCTGGACACGCCCTCAATCGCCTGCCCTCGCATGACCACTCTACTGTCTGTTTTCATCTACAGAGCTCCGCCCACCGCCCCCAGACGCTCTGCTATTGCTAGAAAACTCTGTAACTCTGTTGTTTTCTTTTTCTCTCTGTCTTTACTTTGTTACACTGGACAATAATGTCAACTGCCCCTTTATTTCATGATGGACGGGCCTTCAGAAACCGTCCAGAACTTCTCACTCTACACCCGGCAGTGAAGAAAGCCATGAAAAACCAACCTGACTCCTCTTGACTTTAGAGCCACCCACTGAAAGCCCATTAAACTCCAGTCCGTACCTGAAAACTCCAGTTCCAGTCCATTTCAGACCTGATGAGGACTTGATGGAGAACATTACTCAGCAGAGGTGGGAAGGAGACACTGAGTCTCAAACATTTAGTTCTAAACAAGTCACATTAATTGCACCTTTCAGATAATTTAATGACACCAAATATGATGGTAAATAGGATACAATAAAACAAATTATTATTATTATTATTGTTATTATTATTATTATTATTGTTATTATTGTTATTATTGTTGTTGTTGTTGTTGTTGTTGTTACTTACCCTTCCATGACATAAACCAAGAATAAAGTCAGGGCAAAGACAGCAAAAAGCACTATTTACTTGCTTGTAGTGCTAAATACTTCACAGTATCACTGAACTCAAATTCACAGCTTAAGATGCTTCTGTAATCCTCCACTCATTTACTCAATATATGATAGGCCCGTATATAATATACTGTATATGCTCACTGGCGATATGTATGATTTGTATGCTCATTGTATATCTGATAGGCTTATGTATACCAATGACTGTGGATATATTAATGAATATGGAGCAGCTGGTGGCTCAGAGATCGGGGCAGATGGTGGCCTAGTGGTTAGGGCATAGCCCCTGCAATCTGAAGATTGTGTGTTCAAATCCCAACTGCTGAGGTACTGTCCCCACACATTGCCCCCCGGACCCCTCGTTGGTGGCAGCCCACTACTTCACTTGGTGAATGGGTTAAATGTAGAGAAAGAATTTCACACCGTGTGTTTTCTTGTGATGTGTTTACACGTGACTATAAGGGGCCACTTTGCTTTGCTTTAAATATACAAAACCAAGTCTGAAAAAGTTGGGGCGTTGTGCAAATTGTAAAAAAAAAAACAGAATGCAATGATGTGGAAATCTCATAAATCCATATACAGTGGGTGAAATGATTACTTGATCCTCTGCTGAATTTGTAAGTTTGCTGACTTACAAAAAATGGACAGTTTGTAATTTATGAGGTAATTTCATTTTAATGGAGAATGACAGAATATCAACCAAATATCAAGAAAAAACATGTTACATAAAAGTTAAACATTGATTTGCATTTCACTGAGTGAAATAAGTATTTGATACCCAAGCAAAACATGACTTTCTTGTAGTCGGTCACCAGGTTTGAACAGCTCAGGAGGGATTCTGGCCCGCTCCTCTTCACAGAAACTCTAAATCTTTTAGGTTTCTTGGCTGCTGCTTGGCAACTCAAAGCTTCAGCTCCTCCACAGATTCTCTGTAGGACTGAGGTCTGGAGACTGGCTCGGCCACTCCAGGACCTTAATGTGCTTCTTCTTTTTGATCATTGTCCCATTTTCAGTGTTCTGGCTGAGGGAAGGAGGATCTCGTCCAAGATTTTACAGTATATGGACCCATCAGTTGGCCCCTCAATGCGGTCAAGTCATCCTGTACCCTTAGAAGAAAAACATCCCCAAGCATAATGTTTCCACCTCCATGCTTGACTGCAGGATGGTGTTCTTGAGGTCATACTCAGCATCTCTTCTTCCTGACACGCAGCTCGATTTTGGTCTCATCTGACCACAGCACTTTCTCTCAAGCCTTCTCTGAATCATTTAGATGTTCACTGGCAGACTTTAGATTGACTGTACATGTGCCTTCTTGAGCAGGGGGACCTGGCACTGCAGGACTTCAGTCCATTATGATGTAGTTTGTTACCAGTGGTGATCTTAGTCCCAACTACCTTCAGATCATTAACAAGCTCCTCTCGTGCAGTTCTGCGCTGATCCCTCACCTTTCTCATGATCGTCCTCACCCCATGAGGCAAGATACTGCATGGAGCTCCAGACTGAGGCCAACTGATGGTTATGTTATATTTTTTCCATTTCTGAATAATCGCACCAACAGTTGTCACCTTCTCACCAAGCTTCTTGCTGATGGTCTTGTAACACATTCCAGCCTCGTGC
>JBBPCX010000018.1:15351943-15355905 GCA_037974365.1 Hydrocynus forskahlii | reverse complement strand
CGCATCAAAAGAAGAATTGCTGATGTTAAAAAAGGGTGATGGAGCAATTCTGCTAGGAAGCATCTTTGTGTAATCACTCACAGATTGTTTAGCGAATGCAGCTGTAATAAAACACCGTAGCCATTTTAATGAGACAGGGCGGAAAAAAGTTAAGCAGAAAAAAAGGAAAGGAATAGAAAAAAAAATGAGCCAGCCTCTGTGAGAAAGCCTGACGCTCAGACAGACCAATTCATTAAGCCTCTGGCCTGTCAATAGCCTGTTCATCTCCGCTATCACAATCTCTCTAATGGAATTGGCCAGCGTCAGCTTGCCGGCCGCACCCCTGCATTAACACAATGGAAGGTGCAGATATATTTCCCTCACTGGCTCCTCTCGCTGTCCCTCGCCTATAAATTATGAAATTCAGAAGGCTAAAGGTCATGGGATGCTACCGTGTGCGCGGGCGATTTCATGTTCTGCCCATCGATCTCATTTCCAAAAGTTTATGAGAACAGAGCCTGTTTGTTTAATTGAAATGCTCAACAGTTCCGCAGTCTGTCTGAGAGTCAGAGCGCAAGAAAAGGCATGTGGACAAAAGTACGTCTCACGGGCTGAGGCTCAGATGCTTCTGTTTACCTGTCATGCTCTTTAGCATTAGCCGCTATCCTCTACTCTCTATCCTCTGTTATCTCCTCCTTTACCCTCTACTGTTCTCTCTCCTCTATTCTCTACCCTAAATCGTTGACCTTCATTTCTACATCCTTCGTCCTCTACCCTCTATCATTTACCCCATGTCTTCTATCGTCTATTCTCTAGTCTCTATCCTCTATTCTTTTTTCTTTACCCTCTATCCTCTTCTCTCTATCCTCTATCGTCTTCCCTCTATCATCCACCCTTTTTCCTCTACCCTCTACCCTCTATTCTCATACCCTATATCTTCAATCCTCTACTCTCTGCCCTCTACACATCTACCTTGTATCCATGATCTTCTATCTGTTATCTTCTACCCTCTATCATCCTACTTCTACCCTCTGTCCTTTATTGTCTTCCCTCTAGCATCTATCCTCTTGCTCCTATTCTATATTCTCCATTCTCTGTTCTCTTTCCTCTGTTTTCTACCCTCTATCCTCTACCCTCTTTTCTCTACTCTCTATCCTGTACTCTTTATCCTCAATCCTCTATTCAGTGTTCAGTGAGGAATGATTTTACAGCTCTGATTAAATGTTTACATTCATTTTCTACGAATACAATGAAAATGTGTCAAAGGCAATTTCCATGACTTTGACATTTTAGTTATAAAAATACATCCTACATTATGATGTCAGTTCTTGTAGCAACTATAAACAAAAGGCTGCAGCTGAACAGATCACACCCTATGCCTTTTCCTAACCACTTTTCCCAGGAAAATGTGGTGAAGTTAAGATGCGACGAAAAATTCACAAGAACAAATAAACATTTTAAACAGAACATACTATGCTATATGCACACATGCTGGGATATTAAAACAATAGATGAATCACTCACAGTTAAGTGATATACTAGGAACACAAATAGTGGTTTGGAGTTGTTCTGTATACTGAGTCTGTTGTTGCACAGTAGTAGATCAGTAGTAGATCAGTAATATTGACAAAAGTGGCGAAATTTCACATGGTAATACTGTTGCACATACGCTTTAACATAATGATAATGATTTATTAATAACAAGAAACTGCACACGATGTTGCACATGGAAGACTATTGCACGTAATAGTAAGATAATAACTCACATAATGAAAATGATTTTAACCTGTGGTACAGATGGACCGTATGTTTGCAATGCATTTGTGTACTTGCAAATTACACATAAACATAAGGAGCACGGTGGTTTAGTCTGCCTGAAAAGGTGATGTGTAAATCATATGTACTTTCTTAGTCGCCCAGGGCCAGCGTGTCCATACATGCAAAATCATGAACTTGTTTGCCCACCGTTTGTCCCCACAACACGACAAGTCTGGAGTCTCATTTCCACTGGATCACAGCTCTGCCAATAGCTCAATGATTTGCGAAGCAGAATCACAGTACCACATTTTTCAAACAGGAGGAGAGACGAGACTTGCCCACTTTGGAAGGACCGTGATACCCCTGTAACCCCCCTCAACTAAAACAACCACCAACACCCTCTTCAGCCCCCGAACCCCTCAGTCAACAAAATATTATGTCAATTCCCCCCAAAAAATGACTGGACTGAAGAATTTTCCACTTTTTCCATAACGACCACATCCCCAACCTCTTCTATGATTATGTTCCTCCAGTATAACTGTTGAGTGTTCCTTCTGTAGAATCAGGACAAAGATGCTATAAGACCATTCTGCATAAAAACACCACCCAATTCCACTCATATCTACAGATGACTTTAAGTATCTCCTTTAACCCCTAGAACCTGAGCAATGGTAGCGCAACAAATGGTGAGCCTCTATATGTTGGTTAGTTGCTCTTTGGGTTTGGGTTTGGGTTGATTCTTAAGGTGTCAGACATCATGCTGAGCTTTGTTTGGTGTTCCTATTTCACACAAGACCAAAGTTATTGTCATTTATAAAACGTGATGACTGCTACTGGGGTTTTAAAAATGACATCACACATAAATGATCTTTGAATGTGGGAGAAGTTTTAAGAACATCTGCAGAGGGGGGCCTGGATAGCTGGCAAGATCAGATTTTGCTAAGGGTTTTCGGGGCTAGGAAGCATGCAAACCTTGACCGGACTGAACCTCCAAAGTCAAACTGGTCAGACGCTGGTCAAACCCCCAAACCCTGCAAAAGCCCAGAGTGCCTCCGAAAGTGCTGTGGTTCCATTAGATTAGCCCATAGCCATGGCCAAGGGGGTTGTGGGGGGCAGGGGTATGATTAAGTTCCAGTAAACTCGATTGCTGAAGGCTACATGTAAGATAATGGTTTGGTCCGTTGCGGAAGCCAGTTAAAGCCAGCATCAATCTAGGTCTAATCTAAACCTTTGCACTGTCCTCCCTGCCCTCCGCGGGTCATACGCAATCATAGACAATTGAGCTATGGCGAAAACATTTCAGCTCTAAATTAGCGCAGAATGGCCTTCGCAGCAGCCTCGGCGATCCATGCATTAATGAGATTACAGGACGCTGTTTATGCACAATTATGTGTAATTCATCTTCAATAATCCAATCATGCACAGTAATGCGATAACACAAATTATGGCATCTGAGGAACAAAGCGTATTTCTTAATTTTGCAACCTCATTAATATAGAAAGGAACTGCAAGGCAAAAATTCAGATGGATAGTTACTCATTTTTCCCTTTTTGCACCTAAATAATGGTAACACATCTAGATTATGGAGGTCAACCAGGTACAGCCTTTTTTCCCCACATCTGAAGTTTTACCCCCACTAAGTTCAAGACTCTAAAGCTATTCAATGCTACAGTCATTCGTTTTTGAGCCCAAATGTTGCTTTAAATTAACGTGAGCCTCTATATGTTGGTTAGTTGCTCTTGTGTTCATCCTAATGTTGCATTATATACTTCATAGAAGAAGTGGAAGAGTACCTCAGCCTCGGTGATCTAATGGTCCTTCAGGGTTATATATCTCAGTAGGCTTTAGGGTGCTCATGGTATTCCTAGCAGCATGCTAGTTTTAGCTGAAACACACATTAACTATTATGAATATGAATACAAGATATGAATAAACTAGAAAAGTGCTTTTCCTGAAGAATGTGGAGTGATTGCACTTAAGCAGTAGTGATGACGATCATACTAGGTATCTCAGGTGGTTGCTGGGGTGCTGTTAGGAGGTTCCTAAGGTATTCCTTGTGGTTGTCAAGACATTGCCTGGCATTATCCAAACTTGAACATACTAAGTGGTAGCTAGGTTGTTGCTAGATGGTTACTAGCCAGTTGATAGCTGGTTGCAGGGGTATCCTAGGTGGTTGCTAGGTGGTTGTTATCTCAGATGGTTGTAATGGCATGCCAAGTGGTTTC
>JBBPCX010000018.1:15344443-15346943 GCA_037974365.1 Hydrocynus forskahlii | reverse complement strand
GGTGTAACCGAACAGCTACAAAAGCTTTTTGGACTCTGACAAGTTCGGTTCCGGTGTGTTCCGGGTGACCCTTGCCTGATTATAAACAATTAGGCTTTAGCAGAACACATTTGTTTACAGTCAGTTTAACTGATTCAGCGATTCAGGAAGAAATCATTCTTCCATATACACCCTCCCTGCACCCACCCACCCCAGTGCTTCTGATCCCAATTCAATTACTCACCTTAAACTGAGCCCTGACTCGCACTCCCCCCTCCCCACTTCCGTGTGGAAAAATCCATACGGCAGGGGTGAGTAGAGCTCTTCCGACAGCGCGACGGCTCAGACGTAATGTTTTTTTTTTTTCCAAGAGTCACATTTGTGGTACTTTAGCTGCACCCTTGACACCAAAATGAAAGGCTTTATTAGAAATTAGCACCTTTTCAAAGTGGCTATTGTGCATCATTGCATATCGGATATCGGATCCAAAGCGTGCCTGGGCCTGGACATCTACACTCGGGGCGTCTTCTCATTTTTACGCTCATTTCACACTTACTTGATGGAATTCAGATGGTCCTGGATGTCCAGAGTCACTGTTAATCGCCGGTCCTTTAACAAACGCTGTGACCGGTTTGACAAGCCTAATTAAAAGACATAATATTTACAACTAGGGGTTAAACTGTGCCAGAACATCACTGTACCCTCTGGGTGACCTCCAATGAGGATCCACCTCTGACCCTAAAGAAAGATAGTTGTAGCTGCATGAGTGGAGAAAATTATTTAATCTAAATGTATTTTATTACTTTCATTTATTCACATAATTTTCATCTTGAGAACAGAGAGATATCCAGAGAGAGCAACGGTTTCTACATCTTATGTATCACATATAGTCAATCAGAGGTAATATCATGCTTATAATACACATAGAGTAACCCCCCGCTTTTTGCGCAACGGCACCCGTGTATAGTGAGAAACCGCATTGTTGTGATGTGGTTAAAAAAATGCCAAACAAAAAATTTGTATAGTGAAAACCCTAAATATGCTCCCCAAACACTTTCATTTCATTTTAAACTCTTCAGCCTAAAAGAAAATGTAAAGGTAAACCCGTATTCGTACTGTACAGTTTACATGGAACTCCTGCAATGCTAGAATGTAAATACCGATGTTACCCCTGTATAGGGCAGCAGCCAATCAGCAGCAAGGAGAAATAAATAGCATTCTCGGATAGGCTACTTTCAAACTTCCCGGCTCTGAGTACAGTGGTATTTCACCATCCCAAGACGCCTTTCTTTGTGTTTCTCTCCACAGTACCAAAAATGTATAGTTAATTTTTATATGGAAATTTGTCTGAATTTTTGTTCGTAAATTATATTTTTCTTAATAATTTTTCAGAAAATGTATATATTGCTACGAAAAAAAAATTATATATTGTCACGAGGGACTGGGCCTCGTCTGCCACGCCCCCTCGTCCTCCTGCAGGGTTTATGTTTGGGCACGGTGCTTAGCAACCCAGTACGAGGATGAGGGGACGTGGTGGATGAGGT
Organism: Hydrocynus forskahlii; assembly: GCA_037974365.1. NCBI lineage: Eukaryota > Metazoa > Chordata > Actinopteri > Characiformes > Alestidae > Hydrocynus > Hydrocynus forskahlii. The sequence goes on along the minus strand of JBBPCX010000018.1, from coordinate 15,345,420 downwards.
AAAAGTAAAAAAACAAAACGGAGGATATCTGCGGTTTCCGCTTTAAAGTGGGGGTTTATATGATGTGAGCAGTGAGTGTATATATGCTATATATAGACCAGTCATTAATACAACCCCAATAAATCCATATTTTATTCCCAAAAGAACATATCAAATGTTAAAAGTGAGGCATTTTGCTATTTCCTTCAAAATAAATGTATCTTTTTGAATTTCAGCAACACTTCTCAAAAAAGTTGTTTCCTTTCAGCACTGATGGTGCCTTTCCAGATGTGCAAGCTGCCCATGCCATATCCACTAATACACTTCCATACCATCATACCTTCTTTACCTCTCAGAGACACTGCCACTCTAAGATGCTCTTTTTATACCCAATAATGTTACTGACCTGTTGCCAATTGACCTAATTATCTGTAAATTGTAACTCCAGCAGTTGCTTTTTTGAATCACTAACATTTCCAGCCACTTATGGCCCTTGTCCCAACTTTTTTGAGACGTGTTGGTGAAAATAAGCCAAGATCATTCAGGAAATAGCAAAATGTCTCACTTTCAACATGTTTCCAATATGTTTTTTATACTGTATTCTGTTGTGAATAATACAGTGGGGGAAATAATTATTTGAGCCCCTCCTGAATTTGTACGTTTGCGGACTTACAAAAAAAGGAACAGTCTTTAATTCATTAATTCATTTTTATGGAGAGACAGAATCTCAACCAAAAATCATGTTACATAAAAACATGTTACATAAAAGTTATAAATCGATTTGCATGTCATTTAGTGAAATAAATATTTGATCCTCTACAACCCAGCCAGACTTGTGGCTCCCACAGACTGGCTGTGTGTCCATGTTGCACACAGATTACAATCAATCTATCAATTATAGAGACTCCTGATCTGAACTCATTATGTGTATAAAGCACACCTGTCCACAGAATCAGTTTCTTCCATTCCAGCCTCTCCACCACCATGGGCAAGACCAA
>JBBPCX010000018.1:15322285-15344343 GCA_037974365.1 Hydrocynus forskahlii | reverse complement strand
AATGTAGTTTTGAGAAATAGGTTTCCAGGCTCCCTGAAGGACTTTAAAGACTTTCATGCATCCCTGAACCTGACCAGTTTCAGACTAATGTTTTTTGTTGGTTAAAACACACAGTGACCTGATCAGGCGGTGATCAGTATACTGGTGGTGCTGAATGCTGAGTGGTAGGAACACCTTTATCTAGACTCCTTGTAGTTTTAGGCAACTAACAACAATGGATATACAAACTAACAACTGGGAAGGTACATGCACCTTGGGCTGAAAATAGGAGTTTTCTTTGATGTGAACAAATGTATCTTTAATGCAGTGAGAAACGCGAAGGTGTACCAGGACCCTGATAACAAGTTAGCTGGGTTAGGTTTTTCTTGCACACCTATAGAAATTTAAACAAGACTGTATGTATAAATCAAAAAGACCACAATTACAAAAGCAGGTCTGACAGAATAAATTTCCACTGGTTCAACTCCATGGATGCAGCTGAGTCAGAAACACTGTTACTGGACTGAAATACACTGGAAAATCAAAGGGTGCTGCGCGTTCTGTGCTGTCGCAGTATGGTTTAGGTACAGCACAGTTCCTGTACACTTAGGATGGTTTTAATGGTTTTCTGCCTGGTGGAGTGGCCAGCAGTCAATCTGTTATTGTGCAGCGGCCTTCATGCTGTATGGGATAAATTCTATATGCCCACACTGTGGGGCACAATACCTGCCCTCTAGCCCGTCAGTGTCATGGAGACACCCCGCGGGCCTCAGAGTCCGATAGAACCGCAGCAGGGAGAAACGTGGAGCGGCGGGGAATCGCCAAAAGGGCACCAAACGTCAATACAGAAAAGGCGAGGCTTAAGGGATCATCTCTTTTCCAAATATAGACGTCAGGGATGATCAGAAGAAATGCTGGCATGAAAAAGTGCTAGCAGTGATGGTGTTTAACAACAGGACTTTCAATGGAAAACATTCACATTTCGTCATGGAAAATTAACTAATCCCAAACCTGACGCCCATAATTTACATTATTTATAACCTGTCAATTGCCTTTAAGACCCATTAGCCATAAGACACTCATAATTAGCATTAACATGACATTACATTAATTTCCCAGATGCTTTTATCCAATGCGACTTACGATATCAGGAAACATTCAAGTTTCAGGACAGTGTGAGAACCAGAGGAGAGTTCTAAGCATTCAATCTTTATGGAAGAGTATTGCAAGAACATTGCAATAGGAAATGAGATGCTCTCTGAACAGATGAGCCTTCACAAGGTTTTTGAACAGTTTACACTGTAAACATTTTGTTGCTGTACCTATATTTAAATGACCCCTATTCTTACTGGCTGTCCTTCTTCAGCTGAAACACTCCTTGAATGGAACTGGAATGTAAGTGGACAAGATTAAGATGCTGTAGGCTGAACAGGCATAAGTGAATATACAGTACTTTGCAAAAGTCCTAGGCGCCAAAGCAAATTCTGCCAGTGAACAGTAGAATAAATGCAAACAAACATGAAAGCAGTAAAAAATATCAACATTTCTATGTTTTCTAAAAAGTACTTGATATTTTGTGAGCTCGTTAGAAAAACAAAGGTTTGATTCCAGATTTCTGCTCGATGCCTCCGGTCATCGTTAAAATTCTATTCTGACAACACTGAGCAGCTCCCTCAGTGGCAGGCTGCTATATCCACGATGTGGGAAGGAGAGATTCTGCAGGTCTTTCCTTCCAACTGCTGTCAGACTCTACAACAAAGACCTTGCAGATGACCACACACGCACAGACAAATGAACACACATGTCCATGACACCATGGTAGTTACTCTTACGTGCAATATTACTTGAGTGCAATTTTTATGATGCAATTTTACTGATGTGCAGTTTTTGGGTACAATATTATTACTCTGCGAAATGTGCAATTTATAAATGTGAAATATATAACGTGCAATTCTTTCTGGTGCATTATTGCTGTTTGTGTCAATGCTTGTATATATCCACAGTGTTCTTACATATATTTCTATATTCACCCTGTACAAATATACATACACATGCTCATTGTACTCATATATATACTGATCTAGGTTTACATATATATGTAAACCTAGACATATATATAAATACATATATATACTAGGCCTGGGCACGTTAACACATTATTATCGCGTTAACACATTATTTACTTAATGCCGACAATTATTTTATCACGCATAAACAGTTTTTTTTTTAATCCTTTTATTTTGAAAGTTTGTCGCTTTTTTGGGCTTGTGGGTGCGAGCAACATGCAGCTCTGCGTCTCGGCTGGTTTTCGTGGGGATCAGATGTCCCATTACTTTTGTCCATATTATATGGACAAAAGTATTGGGATGCCTGACCATTACACAAGTAGGCACTTTAGTGACACTGCATTCAGATACATAGACTTTAATATGGAGTTGGTCCCCCTTTGCAGCTGCTATGATGCTCTGGACTCTGAGGGGAACTTGTTTTTCTATTCAAACGTGAATGCCCTGCAGTGGTAAATAGCTTTGGTTTTATATTTGATTTGATAACATTAATGTTTAAGGTGAGATTTACAGTTAAAGGGAACACTGCTGTTAAAAAGCTCTTTATTGCTTTAAAGTGTTTGCAAACCAAATGTTGTTGCACTTTTGTTCATATAGCAGTATTTTAAAAATACATGTGTGCAATACACTATCTTTGAATTTATTATTTTATTTTATGTATAACAATGTGATTAATTGCGATTAATTGCAGAAAACCATACGTGATGATATGATTAATCGTGATTAAAAAATTCAATCATTGACCGGCATTAATATATACATATATATTTTCTAATACATACATCCGTATTTTATATTTCTAGATTGTATAGTCTACATTTTCTACTGTACTGTACAATAGATTTGATTCTATTGTTGTTTTTTTCGTTGCCTTTGTACTGTCCACTTTCTGCCGTGACAATGCAAATTTCCAAGGTTTATCTTATATCATAAGCAACTCATCTAACTTAATCTAATGAAGGTCAACAAGCTAACCCAGGTATTTGATGGAAGCTTCAAGTGATACTGGGCTTCTGTGAGGAAAGAGGTTAGTCACTTTGCCGTAAATAAAACCACAATTAACTGTATTAATGTTATTTGTATTTATTGAAATATTGGTGTTTTAACATATTTTAAGTATAATTTTCCTTTGCACAGTACTGTTCTTCAATGTGATATTTTGTGTCAAAATTCAAAGATTTTTTTTTTTATTTTAATGCAAAACAGAGTCGTGTAGTTTTCTAAGATAGAGGTCTTTTATACCACCTTTAGCTGAAAAGTAACTTTTTGAGAGAAGGCATGGTGTCCATAAACAGTTCTCAGTTAAATCTTTGAGCTGCATGTTGGGTTTTAAGGTCAAGAAACCGACCATATTTTTAGACTCCTGAGGTCAGAGAGTTCTTGGTGTGGAGACGGGACACTGGAAAGCCATCATTGTGTCTTCCCAGGTTTGATCTCCCCATTTGCTCTTTTTGTGCGTACATTGATTCGGCGGATGCAGACCCTTTTGAAACGCTGCTATTGACCCAAGCTTCTCTGGTGCAGTGGTGACCTGGGTGTGGACCCCTGCTGGGCCTTCAGAGGGGTTCTTTCATGTCTCTCAGCAGCCAGCTGACCTTTGGCAATGCTGGACCTGGGCACTACCGCCCTGAGATCCATACGCGCACACACACACTCATTTTGAATTTCCGCTTTCACTTCTCGTGAAGTCGGGACAAAAGACTTGAGATCTGGAGTCTCGGAGCATCGATCGTGGAAAGGCCAGGTGCATCTCCCGGAGCTTCGGCCGTGGGCCTAATGGCCAACTGTCCATACGCTCAGGAAGAATGGGTGTCCGCAAAGGACTTTTGGAGGTGAGGTTTCATCTTCTCACTGCATGTTCAACCATCTACAATAACAGCACACAGAAGATGAGGCAGCTTCTAGATATCCAAACATACTACTTTTAGTCAAGTCAAGTCAAGTCAAGTTATTGTCATTTCAACCATATACACAACGTTCCTTCATGGTGCAACACAGAGAACAAAAACTTAAACACCACAAGACTACAGAAGTGCAGGGCAGAACTAAAGAGAATGTGCCGAAAAACACAAGAGCAACAGTATAATCATTTACAAGGCAAGCCAACATACAGTGCAGCCAAAAGGAGCGGAGACAGCACAAGTGTAAGTGCATACAGTATTACTGCATAATGCTTTCTAATAGCAGAGTTGAAAGTGTGCAAAAAATACAAAGGAATGCAAAGATCGAGATAGATTACAATAAATAAGTGTGCAAAAGTAGCACACAGCAGCAATAGAATAAAAAAATGTGCAGTGTATAATAAATACTTTGTGTTTACAGTGTTAGCTGGGGACTAGGTTTTCTTGTTTATGGCAGAGCTATTTAATGTGTGTGACTGGAAGAAACAAAGCAATTCAGCTGGATAACTATGAGTCATAGTGTCAGACACCACATAAGGAAGTCTAATTGAGAGTGTAATTGACGTCTTGACACAGTTTGAGGCAACAAAAATTATTTGGGCGAGATCCAATCAAGGTACAGGCACAATTGCCTCCAGCACAATAGATCAACTACAAATGGGGAAAGCAACAACAAAACCAAAACTATTGTTTCACAGGTTCATGAAATCTAAAGGATCTTAATTGTTAGAGCATTGATGCTTTCTTCCCATCTATCTACAATCATCTTGTGCTTTGGAAAAAATGGGCCACGCTCAACATTTGGAAGGCAACCATCATGCGACCATCAACCCATGTGCTCAAACTTCAGGCTCCTGAACACCATGTAGCCTATATTTGCATCCACAAACCACATTAACCAAATCAATACCTCCTGCCATATTCACCACTGTGGTCAGAGTGTTCTGGGCCCAGCTGTGTGTTGGAGCTGGGCCTCATTATGGAGCCGGCAGTCTTACCGGATGTCCCCTGCCAGCAGCAGCCCTGGACGCTCATCGATGACCTCCATGGTTCTCCGATGGCTTGGCATCACTTCTATTGATCGCGCGGTGCAGTTTATAATCTCCAGGACCCAGCAGCAGGAAGCAGGCTTCCTCTGGAGCTTCATACTGAGGCTAAGCCTGTGGTCCGCTAATGAACAGCTTCATTCAGACAGACTTGGTTTCAACGAGTGAAAGGCACACCATCTTCCAGAAGGTAAACCAACAAATGTTCAGAATTCAATTAAAAACATTAAATTTAAACAGTTTTTAACCTATTTTGCCATGCACTTATAATTATATTCAGCTTCAGCAGCTTCATGTACATTACAGTGTCATTATAGATTATTTGCCAAATTTTTGTAAAGAAAAGCACATATTTGTGCTCAAAAACAGCTCTTTTGGCTCAAAAATGGTGTAGGTTGACTTGCTGACATCACAAGATTGGTGTCACCTACAAAGCCTCTGGCATTATTCCCAAAAAAAAGGTAAAAACAAAAAAAAAGGTAAAACAATCACCAAATCTAAATCACCTTCCATTTTTTATGCTAAATTATGGTAATCTGTCAAAAGAAAAGAAGCTAAAATATTCGAAAGGCTAGACTTCAAACAGGCAGCAGAGCTGCAGAAGAGTTTAAATAAGGCTTATTTATTTAGCCTTATTGGCAAATTGCTGTTTGTGTTTGTGTAGCAAATCAGTAACAGTCTAATTCAAGTTAATGAATAGCTTTTGCCAATTGCCAATAATGCACCAACAACAGCATCTTGCCAGTGTTTTGTGTCAACGACGAGGCATTTTGCCAGTGCTGTATTGACCCATGCATGTTTGACTAGCCTAGCAAGCCAGAAAGTTCACTTTTTGGATGTTTACCTTGGATCTGCTGTTGCTAATCATCTGAGGTTGAATTTATAGCCTCTTTTTCATATTGTACAAAACTTTTACTGTTTTGATGCAAGATTCAATTATGAAAAGCGAAAAGCTGCTAATTAGCACTTAGTGGCTAATGTAAGAACTGTTGATGGAGAAGCTTCCCAGAGGAAAAGGAACTTCAGAGTACGACTCTTCTTTGTCCAGCCTATTTCTCCTCGACATTGTGTTTAACATCAACATGAGATTCTGACCATTTTCTCCCACTTCTTAAATTCAGCTCTTGAGAAAGAGCCTTCCTCCAATCTCAGCTCGATCCCAATTTAAGATCTTAATTAAGATCTTTATTTGTCTCAGATCATCAGATCTTCAGATGGACCATAAGATCTGAAAGAAAACTTGGTCGTCTTATGAATTAGCCTGAAATGTATCTACCAAAGTCAGACAGTTTTGAGATCCATAGGGGTGTTAAAGAGAAAAAAAAAGACTTCTGTCTTATTTTGGCTCCTTATTTCTCCTGAAGGGGGGAGGGTTAGAAGAACCAAGTCAGACTTCAATAATCTCCAAATAAGAAGATGATTTATTTCTGATGAGACACAGAAAGTACTGTTCTGAGCTGCAGAATCGTCCTCTGGTTTGCTCCACTGGCCGGTAAATGCCCACCAGCCTGAGCAGGACCAGACTGAGAGCTTGTTTTTAAAGAGTACCTGAGTGACAGTCACTGCCGTAATTGAGGCTTGTTTACGGCTGCTGCTGACCAAACAATAATTCCGAGGGAGCGCGTGTGGGATTGGATGTCGCTCCTGAGCTGACGTGACAGCTGAGGTGTTTGTGGTTTGCTGGTGGTGAAAGTTTGTAATGTTCTCCCAGTGTTTTTCCTGTTTTTTGGCATTTTGTAATGCTATGTCTCCTACCTGTTTTCCAGTCTATGCTGTTGTTTACATTCTCATTGTGCCTTTGTTTATGTGTCTGTTCCATGTGAGTGCGTTTTGGTCTTAGTCCCACTTTAGCACCGCCCCCTCGTTATCCTTTTCATCTGTGTCTAGTTCCTGACTCCGCTCCTGCTGACCCCTTAGTTAGTATACCCCCGTATTTCAGTCTGCATGGATTCTTTGTAAAACTGTTGTCATGCTGCTCTTTGTAAAGCTTGCTTTTGGAAGAAAAAAAAAACACTTGTTATGGTTTCTGGTTGTGTTGGTTATGTTAAGTCTGTTTATTTTCACCTTTGTTTCTGTGGTGCTTCTGTTCTTTTTCTCCCTTGAACTACCTCATATTTAATAGTTTCTTGTGTTCTCATACACCCTGGACCCTTCATATTTGTGTTTTTGTTCACTGGCATTAAATCTTTTGGATCCTGCGATCACATCCTGCTTACCTCGACCCTCATGTTGATGAAATGATTGAGCAATTTGTGCCTTATGACAGCATACCTTACTGTTTAGTGTAAGAATCAAAAGAAAACCTTTTTATTTCTATTGTACAATTTTATATATTGTTTATTATATATTACTTATTGTTTCTCAAATACACTACCGGTCAAAAGTTTTAGAACACCCCAGAGGTTTAAAACTGGTAAAGTTACCCAGAAGTAGGAAATAATTCTGTAGCCCATGCAGTTCCCTCTGGTATGTGCCGAGTTGGTCAGGTTCGTCCTACAGCAAAATAGTGACCCAAAACATAAGTCCAGACTCTGCCAGAACTACCTCAGAAAAAAGAACAAGATGGTGAGCGGGAAAACATGGTGTGGCCAGAAGTCTCCAGACTTAAACCCCACCGAGCTGCTTTAGGATGAACTGTTTTATTTTTCACTCAATATCTAAATGTATGTGCTCCTGTAATTTAAATAAATGGCATTATAGTGTTGTACTGGCTTGTGCTATACTGCATTAACGGAATAGTAGGGCAACAAAATATGATTTGTGCATTTTATTGCTGCCGAATCGGTTGATCTGCCAAGATTTACTGTGCAAAAGTCTTCAACTACCTCTCATTTCTTCATATTTTGCTTCCAAAGATCCAGACTTTCTTATATTTTTCATGTATTCTTGATTAACAGTCCTCAAGCCTTCCTGAAGGACTTTCAAAGACTCTCATTTTCAGCCCAGTCTGTGAACCTGACTGGTTTCAGAGAAATGTTTGTTGTTTGTTAAGTCACATAGTGACCTTTAAGTGAAGCAGTGAAGAAACAGGTTTCACATGATCAGGCGGTGATCAGTATACTGGTGAGGCTGAATGCTGAGGGGTTCGAACTCCTTCATGTAGGCTCCTTGTTTGTTTAGATTCTTTGCAGCCTGTCATAGTGAAACACGTGTCAGACCTATGTTACTTTTACAATGTAACAATGTAGCTGTTGGATTCTCACATTTCTGCTCTTCAATATTGGTGTTTTTTTTACAGGAAACTATGAATACAATCTCAAAACAATTGGCTACATAAGAGGAAAATTTTCCCAAGACAGTAGTTATCAGTTAGCTTGATAGCATTTGCGTAATGCTAATTAGTGACAGATGGCATCATTAGCATTACTGACTAAACTATTTCTTTGAAAGCCCTAAAATACCAATTTGTTTCATAGAAACAATCGCAGAACCATTTAGAAACAATTTTCATGTAAGAGTTACATTACTTTTACAATGTAACATCGTAACTTGTAGCTCTTGGATCGCAGTTCTTGGATTCTTATTTTTCTGCATTTCAATATTTGCAGGAAATAAATCTCAAATCGATTACATGTGTTAAGAGGAAAACTTTCCCAAGACAGTAGTCACCAGTTAGCAGGATCCATTTGCATAATACTAAATAGTGACTTCTGGATTTGCTGTTGTTAACATGAATGTTACTGACTGAACTATTCCTTTACACCTCTAAAAGATCGTTTTTTAATATAATTGAAAATACGTCAAATAAAACAAGTTTCCTTTATAAACTGAATGAATATGTAACAGTGCGTATCTGACTCCTGTTAACTGGTTGTGTGGTGATGCGGAGTTAAATTCTAGTCTGTCCTTATCAAATTCTAGTCTGTCCTGAATGCACTTGTGAGCTGTTTCATTCCACTGGCTGTCGCTTAATAGTTTGTTACATTTCTAACACTTGTCCCCATTATATTTATAATTGTAATTAGTTTTTATATGTCAGTAGTGATGAATAAATAATGTGATGTTTTCTGGCTAACAAAGGAACTTAACTGGTAAACATACTGTACATTTATTTGTCAGCAAAGAATATTGAGTGTATTTTGTAGTAAATTTGAAGAAAATCAAAACCTTTTGACTCGTAGTGTAACATTGTCACTTGTAGCTCTTGGATTCTCATGTTCCTGCTCTTAAATATTTGCAGGCTTTTTGGTTGAAAACGATGAATACAATCTTAAATCAATTGGATGCATAATAGGAAAAGTTTCCCAGGACACGCATGTACACACACTCGCCCAGCCTCGGTGAACTATGCATCGGCTCGGCCTGTTAATGTGTTGCATGTTTGACGACGTCCGCCAGGGCGGCAGGGGTGAATATTCAAATGAATGCTGGACGGGGTGTTTGTTCAGTGCTGCCTGAGCATCAGCTGCTGCAATCCAATAATTATTATTGATTTGCTCACTGGCTGTCAATCTTAGGCCCGAAAAAGAGAAGGAGAGAGCGAGAGAGACAGAAAGACAGAGAGAGAGTGATGGACAGAGAAAGGATTGGACGCTCCCTTTCCAACGAGGAAAAGCCTCATCTCCGAAATGAGCTGAGATGAGATGGTGGCGGAGGATAAGAGTAATTGATGATTGTTTCGGCGCTGAGAGGATGGAAAAAGGAGCGAGTGGAGGAAAAGGAATGGGAGAAACAGGGGGGATGGGAGGTGGAGGGGGAGGAGGAGGAGTGAAAGGAAGGGAGCTGGAGGATGTAGGGGGGGCTCCTTTGTGGCTGCTCTCCTCCGGGTCCAGCAATATACTTTAGGTTGGGGATCATCTTCAAAGTGCAGAAAAACAAATATGCAGGACCTTTAGATTAAAATGTCACTGTGCTACAGGCATCGATTTCCTCCCAAGCGGACGGCCGTGGTCATATAGAACGTTCTTTTACTGGCATTCACTTGGACAGCAGGTGTAAAGCGCACTCTATTGCTCAAAAAATATGGCCCGTTTTAAGAATTGCCCGACATGTTATTGGTTACCTGAATGTCACTGGGAATAAGGCAGCATCCCAAACCGCACCTTGTTCTCTCTATATTGAGTTATTCTAGGAGCCTGCTGTTTTGTAATGGCCCTGAAAACCCAAGGCAGGTGTAAAAGGCAAGTATGTTTCAACAGATATGATATTAGGGATGTCCAAGTGGGTTGTATTTTCTACTGTTTCAGGGGGTTGCATTACACATAGTTGTAATGATGATCCTAGAAAACTAATACTTGATTGTAATTTGAACATGCACAATGAGGAGGTATCTGACAGGAAAACCATGAAGTATCTATACAGCACCAGAGTGATCAGGGCACTCCCTTTTTTGAATTTTGTTTTCCTGAAAAGCACACACCCAAAAGCACGTGCTCCAGCTTCATCCAGCTACTCATTAAGATGGACCAGAACATGGTTTAGGACTTAATGCTGTAAACATGAACTAAACTTCAATGCTACAGGTGGCAGTTTCAGATGACAACAGGACGGTCTTTGGGTTAGGTTCTGCTGCATTTATGACATTACAAAAACCAATTATATGTCAGTGACATCACTACTTCCAAAATATAGGACGTTTTAAGAGCCAGCCATTGTGTTGGAGCAGATAATTGGTTACACAAACATCTTTAATTGGGAATGAGACAGCATCCCAAACTGCACCTTGCTCATTATCTAGTGAGCCGGCTGTTTTGTGATGACCCTGAAAACCCAAGGCAAGTCTAAAAGACAAGTATCGTGCCATGGTGGGCTACCATTATGTCACTAAAGGTTGTAGCGTTCAGCTCCTTTGAGCTGTAAGTGGGCAAGTGTGAGCATTAGGTTTTATAATGCTCTATTCAAACTGGATTAGTCATTACAGTTACTCACATCTCACGTCTGAACAGGAACAAAACATGCCTCTCAAGTGTCTTGACCCTTTTTGTCACCACTGCGACCTCACTAACCCATAAACAGGGTCTCTCTCTAAACGAAAAGATGGGGGTTTTTTCACCAAATGCTGGCTTATTCAGCTGCTTATTCAGACCACACTGATCTCCGGTTTTACTGGCCAAAGTAGTCCTCCCAGATGTGCACAGTGCTTTGATTTAGATGGCCCTTATACTCAACAAAAAAAACCTCCCATTTGGAGCAACTAAATATCATTGCCAAACGTACAAACCGTGGGAAGAATTTAACTGTGTAAAATGTGTAGCCATGTTTAATTGGTGCGGGTGGTCTGTCATTAACAACACAGATAACAGCAGAAAGCAGGCTCGCCCAAAACCATGCAGATGTCACTGGACAGCTGGAGGAGGACATTAACTACAGTAACTGTCAATAATTACTCATATGGAATGATTGTGTGATGTTGATTTTTGGCCGTATTGTCCATCCCTGGTCTGAAACGAGTGTGTCTGTAGAAACCCTGCAGACCGTTAGATTGCTCTCCCAGCTCTCCACCCTGGGCTAATGGAGCGTCTCTCTTTCTGCGCACAAACCCAATTAAAGCAGGAGATCTCTCACTGATAAATGCCATCCATCCGCGGCGCACTGGACAGGTCCTTCATTTCTAAATATATATTACTTCTTGCCCCACCGGCGGGAAAACAGAGTCTCTCCAAGGGCCTGGTTTTAGTGGCCGATGATAGAAGGCCAGAGATTTGCGAGCTGACATGCAGTTCTTGGTTTGATTGGTTGGTTAGAGACTGTTTCATGAAAAAAAAACTGTAGCTGAATGATTCATTTGCTCAGGTTCATTAATGTCAAGGCTTATTGTTTTGCCGTTAATCTTAAAAAACAATATCCTTCTCTCTTTTTGGATTTTATTTTTCCCTGAGATATAAAGGTATAAAGTTTATGGTATTCGAGTATAGTCAGGGTATTTTGAGTGAAATAATGCTATTCAAGTATAATAATGGTATTTGGGTATGGTTAGGGTACAGGTTTTTGAGTGTAGTAATAGTATTTGCGTATGGTAAAAGTGTTTGAATGTAATAATGCTATTTGAGCATAGTAATGGTACTATGGCTATTAAATTACAGTACAGGTATTTGAGTATGGTACAGATTTTTGAGTGCAGTAACTGTATTTGAGTATGGTAAAAGTGTTTGTGTGCTGTAATGCTATTTGAGTGTTGTACCATGTAGTGTTTTTAGTAGCGTAGTGCAAGACCTATCGCATAATGTGAATGGCTCACTGAACTTTTTCCAGCACTGTTTAAAAAAAACGCAGTTATTAAACCCCTCCTGAAGAAGCGTTACTGGGACGCATCTGCTCTTAACAGTTATAGACCCATCTCTAATCTTCCCTTTATGGGCAAGATTATAGAGAAAGTAGTTTCTAATCAAATCAGTAACTACCTAGACACAAATGGTTTCTTTGATGACTATTCAGTCAGATTTTCATCAGCATAAAAGTACAGAAACTGCTCTTGTTTAGGTGCTAAATGATGTTCCCCTGAATACAGATGCAGGTAAAATAACTGCACTGGTGCTGTTACATCTGAGTGCAGCCTCTGACACTGTTGAGCATACATAACATTCTGCTAGACAGACTTGAAAATTGGGTTGAGCTCTCGGGTATAGCCCTTAGTTGGTTCAGGTCGTATCTGGAAGGAAGGGGTTAATTGTTTCGATTTGGCACAAGCAAATCGTCGAAAACCACCATGTTAAATGGAGTCCCTCAAGGATCCATTCTTGGGCCTGTCCTGTTCAACCTGTACATGCTTCCTCTGGGTCAAATTCTTAAAGACAATGACGTGTCCTACCATAACTATGCAGATGACACTCAGAGCTGTCTTGCTCTTTCACCAAGTGACTTTGGTCCAATAGATCAGTTGTGTCGGTGCCTCGAAAAAGTACATAACTGGATGTATCAAAAGTCGTAATGTTTGAGTATGGTTAGGGTATTTAAGTGTAGTAATGTTTTTACAGCATGGAACAGGTTTTTGAGCCTAGCAATGGTATTCGAATACGGAAATGGAATTTGAGTGTAGTAACAGTATTTGTAGTAATGATGTTTGAGTAATGTATTTGAATTTAGTAGAGGTATTTAAATATAAGAGTGGTGTTTGAGTATGATAAGGTTTTTGAGTGTAGTAATGGTATTTCAGTATGGTCATGGTTTTCCTGTAGAGTAAAGGTATTTTAGAGTATTTGAGAGATTTCTAATGGCTCTGAATGCCATCATAATCATTGAAAAAATTATCCTGCATCATTGCTGAGCAGCACCGGGTGGAAAGGAAAGCATTTTATTTGATGAATGGCTGCATGTGCACAGGCAAAATGTATCAAGTACATTATTAAATATAACTTTTTGAAAATAGAAGAGGTCTTATGTTTTTATTCAGGGGGCATAAAATTTTACTCTCCAAAACACTCCTGGCATTGGCTTTTGTAGTGAGAACTAAAAAGGTGTTCCAATAAATGACACAAATGATTTCTGCTCTCTCTCTCTCACTCACTCACTTCGCTCTTGCTTCCTCAATCTTTCTCTCTCCCCCATCTCTTCTTCTCTTTTTCTCTTTCTATCTCTCTCTCTGGCTCTCTCTCTTTTCTCTCTTTCTCTGTCGACTCTCTCTCTCTCCTTCTTTCTCTCTCTCCCGTCCCTCTTCCTCTCTCTCTCTCAATTGTTCTTTCTCTCTCTCTCTATTTCCTCTCTTCTTTCTTTTTCCCTCTTGTTCATTCTTTCTCTCATTCTCTCCCTCTCACTGCCCCCCCCATCTGTCTCTCTCTCTCATGCACTCCACTTCTCCCACTAAAATAAATCTGCATTTCCTGTGCAGTGGAATGATGGAATGTTTCTTTTTCAGAAACTCTCATTGTGTTTCCCCCTCTTTTCCGCTCTGAACAACGCATCTCTGGATCCTTCTCGGAGGAGAGCGCATCAATTCTGCCCGACACAAATTAATAACTGCAGGCCAGGCGTCAGATAGCGGGACGGGCCCTTGACGGCGACCAATAGCGAAATGGATGTGTCGTGCCAAGGGTAGAGGAGAGATAGCGGATGATTTCTGACGGGCCGTTGGTGTCAGAGTGAGCGCTGGAGGAGCGAGAGGAGCTCGTATAACACACTGCCTGTTTGGCCTGGCTTTGACTCCCTTCGTCTGCCTGCCATTATTTACAGCCAGAAAATGGCAGCCGGTCGTGTGTCGCAAACCTCAAGGTGTCTCTAAAAACGCCCATGAAAGACCAAGGTGTCTGTGCAGTCCAGCCTTAAACTAAAGGCTTTCAGTCTTGAAGACTTTCCACCTTCTTCATCTTTTCCACATTCTCCACCTTCTCCACCTTTCTCCATCTTCTCCCTTTTTCACCTTCTCCACCTTTACCACCTTCTCCACCTTCTCCATCTTCTCCCTTTTTCACCTTCTCCACCTTTACCACCTTCTCCACCTTCTCCATCTTCTCCACTTTTCCAGCTTTTCCCCACTTACTACCTTCTCCAGCTTCTCCCTTTCCACCTTATCTGCCTTCTCCACCTTTGCTATCTTCTCCACCTTTTCTACATTCTCCATCGTCTCCAGTTTTTCTACCTTCTTCACCTGTCCCATCTTTTATACCTTTTATACCTTTCCAACTTTACCACCCTCTCCACCTTTTCCACCTTTTCTCATGAAAACACAAACGTGAAATATTCCGGGTTTTTTTTCAAAATGCATTTTTATTTCATCACACTGTTCGTTCTTCCAAAGATCCAGACTTGTATTTGTGATGTAGTCTTGAAAAACAGTTCTTCAGGCTTCCTGAAGGACTTTCAAAGACTCACATTTTCAGTCCTGTCCCTGAACCTGACCAGTTTCAGAGGAATTATTTATGTTTGTTAAGACACACAGGGACCTATGTATGAATTATTCAAGCAGAACAAAGACCATCTAACTTAAGGCCTGAACCAGGGAAGAAACAGGAGCAGATGATTCCAGATGATCAGGCGGTGATCAGTATACTGGTGGTGCTGAATGCTGAGTGGTTGGAACTCCTTTATACTTGTATCTTTATGCACTATGTAGCCTGTCACAGTAAAACATTTGCTCCAATTTCTTTCCTTTAATCTACTCAATATGACAAAGCTAAGACAGTTTGACAGGAATAAAACAGTATTTTTGGATCAAAAAGGTGATTCAAAGCCAAATATGCACAGTACTGGATAATAATGCTTTTCAGATCAGGTCAGTGATGCTGAAGCATTTAGGAAGGTTTAAAAGAAAAGATCAAAAACGATCATTGTTAAATTAACAAAGAGATGGGAAATATCCAAATTGATATATATATTACAAAATGACCAAGGGATATGTAAGTGATCGCAATCTATACAAATATAAAAAAGCAAATTTCATATGTGACTGTATTTTTTAAACGTGAATTAAACTTTTCCTTTGACACTGAAAACATGGAAAAATAAAAGTTACAGAGGTTTGAAATTAACTCAGGGAAAAATGCCTGGAAGAAAACAGACATTTCTTTAAAATTCATCAATGCAGCATAGACATTCTTGGCATTGAAATTCTGGGCACATTTTTTTGACTGATGTACCCCTTTTAGGGGGAATTTATCTTTTACAGGCTCCCCTTCGAGCCCACCTTTCAAAGGAGGTACAAAAATAAAATTCCATTTTCTTCTGTTTCTGTGGCCTCAGATAGGAAGAAAAGAAAAAAGCCAGTATAAAGGTAAGGGTGTGCATTTGTTTGTGTGTGTGTGTGTGTGTGTGTGTGTTTGGATCGGGGGCAGGGGTTGGGGGTATTAGGGACCCTATTCCAATGATCAATTGATCATTAACAGAAGAGTCTATTTTCATTTAAAGGGCTTTACTGGCCTGTTTTTCAACCTATAACCTGTTTTTCAGCAGATTATAACTCTGTTACACTAAATACCTCTATGGATTTCGGCTGGACTGGAATTTTCCAGAGATCTTTCTCACCGGCAACAGATATTCCATCTCTCGCTAGGTTGGTTGTGGCCTTTTTTTTCCTAAGGAGCTCAGACTGCTTTATAATATGCTCTCGGACGGCACAAGTGCTCCTTGTCATGAAAAGCGTGTCCGGAGACGATGGATGATGGCGAGGGAGGGATTATTTAGAAAATGGAATCACTTGTGGAAATCCTATTTTCCACTTTCCTCCAGGATTTCAGAGCCAGGGCCGTGAAAGCCCATTAAATCAATTATCAATTTGGCCAATTAAAGGCTCGCTGTGTCCGGGAGGGAAGAGGGCTGAAGAGGTCTTGATGGTGAACAGGATTTTCCACAGCCAAGTTGGGAATACTCACGCGTATCCATTCCACTCCCTGCATTCAGGACTTTATTTAACCCTTAGAACTTAATGTCTATTAGTAAAATCTGATTTCAACAAAGAAAAACAGTGTAAAACAGACTAAAACTGTTTGCTCTCCTACATGCTGACCATTTGCTGCTCTTTTACTCGGCACGCCACCACTCCACTTTCCAGACCGCCTGACTCTGTAGGTTTTACCCACCCACTTGTGGGCTGAAACTATCCTGAAAGTTTGTTTTTAAGACCTAAACGCAGTTTCGGTCTTCATGGTCATTTGCGTGTGATGCCATTTTTAAAACCCTAATAGTAGTTTTATTGTCACATTTTTTAAATGACAGTAACTTTGGTTCTACATGACATAGGAACAGCAAACAAAGCTCCGCATGACTTGCTTATGTGGTTTCTGACACTCTGTCTGACTTATTGTCTCTAATAGACTACAGTAATAGACAGTGATCTTAAATAGACCTCTAATTAGCTTCCCTAACTAATTAGTCTTGTAGCTCTATATTGCTGTCAATTGGGGTTGTGTATTACAGACAGTAAATCGTACAGTGTCAGAAACCACATGAGCAAGTCTATTAGAAATCTTCAGGCCTAAACCATCACACACCCACCACAAAGTGTGTGGAGGTGTTCAGTAATCTGTCATAGACTTGCTTAGGTTTCGGACATCTCACTATGTCTAATAATTAGACATCAAGTCAGGATTTCTTTGCTGATCGACTACATTTAGAGTCATTTACATTGTCCACCACGTCCACACACACTACTTCGCCCCGGTGTGTAAAGTCTCAGCTGCTACGATGACAAGCATCACATCGTATAAACCGTCAGGCGGCATCGCTTTCAGAAAGCCATTCCATGTAGCAACGGCCGTCCTCATGAAGCTGCTCACCTTCTCGTCCTGACTTTTCCTTCCGTTTGTCTTTCTGAAGGAAACTCGCCTCATTCTTGATGTCATCGATCGGTGTCGTCCCTGACTTTGTCATCCCGGTTGGAAAGCTTCATTTCAGGAGGACGATTCATTTATTGTTGAAGTGATTTTTTTCTTTTTTGCTTCATTTCTTTATTTCCTTCCTTGTTTTATTTTTTCAGCGCTGCCGAGAGCTTCCTGTGGCGGACCGCCTCGTTATCATAATCTCGGGCTGATTATTGATTTTTGATTATGTCTGCAGCGAGCCCTGCAGACGGGAGGTTTTGTGGGTTATAATTTGACGTGGGGCCAGAAGCTCGGCCCCCATATTGATGAGCTTCGTGCACTTTTTATTTTCCGTGTGTTGTTCTATCTACAGATTGGTGGTCAGTCTGTAATAAAAACACACACAAACACACATGCCAGTGTCTGTGTGCCCTAGGGGTGTAGCGATATGACGAGTGCTGAGAGTTTTTCACAAGATAAAACAAATGTTTAGAAAGCGGAAAATTATCCAGACAAACAATTCCCCCCGTTTTTTTGATACTTATATCATTTTATGTCCACACACCAGACCGGGTTAAAGTCACATGTAATTTTTTTACACATTATTTTTTCTGTAATGAATTTATATATATATATATATTTGTTTATTTGAATTAATTAAAAAGCAATCACGTGTAAGTGGGCTTCAGTGTCATATGACTGTATGTGTCTACAAATGTTCCACCCTTCCCAGCCCCAAGACTCCACACCGGTCAGCAGCCCGCTGTCAGCTCTGAGGGTGATTTTAGAGGAGCACTTTACGGCGCGCTGTTCTGTAGACACGCGTGTTTTTGCTGAGACCAGCTGCTCCGGGCCATAATTGAGTTTTCGGGGGCGAGGTGGACAGGCCGCGGGCCACTCTGCAGAGATTACACTCTGAGTGGCGAGGAGAGATTTGGCTTTTCTTCCATTTTATTGGCGCCGTACGCGGCATGGCCAATCTGAGTGCACTCCTGCGGTGGCAGCGGCGGACGGTGAGGATGAGGAGGAGAGGAAGGGGATTAGACCATTGAGCTGTCCGAATCTCTGGGGGGATTCAGTCTGAACACTAATACAAGCACTTTACTGGGTGAGGCAGGGTCACACGCGTCCTGCTGAGAGAGCGACCACACACTGCTCCTCAATGGGTTCGCTTTCATGCTCAAACTTGAGGGTTAGCACTGGTTAGCTAACCTGGGTACAGGAGGCCGAAAAAGCCCAGGTGATCTTCCCTGCTGCATGCTAACTTCGAGCAGTTTACATAACCTGTGACAGCCTGGGCTTACCTTTGAAACCTACTATAATTCTTGAAAGCTCAGGTTAGTACTGGTTAGTTCACCTGGATAAAGAAAGCCAGATAAGTCCAAGTGATCTTATTTTACCAGTTTAGGTAAACTACAACAGATTGGCTAATTCCGGTTAGCTCCACTGGCTAAGGGAAGCCATATAATCCCAAATGAGCTTCCCTGCCGCAAGCTAAATCAGTTCAGTTTAAACAACCTAGAACAGCCTGGGCTAGCCTATGAAACCTACTCTAACTCAAATGCTTGAGTTAGCACTGGTTAGCTTACCTGGCTAAAGAAACCTGGATAAGGTGATCTTACCTGCCACATGCTAAATTAATCAGAAAAATGTATTGAGCCCAAAGAAATTGCTTAGTTTAGATAACCTATAACACCTTAGCTAATTCAGATTAGCTCACCCGGCTAAAAGAAGCCAGATAATACGAAGTGATCTCTCCTGCCACATGCTAAATAGCTCAGTTTAAGATAAGATAGGATAAACTTATTTTAGTCCCACAAAGAAACTTGCAATGTTACAGCAAAAAGTGAACAGTACAAAGGTAAGAGCAGCAAAAACAATAGAATAAAAGCTATGCCACACAACAGTAAAGTATAAAAAGTACACTGAACAAATAATACAAAATATAAATATGGACATTTGTGTGTACTGAAAAAAATACATATGTATATATAAACTTATTTAAGCAGCCCAGTCTCACGAGTTTTTGTGAAGCCATCACAATATATAATCTATTCAAAAACGTACTGCAATCACGCTTTAGGCCTTTTTTCGTGCTAGTACAATGCTTCATTTTTTGTGCTAGGACAACGCTTTGCTACAAGAGTTTTTCACCGTCTTTGCCTCCAGTTCATGCAAAGTTGTCTTCTGTTGTAGCCTATGAATGAACGCTTGTATGCAAAATTGTGAATATGTATCACACATTTTCCAATAAAAGTGTATTAACAATTAGTTGATTCCTTATCGTTCTTGTTTGCAAAGTGATATAAGTATATATATGTATGTTTAGAAAACTTACAACAGCCTTGGCTAACCTATGAAAGGTGTTCTTACCTGTCCCAGGCTAAATCAAGGCGGTTCTCATTCTGCGTTCTTCTCTGTTCTTGGGTTCTCATGGAATTGCATCTATTACATATTCTAGGAAGATTCTGTATCTCACCTGTCACTTAAGTCTATTTACATCATCCATATTTTTGATATGTTTTCACAATCAAAATTCTCCTTAATTTGATTTATTTGTAAACTTTATTACACAGTTTCTTGGCTGATTCAGGGGCACATTTCACTACATGTTGTTAATGTGACAAAGAATCTTGCTTTCAGTTCAACAGAGGAAATTCATCAGAAGTTCAGAGCTGGTTTGGAGGTGATGGAAAACAGTGGTACTTGTTTCCTGTGCTTGGTGGGTTTGGCTGTCTCTCTCGCGGTTTGTAATTAATCTGCCCGGCGGCAGCGAATCCGACAGGCTCACGTGGACACCTGGAGCCGAGTGGCTTCATTTGTGAGGCTTCTTGAGGATTATTGGTTTGTGGGGTGGCGGAGAACGTGCAGAAACGTCTCTGTGTGCAAACAAAGACCACCTCCTTCACCAATTCTCTCCATTCTCTGCTGATTGACACATAATGCATTTGAATTGGTACTCACTCTAAATCTTTCTCTTTCTCTCTCTCTCTCTCTCTTTCTCTCTCTCTCCCCCTCTCCCTCTCCCATTTCTCTTTATTCTTTTTCTTCGGTTACTCTCTCATCATGCTTTTCTCTCTTCTCTCTCTCTCCCTCGCTCCATCTTTTTCTCTTCTGTTTCTCTCTTCTGTTTCTCTCTCTTCTGTTTCTCTCCCCACTCATTCTTTCTCTCTTGTTCTCTCCCGTCCTCTTTTTTCTCTCTTCTGTTTCCACTCACTCTTTCCCTCTTTCTCTATCGTCTATCTATCTCTCGTTTCTCTCACTCTCTTTTCTCTCTCGCTCTTTTCTGTCTCTCTCATTGCACTTTAACTCCTTCTCTTCTTCTCATTTTCCTTATGGCCTCTCACTATGTCTCGGATGCTCCCTCTCCTTTTCTACTATTTTTTCATCCTCCCCTACTTTTTTCTTTTCCCTCTCTCTTTCCTTTCCCTCACTCTCTCTTTCCTCTTTTCTCTCTGTTCTCCCTCTTTTCTCCTAATTATCTTGCTTTCGTTTGCCCCTTCTCTTTCTTTCTTTGTCTTCTTACTCTCTTTTTTCTTTTTCCTCCCTCATCCTCTGATGCTCAGATTTTTTCTTCCTTCTGTTCTTTTTCCTCTCTCTCTCTCTCTCTCTCTCTTTCTCTCTCTCTCTCTCTGTGTAAACTGCTGAATGGTTGTAGTGTTGGGGGCTGTGCTAAACAGCCTGAGGCTAAAGCTCTGCTAACATGAGGCCTCTCTCACTGGGGGTTTTCTCACTGTGCCCCCTCCCACACTGCCTCCCCCCAATCCCCACTCCACCTGGACCAGGCCAAGGCCTTCAGCAGTGTGAGGAATGGAATAATCAGTGAGGAACGAGTGTGTCTCCAAATCCCTCCCTTCAGTAATGACACATCAGCTCACACCCACCTCCAGTTCTGCACGAGCTGAATACAAGATTTAAAGCAAGAATGCAGTACTTAGTCTTAAGCCTCTTTTCTTCATATTTTGCTTTGAACCTTGTTTATGCAAAAATACTTTTTCACACCTCTCAAACTCTTCTCTTTGGCATACTGAGTAGATTAAGTGAAAGAAATATGAACAAATGTTTACTGTGACAGGCTGCAAAGTGCCTACAAATACAAGATTTAATGAAATAAATATGAGCAAATGTTTTACTTTGACAGGCTGCAAAGTGCCTAAAGATACGAGGGTTATAGATAAAGGAGTTCCGCCCACTCAGCATTCAGCACCACCAGTATACTGATCACCGCCTGATCATCTGGAATCATCTGCACCTGGTTCTTCACCGGTTCAGGACTTCAGTTAGATGTTCTTTTTATGCTTGAATGATTCATACATAGGTCACTGTGTGACATTCCTCTGAAACTGGTCAGGTTCAGGGACTGGACTGAAAATGAGAGTCTTTGAAAGACCTTCAGGAATCCTGTGAACGATTCCTCAAGACTACATTAAAATACAAGAAAATATGGGTATTTGGAAGCAAAATATGAAGAAATGAGGGGTGACTCAAGACTACAGTGCTGTGGCTGTTGAGTGATTGAGGCATAGAAGAAAAGGATGGCTGCTGCTGCGTTCAGCAATGCAAATTAACGTTACCCATGTTTATCAGTGACAGTGAGTTGTGCAGGCTCAAAACCACATAAGCGAGTCTATTAGAGATGAATGTGTGACGATTCATGCATGCAGTTAACACCATGCAAACTGGTGGGGTTTAAGCTTTCAGTACGTTTTTACTTTTAGCATTGAGGGAGTGTGTGTGTATGTGTGTGTGTTTGCATGTGTCTGAATTTGTGTTTTGTTGAGGATGAGTGTGTAAAAGAGTGACAGTGAGAAAAGGTTGTTGGCGTTCTCTTGTGTTATCGATTGATTGTGTGTGTGTGTGTGTGTGTGTGTGTGTGTGTGTTTGTGTGTGTGTGTGTGT
>JBBPCX010000018.1:15295978-15307014 GCA_037974365.1 Hydrocynus forskahlii | reverse complement strand
AGATGATCAGGCGGTGATCAGTATACTGGTGGTGCTGAATGCTGAGTGGTTGGAACTCCTTTATCTAGGCTCCTTGTGTCTTTAGGCACTTTGCAGCCTGTCCCAGCAAAACATTTGCTCCCATTTCTTTCATTTAATCTACTCAAGAAGCCAAAGTTAAGACAGGCAGTCTGACAAGCAGTAAATAGTATTTTTACACCAACAAGGTGATTCCGAGCAAAATATGAAGAAATGAGAGGTAGCTCAAGACTTTTGCAAGTCCACTCTGCTTCAGACAGAATATCAGCTCTATTTAGCCTTCTTTTTGTGATGTCACAAACACGAACTCATTTACTTACAAGTGATGCTGGCCTACTAAACTGCCAGCATCAGTTAAGCCACGCCCATTCAGGTTGAAGTTATAATGAGTGTTTTAGCCTGAACTGCTTAGTAAATGATGGAGGAGCCAATAGTGACCAAACTCATTTATATAATTCTTAAAGGCACAGTAATAAAAATGTCCTGTTTAATTCTAAGAGATACAGAGAGGCTGGAAAATGGTCTCAGATATCTGAATTGGGATCTGTTTTGATAAATAAAGCCATACAAACAACCTAGGGAGTAAAACTGACAAAATTATTGAATATAGGCCCTTTAGCAAAAAATACACATTCAGTCAGACTTTAAACTGGTGCTGTATATGGTACATGCGTATTGTATTACTGGTCTACCAGTATATTTCCAATTAATTGCATCCTATTGCCTCTCAGTAGCCATTGGGTTTTCATTGAATCCCAATTTTTTTACAATCATTTTAGCAGTAATATATTGGAACCCATTCTAGCATCTGTATCCACCTAAAAATTGAAAGTGAAATTCAGGCAACTGGTATCATTTAATGATTTAATTCAATTCCACTGATATTTATTTATATGCAGGGACAATGGATATGAATGTGGCCATGATTTCACATATACATATGCTAATAAGGCTACAGTTCTAAAGGCCTGATGGTATGAAACGAACCAAACTGAAGTGTGTTTGCGTACAAACTACTGTAATCAATATAAGATCACACTTCTTCATTTGTTTACTAAAAAGTGTGGCTACAAGCTATGAAGCGAATATGGATTATGCTTTTATTTCCTTTGCTTTTCCAATTTGCCAACAAAATTCATTCTCTCTTGCTGTTTATGTCTACAAACACAGGGCCGCGCCTCAGCATCTGCAAGGCTGTAGTTTATAAGACGCCCTTTAGAAGGGTAATTTAATAGAGTATCAATACAGGCACTTAATTGCACAATGACTATTGACAATGCCTTTAAACAGCTTTGTGAAGTCCAGAATTACCTAATGGAGATTGGACTGGCCAACTTGCCACTATTCAGAGTATAAATTGAGTGTGCCCACTGGAACACACTTCAAAAGCGTGTGCACCTCTCTTTGATTAAACACACGTTTATCTCCATGACTGAGCCGACAGAAACGTAATTAAATTGACTTCACGTAACAATGAGTCCCTTCACTCTCTGTTGCAAGTATTCAGAAATGCTCAGTGTAGAAAATGAATCTTTTTTTGTTTCTTGTGGCGCTTTTCTTACTGACTTTAAAGTACAGTTCCCGTCTACTAGTAGAAGGAACTACTCACCGGCCACTTTATTGGAAACACCTTGTGATTTCATTACTGGCCACTTTATTAGAAACACCTACATTGGGTTTCAACTCACTGGCCAATATACGGGAAACACCCTGTGATTTCTTTCTCTGGCCACTTCATTCTATATATTTTGTTCTTCTACTCACTATCCACTTTATTGGAAACATTCAGCTTGTGATTCCACTCACTGGCCACTTTATTAGAAACACCTACCTTGTGTTTGCACTTATTGGACGCTCTATTGGAAACACCTACCATGTTCTTGCACTCACTGGCTACTTTATTAGAAACACCTTGTCCTTCCACCCACTAGCCACTTTGTTAGAAACATCTACCTTATGTTTCCACTCAGTGGCCACTTTATTGGAAACACCTTGTGCTTCCTCTCACCGGCCATTTTATTAGAAACACTCACCTTGTGCTTCTACAAACTGGCCATTTTATTGGGTGACTCCACTCACTGGCCACTTTATTAGAAACACCTACCTTGTGCTAACACTCAGTGACCATTTTTCTAGAAACACCTACCTTGTGTTTTCACTTGCCAGACATTTTATTGGAAACACTTTGTGCTTCCACTCACTGGCCATTTTATTAGAAACTTCTACCCTATGCATCCACACAATGGCCACTTTATTGGAAACACGTACCTTGTGCTTCCATTCACAGACCACTTTACTGGAAACACCTACCTTGTATTAACACTCAGTGGCCACTTTGTTGAAAACACCCAATAGTGGTTCTGTGGTCAGAAACTGACCCCTGATGAAGGGCTAGGACATGATAAAATCCATAGCAGTTACAATTTTACGAATCTAGTTTGTTTTAAAACATTTGGAACATTTGACAGACAGCCTATCTGAAACACCTGGATTGGATTTGACGGGACGTATCATAATAGTCACTTATTGACCCCCCCCAAGCATTTGAGGGCGGTAATTGTTATATGGATCCCACACGACCACAAAGGGCAGAATGTGAGAAGAGTCAATAGCACATTGATCCCACACCATGTCCTTCCAGCTCCGTCAGATATATGGAAAGCGAGCGTACATTCGCCGTATGGATCTCCATGTGTGTTCACGGGCAATGACATGGCGGGCCGTGTCTCTGGCGGGATCCTACTGGGCTGCATATCGATGCCACAGCTCAATGTAACACAGCCTCTGCAAAAAATAACCCTGGGGGGCTCCATGAGGTTCGGAAGTCCCTAGTTTGGGCATTTAGTTAGAAATAGACATGTTTTTGTTATATGAACTTATTTTGTTATATGAACTTATTATTAGATTAGTATTTAGTTTCAGCATCTTACTAGTTTTACCACATATTTTACTACAAGAATACTTTTATTCTACTTGTGTTAAATGTTTATGTGAACTAATTTAGTTATATTTATTAAGGTTTAGCACCTTTTTATTCTTCTATTTATTTTATTACAAGAACACAGTTGCTAGTTTCCTACTTTTATTCTGCTTGTCTTGGGTTTGTTTGTTTTTTTCGAGGCTGTGAGTCCTAGAATTTCATTACTGGTAATGATGGTCCATTGTTATTAGTTAACAGAAAATGAATGAATGAATGAATTAAAAAATGTAGAGTAGCTCCCCCCTCAAGTCACTGGGGTGGGAACTTAAAGTTTACGTTGCACCCTATAAATGTCCTATATAATAACGCAGTTACATATTTATACACATTTCAAGCACTGACTCCATCTACCATGTACCGACACTTCTTATATTATATCCTTTTATGTTATATTAGCTGTACCATTTTACAGCAACACTCCCCTTATGGTTTAAGTTATTAGTTTAATAAAGGTTATTAATTAGAAAACCATTAATTGGCAGTTACTACATAATAAATAACAATAATTCAGTAAAAAGGGAAACAGTGAGTTATATGAGATGAAGCTCAGCTTTAACATTATAAATTAACGTGGAGTATTTCTAAAGTAATGGGTCACTGTTGCCCTTATTATAACAGCTTATTCATTTATAGGGTGTTTGTGACCCAATTAATAATAATTAATAATTCATACACTCATTTCAAACCCTTCATAAACCCTCTGCAAGGCTGGCTCTAGTGTAAAGGGTTACGACAGTGAAAGTCCCCCACTGGGGATGTCTAAAATGTAGTGAAGTCTAAAATGTACAGAAGGTACACAACCAGTTGACCTTTAGAACTCAGTAAAAAAAACCTTAGAGTGGATCGGTAAAATCTGATTTCAACAAATATTAGCAGTGTAAATCAATCTAAAACCGGTGATTGTTCTCCTACACACTCGCTGTCAGCTGCTCTTTCACTCAGCACGCCACAGCTCGGCCGCCCTCCGGACCCCCTCCCTCTGCAGGTTTTCCCAACCCACTTGTGGGCAAGGACCATCCTGAAAGATCATGTAAAAAAACACATGTTTGTTTCTAAAATATATGTTTGTTTCTAAAATATAAAATAAAAAAAAATTTCTTCAGAATACAATCACAGTAGTTACTGAATAATTTATAGCAGATACTAAATAATTTATAGTAGTTGCTAAATATTTAATCATAGATGCCGAATGATGCATAGTAGATTTTGAACTAGATATTCACAGTGCATAAGTACACAGTACATAATGAGTACACAGTAGAATATTCACAGTACATAATGAATATTTCAGCGTAGATACTGAATATTTAGGGTAGTTACTGAACACTTCATAGTGGACACTGAATAATCTCTATTAGATACTGAGCATATGACAGCAGATACTGAATCATTTAGAGTAGATAATGATTTTAGAGCCGGTACTGTATATTTAGATACTGAATATTTTAGAGGAATTACTGAATATTTTACATTAGAGCTTTACGTTGATGCTGAAAATGACAACACATTGAAGTTCAGTTCAGGAGTTCAATTGAAGTGTGTGTCTATGTATGAGTGTGTGTCTATGTCATGGTGTGTGTGGGGGGGGTTTGGTGCAGTGGCCCTATAGAGCTCTATACACTTCTGCAGGCTGATGCTGCTGTAACCTGAGCTGCAGAACCTCAGGGGAACTGAAACTAAAACCATTACACGCACACACGCACACACAGATACACACACGTGTACACACTGAACAGCTCATGTGATCCACACATCTGTTCTGTCTCACAACGACACACACACACACACACACACACACATACACACACACACACACACACACACACACACACACACCAAACATGTGCTTACATGCACCACATACACGCAAACAAGCATGCAGTACACAGCTTACACACACACACACACACACACACACACACCTAAAGCACACAACCAAGCTCATGCACATACACCATCAGTAAAAAGTTTTGGCACCGCACTGGCATTCACCACCTATCTATTTATTGCATAAACTGCAGGTTTTTATTCTTGTTAAACATCATAAAGTTGTTGAGTGAACAACTATAAATGAAAATATGTCAAATAAACCAAGTTTCCTTTATAAGATGAAGGAATCTGTAACAGTGCATATCTGACTCCTTTTAACTGGTTGTGTGGTGAGTCAAATTCTAGTCTGTCCTTTAACTTTAAATGCACTTGTGAACTGTTTCATCACTTAATAGCTTGTTAAATATCTAACACTCGTCTGGTGATCCACCTTATAGTTATAATTATGTTTGGTGGCTTTCTGTAGGTCAGTAGTGATTAATAAAAATTAAAAAACAGTTTCTGACTAATTAGGGGACTCAAACGTTGTAAACTATTGTAAATTTGTTGGAAAAGAATACTGATTGTATTTTTCATAAATAGTTAGTTAGTAACATGCAAATCTCAGTGTGTGGCAAAACCTTTTTGACTGGTAATAGATGAACACACACACACACACACACACACACAAAACACACATCATTATAAGTCTCCCAGAATTCCTTTCTTTCATTCTGATGCAGTGATGAAGATCAGACGCTCCTGGTAAATAAGCTGGTGTGTAAAGTGTAAAGTGCAAAATGACTGGACTCCCTGACTTGCTGACTCACTGACTCGCTGACCCACTGACTCACTGACTCTCAGACTCTGACTCTCTGACTCTCCGACCCACTGATCTCTGACTCGCTAACTCATTTACTCTCTGACTCTCTGTCTCACTGACTCACTGACTCACTGACTCTCTGATTCTGACTCTCTGACTCGCTGACTCTGTGACTCTCTGTCTCACTGACTTGCTGACTCACTGACTCACATGCTCTCTGACTTTCTGTCTCACTGATTCACTGACTCTCTGACTCACTGACTCACAAACTCTTTGACTCACTGACTCGCAGGCTTACTGACTCACAGGCTTGTTGACTCTGTCTCACTGACTGACTGACTCATTGACTATCTGATTCTGACTCTCTGACTTGTTGACTCGCTGACTCGCAGGCTCTCTGACTTTCTGTCTCACTGACTCGCTGACTCTCTGACTCTCTGACTCACTGACTCACTTACTCTCTGACTCACTGACTCACAGGCTCTCTGACTTTCTGTCTCACTGACTCACTGACTCTCTGACTCTCTGACTCACTGACTCACAGGCTCTCTCACTCTCTGTCTCTCTGACTCACTGACTCTCTGACTCTCACTCTCTGACTCACTGATTCTTGGACTCTCTGACTCACTGACTCTCTGTCTCAATGACTCTGACTCAATGACTCTGACTCAATGACTCTCTGACTCTCACTCTCTGACTCACTGATTCTTGGACTCTCTGACTCACTGACTCTCGGTCTCAATGACTCTGACTCAATGACTCTGACTCACTGACTGTGACTCTCTGATTCTCTGACTCGCTGACTCTCAGACTCTAGGACTTTCTGACTCGCTTACTCTCTGTAAGATATTCTCACGGTGTTTGTGGATCTCAGAGCCGTTTGTGTTTAGGCTCAGATGTCAGTCTGGGTAATAAAAGAACAGGCCACTGGACTCTACATTGGTGATGTTATGTCTGATAACATGAGCTACTCTCGTTAACTTATTAATGAGTATAAGAATAAAACAATCACGGTTATTTTTCTTGTCAGAATTACTTAAGTGTCAGTTAAGCATATTAGGTAAAATGGTCAGCATCTTATAAAAAGATCAACACACCATTCTGTTTTAAATTTTACATCCATTTAAAAATGAAAGCCAAGGCCATTTTTTGGATTTTAACTTGCATAGAAATTCGCAGCTGCCAAGGTTGCAAATTAACTTTATAGCCTCTGTTGTAGCAAAAAAAAAACCTGACCTTAAATTATCATTAGCCGATGAGTTTTGATTGACAGCGGGCCGCATCGGGCGCCCACCTCTGCCCCGAGCACAGAGACCTCCAAGCATCGTCTTCCACACAGTTTCACAATTTTCACAGTCTGAGAGACACTCAGTGTCTGTATGTGTGTGGTTGTGTGTGTGTGGTTGTGTGTGTGTGTGTGTGTGTGTGTGTATTAGCTCTGGGCTTGTCTCCTTGCTCCTGTCGCCTTCGCCCTTTTGCCTGAGTCAGGCCTGTCTGTGGTGGTGGCTGGGAGGGGGCTCGTGTTGCCACACATGGGGGTCTTCAGACCCTGTCTGGTTCAATAAAACCCTTCTGTGCTTCCTCTAACCTGTCCCCTCAGACTCCCACCAGACTGGAGCCCCACTCATACCAACATTACTAATAGCATTTGTGGTGTACAATGTGGTTTTTTTTTTTACTGCGGGAAAACTGCATAAACTTTACAGAACAATCAGAACACATTCATAACTCAAAGTGGAAGTTAATGTTTCATCCAACTTTGGACCATTACTCCACTGAGAGTAATGTAAACAAGTTCTTGTTCATACCACAGTGATATACTGTGCAAAAGTCTTGAGCCCCTTCAGTTCTTCATATTTTGCTTTGAATCACCTTGTTGGTACAAAGATACTGTTTCACGCCTGTCAAACTGTCTTATCTTTGGCATACTGAGTAAATTAAATGAAAGAAATGGAAACAAATGTTTTACTGTGACAGGCTGCGAAGTGCCTAAAGATATAAGGAGCCTAGATAAAGGAGTTCCAACCACTCAGCATTCAGCACCACCAGTATACTGATCACCGCCTGATCATCTGGAATCATCTGCTCCTGTTTCTTCAGTGGTTCAGGCCTTGAGCTAGATGTGCTTTGTTCTTCTTGAATAATTCATACGTAGGTCACTGTGTGGTTTAACAAATAAAAACATTCCTCTGAAACTGGTCAGGTTCAGGGACTGGACTGAAAATGCAAGAATTGGAAAGTCCTTCAGGAAGCCTGGACAACTGTTCCTCAAGACCACATTAAAATACAAGACAGTTGGGCTCTTTGGAAGTATAATATGAAGAAATGAGCAGTGCCTCAAGACTTTTGCACAATACAGTACCTCATACATTTTCAAATGAGGGAATTCAAATGATGAACGTACTGTAAATGTTCAGATGAGCAGTGAGTGTTTTTTCACATTAAAATGGCTAAATATGCAAAACAAAACTAAAAAGAATAAACACAAATAATGTTCTTTAGTAAATAGTGATTTTATTTTCAGTGTATCAGTGTGTTCCTTGTAGAAGTCCAGAATTAATTGTAGTTTCCATCAGAAACCCGGTTTGACTCAAATCCAAACAACAGCTGGAGGAAACGAGGAGAAATCTGGAACTGAGCCTGTGTTCTCCTCACCAGCTCACAAATGATCAACTACTTTTTTGTGAACAAAAAAATCTTGATACTTTTTACTGCTTTCTTGTTTGTATCTATTCTAATGCTCACTTTACTGGCAGAAAGACATATTCATTTTCAAACGCTGAGAAAAATGGCTTTAAACAATTTCCATAGCTGCCTAAAACTTTTGCACAGTACTCCATGTTTATGTCACCCTAGACCACGTTTTTTCCCCTTTACAGATTCCTACAGTAGAAATTACATGCCTAATCTGACACAGCGAACGAATTAGCCACGTAAGGTCACTCCAGGGCCTCAACGTGCATTGAGCTGATTGGATTAGTATTGAAAACCGTTTCTCGCCTACACCGACGTCGTTTTTTGTGTGCCACGTCATGCAGGAGACTTTCCCATAACTTCATCCAGTGGATTATTAATGCAGTAATCAGGTATTGATCTCCGTATCAGGGCCTGATGGACATACGGGCTGAGTGGTATTGGCTGACAGGGAGGTGAGTTTATCACTTGATCACATGTCGCCAGGAGAAACCAAGGAACATCAGAGAGAGAAAGAATGGAGGGAAAATAAGGCAAACGAGTGCACGGAACCTCTCCTTTCTTGTATTTTTAATGTGGTCTTGAGGAACAGTTCTCCAGGCTTCCTGAAGGACTTTCAAAGACTCTTATTTTTCAGTCCAGTCCCTGAACCTGACCAGTTTCAGAGGAATGTATTTTTCTTTGTTAAGACACACAGTGACCTACGTATGAATCATTCAAGCAGAACAAAGCACATCTAACTTATGTCATGAATCAGTAAAGAAACAGGTGCAGATTATTCCAAATGATCAGGCGGTGATCAGTATACTGGTGGTGCTGAATGCTGAGAGGTTAAAACCTCTATCTAGGCTTCACCTCTGTCTAGGCGTCTTGTATCTTCATGCACTTTGTAGCCTGTCGCAGTAAAACATTTGTTCCCGTTTCTTTCATTCAATCTATTCGATGTACCAAAGATAAAACAGTTTGACTGACAGAAAAAATTCAAAGCAAAATAAGAGTGCTAAAGACTTTTGCACAGAACTGTATAAAGACCAGCGGCGGTGTATTTTGACGTGTTTTCCGGTTCTTTAGGGCTCGTCTAAACACAAGGTGGGAGGTTCATCGGCCAAGAAAATGACCTTCGACCTTTGACCTTTCCCCCCACTCTGTGCATGCTGGACCAATGTGCAGATTGTGAAAAATCAATTCATCCAATCGATTGGAATGAGGGGGGAAAAATGTAGTGGCTAAATCCCTCGGAGTGCACCAGCATGTCCCTCAGTGTAACAGAGCAATTGGAGAAAATGTCTATTATTTCAGGGGGGGTTGGGGGGGAGGGGTGCGTGCAAAAATCAGGGTTTGGTTTTGTGGGTCTTTCAGCGCGAAATATTAATCATCGATAGCTTTCTCTGATTTCAGAACAAGGGACTGTTCTCTGCGCCGGGGAGCCATTTCGAGGAGGATTTTGTGCAGCAATGTCGCAAAATGGAGTCTGACATACACACACACACACACATACACACATTTTCACCATTTCGTCAAGTTATATCAAGATGAATGGAGAACACTGAAGAAAGATTCGTTGGAATCGTCCAGTTTTGGCACACACTGTGATTTTCTACATTTGCATGTTACTTTATACTTACTAAAACTACACATAAATACATTTACAGTATGTTCACCATTTGAGGTCCCTAATTAGCCAGAAAATGTCATATATTTTTATTCATCACTACTGACATACAAAAAGCCTCCTAATATCATTATAGCTATAACTATAATCTGGATCACCAGACAAGTGTTAGATATTTAACAAGTTATTATGTGATGAAACAGTTACAGGACAGTACATTTAAAGTTAAAGAACAGTCTAGACTTTGACTCTGCATCACCACACAACCACTTAATAGGAGGCAGACAGGCACTGTTACAGATTCTTTCATCTTAGAAAGGAAACTTGTTTTATTTGACATATTTTCATTTATAGTTGTTCACTCAACAACTTTTTGACTAGTAGTATGTAGCAGTACATTAAAAATCTATTATTGTGTTCTCTTCATAAACAGCCCCCACCTGACACACACCTCACATAGTTTTCAGTTTTTTGTTTTGGGGCCAAAAGCTTATCAAAATGCTGGTAAAAGGCATCAGCCATTCGTAACCATTTCATGGAATAACTTTTAAAGGACGTCCCCTTTAAAACTCAAACAATGTCACACATTTGTTGTGATGTGGTCAACCAAATCTCCCAAGTCTTTAAAGCATCTCAGAGGCAAAAAAAAAAAGTTTAAATCTGCACTTTTAACAAAAAGGTTTTTATGGGAAAAAAACGATCTCCAGCATTTCTGATGGACCTGAAGTTGAGTGATGAAGGTAAACACGACTGCTGATTTATGAAATTTCAACTACTGGAGTTTTTTGCAGCAACTACCATTATATTGAGACTGAGTGTCCGCAAACTTTTGTCAGTTCATGTAAACATGATATGTAGAGATATGGAAGGTCAGATAAAGCAGTCTGTCTAAAGACCCTCCGCTGTGGAAAGTGAATGAATGTTTAAATTCTGCCGGATTTCAGAGCCGTGCTGATGTCATGCATCTTAATTACGGAGAAGCAAGGGTCGGCCCTCACGGCCCCCGAGCCGCGCTATCTCCCTCTGCCTCATCTAATCAACACACTCTCGGGTCTCTTTCGCCTCCGCGCCTGCAGATAAGCATCAGTAAACCCCCCCCC
>JBBPCX010000018.1:15272772-15291471 GCA_037974365.1 Hydrocynus forskahlii | reverse complement strand
TTTCTAGCCCACGCACACACACACACACACACACACACACAAATATCTGTGTACACACTTTTTCTGTTTGTCTGTGGGCCGAAAAAAAAAAGAGATTGACCAAGCTTTTCAGCTACAACTGATGGCGAGGTTTGAGCTTGACCCTGCATCTGGTCATGTGACCACTGTGGCATTGGTCAGGGTGTGTGTGCGTGCGTGTGTGTGTGTGTCCTTGCTCTGGTCAATGACATTGACCTCAGAGGTCATGAGGCAGCAGGATGACCAGCTGTCCATTTCCATTTTGAAGATGCTGTCCTACCCTCCCCCCTTTCTCCCTTTTTTTGTCCCCTGTTTTTTCTCCATCTTTCGCACACAAAAAGCTACTGGATAAAGCTACTGGATTAAAATGTGAATATCACTTAAATAACATTTTACATAAACAAAAATTTTAAATCATAAAGTAAATTTAGTGCAGCATCTTTTCAGTGTTCTTTCTCTCCCTCACTCACTTTTTCTCTTCCTCCTGTTTCTCTCTCGCTCTCTTTCTCTCTTCTTTTCCCTTACTCTTTCATTCACCCTTTTCTTTCTTTTTCCTTTTTCACCACTTTGGATCTTTTTTATGTGTGTTTGCTGTAAATATTGACATATTTCTACAGCTCTAAGCCTCCAGCTCTCTCTCTCTCTCTCTCTGTCTCTCACATTCCCTGTGTCTCTCTCTTTCTCATATTTAAGCTGGGAATATCTCACACGTAAGTGAAACGTCTGGAGGATCATCTGCAGCAGATTTGTGAGGAGTGTGTGAATGAGTGTGTGTTTTTGGATGTGGAGCTGGTCTGTTGTAGATTTGGGTGTAATGAGAAGGCATTTGCTGTGCGGTTCTCTCAGAGTGTCTGTAAATCAGCAGAAGGACTTTTCTCGTGTCTTCATCTCTTACTTCTGATCATCTCTGATAACCCAGACCTCACACACACTGGACCTCTCTGGATAACCATTACTGAGCCCCTCAATGCATTGTTCTCTTTAACTCATTCAAACATGCCCTTAGAGTGTTGTGTTTTTGTGTTCATGTCCACACTGATAAACTGGATCAGTGTGTGGAATCTGAGCTGTCTGTGTGCCCTCAGTGTATAGAAGAGCTTCATGCTGCCCTTATTGTTGGATGTCCAGCATACTGGGTAATTTATACTTCATTACAAGTCTAAAAAAGTAGTTGACTAACTGACCAGTTGTCATTAGCAAGTCAGTTCTTTAGTCGGTGATGTATGTAGAACTTCCAGAAGTGAGACAAACAGCTTACAGAATAAGAGAAAAAACTCATAATACCACGCTTTAATGTCATTCACGTTCAGTAAGAACCAGGGTTGCACCGATACCAGTATCGGGCATCAGGCCGATACTTCATTAAAATACTCATACTCGTATTCGTACTTGAATTGCCAATACCATGCACCGATACCACTGAACAACATCCTATTTCTCTACATCAACTGATCACACTGTGTGGATGTGATTTGTTGTCCTGCTTGACTTCAATATCTAGGGGTCGACAATGAGTTGGAAACTATTCTAGATATTCAATCCACGAGCTATGAGATTTTTTTTCAATAGGAGGAATAAGCAATGTCAGTGATTTGGAAATATTTTAAGATAAAAGACGACAGGAGTAAAGCAAACTATAAGACTTGTACTGCTACGGTGTCGAGGGGAGGAAAGGAAAGTACATCGTTTAACACTAGCAGTTTGATTAAACATCTGAAGATGCATCACAGTGCTAAGTACACGGAGCTGCTAATGCTAGTGCAAGACCGCAGCAACCAACCCTGCCACACATATTTGTGTACATGACAGCAGGAGACTGTTTTGATACTTTCTTTAAGGGTGTTTTCACATATAGTCCTCTTTAAAGGAACCGAATTCAGTCCTCAAGAAGTGGTCCAAAAAGTGGACCGACAGAAAGGGGACTCACTTATGTTCACAGTGTGAGTTCATTTGAAGGGGACTCGGTTCTTTTTATGTTCACACTATGAGTTCATTTGAAGGTGACTCAGTTCTGTTTCTGCTCCGGGGCTGTACCACATTTAACTACGGCAAGCCTAGAGGGCAAAAACAGTTGAAGCGAATCCGGAGCACTTTGTGTTCATAATGCGCGAGTTTAACTGAACCGTGCTGCGGACTTAAAGCTTTGTTCAAACCTTGGAATAGCCTTCTGTTAATACTTTTTGTATTTAGCCTTATTATAACCTTAGGCAAGTACACAAATAAAAATACTCATACTCGTATCGGATTTAAAAAAGTGGTATCATTGCATCCCTAGTAAGAACACATTTTCCACCCAGAAAAATTAAGATATGGCCTCAAATCAGTTAACTGAGCTGGCTAGCACCTTGCTGTCTTACTAGTAGCACTGAAACATAGTTCACAGGCTGACTATTTATTTATAAACCACAAAAAAGTTACACACATCTTTCTTTTCATGACTGGGCTTTAGTGTCTTTAAGGCTGTTTATGAGCTGCTGTGTCTTTAGCTTTCACAGGACTGATTTGGTGCGCTTGTTGCTTTGTGGCCACCAAAGCAGTGACGGTCGCTCTGAGACTCTCTCTCCCTTATACGCTGTTAAGGTGACCTGCTCCTCCACTTTCTCTACCCATGCATGACCACAAAAATCAACTACTAATAATATTAATAATACTGATACTACTGCTACTACTACTATTACTCATACTACTACTACTACTACTACTACTGATACTACTACTACTACTAATAATAAAAATAATTATTATCTTTAGAAGAACAATAGTTTGATTGCTTCTGCAGTCACATTAATAAGGGAAAATTACAGTGTTTTGAAATGTTATTAGACCTCTGGACACCCTAAACTTCCAGAGGGCTGGTTCCCCTCTCTGTCTACTGCGTGAGTGTTCATGTGGTACCATCAGTCTGTAAATGTTCACACTATCACTGGGAGCTATGCGGAAGAGAGTGAGGTGCTGTAGAGGTCATGCCCTTGGTCACATGGCTGCGCATCACTGATAAGGGCTTATCACTAATGGAAAGCGAGGGAGGGACAATATTGGGTGGTCTCACCACTCTGGTTTATAGGAACACTTTAAAGTAAATTACAGCAGTGTGCAAAGTTCTTAGACACCTAGGAAAATAATTTTTAAAAATTGCTTAGATAAGTAGCGAGTGATTTATTTTACATTAATATGTAACGTCCCAGGTCAGTGGCCGCTAGGGGCCGCCATCAGACTGGACTCTTGTTTTGGCACTGGGTGTGGTCTCTTCCCTGGTTGCTTTAGGAATAAGGGTTCTCAGCCAGTTTTTATTGGGCGTTGGTTGATGCACATAAGTATAGAAGTGCTTCTGTTTTAGTGTCTGTCCACCCTCACCTTATCCTAGGTTGTGTTCTGTTCAGGTTCTTGCCTTTTGTTTGAGTTTTGGCCCTTGTGCCGCCTTTTTTGGATTTAAGAAAAGCACCGACATTTTGGGAATCCGCACCTGTGCCTCCTCATTCCTGAATGGGCAAAGCACCTATGTGATATAATATTACTAAAACTACGAAATAAAGCTAAAAAGAAAAGCACAAATCACAATGTAAAGTAAACAGTGATTATATGTACAGTATATCAATGTGTCCTTTGTGGAACCACAGTATTATTTGGAGTTTGCAATCAGTCCTTCATCGAAATAAATCAGGAGCTGCTGATGAAATCTCACAAATTCAAGCAAAGTCTGGAATCTCTGTGTTCCCTTTATAAGCTCAACTAATACCTACTACTTTTTCCAAACAAAACAAATCTTTATACCTTGCTTTCTTGTTTGTTTGCATTTATTCTAACATTATTACATGTTGAGAATGATTTGCATAGGTGTCTAAGACTTTGTACAATACTGTATGCTTCATACTACTGGACAAGTAACACATGGCATTTTGAAAGAGAATCAGCAGTGTTTGTGATAATAATATGTTAATAAGTAGTCCTTTGGGGTCGTACATGTCTCCTAAACCAGCAGGGGTCAACAGGTCTTGACTAACAGTCAAAAAAAAGACCCAGCAAAATTAATGGGCCTCTGACATGATCTGGCTCTGAGGCTGGTGCTGGTAGCTGAGGGTTTGAAGGGTGTGATTAAGGATGGGATGCTATGAAGGGTAAACTGAGGTTAAAAACAGGTTTGGTAGGGGTTAAATACATTTCATCTAGTCTCTGAAACTTCCCCCGCTCACCACAGCCTGGTGTGTGTGCCTTTACTGTACAGAAGAGTTTCATGCTGCCCTTATTGTTGGATGAACTATGTACTTTGTGATTTTTGCTTCTTTATTAGTCACTAAAAAAGTAATTGACGAGCTAACCAGTTGGCATTATCATTATCAAGTTATCAAGTACAATCAGGGATGTAACTTCCAAAAGCCTTACTGAGGTTTAATCTCACGTACAGTGAATCGGAACTGGACATGTAGATACATTTAATCCAGCCTCTGAAACTTTCACTACTCACCTCAGGCCATGGCCTGGTGGGCAGTCTGAAGACTCGCCTTGCCAACCCTTCCCATCAAAATAAGGGTGCTTGTTCTTAGAACTGTTTTTAGGAAAAAAATAAGGAAATTAAGACAATTATTTAAAATTTTTTGTGCTTTACTTGTCTGTCCTCTGTGTGTTTTTGTGTGTCCACATTGGAAAAATGGGTCAGTATGTGGAAGTTGTCAGAGTTGTCTGTGTGCCCTCACAGAGCTGTGTGCTTAGAAGAGCTTCATGATGCCCTTATTGTTGGCTGCACTGCCTACTTGTTTGTCCTCTTTACTAGTTTGTGCTCTTTTGAAGAATAAGTAGATTAAAAGACACTTTGTTTCTGAAGATGCTAGAGTGGACTGGATGCCCATGTTCTAAAACAATGGCAGCAACTGGAACTCTAGAATGAGAGTTAGAACCCCAGAACAGTCATTTTAGAGTTATTAGTGACTTAGGATTTGGAGCACAGCCTCACTATTTTGGGGCAGTTAGCTGAGTGTGTAAAGGGAAGGCAGGAAGACGGAGCACCACTGAGAGGACCGTCCCTGACCCCCTGGGACCGGAAATGGATGGGCCACTTTCACCAACTCGTTGCTGCCAGCTGTTTTTATTGGCTGCATCATGATGATAGATAATCATCAGTGTTTTTTTTTTTTTACAAGAGATTTATACACTGTAGCTGTTTACAGTAGCTAAGCTGACTGAGGTAGACATGCAAAGTTTAATAGATGGTACTAAATGGACACCATCAGAAGGTCCATTCTTTGTTCCTTGCCTCCTTATTTCTAAATTTACATTAATTCTCAAAGAGTGCAGTTAATCACACCATCCTCTAGTGTTCTATTGAGCTTTCAGAGAATTGTCCTTCTCATTAAGTCGTCTTGAAACAATTTTTTCTGTCCCTCTTGCTGCTGGAGTGTATCTACTATTAGTTACCATCGCTAATCCTTACATCCTCGTTAACCATGTACCTTTCTTTAGTGGACTCCTTCTGAATTTTTGATTGGATGGAGCAAATGTGTTAGTTAAGCTGGGCATTATTAATCAGTGCTTGATGTAGTTATTCTGGTTGCTGGGCCAATTATTAGATATGATACTGCTGATGCCCTACCAGAATTGTCAACGATAAACCAGTTCAAGTTTTCTTAACGGATCAAATAAAATGCCACATAATAAACAATGCAAGCAAAAATAAATGGCTTACAATTCAAAGAATTCCAAAGAAGTCATTGGTTGAATGTAAACGGATTAACTCAGAGTGGGTTTGTTGTGAATCAGTTCATAGTAAAGACTATAATTTCTTTACGGTGGTGACAAGGTGAACCAGACATCTCCAACACAAATACTATTTTATTCACTATCAAGCCCTAGTGAAGCTCCACATGTCGCTGGGTGTTTCTATGGACGTTGTTGATGCTAAAATAGTACATCTGAACTAAATCGGTTTCATTTGGGGACTATTTTGCCTCTCAACGCCTGGCATGTAACCCTCCACCATGAACATGTTTATGACCAAAAGCTTCTTTGATAGAACGTCTTGGGCATCAGACACCGCAACCATAACTATTTTATGGAATAACTTTCTGTGAGCCAGACGTCTGGTTCCAGTCACCACCACTGTGAACTGTGAACACTTCTGTGTTTTCCAGCGCATGCTGGATGCAGCTTACTCTCGGAATTTCAGAGTTGAGTAAATGGATGATATAGTTAAAAGATTCTGTGTTAAGGGCTAAGCTTTAATTTATTCTCACCGGTTTCAGTTTGGGGCAGCCAAAGCTCTTTCATAGCAATTCTTTAAAAATTTCACAGGCCCCATTTGTTCAGACTTTGTTTCTGTGGTGCCATTAAAATACAGCGAGCTGTGCTTGGGTTGCTGCCTTTCCTGATGTGAAGCTCACGCACACACACACACACACACACACACTCACACACACACACACACGCACACTGCTTCTGCATGGCTGCAACGCTGCACTAGGTTATTGATTAGCGTTGTGACTCCTGCAAAAGAAAATACCCCCTCAGTGGGAGCACAAAGACAGAAAAGCACACACACACACACACAGTGTGTCTGAACAAGCTGCTGCTTTGTGCTTTTACACAGATGCCCCCCTGCATTTTAAAATTCAGCAGTCTGTTTAACTGAATGAAACAGCAGTGGAAATATACAATTTAACTGTTACACACACTCAAAAGGAGCTATTTGTTTACAACCCAACAATAAACAAAACATCTCATACTGAGGTGATGTTGTCTGTATATAGTGGTTTGTCCTGTTTGACATCATTAAATTAGGTTCATAGTAGTGTTTTGCTATTTTGCAGATTCTGTGGAATAGACAAACCGATAAAAAGCCAATAATTCATGGCTACTATGGCCTGCAACAGGTATTAGCATATTTATATCTGGTTGTTTAGGAATAAGCATGTATACAGGTGTGTGTCTTTAAGTATCAACAATAACCTGAAACCAGGGATTGACCAAGTTCCCTCTCCCCCATCACTCAGTATAACTGTTCTTTCTCTCTCTGGGTTGGTAGGGTGGTCCTCCCTCTCCTTCGAACTAGCAGGTGGACATTTGGACATAACTAAAGTGCAAAGTGAAATTGTCAAAACTGATACAAATGATAAAAAATTATTTCCAGCTGCACCGAAAGTCTACACAATCATTATCTGTTTTGGGGTTGTTTGTTTGTTGTTGGTTAATTACAAGAGTACCCAGGGGTTTCTATTCCTGCAAGGTGTGAATTCAGTACAAATCCCAGTTATGTGTCTGAAACATTATCTAAATCCATTCTGAATACGTTACCCATTTTTGAGCTTTTGTAACTGAAAGCACTGAGTTCATTAAGGGCCGTGTGTTCATCAGCATTCAACATCTGAAAGAATTTAAACTTTTACTTGGTACTTTTACTCAGTAAATAAAGTGTTTGCTCACCACTTCGATGTGCAGTAATGATTTAACCAGCAACAAGACTTGGTCAACAGTGCAACACAATGGCTCCTCTGATGGGTAGCGTTAGCTGTATTTGCTCTCACTCACACACACACACACATACACATACACTCAGGGAGCCCCAGCAGCTCGGCCATGCAGGAGGTCTCGGAGAATCTGGGATAATCTGAGGTTTTGGGCCTAAAACATATTTGTATGTAGACCGGCTCTATTTATACTGGAGACTTCTGGTTCCATTCATCACCACTTTAAGGATTTTTTCTTTATTTTGAAAATTAGGTGGAATTCCCCTTCTAATTAAAGTAGCTATGTTTCTAAATACACCTAAAAACCCACACATTACTACAGGGTGTGAGAGGCTGTATCTGTCTCTGCCATCAGGCCACTGATGAGCCTTTTTAGCCTACTTGTTCTGTGACGTACACACACACACACACACACACACACACACACACAGACACCTCATTCATTATTCATGCTGAATCATCAGCCTGTAAAAGTCCATCAGG
This sequence comes from Hydrocynus forskahlii, assembly GCA_037974365.1. Classification (NCBI taxonomy): domain Eukaryota; kingdom Metazoa; phylum Chordata; class Actinopteri; order Characiformes; family Alestidae; genus Hydrocynus; species Hydrocynus forskahlii. The sequence goes on along the minus strand of JBBPCX010000018.1, from coordinate 15,283,516 downwards.
CCTGCATGTCCTCCGTGTTCTGTGGTTTCCAGAGCAGAAACAGCGCTCATGAACAGGAAACATGGCATTTCACAGCACACGCGGTTTGCCCTTGCACAGAAGGGCCGAGCTGTATTTAACCAATAGGCGTTCAGTACATTTACATTTACATTTACGGCATTTAGTTGACGCTTTTATCCAGACCGACATACGTTAGTGTTTAAGTAGTCCACATCTGTTCCTTAAACCTGTAAAGCTATACTTAAATCAATGTCCGCTATTCAACCAAGTTACTGCAGGCTAAGTACACCTAAACAACACCTGTCAAGGAAAAGTCAGAAGTTAAGGCAAAAGTAAGGAAGGCATGGAGATAAGAGTCAATCTGTAGTGAGAAAGACAGATCTTCATCTAACATAACACCACGATTTCTTACCTTCTTTGAAGGGACAATAACCGAGTTCCCAACAGAAACGATGAGGTCATGGCTTGGTGAAGGACTCCCTTTGATGAAAAGGAGCCCGGTCTTGCTGGGGTTCAGCTTGAGGTGGTGGGCCACCATCCAAGAGGAGATGTCGACCAGACAGTCTGAGATGCAGGTTGAGACCTGATTGTCACTAGAAGGGAAAGAGAGAATAAGTTGCGTGTCATCAGCATAAAAGTGGTAGGAAAAACCATGTAAGGCTATTACATCCCCAATAGTGCCAGTATATAGAGAAAAGAGAAGCTGTCCAAGGACTGAGCCCTGTGGAACACCAGTGGATAATCTTCGTGGAGCAGACTGGGAGCCCTGCCATGCTACCTGGTACCTCCAGTCGTCAATGTAGGAAACAAACCATTGCCAGGCTGTGCCCAAGAACCCAAGGTTGGAGAGAGTGGTTAGGAGGTTCTGATGATTGACTGTGCCAAAGGCTGCAGAAAGGTCAAGGAGGTTCAGAGCAGAAGACAGGTAGACTGATCTAGCTGCATTAAGTTCTTTGGAGACGGCAAGTAGAGCAGCTTCCATGGAGTGTGCCATCTTGAACCTGGACTGGTGAGGGTCCTGAAGCTTGTTTTGAGAAGGAAACAAGTTGAGTTGGTTATAAACGGTACGTTCCAAGACTTTGGAAAAGAAGGAGAGAAGAGATACCGGTCTGTAGTTGTTGACATCTGAGGAGTCCAGCGAGGGTTTCTTCAAAATCGGTGTAACCACTGCAGACCTGAAAATAGATGGAACATGACCAGTCATCAAGGAGCCGTTGATTATGTAGGCGATGTGCGGGATACTATCATCTGGAGTGTGCTCGATGGGAGAGGGTCGAGCAGAGACGTAGTGGGTTTGCTGGATGTCTTCCTCAGGAGAGAGAGGAGTGAGAAGCCATGAAACTGGGTAGCATGGTCTGGTCTCTGGCTGGCAGGCAGCATGATGGTTGGAGGAAAGCATCTTCTGATATCGTCAATCTTCTCGTCAAAGAACTTGGCGAAGCCTTCTGGTGAGAAAGCTGGAGATACAGGGAGAGAAGGAGATTTAGGAAGGGATGAAAAGGTGGCAAAGAGTCTGCGAGGGTTAGATGCAGATTCTTCTAATTTGGTTCTGAAGAAGGAAGACTTAGCAGAAGTTAAATCATTGGCAAATTTAGATAAGAGAGTGCGATAAGAGATGAGGTCACTGTTCTTAAGCGTTTTCCTCAATCTTCTTTCAGCCACAGGACCTCAGACAGCCATAGAGCAGGGGAGAGACACGCTTCGGTCTGGAAGACAGAGTTGATTAAATGAGATGAAAGAAGGTCATGGGTAGTAGAGTCAACAGAAGATGGACTGGGATTAGAAGAGTTTGGGAGAGATTATTTAGTTCTCATTTACATATGCAATTAATTTCTGCTGTTAGATTATAGCCACGCACAAATAAAGCCCCACTCTTCCCTCTACACCCTCTATGACTTTTATACGCCCCCCCCCAAAAAAATCAATAAATATTTGATGAAGATTTGGTGATTTAACCCATGAAGCCCCGCCCCGCCCCCTTATAAACGCGTGACGCATGTATTGATTTCGTATTGACTTCAGAGTAGCGCCTGACGAGTTAAATTTCCAAACTGAATTCTGTTTTTCAATAAAAGGGAGTGAATAATCTAGTTTCACTGCTTACTTTTTGTTCATTTTTTAATTAATTTATTTCATCAGGGAAGTTCAGAATTTTCTACCTAAAATGGAATTTAATTTACACTACTAAAAACTTTTTACATCAGTTGATTCGTCGGTCAAATTTCAAGTTCTAGGTTTTAATTGAGGGGATGAATCAAATCCTACGAAATAAATTAAGATTTAGATCAGTAATCAAAATAATTAAATTAGTGATCAAAGGAGCCAAAGATTTAAGTACTCAAGATGTGTTTAAATAGACTTTTAAATAGACCTTTAGTGTTTAAATATACTTTAATGCGCGTGGTCTTTATTCCTTTCTCTTTTCTCCATATATTTATTCACAAATCAAAAATTGTCATAAAAAATCATTTAAACTGACCCTTCATGACAAACATGCAACATCAGTGCCCCCCTTGAAACTGACATTTAATAATAAACAATAAAGACATAAATAAATAAACATAAACTTAATATAAAATACCCTCTAATCTCGCGCGTCCTTGAGGCAGGGTGCGCAGTTTAACGCGTGCATTTGTCTGAAACAGTTTTGTTTGTCTGTTTGCATGCATGCATCCTATTCACTAATGCAGTGCCTAAAATGCTAAAATACTTGAGTGTGTGTGTGTGTGTGCGTTTAACTCTGTATCCTGCCGCGAGCCTCGCTCAGCCTTCAGCTCGCGCGGATCGAAGGTTTCGATTGAAAGTGGAGTCCAATTTGCATGCAGATCCACTCCAGCGCGCGCAGGGCTGCCGAGCACACACGGACGGGAAACGGCGCGCAAGACGCTTCAAGGAGGAGCGGGGACTGGAGGAGAGGGCCAGCAGGAGATACAGCACGAGGCCACAACAACAAGAACAACAGCAGCAAGACAATGGGATCTGTAAAAGCGCGCGGTGTGTGCATATGTGGGCTGTGTGAGTGTGTGATTGCGCGTGTGTGTGTTTTTTCTGCCTGCGCGGTGGTGACGGGGATTAGGACGAGCGCGCCCCTGCACGCGGAGCTGAAAGCAGACCTGCACTTGCACTGGACGGATGCGGTGACATGTGGCGCCTGCAGAGACCTGGAGACGTGCAGACAGGTTTAAACATTCAGGGAGGGGTGTGTGAGTGTGTGAGTGAGTGTGTGTGTGTTTGTATCAAGAGGGTGTGGGGGGGGGTGCAGCTGCAGAGCCATGAGAGCAAAGGCAAAGAGTAGAGCTAGATTATCTTTACCTCACACACACGCACATACACCTGTTTTGTTACTATGTGACTGTTACTATATTTGACCTTATTTGTAGGTTATACCATTTTAGTCAAATGCACTATTACATAATCAGTAAATATCATATATCTGCTATGGTACATTATCTCTATATTATTACTATACTACTATATCAATATCAACTACTTACTGTTATATTACTATATCAGTGTATACCTAATTGCTGTTATGTTGCAGTTTCTGTATATACCTTATGACTGTGTATTACTACATCAGTATATGCATTAATACTATTTTACTATGCAACTATATACTTCATTACGATTGTAGTACTATCTCAGTAAATGCCTTTTTACTCTTATATTAGTATATCTGTACTAACCTAACTACTGCTATATTACTATATCACTATATACCTTATTACTGATATATTATTATATCAATGTACATCTTATTACTCATATTTTACTAAATCTGTACTAGCCTAATTATGACTATATTACTGTATCAGCATCCACCTTATTAGTGCTATATTACTGTATCTGTACTAACCTAATGGCTGCTATATTACTATATTAGTATATACCTTATTACCATATTATTACCTCAATGAATACCTTATTAGTGATATTTTGCTATATCAGCATATAAATTAATACTTTGTTCTAATTACATTGCTATTTATAAGCAATACACCTCATGAGCATATTATGGTACTATTTAAGTTCATCCTTTTTTCACTGCCTAATTGCTAATTTAGTGTATACACTATAGTATATGTTATATTACATATGTAAATAGCAAATGTAGTTTACCTTATATTAATATCAATACGGCATAAAATAATTCATTTTATACCTTTTAAATGATGTAAGTAAATAATTTGCTATTGTGCTATTTTAGTATACACTTGATTCTATATGTTACATACCTTATTTGTATACCTTATATGACACATCACTCTATATTGATTTCTCAGTATATACTTTCATGTGCTATAATATGTAAGTGAAGCTTAACCTCATGTTGAATTGCTATTTATGTATATAACTCGTTCTGTGAATGCTTTATTACATCTTCTATATCACCTTATATTAATTGACCAGTATTTACCTTTTTCATATGATATATGACTATATAAACACATACCTTAGTATATGTTGTATCTTATAAAGTAATATATGCTTCATTGCTATGTAAGTAAAGAATATTTTTTTCATTTTCTACATTGTTTAACAATATACCCTATTCTATTAAATACCTTATGTAATATAACATATTCTGTTACATACCTTATGTAGCATATCATTTTATATATGCATGTGCCATACTGCTATCATATTTACATGCATTATTATAGGAGTGTATGTCTTGCTGTGTCCTGTTTACTGGCTAAAGATAATTGGTAACACCCAGAGACCTTATTATTTCCATTGCCTCTTAAATATCACAGTATGATGGTGTTAGTGGTGTAGCAGTTACACAGGGCTTGGTAGTTAACTACAGTTTAGGACCCACACTTATAGCACTGGGTTGAGTGTTGATCTTTTACAGTGTGCTAATCACACTCATAGTTTGATTTGGCTTTGAACACTCTTATGGTGCTTAATTTAACTCTATTGTGTTGAATTGTCTTTTTTTTAGGTGCATACTGCTGGATTTACTAGGTCTAAGTGCACTGGAAATGTGTTTTTTAAGTCTGACTCTCCATTTATGTCGCAGTTTTGTCCAGGATTAGGTTTAAACCATGTCCAGGAATTGTGGGGGAATTAATCCAACACTGTATGTGATAATATGACCCCAGACATAGGTGTTAATCCATTCTACAGTCTTACAAGATGTCTTATCCAGCTCAGTACTGAGCTCATGGAGTCTAAATGCAGCTCAGATGCACCAGAAACTGGGTTCGTGTCTGCGTCATTTAACATTAGACTCTCAATCCAGATTACACACAATTGATTCTTCATGATACTGTTGCATTTAATCATGTAATCATCTTATTTGCCTCCATCTGATTTCCACTTCACAACCATCTTTTTTCATTCCATGTATGTATATGTAAGAATGAAATTAGTGTCTAATGTGAGTTTCAAGCACCAGTACATTCTTTTACACAGGTCAGTGTAAACTCTGAGGCCTAGGAGGGCTCTGTTTGTGTTCGCATTGACCAAAGGTTGCTACATTTGGATTAACTGACTTTGGGAAAAGCAAACAGTGTCTTATCCAACCTGGCTCCTTTTTTTCTTTTTTAAAGACACTTTTTGTCAGGCCAAATTCAGGCTGTGTTAAAGCAATGGGTTCTTAATCTGGTCAGTTTAACTGTTCTTAAAAAGATGTTTTTTGTTGCTTTTCTTTTTTTTTTTTTTTTTTTGTCAAAAGCACCAAATTTAGTGGTTTTGTTTTTCTGTAGTTTAAAAAAAACTTTGAAATTTGGGCTGATGTTGGGGTCATTTAATACTGGCCTTTCATTGGACATTAAACCCATGTTAATTTTCTTACATTTTTTTTCTTACCTTTTAAAATTTTTTTGCAAATTAACTGCGCTATACTTAATATGTGCTGCACCACAAATGTGTGTTACATCAACACAAACCCTGCCAAAAAAGCAGTAGTGTTTATGTAACACATTTATTTCTGCACTCTTGTCATAATTGAACCATGGGGCATTTTTGTGCATCTTAGGGTTTTTAACACTGAGCTGTTAAGTGAAAGAAATTTTGAACGATAATTTGGAATTTGAATGAAATTTTGAAATGAGTGTTATTTTGTGTGTTTGTGTGTGTGTGTGTGTGTGTGTGTGTGTGTGTGTGTGTGTGTGTGTTTGTGCGTGTGTCCTTTATAGCAGGTTTGAGGAAACGACCATCAAAACCTCCAGAAACCATCAATTAGCGATCAATGGATCTATTAAGCAGTTAGTCTACTCGCCCGGGCTGAAGTGTTTGTGGAATTGTGTCTTTAAAATCTCCTTTCAGCTTAAAGTCATTGATCAGGATAATGTAGTCCACTATTGATTGGTGCATATATCACTCTCTGAGACCCACCAGCTTCATGCTCGCACGCCCACACACACGCACAAACACACATTTGTTTTTATTTTACTTAGACCGATCAAAATTCTAAAACAAAATTGGCAATTCTTAAAAAATACAGTCAAACTATATTCTTCCAGTCACAAGTTGGCAAGCACATCAAAACAGAAACTATTATTTTCTTTTTAAGCAGGAGCTGCCTGATGTCCATGTGCAAAATTAATCAGCGCTAATAAAGATTAAACTTCTGAAATATTCGCAACATCACTGTTTCAGTATTTGGAATGAAATGTGTGTGACTGATATTTTTTACTTTTATTATAAGAATTGTTTTATACAGCGGGCCGAGAAGGAAAAGGAGGATCAAAAAATAGATTTTTATTATCAAAAGAAATAATTTTAGAAATTCAAATTAGCGTTCCTGAATTTTCCGTCATCAAATTCGAAATTAAATAACTATGCAGTTCTTGTGTTTATGGCATATTCGGTGTATTTATTTATGTACGCATTTGTTCTTTACATTATTACATTCAAATGTATATAGATATTATAAAGTTTTATTATAATATGTGCTACATGCATTAAAATATTTTACACGTTTAAAATTAGCTAATAAACACGTCCTTTTTGGGACTGATTATTTTGTCCTTTTTAGTGTTGTGTGAAAGCCGAACCAGGAAAACCTTATTTGTATTTATAAATTTATGTATTTATTTATTTATTTGAAAGCTTTGGATCGTGTTCAGGAGGTTTTCAGAGCTGGCTTTAACGGTTTAAAGGGTTAATTTGTCCTCCACACATTGATCGCTCCACTGCTGTTGGTTTGCATCTGCAGGACTCGCGCGTGATTCGTTTAAAACCCTACACTGATCAACAGAAAGTAAAAATAAAATAAATATGAAGCGAATTTTATTTGAATAAATTATTAGTATTATTAGCTGGTGGGAGCGAAAGTGCTGAATGAGGAATGATAAGAGTTTGGTTCGGTATTTCACCTGCTTCTCACGTAAACACGCTCTTCTGTGCGGGCTGTATTAATGGGGGTCGATTAGGTGGTAATATATAAGTGGTATAATGCAGCTGTGTGTAAAAACTTAAACTTTGGCAAAAAAAAACAAGTTTTATAGTACCTAAAAATAACAGTTTCCTTAAAAAAGTACATATCATGTAAAACTGACATTTCCATATCATTTCCCCAAATAAAGGCTGTATAAGGCTGCAAAAATAGCCAGTTTCGTGTGTGTTGTCTTTGTGACGTCAAAAATGCACTTGTTTACATAACGAGTTTAGTCCCGCCCCTCCACCTAGAGCCGCTTTTTGCACGAGGTACAACAATGGGCAGTCAGTCAGAACCGAGCTTATTCGCATATTTCAGTCTTAAAGAATTAATTTTAAGGGAAAATTGAATTAGAAATTAATATCTAGTTTTGGAGGCCCTTTAAAGAAGCCCAGGCAACAGTTTCTCCATCAACCGAACCTGAAATGCTTTTATGAGTTAATATGGTTCTTTGAATAATCTGCTAAAGTACCTTGAAAAACCATTTTAAAGAAACTGACCAAATTTTAAAGTGAAGCAAAAGCTCGCATACACGAAACTGTACATAATACAAGTAAACAAAAGCAGAATGCTATAATTATTATTATTGCTGATATATTATTAGTATTATTATTAGTAGTAGTAGTAGTAGTAGTGGTAGTAGTAGTATAAATTCACTTTTATCATATCCGTTTTTGTGTTTGTATTATCATCTCCGTTTTGTCTTCAGTCAATTTCAGCAAAATTCTGGATAAATTTCTATCCTGTTTCTTTAGCTTGAAGATCTAAATATTTTTATGTGTAATATTTTTAAGTCATACCCCCACCCCACCTCCCCACAACCCCCATTAATAACAGAACTTTACCTTTCAGGCCTGCAGGTTAAAACACCTCGGAGACAAGCTTCGATCAGAAACGCCTGAGCAGGCCTAGACACACACGCACACACGCACACACACACACACACACACACATCCTTGAGGCTGGAGTGTGAATGAGAAATATCGACCAGTATGAGAATGTGCGCAGATGCGTCTGCTCGCTGAAATTTCCTGCCTGAATATCACGTTTATCTCGCGCCCGTCCCGGTCCCGCGATGCGCCCCCTCCACCGGGCCTTTTCTCGGTCTCACCGGTGGGATGAGGACCTGTCCGTTACTTTGTGATATCTGTGATGAAACTGAATGAATGCCTGAATGTTGATAATAAAGTTGTGTCCGACTGGAGCTTATCTTTGCCTCATTTCTGTCACGTGCTCCCCGGTTCCCCTATTACTCCCTCCGGGCCGTTCCGATGATCCGATCCGAACCGATCCGATTCCATCTAGTTCGGTTCGGTTTGGTCCGGACCGCTAATAATAAACGTCGTTTTTTTAAAACCACCCATCCCCACCAGTTCAGTGATCAAACCCCCCATCACTGACTTATAATTAGTGGCAGTTTAACTTTATTTAACTCGTTAAAACCGTGGTCACTGTTGCTGACCCCAACAGATGTGAGCAATGCCCTAACAAACCAAGCAAAAACCCTATCCAAAAGTTAATCTGCCCCCCAGCTCGCCAGCAGCTGTTGGCTTCAGGAGTCTTGAAGCTTCACCTTTGACATGTGGCAGAGTTGGGCAGAGTTGGGGGTCCTGGAGTAAAAAAAAAGGGGGGGGGGATAAAGTGACGGAGGCCCTCAACACTCGCCGCGCCAAGCTGTCACTAAAAGCACCACGACGCATGCGCCAACTGCTCACTAATTAACACTAATGGACAGCAGCTAGATACCTGCTGTCCTTAGCAAGCTAGTCACTCTTGTTCTCCTCAGAAAAAGCGGGGTGGTTGTTCATGTGTCCTTTAGTAAAGATGAGAATCAACTGAACGTGGATGTCCATGGTGGACAACCTTAAGAAGCCTTCTATGCATGATTCAAATTAGGGGGGGTACTGGGGGATACTGTACGCCCCCCCCCGCCCCCCTCAAAAAAAATAAATAAATAAAAATAAAAATCAAGACCCAGGCCCCCCCCCAAAAGAGACAAAAATAGCAGTTTGTGGGGTTCTTAACATTTTTCTTCTGTTGTTAGAAAAGAAAAAAGGCAGTACCCCACGCTCTGCTTTTATGTATACGATTCTTTGAGGTGGAGAATCTTAAAACCCAGTCTCGAATCAAAGAACCGGTAGAACTTTTTCGCGGGTGCTTTAGCAAAGCCAGTGGTTCAAGAACCTCAGTTTGAATCCATTTGTGATTCTTTTTTGTTTAAAAAGTTTCTCTATGATGGAGAAGGTAAATGGTACTTTCAAAAATAGTAATTAGGGCTAGAACTGGGCTACTATTGCTAGAAATCAGAGGACCTTTTGATGCGTACTGTATATGGTCTTTTAGTGAAGTGCACCTGACTTTTTGAAGCATGCGAACGTATTATTTCCCGAAATAAAAAACAATGAATTACTTAATTAGTTAGTTGCTTAAAATAAAAAAGGTCTTTCTGGGTTTCCATAACCACGGAATTGACCGAAGAATCGTAAAAGAACCACTATTTTTGAAGATAAAATGTAAATAATTTAGCAACCATCATTTAGATGCTTGTGGTTGAAAGCGTCCAGACTAAACCCAAACATGGTCTCAATCTTAACACAACACTTAAACCTAATCCTAGCCCTAAACCAAAGCACAACACTGTAGAGAGCTTGTTAAGGACTGAAGTGTTTGTGGATCATCTACAGAACATGTATCCTTAGTAGAGAAAAAATGTACGTGCCTATTCTGAAAATAACTGCTATAAAGATATGCCGCGTGCTCCCGTGACGTAAACATCTGTGTTTTTCAGAGCCCGGTGACTCTTTGATGTTGATAAACGGGCGTTTTTCATGATGCGCGTGCTCCTCTGTTCATTCATGAGTGAGAGCTGAATGAAGTTCACTCGAGCAGCTTTAATGTGCTGTTGAGGGGGGGTCTGTTGAGGGGGAGGCGAGGGGTACACGAGGGCGGGGTTTCCCCTGCTAAGCTTGGTTCGTTACTCTTAGCTAATAACCCAACAATGGACACATCTGCCCCACTTACCCGCGCGCGAAAACGATCTGCCCCTGCTGCCTCGAGCTCCAGCCCGCGCCCCACAAACGCCCTCCATTAATCCATATCTCATTTAGGCACCAAATGGGAATGTTTGAGGGATGAAACGCTGACAGAGAATTTTTTTTGAAAATTGTTTTTTAAATGTGAAAATTAATGTTCCATGCATCCAATTTTAGGGAATTTTAATATCGTTTTGATTTTAGCTTTTTGTTGTTTTTTGACTACATTCATATTTGTCATCATAAAGTTTTTATTACAAGGAGGAAAAATTAGGATAAAAGGGTTTTCCATGACACTCCCGTGTTTACTTCCAAAAGACTG
>JBBPCX010000018.1:15231219-15242324 GCA_037974365.1 Hydrocynus forskahlii | reverse complement strand
TGGTTTAGGATCTAGATTAAAGGGCCTGGTTTAGGATCTGGTTTAAAGGGCCTGGTTCAGGATCTGGTTTAGGATCTAGATTAAAGGGCCTGGTTTAGGATCTGGTTTAAAGGGCCTGGTTCAGGATCTGGTTTAGGATCTAGATTAAAGGGCCTGGTTTAGGATCTGGTTTAAAGGGCCTGGTTCAGGATCTGGTTTAGGATCTGGTTTAGAATCTAGATTAAAGGGTCTGATTTAGGATCTGGTTAAGGATCTTGTTTAAAGCGCCCGGGTTAAAGGGTCCCGTCAGTAAAAGGGTTTACATTGTTTTTGTTTGTTTTGCTGTTGTTTGTTGTGCCGACAGTGCCGTCAAGCGAGGCGTACAAGGTCAGAGGTTATGTTGCTATGGCGGAATCACATCCCCATCATGATTGAAGTGATGCTGCTCCCTGACTGTTGCTATAGCGATGAGGGCCTGGCAACAGATGGCACGGACCTGAATGACCCGGCGATAAAGCAGGATGCTCTGCTGCTGGAGAGATGGACACTGCAGCCCGTGCCCAGACAGTAAGACACACACACGGACGTGCACGCGCACACCCACATGGACACACCTACACACACATACACACACATAATCACACACAAAATGCAACACTGGATCTTGCCTGTCAAATTACGTATTACCAGTATGTAACAATTATTGCAACCTTATTCAAATTATGATCTTAGCTGTTTGTTTTTTTTTTAACAGTTTTTGTTTTTGTTCAAAACATTGTTCTAAAGGGTACCTTTTATTGTTGATGCTGATATATTTAAGATTGAATATTACCAACCACTGCTAATAACCCTATTTTTGAAAAAGAAGAAAATCTTATTTATTATTTAACTGGATAATTTACTGTTTGGGGGTAAAATGGATAAATTACCAATAGCATGCAGCATTAACATTTTCAGGTGCTGCAGATCTCCTGTACCCTCCTGTGGATTTTTTGTTTCAGTGGTTATTGCAGTAAGTCGGGAGTTATTATTAGCTCATGCTCTTGTGGTTTTGGTACTTCCTTCAAGACTGAGCAGATGAGCTTTAACAAACAGCAACAGTCTCTAGTCTGGAAACCCATGTGTTTTATTTATTTATGTGTGTGTGTATATAGACATATATACATATGTAAGTATATATGTGTATGCATATATGTATATATACTGTTCTTTCTGTTTTGCTTTGAATCACCTTGTTGGTGCAGAAATACTATTTTCTTTCCATGGAGAACTGCTCCATAAGACTACGGTAAAAATACAAGAAAGTCTGGATCTTTGGAAGCAAATTATGAAGAAATGAGGAGTGCCTCGATGTTTATATTTACAGTTTATTCCATTTATTTATGTCCTATACTTGACGCTTTTGTGTCATCTCTGAAGAAAAGGTGTTGCCCCACATCCTGTGCCGATACACAGTACTTCACAGTGCTTACACTGACTGAGACTCACGCACACAGCACTGTACACTGTGTGCAAGGGTTTCTGCACCCCTGCTCAAATAGCGTGTCTGTTCATGTTCTGTATGTGGATACGTAAACAACCTCCACAAATTTTAGAGCACGATTACTGAATTCAGCAGAAGAAGGTCAAAATCAAGCCTGTATAAACACTGACACATACAGTATGTTAAAATGTACACCAAATGAGTAATTCTACAATAAAAATGTAATAATAAAGTGTGTCCCTGTAGAGCAGAGGTCCCCAACCACCGTACCACGGACCAGTATCAGTCCATGAGTCATGTGGTGCCGGGCCACACAGAAAGACATTTATAGTATTTTTTATTGATTATCAGAGTCTGAAAGATATTTTATTTTGAAAAAAACGCTCGTTTCAGTCACATGATATGGTACATGAAAAATTTAGCTCACAAGCTACCAAAATGAGTAAAAAAACAAGCGTACTTTGTCTGTAACGGTCCGAGAAAATATTGTTTCACGTGAAACTGGTCCATGGCGCAAAAAAGGTTGGGGGCCGCTGCTGTAGTGTAATCATTTGCCCGAGAGTCTTCAGTTTTGCATACGCCCGTGGGCTGTGTGTGCACCGTGTATGCTTTACAATCCACCCATTCATGCATATACAGACGTGCACACGTGCACACGAGCACACAGTCATGTACAATCCATCAATTCATTCACACACACAGAAGTACACACAGTGCAGGATCACACAAACACAACATGAGCACACACACACACAGGTCGACCCATGACCTGTGGGTCAGGCAAGTATAGATTCACTATTTTAAAAAATTTGGCTGGTGTATATGGGCCGAGTCATAAAGGGAAAAGCAGTTATGAATAACTTACAGAAACACTGTGGGTCAGATTTGTTGCTTATTAAATATTTTTGCAGGTCAGATGGTGTATGTTGTCCCTCATAAGGGATACAGGTTACCGACCGCAAAAAAAATTAAATAAAATAAAATAATGGAGATACAAATTGTAACAACTGAGTGCAAGTTTTCTAACACTGTGAAAAGTTGAACCACATCATCGCTAACAATTTTGCTGGGTTAGGTTTTCTTGACACGTCTAAAGAATGGTGAGAAAAATTGTAATATTCAAACAAGACTTGTTTAATACCACAAAGAAGACCTGGTTCGACTCGTTGGACATGGTTTTAGAACAACAACCAGCCATAAACTGTGGGGAGAGAATTACACACTGCTCAGAAACACTGCTACCGGGCTGAGATACACTGGAAATGAACCTAAAAGCAGTCAACCAGTACACAGTGAAACCAGTGAAAAGATTACTCCAGGCCTGCAAAGGTCCTCCATGACTGCAATGTTACTCCAAGATCATGGTACACAAAAAACAAAAAACAGGGCAGTTGGTGTGTAAGTTGTTGTTTATAGCGTAAGTACAGTGTATCGATGTTTTGTGTTTAAAGAAAGATGGCAGTTTAGTGTGTGTGTGTGTGTGTGGTTGTTTGTGTGTGTGCAGTTAATTATTCAGTCTGAGTCTGTTGGCCTATGGGAAGAAATTGTTTGCAAAATGGTGTCAAGATAAAAAAAAATGAGGGAAATAACAAACAAAATACAATAAAAAAAAGTACAAATAAACAAAACACAATACAATAAAGACAATACAAGGCATTACTCAAGACCCACTGTCCACAACATACGACATAGCATACCTTACACAGAGGAACACAAGCAGAAAGGATGAGTCCAGTTCCACCCGCTAGCTCAGATGTCCAGGTGATAGGAGCATTACTAATACACCACAGCACATTGTTTGTACATTTATTTTTAATGTCCTGCCTGTGTGCCCTGCAGGAGTGGTGATCGTTTTATCGAGGAGAAAACTCTGCTGCTGGCTGTGCGCTCCTACGTCTTCTTCTCTCAGCTGAGCGCCTGGCTCAGCGCCTCCCATGGCATCGTCCCCAGAAACATCCTTTACAGGTAATTCACTGATGGTTCATGAGCTCCGTATATAAACACTTTATCTATACGGCTCATCAAAAGTTTGGGATCATATTTATGTTGATTATCCATGAAGGATGTTCTGTTTCAAATTATTGTTAAAATTACATATTGAAACTCTTTAGGTTCAAAGGTTGGCCCAAACCTTAGTTTTGACATAACAACAAAGGATGAAGTATGTGTTTTTTGCATTATTCCCAAAGCAATAATAAATATTTGTACATGATAAAATTGCAAACTGATGACAAAACATGTCCCCAAACATTTGACAGGCTGTAGACATCTGTATGTATTTATGTATTTGTCTTTCTGTGTTACAGAATAAGTGCAGCAGATGAAGAGCTGATATGGAACTTCTCCCAGACCCCCTCCGAGCACGCCTTTCCTGTGCCCAACGTGTCTCACAGTGTCGCTCTGAAGGTGCGGGTCCAGTCGTTGCCCCGCCAGCCCAAATACCCCGTACTCAAATGCAGTATCCACTCTGGCCTGGCCTTCCTGAGCAAGAGAACTTTTGACCCTGGGGATGGAGCCTACCGCCGACTTGAGCCGGTTGGAGACCCTCCAAACCCTCTTCGTCTGCAGGGATCCCCTCTTTTCTGCAGATCTCTACGGTCTCCACTGCCTCAATGCAACAGCAGTAGTCCTCTGAACCCCCCCAAAATTAGCAGCCCTCTGAACCCCCGCAAATGCCCCCAGCGTCCCGAGTCACCTGTCCCACCTAACAAAGCTGTAAAGTGGATGTACACTAGAACAAATGGTGGCTTGGGTGTTCCGCCATCATCTGACGACTACAGCGCGTGCTGTAATGGTGCGGAAAGCTCCGGAAAGACAGAATCATCTCCGATTCGCGGATTCAAATCCCTCTCACTCATTGACTCCTCTGTATCGCCCAGCTCAAGTCCCCGTCTCACTTCAGGGGGAGAAACCAACCCTCTGATTGGTTCTCTGCTTCAGGAAAGACAGGAGGTCATTGCTCGCATCGCTCAAAGGCTAAATTTCTGTGACCCAACGGCACCCCACCTGCCAGATGCTCTTTTCTCATCCCCCTGTGACCCATTGGCACCCAAAACACCTTGGAGCTCTTCCCCCAGGGACGAGGGGCTGTTTAAAAAGACCAAAGACCTTAGCAACCCATGCCTAACTCCACAACCGCATGAAAGAACTAGGCCAGAGGTCCCAGAGTACCCAGAGAACTCAGGGTACCCAGAGAGGAGCAGGACTTCTCTCTTCCGCACTCCTCTTAGCCCCAGGAGCCGTACTCGAGCTGATCAGGCTGACCCAGAGGAGCCTGGGACCTCCAGGGCCAAACCCACATCTTGTCGGAGACTGCTGCTGACAGATCCGACAGAAGGATCGCTGATCGCTGAGGCAGTGCAGGATATATCACGGCTAATCCAGGAGAGGCTCCAGCAATCCCAAGAGCTTCTGCACGCCACCTATAAACTGTGCCGCGAGCCGATGATCTCCAAGCCCACCTCAAATAACCACAACCAAGGACAGACCCAGCAGCCCCAGAGTCAGAACCAGAACTGTCAGAAACAGAAGCAGAACCACCAGCTCAGCGGCCACTCTAATGGCACCGTCTTCCCACCCAGTCCCAGTTCCCCCACAGACATTTCCAATGGCGATTTGAACACAAGCCATTACTTTTGCACAGATACCAGAGGGAAGGGGGAATCCAGGTCTTTAAATGGGGCCTGCCCGAAATCCGAAGAGCCTAGTATTGTTAAAGCAAAACCGCCAATGCAAATCAGTCAACAGCATGCACACAATGCCAAAAACGATCCCTGGAGCTCTCTCATCAACCCCTCCAGCCCCAAGAACTCCCACATCTTGAATGGGGCAGTGGGGGCTGAAGACTTCTGGGAGTTCCAGACTGGACTAGAGGAAACCAGGGGGAAAAGAGTACAGACGCAAGCCCATACCAAGTCCACCATGCAAGTGCAGGATGAGAATAAGGACCCCTGGGCCTCTTTCTCCAGTACACCCACCAGCCTTACCCAACGCACCCCAAGCCCGGACTCAGCCCACAGCAGCACCGCACACACCCCTCTGGTGAGTGTCTCTCTGTGGCTTCAGGACCAAATACTCAATTCTGTTTGCAAGGATCCACACGTCCAGCCTTACTCTAAAACATCTAATTGATTGAGTGGCGTTGATTCAGGTGTTTTAACAGAGAAATCACCAAGCTATGCTGTACAGGAGGCCTCTAGTATTATAGGTACCCAAATTATTTGCCTTCAACACAAATGTTTTTGTGAATGAAAACTAAGATTAGCATAATCTGTGCTGTGGCCTTAAAGAACCAGAGTTAGATGCTCCATCCATGTGTTTCTATATGAACCATGATAATGCTAATGTAGCTATTGTAGCATGTTGTAACTGGCCTGTTGTAACTTCAGTCTGCTGTCAATTTGAAGTTGTGGCTCTGATATTAAATAAAATTCAAATTAAACTGAACTTCATTAGTAATGCCGGTCAATAACATGTAGCGCAGCTAAAAACTAAATCCGGTTGCTCTTTCAGTATGAGATAAAATGGATTTTATGCTAATCTTGTCTCACAGAGAAGCCCTGTCTCCCCACTGAAGCCATGCAGTAACTGGAAGAAGCAGAATAGGCACTCCATTGATGGGACGGCAACAAAAGCCTTCCACCCGTGCACCGGCCTTCCCCTGCTCTCCAGCCCGGTGAGAGAGTTTGTGTGAGCATGTGTCAGTGTGAAAACATTAAATTTACTCAGTGTTTCAATGACCCCAAGACATATTTGACATTCAAATTTAGCTTCTTTAGAACTGGAGCTACGAGGCTAACGTCGCTAACACTAGAAGTCAACAGTCACCCAAATCTTTTACCTTAAACACATTCCCAAAACCGCAGCCAGCTCTTCATTAAGGTGGATCAGACTTATGGACGTGGTTTAGGACAAAGTATGACTCACTGTATAAATGAAATGAAGTTCAGCATATTGCCAAATGCTGTGGCATCTTTTTACACAACAGGATCTTTTTTCACAAGTAACCATCCAAATAAGAAGAAGCTCTGTTAGAAACCAGTCCTGGTGTTGTCTGGGGTGGCTGCCTATAGCTCACAGTAAGTCTTACTGTGTTTTAACCCACGTCCACAAGTCTGCTCGATCCTTAATAAAGACCTGGAGGAGATTTAAGCAGATCTAAGTTTTGCAGATCTGTTGACAAGAACAGTTTGGGTGACTATTGACATCTAGTGTTTGTTTGCTACATGAGGCTTCAGTGCTAAACTTAAGAAGTCAAATTTGGGCTTCTAACGTGTTTCAGCTGGTTGACCAGATCTGGGGTCAGGGGGAAAGTTCCTTTAAGCCAGTTATATTGGGCATAACCAGTCATCACTAACAACACTGTAAAGTTCTACCATGTGCTTGAAGTGCAAAACAAATCATTCCATCCCAAAGTGCAGGTCCTCAAAAGCATAATAAAACCCAACCGTTTGTGCCTGGGTCATGTGACTCACCTGCTTCATCATGAGTCACTTCCTCCTCTTAATGCTCTCCAGACTCTCACATGTATTTCCTGTTGCCGGTAGCGACTCAGCACACTGGCGGGAGTATTATGGGCTGGGTTAGCCCACTTCCTCCTCCTCTAAACCACATCTGCTGTTATTAAACACACACACAGGCCCAGTTTGAGCTCCGGCCATTGACGCAGAATGTGATCATCACAGCTTGGCTTTATCTCTCAAAACGAAAAGTCAGCTTCGCTCAGGCTCATCTGCCATTAGGCATAAGCTTTGCTGTTCTAAATAGACTGATAGATATATACATACATACATACTTTATTGATCCCAAAGGAAATTGAAGTTGCTACCGTAGCATCAAAACAGTACTCGATACACATATTGTTACAATAATTACAAAACATATAGGGCTATATACACTAAACTATACTATACACAAACTATACATAAAGTGCAACATGTGCGCCATTACTGAAATACAGCTAAAATCTTAAGCTCTGTCTGAAAAGTGCACTTGTTCACTTGTACACTACATAGTGTTTGCTATATAGGGGGCTAACTAGTGAACAAGGGGAGGTGACGTTTAGTTAATTTCGGACACTCGCGATGTTACGTTTTTACTGTTACTTAAATAGTGCGCCGGATCTTGGGAGTTTATCTCTGTCGCATAAACACATGTCTCATCTCTCTAGTTCAGACACAGCCCGCACATGAGGCGGGGTCTGGTGGGCACGGTGACGGATAGATCCATCTGGGGGGTACTACCAGAGCTGGACTGGCCATCGGGTATACCGGGCAAATGCTCGGTGAGCCGATGTCAATTTTGGGCCGGCGCGGAATACCGTCTGCCGGCCCGGATCGCGCACCACACCCACCCCCGGACCGCGGCTCAAAACGCCCGGGTCGATTTTTGGTTCCAGTCCAGCCCTGGGTACTACTGCCTTACTGTCCTCCGTGGAGAGAGAGAGAGAGAGAGAGAAAGAAAGTGCAAAGTGTGACTGAATCTCCTCCGTTTGAAGCCCCACTTTTCCCCCGTCTCTCCTCCCGCCACCTCGTTCCTCTTCTTGACTTTCGCGGGATAACAGTAGTGTGCAGTGTGTCCGAAAAGTGCACTCGTTCAGTATGTAGGGCACGGTAAAAGAAACCCGCAGTGCATGATGGTATATGTGTATTCATGTAGTGTACAGTGTCTGGACACTAGATTTTGGCGTTGCGCGGCGAATTTTGTAGTGCCCTACCTAGTGGGTGAAATTGACGGTTGGAATTTCGGACAACACTACAAAATGGCTGATTCACTACATAGTGCCCTACCTAGTGAACGAGTGCACTTTTCGGACACAGCTCATGTCATCCTGTTCCGCTTGTTAAATCAGCATTACATGTAAAATCATGTAGGGAATCAAAACGGTCAGAGCGTCCCCTGCTGTTTGCATTCAAAATGCAGATTAACAATGAATAAGAGGTGGTGCACCTCACAGCACTCCAATTTTCTGTTAGATTTCACACTATGGCAGTTTTTCAAATGAGTAATGGACCATAAAAGACAGAAAGACCTTTTTAGACTGCAAATGCTGTTCTGAAGATGTTGTAGTGATGTCTTCAGCTTTGCTACTCACATTTATCTCTCAAAACTTTGCCTTTGAAAAAGTGTACAATCTGAGGTGCTGGAACATTGTTCCACTTTTTCTTCAAGTGTTTTTATTTTGATCTCCAGATGTATGGCTTACTAAATATTCTACTATTATATCCACAGTTTCTGAACTTATACATCAACAGTTTTACCAATCTGCCAGCTTTTAAGTGATTTTTAATCTGAAAATCAAACATTTCACTAACAAAATGAAAGTCCAAATGTTTTGAATGCAACCAGCAGATGGTGCAGTTAAGCACTTTTCCTCTCCATAATGGATTTTTTCTGAAGAAGCATCCTGACAGTTCGGCCAGATTAGAAGTCAGAGAAGAGACGTAGTTTGACCAAATGTCAGACCATCCCCATATTCAGTCCATCAACCAAGACCAAGTTCATGCCTGTGGCTTGTTTCTTTAGTTTTCCACTGTAACTATACAGCTAATGGAACAGCTAATCCACCGGCAATAAGCTACCAAACTGCACATCTGACTCACACAAGTTGTTTGATGTTCTCCAATAGACTCATTTATGTCGTTTTTGACTTACTATTGTCTAAAAAAAATGATACTGAAGTACCTGGCTGAAACCATGGCAACCCAAAGGAAGATCCCGGTGCTCACGGCAGTCTTTTCTTTGTTTCATCAGAAATAAATCATCTTATTTGGTGTTTATTGAAGTCTGACTTGTTTCTCCTAAACCCCACTTCAGGAGAAATAAGGAGCAAATGAAAACAAATCATATCGAGTCTTAAATTTATTCATTTATAATCAGTCATTTACATACTGATTTTTTTCGGTAAAAATCATCCAACTCAAGTTTTAAAATAATACTTTGCAGAATTCAGTGGCAGTTCAGAATTCAGTTGCCATTCAAATTCCAATTTTCATATCTGCCAATTACAAACCATGCAAAACCTGCAACAAAACCTCGCATCTCTAATTTTTTGATGCAGTTTGAAAATATTTGTTTCCCTGTACATTGTACTA
The DNA here is from genome assembly GCA_037974365.1 of Hydrocynus forskahlii. NCBI lineage: Eukaryota > Metazoa > Chordata > Actinopteri > Characiformes > Alestidae > Hydrocynus > Hydrocynus forskahlii. The sequence continues at coordinate 15,232,769 of JBBPCX010000018.1, read as the reverse complement.
ATGACTTGGGGGGGAAAAAGTATTTTTACATTTACTTCCATTGTACTAAATACACTATACTATATACACAAAACTCTCCGGTCAGTAAGATGGATAAAAATACTATAGATAAATAAATAAAAGTACTGCTGAAATAGCTTACTAATTAAAAAAATAGTGGTTTGGTGGTGTTCTCTACTGTGGTGGGCTGGTGCCCCGCCCAGGGTGAGTCCCCGCCCACTGGCCCCGCTTTAGGCTCCAGGTACCCGCAACCCTAGTGAGGAATAACCAGTTACAGTGAGTGAGTGAGTTGTTCTCTATTCCGGGTCTGTTATTACACACAGCTAAACTCTTCACTCTGCACTACAGGGTCGTCTTAGCCACCTTTAATCAACACTGAACAGCTAAAGCAAAAACCTGCAGGGAGTCCAAACAGTCTGCTGTTCGCATTCAAAATGCAAGTTAACAATGAACCTCACAGCACTCCCAATTCAGTTAGATTTCACCCTATGGCAGCTTTTCAAGTGAGTAATTTTCCATAAAAGACGGAAACAGTTCTGCAAATGTTCTTGTGATATCCTTGATTTTGCTGCTCCTATTTCATTCTCAAAGCTCATCGGAAATATGGACACTATGCATTCTTTTTTGGAGCATATCTGTGAGTTCTTTAAGTAGTTCTATTTTGGTCTTTAGATGAATGCCTTTTAGTGATTTTAATCTGAAAATCAATCGTTTCATTCACAAAATAAATGACGAGTTTAGAGTTCTTCTCTATACCGAGTCTTTTATTGCACATAATAGTGACATAAGAAGAAAAAACCTTTATTTGAGTTTTTTTTCAGATATTTATATTGCACATAATAAAGCGGATATTGCACGCAATTATAATGCTCATGATTTTGCACACAGTGATATTCTTGTGTTGAGGCCCTGAAGCTCATGCCAGGAATAAACCCTCTATTTTTTTATCTTCTCCTGCTCAGGTTCCTCAGAGGAAAAGCCAGACGGGCTACTTTGATTTGGACGCATCTCTGATTCGCTGTAAAGGAGTTCCGTGGGCCGCCAGCAAGAGGTATGACCTCAATCCCCCCTCAAATGCTTTTTGTCTGATTGCCTGCCAGCTCTCAGATTCTGTTTTTATTCCAGGGCCAGTTCTCACACACTGCCATCTACTGAACGGAGTTCGAAAAGCCCTCAAAGAGAAACTTGCTCAAAATGGCTGCCCCAGCTTGCTCTCCATTCATAAGCAATCTGGAGAGCAGTGTGTGATTCTATCATATAGACCATATTATACAATAGCACCTCTTTACTGTACTGTTCATTGTGGGTTGTTGTTTATCCTGGAGGAAAACCGTGGGTGCCACAGACTGTGGGGTCACTTTATCGGTCTCCTCTATATTGTACCTTTTAGAATCAGTATCAGAAAACTTTATTGATCGAGAATATAATGTATAAGTCCAATAAAAACTTTGCAGAAAACACTCAATATGAAATACACTGTGCTGTTAATGCTGGGATATTAATACTATAGATAAGTAACTTATAGTTAAGCGAATTACTGTGGTTTGTCT
>JBBPCX010000018.1:15197069-15224019 GCA_037974365.1 Hydrocynus forskahlii | reverse complement strand
ACACAAACACACACACACACACATATATGTATATGTATGTATATATAACATAATGTACATCCCAACCACCACTTCCAGTTAACAAATTTGCTGTATTTATTTATTATATGCTGCACATTTTTATCCTGTTGCTGATATTAATTTGTTGTTATTTATTTATTACTCGTTGCTTTCTACCTCAGTCTTTGCATTTTGCACACCTAATGACTGCTTAATGACACACTTAAGGAACACAATTTCATTTCACCGTGTACTGAGTAGAGATGGTTAATATACTAATGAAATCAAGTAGGTTTGTTGTCATTTCAGCTATGTAAACAGAACACTCAGCCATGGAGCAACACAAGAACAAAAACAGAAGCAACACGACTACAGAAGTGCAGACGGGCCAAAATAGTCAAAGAGCAAAGAGAGCAGGAGAAAGAGTGCAATAAAAACACGAGCAAGAAAACAGGAGGACAAGGCAACATTTAGTGCAGTTGACATTCAAATGAACAGAGTATAATGACAGATTCTGTATTCTAGCAGTGGAGCCATTAAGGTGTGCAAAAAGGCAGAATAAAGGTAGAGCAGCAATAAATAATATTTGTGCAAATAATAGCAGCACCAGGACAGAGTATGTGTAATATTTAATAAATGAAGGGCATTTACAGTGGCAGTTGTGGTGTAAGTTAAAGGCAGAACAGTTTCAATACGTATATGAATTGGGTAAGGAGAGAAAGTTCAGTTCAGGGATGTGTTTGTGTGAGTATGTGTGTATATGAGTGTGTGTGTGTGTGTGTGTGTGTGTGTGTGTGTGTGTGTGTGTGTATATGGGTACAGTTTATTATTCAGTTCTGAATACTTGTTGACCTGACTCTGTCCTGCACATTTAAGTGCTTTTCCTGCTTAAACACATCCCACGGCAGCTCAGAAATGGTTCGTTAATTAGTTGATTAGTTGGATCAGTTGGAGTGTTGAGAACAGTGAAAATGCTCAAATGTTCAGGGGAGTGTTCCTCCAGGAGCAGTGTGCATTGGTGAGTACTCAGCCCCACTCAGTAGTTTTTTGGGAAAGATGCAATGGTGGAAAATGGAATTCTTGTAGAGCACTTTTAAATACACTGGATCTTATGACATAACAAAAAACAATCAACTGAAAATGGGCTGTTTTTGCAGCTTAATTTGCCTGTATTGAAAATTGAAAGGGTGGTGAGGTTAAAGTGCCCATTGATATAAACTCTACTTCACCGCCAGAAACAGTTTTGATTTTCTGAGCACACTTGAAGACTATATTACAATATTTGTAGCCTCATTTTAGTCTTTATTCATAATGACTTTGATCTTCATTTAGCTAAGTAAAATATACATAAGTGTAAGGTGCAAAATAGTAGGCCCCTGTTCTGTTACCGTAACTTCACCTCCTGCAATAAGAATGCTGTAAAAAACCTGGAACCTATGCTCTCCAGTCTGTGTGATGGCCCAACCTAGGGTACCACCTGTGGGTATGGCCATTAAACTCAGAGTCAGAGTGAGGGTGAAAAAAAATATATTTATTTAAGGCTTGAGGGAAAAAAAATTACCCAAGCATCCACAGGTGCAATCAAACACTAAACAAAAAAAATAAGCAGACTAAAACTTTTAGGCAACCCCAGGAAGCAAAATAACTTCCAGACTGCTAGCCTCTAATTTCAGCAGAGGACAATGATCAGCAGTGTTGTGCATGAACGCGTTCAATGAACGGCGTTCATTGAACACGTTCATATTTTTTGTGAAAGCTGAACTGAAAGAGTCGGTTTACAAATTATGAACGTAACCGTGAGTGACGTTCACTCTCGCGAGACTGAACACAGTTCACGTGATGGAAAGTTTGGCTCTTTTCAGAGAGCTGGCTCTTGTGGCACGGCTCCCAAAGAAGAGGTGGTTCTTTCGGCTCCCAAATGGCTCTTAGTTTATTATCAACTGTAGCCTAATATTTTAGCCTAACTTGGCAAATATGAATGCTTTGTGTGTTGATAAAAAAGTGGGTAGTGGCTCTCACTCGCTGGGAATCGGCTTTTTTGATTCACTACAAAGCATCGGCTCTAAGTGGCAGGCTAGCACAAGATCAACAAACCCTGATACACATAGATAATCATTCTTTCTTCATTACAGTATTTCCTTAGACATAAGCACATCAGTATGTCCCACTTCCAGGCCTACAAAGAGAACACAAAAACCTCATTCTGTTACAGACATTTCTGTGACCTCTCCACACTACCAGCACAAGTATTACATTGCCCAATTACCCTGGGAACCAAATAAATGCTCCTCTGCTTGCTGGTGACACCTCTTTGCAGCCGGACCCACCTAAGCAAGATGGAGGCAGCATCACAGGCAGCAATTAGTAATAATTACATGCAACAGACACTTTTTATAAGATGAAGTTTGTGCATCAACTCAGCCAATAAAAATGTTTGCTACCTAATAAAATACTTATGTTAAAATATGTGTTTGTATAAGTATATTTAACAAAGGTGTGAGGCAGTCTGTAAACATTACCATAAGAAGTGGGCACCAAGGTTTATACAAAGAAACACTGTTTATGTGCGGCCCTACCATGACCGTCACATTCTGCAATATCTCCATTATATCTAGAAATATAAAATATGGAGGTGCGTATTGGAAAATATATATGTATACATATGTAAACTTAGATAAGTACATGTATGTATGTACATTTACTTGTAAAATGTAAAAATCTGTTGCTATATCATTTGGTCTGATCCTAATCCTGATGACTGGTAACTCTATTACTGTTTCTGTGCGCAGGATGCAAAATTAAAAAATGTAAAATAAGTGAATAAACAAAGATTGCTAGCATATTCCTTTTGTATTCTTTTAGCATTAGACTGCTAGTGGGGAAAAACACCCAAACAGCCCACCAACAAAGGTCACTCCAAAAGCAGTAAGGCTTAAAAACGAACTGCTCCTTACAGAAATATAGTTTATTGTACTGTATTAGGCCGGAGGGTCTCATGTGAATATTTAGACGTGTGAATGCAGTAAAAAAAACAGTTATGTGTCCACGTTCTGGTAAAAGATATTTTATTTATTTATTTTAATTTCATTTCATTAAATTACATTTTTTGTACAATTTGTATGAAACAGTTATGTTTCCACTTTCTGGTTGACGTATGTTTGTTTATATTCATTTCAATTAAATTTATGGTATGGTTTTATGTGTCCACGTTCTGGATGAAGTATGTTAATTATTTTATTTAATTAATTTATAGATTTTTATTTTAAATGTTTATTTTCTTTCATTTATTTAGTACGATTTTGTGTAAAACAGTCGTTTTAGGTTTTCTTGGTTTCTCGACAGGCAGAGGGCAGGAGCCCCGTGAGGCTCGATTGTGAGTCGGAAGGACCCGGATGTCTGTAGCACCGTTTGAAATACCCGAAGCGCTGAAAAAAGAGACAAAAGTTTCTCATCCTGTGCAAATCTGCACCATCCTCACTGCTGAATAGGTAAACTCTCATCAAACACCTCATATATCATTTAGACAACAATATGTTCGATAAATCGGCGTCAGTATGGCACTACATACGTTATATCCGACTGTTCTGTTAGCCTCACAGGCTAATAAAGACTGCCCGAGTAAACAAAGGCCTGCAGGACTTTAAATCTGTCGAGAGAAGTAATACTAAAGCCTCTGAGTCCAGTTCTCAAAGTATACTTGAGGGAATAATGTTTTCCAGTTATTTTACTGAAGTACTTATCATCTAGGGAGCTAAATTAGTGTGCTAAAGGAGCATGGTAGCTAGCAGCTAACTCATTCATTTCTTAAGTAGCATTTGAGAGTTTAACCTAGGAGTTTTATTGTCTTAGTGGAAATGCATGGATTGCTTTATACATCTCAGACATTAGAAACCGAGCAGTTAAATCGAAGTAATATAGTTGTTATAGCTGGTATTATTTTTAGCTTGTCGTACCAGGCTTAGCATATTATTTGCGTGGCAGCACTGTAGTTACTGTTTAAGTGTCATCAAAAAGTTTGTATTTAATGTTCAGATATTCTTATACAATCATGAAGGATTATACTCTGGTGCTTTGCACTGTGATTTTAACTGAGATCTTAAAATCTGGGTTCTAGGTGCAGCAATAGTTCTTTTCGTCTGAGCCTAAGGGGTCCAGAGACATCCACAATGTTTCTGTACAACCTGACCTTGCAGAGGGCTACTGGCATCACTCATGCCATCCATGGCAACTTCTCAGGTATCTTGTTAATTTCTAGCTCTTTACCATGACACCATACACATAAATATAACGTACTAGTCATAGTCATATAAGTTATTCATTATTCATCCGTATGGGGCAGCTGGTGGTTATGGAGTTGCCCCTGCAATCATGAGGTTGTGGGTTTGAATCCCACTGAGGTACCCTTGAGTAAGGTACCGTCCCCACACACTGCTCCCCGGGCGCTGCGTCGCTGGCTGCCCGTTGCTTCACTTGGTGAATGGGTTAAATGCAGAGAAGAATTTCACATTGTTCACACTGTGTGCTATGCGTGCCTATAAGGGGACACTTTACTTACTTATCTCATAGCTATTTTTAGTGTACATCAGAGCAGTCTGGAAGTGTTGTCAGTTTATTAAACATAAAGCCGTAGAAATTGTGTTTACAGTTCCTTATATGATGAGAGTCTAACACAAGCCTAGACTGTAAGAGTTTATCAAAATCTCACCTTATCCTATACTTCCCTCTAGGCACAAAGCAGCAAGAAATTGTTGTTTCAAGGGGGAAAATTCTGGAGCTGCTTCGTCCTGATGCCAACACAGGCAAGGTCCACACGCTGCTCACTATGGAGGTTTTTGGCATTATCCGCTCCCTCATGGCCTTCAGGCTCACTGGTGGAACGAAAGGTTAGCATGTCTATTGAAGTTGACATTTGTATACAATTTGTGATGTTAACAGATTGGATAGAAAATTAGCATTTCTTTGTGTACATGACATCCACTCCTGAAAGTTTGAATATTTGACAAGATGTCTCATGAATGAAATGGTTAATCTTTTTTTTCTTTTTGTATCTGTTTCTGAATGGAAGACTACATTGTGGTGGGCAGTGACTCTGGACGTATAGTTATTCTTGAGTACCAACCCTCCAAGAACATGTTTGAAAAAGTGCACCAGGAAACTTTTGGCAAGAGCGGCTGTCGACGGATTGTTCCTGGGCAGTTCCTGGCTGTGGACCCCAAAGGCAGAGCTGTTATGATTGGTAAAAACAAATTTAATATTCAGTGCCATATTCAGCATCAGTGTTTTGCTGTCATGGAATGTGTTTCTGTTGCATGTTTGGGTTTTCCTATTTTACCCTTTTCAGCCTGAATGGAATAGTCCATTTTTGATGCATAGCAGATACATTTTAACCAGGAGAATCAGCTTAAGTTTCATAACTTAGTGTTGGAAAATCAGAATGGATGTGTCCTATATAATTCAAGTCTTGTTCTAAATTTAGTGATTAATGTAACATACACCTGAATTTTGGTGTATGTCGAAATACACCATAGCTTAATATATATCATAGTACAGTTGTAATATCATCTAGAACATGAAAAAGCAACTAAGGAACATAGGAAAAGAACATAAATATATTGTACTTTTAACAGTCCAAAATGGTAACTGTACTGAGGGACGCCAACTCCCTCATTCACATGTCACATTACTGCGTATTCTTTGTATTCTAGGTATTCTTCCGCTACACGCAACCAAACTAGTCTGCCCACGTAGTCCCTAAGTACGACACTGTTGTAACCCAAGGACCCCCTGTATATGAAGATTAGGGGTATCACATGATTCAAAATATTTATCTAATTAATTACAAGCTTTGTGATTAATTAATCTACATTAATTGCACACATTTTTGCTGTAAAAGTATTTGACTTGAAATGAATTTTGGCATATGAGTGAATGAATAAGCAACATTACAGACTTTCAATGTGTTTTATTTAATAACTGTTTCTGCACTGTTCATGTGGAGTAATGGTCACAGCAACCAGAAATATCACCTAATATGAGGGGGAAAAAATAAAAAATGCTTCAGCAAGAATAATGATAGAACTAAGTCCATCTATAATGTGCAGTTTAAGACAATGTACATACAAGCACGGGTGTCAGAGGCATTTTAATGCACTTGGCGTCTAACATGTTTCACTCATGCATCACCCCCTAATATAATGTAAGCTGGCTCTGTGCACCCCTAAACATCTGTCTATCTACGTAGGCTCTTCTCATTTAAGTAGTATATATTTTTCTCTGATTATGCATATTATTGCCCTATTTCTCATCGTTGTCAGTGTTATAAACTGACTATGAACTGTTTAAACATAAAGGGAGCATTTTTCAACAGGGTAGCATGAATCGAGAGACGCTGCTTTCGATTTGCACTACGGTTTCATTTTTCAACAAGTTGGCATAATTCATCAGAACACTGGAACTGTACAGTCAGGTTCTAACACTGAGAAATGCTACCGTGAAGCAGGGCACAGACTATTTCAGATCGTGCCATGCTTCCAGCTTGTGGTAATGTCTGGACAGTGCTACAGTTCCCTAGCTTCAGATAGCATTCTGCTAACTGCAGAAAAAAGGCATTTAGAATCAGAAAACGAGTGTATGTACAAGCCGAAAGTAAGAATTAAAAGAGCTTTTAAGATATTAATTACCGTAAACTAGTGACCCCAATGCAAGGTAGCACAGGGAAACCAGCGTCCGACGCAAGGTAGCACAGGGAAACCGGCGACCCCAACGCAAGGTAACACAGGGAAAACTGCACATGCGCCGAAGGGCACTGTAGCACATCTTGATGGGTAGCATGTTTCGGCAGAACACCGGACCAGGTTAAAGTCACGTGGTGCGATTAATCAGCGTTAATTTTTTATTACGTGTTATTTTTACTGTAATTAAACGTGTTAGACGTCCCTAATGAAAATACCTCTTCTCAGGCGTTGGCGACACGTACATGGGTGCTTTTTCTGTGTATTTTGGCCTGTCTTTAGGGTGAAGATTTTTTAGAAACTCTTTCAGTATAGACGGAATCAGAGTGCTGTGAGGCTGGTGAGTTTTTTCCCACTCACAGCATGTTGTTAGTGAAGTGGCATTTGGCAGACGCCCTTATCCAGAGTGACATACAATCATTAGCTACAGGGACAGTCCCCCTGAAGCATCTGAGTGTCTTGCTCAAGGTCACAATGGTAGAAAATGGGGGGGTTTGAACCTGTAACTTTATGGTCATCAGGTTCACAGGCAAGTGTTTTACCCACTAGGCTACTACCACCCCTTAATCAGTATTTAAAATGTTAATATTTGAAATGTTTTCCCATCACGATCCTTTTAACCAGTTATCTGACTTCAGCTTATGTTGTCAGGATTAAGATTTAAAATCAGTAGTTGGGCTCCTGAGATGTAATGGTTGAAGTCATCTTTTTTTTTTTTTTTTTTTTTTTTTTTTTTTTTTTTGAAGGGTCTGGAAAGGGATAAAAAAAAATGTATTCCAGAAATTAAGAATCAAGGTTCTGACATTTTCTTTCTTTCTATTATAGGTGCCATTGAGAAGCAGAAGCTGGTGTATATCCTAAACAGAGATGCTGCTGCTCGCCTCACTATCTCTTCTCCTCTGGAAGCGCACAAGGCCAACACACTTGTTTACCATGTGGTGGGAGTGGATGTTGGTTTTGAGAATCCCATGTTTGCCTGCCTTGAGATGGACTATGAGGTTAGGATACTACTGAAGAATTTGTTTTGGGGGGATGGAGTGGCTTTCAGTATTGTAATCCACTGTCTCTCCTTGTGTGTGGAGATGTTGCTGAGTGTGCAGTGGTATTGTTTTCCCTTGTTGACATTTCCTCTTTTTCTCTTTGAAATTATGAGTTGGTTCTCTTCTCGGACCAGTCACTGGAGAGAATGTAAAAGCCTCTAATCACTTCACCTGTACAGAACTCGGCATTGTCTGAAATATATGATTGTTATTCATGTCTCTCATTTTGAACTGTACTGTCTCACAGGAAGCTGATAACGATCCCACTGGAGAGGCGGCAGCAAACACACAGCAGACTCTGACCTTTTATGAGTTGGACCTGGGACTCAACCATGTGGTGCGCAAATACAGCGAGGCTCTAGAGGAGCATGGCAACTTCCTAATCACAGGTATGCATGACCTGGTTCTGTCTCGCTGAAGGGCTTGGTCAAAGTGTTTAGATTTTGTGTGTGTGTCTTTGCAGTATTGTGGCAGTGATGTAGAAATGATGAGTATTTTCATGTCTCTTCTCTGAATGATGCTGGAGAGAACATTATACTATCTGATCTATACTCACCCACGATGACTACAGGTCACTGTTCCCTTTTAGAGATAATTTGGAAAAAGCTATAGCATCAAGTGTTATTTTTGACCAAGTGCATCCTCTTTAGGAGAACTCTTGGAGGGAATGGTGCTTGTGTATGCTGTATTTATTACTTTAATGTTTTTGTTTTCCATATTAATGCCTTACAGTTGCTTAATGCTTAGTTTGTCCTTTACATTTTTATCCATGTCTGATCCTACTTTATGTAAAACAGTCCCAGGTGGTTCTGATGGCCCCAGTGGTGTGCTCATTTGCTCAGAGAATTACATCACTTACAAGAACTTTGGAGATCAGCCAGATATTCGCTGCCCAATTCCGCGCAGGAGGGTGAGTATTTGGGTGGTAATGAAGCATAGTTCCAGGATTACAGCTACATTTCATTCAGCTTATCTTAAGCAACTTCCAGTTAAGATGAAGTTTTCGGGTCTCTTCGTCTGACAATTCCTGGAGACATTTTAAGATTTCTGATATACGGACCGATGTTGAAACCTCTACTTACCGGCAAAAACACAATCAAAGCTGTGCTGTGTGGTCTTCATGGTTGTGTTACTGTCCCTGGTGTTTGTGGCTGAAAATCAGTATGATAGAAATTGGTTTTGACTTGTAAGTTTGTGGTCATGGTTTGGAACAGATCCATTCCACTTCCTGTTGGCTTATGTTCTGTAACAGAATGATCTGGATGATCCCGAAAGAGGCATGATCTTCGTCTGTTCTGCTACGCACAAGACCAAGTCCATGTTCTTCTTCCTGGCACAGACTGAGCAAGGAGATATCTTCAAGGTTACCCTGGAAACAGATGAGGAAATGGTGAGAGCTTTTGCCATAGTTTGGGCATTAGTTAATCATTTATTGCCAGTGTTTTATGCCAACATGCTTAAGTCTTTATTTAGGCCCAGTTTTGTGTTTTATTGAATCTAATCATCTAAAAGGCAAGCTGACCACTTTTGTCAAGTATTTTCTGGTCCATGGTCTTTTAAATTTTTTAAATTTTATTTTTATTTTTTAATTTATTGCACATCATTTCACTGGCACATTGCCATGTATTATTGTTGAAGTATTTTCATGTTGAATTAGTTTATACAGGCAGATCTGATTCGACACACTGTAACTTATGCTTACATGCCTGATATTACACAGATTCTGAAAGAGGTAGAAATTGATTCATTTACAAGTAGTGGTGATTGGCTTTTTTTCTTTTCGCCAAAAACAAATAAAAATCTTCACATCTGAATATTCTCCACAAGGGGGTGCTTTTAGCACTCAAGTTGTTTAATGCATTCAAACCAGCATTCAGAGACACTGCTTATCGGATATGGAGACAAAGGAGCCTCTTAGGATGTCGCCTGACCTAGGTAGCAGTAATATGGATTTATTAGTTTTAAATGTAATAAGTTCTACTCTCAAAGTGTAATATAAGTTGGCTTTTTGTTTGTTTTCTGCCTTTAGTGGTATAGTATTACATTCTGTCTGCTGCATCATTTAAGATGGAACACAAAATAACAGTGGCACCTGTCAAGAGGTGGACCAGTTGTGATGGATATATAACCATGTCTGAGCATTTTCAAAATGTTAGGAAAATGGTGGTCTGGTCTCATAAATCATGTTTTCATGTGGACAGCTGTGTGCGTCACGTCACCAGCCGGCAGAGGCAGTGAGACGCTCTAGGCAGTGCTCTGCTGGGTAGCCATGGATGCTTGCATTCATGTAGACGTCACTTTGATTTGTACCACCTACCTAAACATTGTTGCAGAGTACACTCCTTCATGGGAAAGAGGCTATTTCCCTAATGGAAATGACCCTTTTTAGTCAGAAAATGCGGCCTGGCAAACACACAAATATTGTTCAGAAATACTTTGAGGGTGTAGTTCAGTGAATCGACTTCCAAATATCCCATATCTAAATCTGATTGCATGTCTAATTATTGGAGGCCTCACCTCGCAATTTAAAGGACTTAAATTATTAGGTGCTAGTGTCTTGGTGCCAGATCCCGCAGCACATTGAGTTGTGTGTAGTTCATGCTTTGACTCGTTGTTTTGGCAAGTGGGACCTACATAGTATTAAGTATGTGGTTTTAGTGTTATGGCTGATCGGGCTTCATGGCAAAACAAAGAATTTAAGAGATTTTTCATAGATTTTATTGTCACTGCTCTGTAGGTCAGGATAAAAACAGTCTGACTCATGTCTCCTTATCTGAATGTTAACCAGCAGCATAACTGGTTCGCTTGGCTTCTTTGTCCAAAGGGTGTATGCATGTGTAAATTTATCTAACTAATATTTAGTGTAGCTAATTGGGCCAGCCCTTAAACTGAAGTGTGTCAGTACTGGAATATATGTAGTGCTCATACACAAGTTGGTACAAAAAATTCTCATGATAGCACTTTTCCAGTGTACAGAAGCTCAACTTCTACCCCCCAGACCAAGTAAACTGTTAAAATCCCTGAAAGCATCAATCCTGTTGCAATTTGGAAAGCTTTAAAAGTAGATACATGTTCTAAGTAGCAGTGTTGAGTATTATTATTTTTATTTTTTACCAAGTGTACATTCGCATCTGTCTGGAAAATAATTGGAGATGTGCATCTAAATGGAACGGGCCTTAAATCATCAGCACAGCTGAGTTTGGTGGAAAGAGGAGATACTTTAGCCTGTAATTGAATATTTTTAGGTGGGTTAGGAAGAAAAACGCTGTCATGAGTGATCTGGACCAAAATAAAAATCAGAGGAGCTCATAAAAAAATTGCCTAATATGTATTTAATCCCATTTGGAAGGGTTTTTTGTTGAGTGAGAGCATTACATGAGAAAATGGCCTAATGTAACTTCCTTCGACAGTTCATTTTTAGCTATTATATTGTAGGATGCCTCACCATTTCCCCAATTATACAGACGATGCCAGTGTTCTATGAGCCCCTGATTACTGCTGAAATTAAACTGTGTAATGTCAGTTTGATATTAAAGCTGACATGAATGCAAGTATGTCAGTTAAGTTGAGCAGAAGGGGCTAGCGTGAATACTAACACAAATCTCTCTGAGATCTGAGTCCCCTGAGTAATGGTGCTTAAATTTGAGCTATTGAAACTGCCATTTCTGCTTCTACCAGTCTGGTCTGATGAATGTAGGATGGGAAAAAATGTATTCCCAGAAGTTTTGAATGGTGCTTCAAACATCTGATTACTGTAACTCGCCACAAGTGTACACACATCAGAAGCCGGCATTGTTTCGTTTTGTTTTTCCTGATTGTTTAATCTATACAGTGCCTTGAGGTGAATTTTGAGTGCATATAATTGCTATGTAAACTGCATTTTCACTACCTCCTAGGTCACGGAGATCAGAATGAAATACTTTGACACCATTCCTGTGGCCACAGCCATGTGTGTCCTGAAGACTGGTTTCTTATTTGTGGCGTCAGAGTTTGGAAATCAGTAAGTTGCAACACACATTCTGTCTTGAAATTTAAACAAAGGAACAGGCTTGGAATATGTGTTTCTTAATGAGCTGTTTCTGTTTATGTAAATAATCCTTTCCTGTAAACAACTTGTTTTAAAAGACAGATCAGTCATCATTCTGACATGTTGACACCAAGAAACTAGAATGCATGAGGACAAATTGTAATTGAATTGTGGTGTTTTTGGTTACCCTTCTCTAGTTGCTTGCTTGCTTGCTTGCTGTCCACTCCCACCTGCACTGTGCAAGTGCCCTGTGTGTGAACTTTGTACTATTGAAGTAATGAGTGTTTATTGGCGAACTAAAACTCCTGTGACTGAGCTCCACTCTCTGACCCCCACCCCAACACATACACCACTGGTACTTACTAGAACTAGATATCCCTTTACCTCATATTGTTTCTTTGTTAGTTACTTGTACCAGATTGCTCACCTGGGAGATGATGATGATGAACCGGAGTTCTCGTCCGCCATGCCTTTGGAGGAAGGAGACACTTTTTTCTTCCAGCCACGACCCCTCAAGAACCTGGTGCTTGTGGATGAGCAGGAGAATCTTTCCCCCATTATGTCCTGCCAGGTGAGAGAGAGAAAGAAAGGTATGCTGGCATGCAGTTTGAAACCTGACTCTGACATCGGGTAAATTCTGGCTACAGTTTTTGTTTTGAAGAGGTACGGTGCCTAACTGGTCATATTAAAAGCTAATGATTGTAGTTATGTAAAATGGAAAAGAAAATGCTTGCAGCTAGATTAACGGTGAATAATGAAAGTGTTGACAGTCTTTCTGATGCTGTCTGGCTCCAGCTGCAGTAAGGCCTCATTAGCAGTCAGGTGTCAATCCGATGTCTTGCAGCATTTTCAAACATGCAGAATTAAGCACTCTGATAAACACGGTGTGCGGAGATGAAACAGATCAGCCACCGAAGATTTGTTAACTTGGCTTCATCACTGAAAAAAAACTGCCCTGTGCGTTGTGTAGTTTCATTTCCTGTGTGTGTTTATGAGCATGAAAACTTGAATACTCTCAATTCAATTGAGATTTCAAACTGCTTACACTGAGTATGTACAGGTTGTTGCTGTGAATATGGTTTTTAAGTGGTTTGGTCTAAAGGCCTGCTATTTGTTACACCAGTTGGTGCATATCATTGCCCCCCCAGAATAGCTTACACATGTTTTGTGCATGCCTGTGTGCCTCCACTTCCTCACTATCAGATTGTTATTGTCCTTATTTTACTTTCCCACGTTTCTTTTTCTTGCAGATTGCTGATTTGGCCAACGAAGACACTCCTCAGCTGTATGTGGCATGTGGAAGGGGACCCAGATCAACCATGAGGGTTCTTAGACATGGGTTGGAGGTATGTGAGTTGCAGTAAAAGGATGTTGCACTTAAGTTTGATCTTTGATGTTATGACAATAGGATTCTAAGAATCATATGTGGTTTGATACTTTTATGGCACATTGTGGTTTTGCTTACATGCGTATTTGGCCTGATGTGCATTTGTACGTTTGTACCCTCAGGTCTCAGAGATGGCCGTCTCTGAACTTCCTGGTAACCCAAATGCTGTTTGGACAGTTAGGAGACATGTAGAAGGTATATGTGCTTTTTTGGTTTCTCTTTTAGAAGGATTTATTATTTCATTTTAAATTAAAATATAAGTCAAACAGTGCTAAGGGGAGGATGCAATTACTGTAATCTCTAGGATCACTTGAAGTGCCTGCAACAGGCCTACCTTTTGTGAGAAGCTGTAAAAGAAGAAGAAAACTTTGGCTGAAAGCATGTTGATATTAGTTATGGGTAAACTTTTGGCAGTAATTAGGCTTTGTAGTGCATACTTTGCTTTAAAATATGTGACTACATGGGAAATTCTAGTTGATTTTTATCTAGGAAGCAGGCAAAACCTGTACAGCTAGACCAAACATGTTCATTTCTGTGTGTGTATAGGGCTTATTGGGAAGAAGGCCTCAAAGATTAGTTCAGCCTTCAAAAAGTGACATGCTCTTACTTGTAAGCTATTCAATGAGTAGGATCCTGATGAACATTAACTTTTTCTGTCGAACAACAACTGGCTGGCAGGCAGAGTGCTGTGTAGTGCATTGTGGGAAATCCATTCCTTGCCAGCAACGGTTCCTTGAAATCATGTGATCTTTGTTTGCTCACTGTCTGTGAGAGTGCCCAAGTTCTGCAGAGTCACGACCTGCACACATTTCAGATGAGACTGTAGTGAAATTACTTTCAGTCTCTAAATTCTGATGTGGCTTATCTGTGGAACTTTAAGCCTGTGTTGTTAATAATCACACAGTGATCTCAGCTACATTTTACAAAGCTATTTTTGACTTGTATCTTGGGCTTCATTTTAACCCTGTGAGGCAGATGTGTATAAATAGTTTTGCATTTATCATCTTTTTATGCAGCATTAACCAAACTGAAGTGTCAAGCAGAAGTGTTGGTCATGTCTTTCCGTTGATATTTTATGCACTGGTTTTGAAAGACATCACTGTTTCCTTCTTTCTGTGGAGCAAATTGACCAACATCCGTTTTCTATTTCGCAGATGAGTTTGATGCCTACATCATTGTGTCCTTCGTTAATGCCACACTGGTGCTGTCAATTGGGGAAACTGTTGAAGAAGTGACAGACTCAGGTTTCTTGGGTACCACCCCCACTTTGTCCTGTTCTCTGTTGGGGGAAGATGCTCTGGTCCAAGTAAGTAATGTGCTAGTCTTTTCAGATACTGTCCTTCAAGTTTTCAACTTTGCTGTCAACCCCAAAGCATGTTCCCACAAGAGTCTTACCACACCTTGAACAGCTTGTCATTCATCCACACGCTCAGATGTTGTACCATTTTCCATAGTGGGTTGAGGGTTCCTAGAGTTGAGTGTCCTTTTCATGATGATTCTGAAGAGCTGTGCTCAGTCTGTGTCAGGATTACAGCAATGCCACAGTCGTCTGTGCAAAGAGCACGGAAACACAAGTTTGTGCTTTCTTTAGAAGGCATGGTTCCCTCATTGTGAGAACAAAATAAGGTTGCTTTATTTAAGGGCGGTATCTACATTATGTGTACAGAATTAAACAATGCTTATCTTCAAAACTGTTCTGATGTTATTGATGTTATTTACATGCCATGAAGGTGTCATGTTAGCCTTCACTCTCCCAGAAATTTCCATTTTGTTTTATTACATAATCCAGGATTTCATTATGCCATGCATAAATTGCCTTGATGCTTTGATTAAACAGAACTCTCATTAAGAACATCTAAATGGATGTTCACAGAAAATTTGTTAGAGGTCTCATTACCATAGTGTTCTCTATATAATGCTAGTAACATATTGCGCTGCCAGGATTGGGAGATTACTGTCAGTGATTGAATGCTTGTTAAAAATTTCAGCCTAATCAAAAGTTATGCTATATTAATCTTCTAACATTTTTAATTTTGGAATAATTCAGCAGTTCTAATACTAAATTAATATAATTTATAAAACCAAACTTTCTGCAAGACAGCTTTAGCTTGTCACAAACAGGAAAATGAGTACTGTTTTATCAAACAGATTGAAAGATTGTATGATTGTAAGTAATCTGTACTGAAGTTCATTTAAACTGGTTTCAGTTAAGTTAACAAGAGAGGCTATGTGTAATTTGGAATAAAAATGTAATCTGATGCAGAATTGCAGAGAAGGTGGTGGACATAATCACCTGTTCTGTCATTTAGTAATTTATGTAATATTTACAACAAAATGGACAAATTTAAGTGATGCAATATGTGTAACCATTTCAAACCTAAAGATGAGAAATTTGTACACTGTGGTGTTCAGTCATCTATATTTTTGAGCATTGAAAAGTAACTAAACTGTTCCAAAGTTCTCAGTGGTCGAAAGACCAGACATTAAAGCATCCTATACCTATTAAAAGGCAGTTGTTTCACAGGAAAACAAAGTAGGACTGTTTTTGTTTCAATTAATAACTTGCTCATGAACCTTTTTGCACCAAACAGTCAGCTACTGAAGGATGTTTTGTGAGAAAAATGAACCAACCAACCAAGTCTAGTAGAAGTTAAGGAAGATGTGTGGTTGGTAGGAACTGGATATGCCCAACGTTGCTAGAAATATTGACTACAAAAATAGTTCTTATTTCTTTTGCTCTCAGTGACCCTCTCTCTGTGCTCTTACTTCCTAGGTGTACCCAGATGGCATTCGCCACATTCGAGCAGATAAACGTGTGAATGAGTGGAAGACTCCAGGAAAGAAGACTATTGTGCGCTGTGCTGTCAACCAGCGACAGGTCGTCATTGCTTTGACTGGGGGAGAGCTGGTCTACTTTGAGATGGACCCAGTATGTCTTCAGCAAGAACACTTTTTTGTTTCCACAGCATGTGATTTAAACAAACTGTTAAATCTAATTCTAATCATGAGTCAAGTGCTCTCAAATAGGCATAGACAAAATTCAGGCTTCAGCTACCACTTTGTCATTTATACTTTTTGCACATTTTATACACAACAGAAATTCCTACTATACCTTTGTCTGTGTTCATAGATAATATTGATACACAGATAAAGACAAAACTCAAATAACTCAAGATTAGTCAATATTTTGACATGATTTGAAATTACTGTGGGAGAATTTAGGCATACATGTTGCACAATGTTAACTGCTTGAGTACATGATAATGTGATGGCCTCAAAGCTCCAGGGCAAAACTAAAGAAGCAAGCTGAAAACGTTTGGCTCAACTAATTCACTTATGGAGTGATGTGTTTTAAGGTGTTTAGGCCACATCTATTGTTAACAGGTGTACAGAGTCAGGCACATATCGGTAGTGTCTTTACAAACACTGCCAGTAGAATGGGTCATACTGAAGTGGTCTTTAAACGAAGACTTTAAAAGTGTCATGGTTTTGGAATCGGATGTTCAAGGTGTGGTGTCTCATTGGCTGTACAGTGTATGTATGAAATAACCATTGTAATATCTGTCTTTAATAATTCTCTCACTGCAGTCGGGTCAGTTGAATGAATACACAGAGAGGAAAGAGATGTCCGCGGATGTGGTGTGTATGAGCCTTGCGAATGTCCCTCCAGGTGAACAGCGCTCACGCTTCCTGGCTGTGGGCCTGGTAGACAACACAGTGCGCATTATCTCCCTGGACCCTTCGGTATGTTATCTCAGTAATCTGTGTTTGATGTTCAAGACCGATATCGTTCTAAGCAAATAAGCCTTTGTAAATAAGGAACATGGCTGATTTTGTGTGGTTTGAAATCTCATTGCTCTCATGGTATAAGTGTTGTTTCTATGGTTAAATACACGTTTTTCACTCACTCCCTTGGCTTTCTGGTGTGCAGGATTGCCTGCAGCCCCTTAGTATGCAAGCTCTGCCTGCACAGCCGGAGTCCCTGTGTATAGTGGAGATGGGAGGTGTGGAGAAACAAGACGAGCTGGGAGAGAAAGGCACCATCGGCTTCCTCTATCTCAACATCGGCTTGCAGGTAACATACAGTGCACCATGTATAGTTCTGTTTTTCACCCTTCTGTTTGGTTATCTGTATTGAATGTAGTAAATCTGTGTCCAACAGAATGGTGTATTGCTGCGTACTGTGCTGGACCCCGTAACTGGAGACCTGTCTGACACTCGCACCCGCTACCTGGGCTCTCGGCCTGTCAAGCTATTTAGAGTTCGAATGCAGGGCCAAGAGGCTGTAAGTGAGAAAAATCACTTAATATAAATGCCGCATACTCAAATGTGGTGACTTTTAGTGTGTATATCTGTCTGTGACATGTCATTGTTTTATTTCTGCCCAGGTGCTGGCCATGTCTAGTCGTTCATGGCTGAGCTACTCATACCAGTCTCGTTTCCATCTGACGCCACTGTCCTATGAGACACTGGAATACGCCTCTGGGTTCGCCTCAGAGCAGTGTCCTGAGGGCATAGTCGCCATCTCCACCAACACACTGAGGTAACGTCCAAGTTTTAAGTTAAGCAATACATTTGTATTAGCAAACCTACTTGGTTGTTGACATGGTCTGACAATTTATGAAAATATAATATAACTCTTTGTTAGTCCCACAAGTAGGAAATTTGCGATGTATATGATTTTTGTTTACTTCCATTTCGTTGAAGAGAAATTAGTTTTTGAAAATAAAATCAATGTGAAAAGCTTTTACGAAACAAAGTGACTTGTATCAACCTTGGAGTAATGTCAATGATATTAGGGGATGGTGTTTTGCACTCCAGAGGGGGAAAGAATTATTGCTCAACCATCTTAACTGTAGTTGACGTTATGCTAATTACTATGTCCAAAAGTATGCAGACAAAAAATGCATTAGGTTCTTGAATCTTTAAAGGTTTGAGTTTGAAGAAAACAAAAAGGCCTTGAAAATAGATACAGACATGGGTCATTGAAAATGGTTGAATTTATGTTCTTGAAAAGTCCTTAAAGTGGATTATGGAGTTGTGGCAACCCTGCACACAGCTCGTATTTTTATTGTAAAGCATTGCCAATCGAATGCTGTCCTCTGGAGCAGCCACACCATGACTAGTACTGAATGTCAGCTTAAGGAGTCTGAAGCTGCCAGGCACTGGGTTGAGGAGCAGTGAAACTGTTCTCTGTAATGATATGAACTGAAGTAGCACTTGTGTACCTAAAAAGAGCTCTTATTGCTGAAAGCAAGCAAATCTTCCCACCAGCATCCCAAAATTGAGTGTAAAGCTTTCCCAAGAGAGTTTAAGGGGGAGGGGTTATTTCTGTTTGGTGTTCTGTGCTAGTTCTTGCACACTGATGACACATTTTTAATAAAATCTACACTCTCTCCCTTTTGCCTCTGTGACAGGATTCTGGCTCTGGAGAAGCTGGGCGCTGTATTCAACCAGGTAGCCTTCCCACTGCAGTACACGCCGCGGAAATTTGTCATTCACCCAGAGACCAACAACCTAATCCTCATTGAAACAGACCACAATGCCTACACAGAGGCCACTAAGGCCCAGCGTAAGCAACAGATGGCAGAGGTGAGAGCACAAAGCCTTTATGGGGTCATTGTTTTGATAAGCTCTACTTTATTATAAATGCTGGTTCACTTTCACCATGTCTTAATGACTATGCCTTGGATAATTCCTCATGTTAAGTGGCTTCTCAAACCAGAGGTTAATGACTCTTGTTTGCTAGTAGAACACTGCCTAGGCCAGCGTACAGAGTGTCGTGAGAATTGCATTTGGGGAATTTCCTGAGTGTGGGGTTTTTTCCTTTTCTTTCCTTTTTTTTTATTTTTCCTGTTTTTTAAGGCCCCTTCATTCTGGAATACTTCAATGTCTTCTTCTTGCTGCATAGGAAATGGTGGAGGCTGCAGGAGAGGATGAAAGGGAGCTGGCTGCAGAAATGGCTGCTGCATTTTTGAATGAGAACCTTCCAGAAGCAATTTTTGGTGCCCCCAAGGCTGGTTCAGGACAGTGGGCGTCACTGGTGCGCCTGGTCAACCCTATCCAGGGAAATAACCTGGACTTGGTCCAGCTAGAGCAGAATGAGGCAGCTTTCAGGTGGGCAGGGGAAAATACTGCAATAATGGGGCAGATATTGTCAGTAGAAATCATGTCAAGAAAAACACTTGCCTTATTGTATACTGCCACCACTTCTGTTGTGTATGACTTTATAATTCTGCCTTCACAGTGTTGCTGTATGTCGCTTTGCTAATGGGGGTGATGACTGGTATGTGCTGGTGGGTGTGGCCAGAGATATGATCCTTAATCCACGCTCAGTGGCTGGTGGCTACATTTACACCTATCGTCTTGCTGGAGGTGGGGACAAGCTGGAATTCTTGCATAAGGTGAGTGAAAAAGGAAACTTTGTAAACATCTGAAACCATGCATTGTGGTCTAGTCTAATACCTCCAAGTACATATACATATTTATTTTCCTTATGTGTTGTCAAATGTCTTGTTTTTAATTTGTTTAAGGCTACTTACTAGCTAAGTGATTATTTGGAGCCAAGCACCAAATGTGTGAAGGCACTCATTGTGTTTCTACTGTTTCATCCTATTCTGGCTAGGGTTTCTAAGGCTGTCCCAGAATTATTTGGTAAAAAGTTGGTAAAAAGTTGTGCAATTCTTTTCTCCACGTTTCTGAAGTGCTGAAGCGCCACCAGTGGGTCAAAGGTGGATGTGCATTTGGGCATGTAACATGCCCAGTTTTCAAAAATGAGGTGGTGTTGAATTCCTTTGGTCAGTTTATACCATATTGGATTTTAGCAGTTTTTTGTTGTTTTGTTTTTGTTTTGCTACTTTTCAGCATTGTCCAGTCTTTACCAAATGGCACAACTGATGTTCAGACTTTGTTCAGTTATTGGATAGATTTTAGATTTTTGCACACATTTGTCTGCCACACCCAATTGAAATTGTATGGCAAAGCCACCAGACAAGAAGTAAGGTGCTGAAAGAAGCAAGGTGTTGAATTGATGTATTAAAACCGGCCTTGGTACATGGGCTTGGGATTCCATTCTGAGAAAGCATGAAGTCAAGGTCATTTGATCTCTGGGTGGCGCTACAACAAGAAAGTGTCTAACAGAGAAAATGGTTTGGTTTCATGAGGTGTTGAATTTTTAAAGTAATGCAGAAATACTAGTTTCTTTAGCATGATTGCCCCCTCTTAGTTACCTACCGAAGTATAATTTTTGTTTTTCTGGCAGACCCCAGTGGAGGATGTGCCTCTAGCAATCGCCCCCTTCCAGGGCAGAGTGTTGGTGGGTGTGGGCAAACTGCTGCGTATCTATGACTTGGGGAAAAAGAAGCTGCTCCGCAAATGTGAAAACAAGGTAAGTAGGCAGTAGAACACTTTTATTTTATTCAAATGGAGGTCACCTTTACATTGCACTTCAGGAAATGTAAAAGTTACCATCTTTCCACACAAATGTCTCAAGAAATAAACAGCATATCTTTCTATTCTGAAAATGTTGCTACTGTTGAATTATTAGCAAAGAAGCCAAATGGGTTGTCCAATCTTCAAGTTATATTTTAGAAAAAAACACATTAAATCAAGGTTCACCTTTCCTTATATATAAATGTGCTCAGAGCCTGTCCTTCTGAAAATAATTTTTCCCATCTGTTAGGGATGGCAAAAATGTCAATTTTTATGATACTTTGTCTCTTAAAATACTGACGTGATAATCTTATTAAACATAATTTATAATAAAACAGGCAGTTGATCAATGTTCTTTAAGTACTGACAGTGTCCTCAATATGGTATATTGATAATTTATTATGATAAATATATTATCCGATCCTAGTGGCTTCACTGCTGCCCTTATTTGTAACTGACTTTTGTTGTAATATGTATAGTAGTAACTGGATTTAATTGTAATTGTCTCTAATTTGTCGTCCATGTTCCGACATTTGTGTCTTTATTATAAAGCACGTTCCAAACCTTGTGACTGGGATCCACACCATAGGCCAACGTGTGATTGTGTCAGACATCCAGGAGAGCCTTTTCTGGGTTCGATACAAGCGCAACGAGAACCAGCTGATCATCTTTGCTGACGACACACATCCACGTTGGGTCACTACAGCATGTCTACTTGACTATGACACTATGGCCTCAGCTGACAAGTTTGGAAATATCAGCATTGTGAGTGCTACATCCTGTGTGGCTTTGTAGAATCTTTGTTTAGCATAAGTAAGAAAGACGTTTTTAGGCATCAAAATGTTCAGTAACCTTGTGGTTGACACCTCCCAGGTACGCCTGCCACCAAACACCAGTGATGATGTAGATGAGGACCCCACAGGAAATAAAGCACTGTGGGACAGAGGCCTGCTTAATGGAGCATCACAAAAGGTACTCTCCTCCACCTACCTTCACATCACACCACTCTAAAGAAAAACGCATGAAAAAGCCTCCCTTAGAGTCTGTTCTGCTCTGTCTCTATGGCTGTGTTTTTAGGTCAGTGTTTGTGTCTAGCTGGTGTTGTGGCTTCTTCGATACACACCCAAACCCAGACCTGCCCTGCGGAACAGCTATCTGGAGTCCACATTGTGGTCTGCTCTTAAAGACCTCAGACCCTAGTCTTGTCTACATGCCAGACATCATTATGAGCAAATCAAAAGCCTGGAAATGCTTAGGTGGACACTGGGGAAATTCCCTGTATGCCCCAGTGACTTGTGTTGGGAATTCATTGAATGCCAACAGTGTGTGTAATAAGTTAGAGGAGGAATGGGTGGGTTAACGTTGGCTTAGTGTCAGGAAGTTTGGCTTGCATGTGCTTGGCATGTTGCCATAATCTTGATGTCACTGGAACCTTAATTTCTCAAAATTGTGACAGTTTATCTAGTGGTGAGGTTTTGTTTTGGTGTGTTTATAGCACCATCTCAATAAATACTATTCAGAGTTTGGTTCCTGCTAAAAGAACTGTTTCTTAGAATGTTATTTTATATTCCAGGCTGAGGTAATTATGAATTACCACATTGGAGAGACAGTCCTGTCTCTACAGAAGACTACCCTCATCCCTGGAGGCTCAGAGTCTCTGGTGTACACCACTCTTTCGGGAGGCATTGGCATCCTGGTGCCCTTCACATCCCACGAGGTATGGGTGTCGTTTAAAAACTAAAGGTTTTGGCTGTGACTGTTAAGTGGTTTCTAGGGCCATCATCTCTTCTCTCTTAATACTTGCCTGAGATTTTGGCTCATGTAGTTTTTATTTAATGAATGTTGAGTGGCATTATAAATAAAATTTTCTCAATTTCACCCTCAATGTTGTGATTTTGTGTTTGATGTATATTTGTTAAAAGAAGCTTTTTGAGTTTTATAGGAAAATTAACATCATTGCTTCTTCTGCTCTCAGGACCATGACTTCTTTCAGCACTTGGAGATGCATATGCGTTCTGAATTTCCTCCACTGTGTGGCAGGGATCATCTAAGTTTTCGCTCCTATTACTTCCCTGTGAAGGTGTGTACAAAGATTTGCAAGCCTCACTGACAGTCATTGTCTTGCACAAAAGTCATTGCCAGCAATAATTTTTTTGTAAATACTTAGAATGAAGTGCTTTGTGGTGCTGGTTGGAGGTTGCTGCCATGTGTATATGTCAAAGTACTTGACACACCTTTGAATTGGTGAATTTTGCTACATTAAGTTGGAAGCATTTACACAAGCCAACTTAATGTAGCAAAATCTCAATGCCAAGCAGCAATCTTGAGCTGTTTGAGAATGAGGGAGAATTATTGGGGGAGCTGTCAGTTAGTGGATGAAGTCTGCTGTTGAATTGATTAATAAATACTTCATTAAACCAAAATTTGTCAGAAGAGCTGAATCAGGGATATTTGAGCAGTCAAGTCACCAAGGTGTGCTGGACTCTGGACCTCCAGAATAACTGAAGCACCCTTATTTGTGTTAGTTTATATTCTGCTGTGAAGGGGAAAATCCTTGTCACTGTGTGTGCGCAAAGACCCTGAGATTTGTTATAGATAACTTCAGAGTACCTCAGTGGAAACCCCCATTTTTTCAAAACAGATGCGGTATGTAATGCGTGCTTTGTAGACATATCAGCGTAAAACAGAAAAAAGAAACTAAGCCATGAAGTGAGAATATGAAATGAAAGTGAACCCCTAAAAAAGCTTTTGGAACATTGTCATTATATTTTAAAAATGTCATTACTTGTGAATGTTGATTTAAAGAAACAGTCTGGATTGTTATATCTTGAGTACTCCACTCGGTCCTGTGTTTTACTTTTGTTGCATTAGTGAGTTTATAGTGTAGGTGCAAAATAAAACAGGAAATGTGACAAGATCTTTACAAAAGATTTCATGAACGGAAGATGAAGGGGAGAACAAAATGTAGTACTTGTAATTTGAGTTAAAGCACTGTTGGTTGCATTTTGATATTAAAACAATAATACTTTGATGCTTTGTGCTTTGCAGAATGTGATTGATGGAGACCTGTGTGAACAGTTTAACTCTATGGATCCTCATAAGCAGAAAAGTGTTGCTGAGGAATTGGACCGTACACCACCAGAAGTGTCTAAGAAACTGGAAGACATTCGCACACGCTACGCCTTCTAAAAAGTCCTCTTCTGTATATGTTGGTGTGTTCTGCAGACTCGCATTTTTAAACCCACTAGTTTTTTCAGTCTGACTCCTTGCTGCAGCCACAAGTTTCCTACCACAACTATGGGTACAGTATTTTGATGAGTACTACAATAAGTGTTTTGTGAGAGACCATCTGGGAAAGTGTCCCTGTGGTCAGTGAACCTGTTGGACAGACATCAACAGGCCTGTAGTGACCGTTTTATTAAATTTTGTACAACTCTGCTCTGTAGGAAAAAAAGATCACCATTCCCAAGGACTTTGTTTGGTTGTCATCTTGTTTATGACTTAAAACTGAACGAGTAAGGGTAAAGAAGTTGAGTATGTTAGTACTTTTTGTCACCACATTGTGGTTGAAATGAACTAAATTTGCTTTTTATTGTATGAGTCACGTGTGGAGATTTTACATTTAGTAAAATAACCTGCTTTGAAGGTTGAAAAATGCTGTTCGCACATTGTTCCAAAAAAGAAACAGTGGGGTCTTGTAAAATAGCTTTAGTTGTCTTTGCACAGTCAGGCAATTATGGCTGAAATTGGGCTTTTTTGCTTTTGGGGGTTGGGGGGTTAGGGTAACCTAATCATCAAACCCACAGCCACTTTTTTCTTTCCTCTCATCAGGCTGTCCTAACTTAAAGCTCTCGTTGTGACATGGATGAGTTTTCACGAAAAAAATTGTAAATAAACATTTTTTAAAATAACTTCTGTTGACATGTAACTGTTCATACAGGTATGACAGCATTCCACAGTACTCTTTAAGACCTTCCAGCCATGATTGTTCCTTTTTGTTGTGGCTTTCTCTGGTGATTTACTGCATTGTATATCTGTGTATATGAGTCATATGTGGTTAAGCAGACTTTAAAAAAAAAAAAGAAAGAAAGAAATGGTCAGAGCTCATCTCTATGTTGTGTCTTCACTGGCCCAGAAGAGAGTATGCAGTGACATCTGAAACTTCACCTTCCATCCATGTTACCTGGTTTCATCTAAACACTGAAGACTTCTTTGAAAACATCTGGAGTGTTTATGTATATTGAATGATGTTGACTGCAGTCTTTTGGTTACCAGATTAAGGATTTTAATCAAGTCAAATGCAATACCAAAAGAAAGGCTGAAAACTACATGTCATCAGTGAAATGAAAAAGGCTGCTGTTCTGTATTTATCCAAAGTATGACTTTCAGCTTTTCAGACCAATCAGCAGGTAGGTCTCTCCAGCTAGCGTGTGTTCAGATAGTACACTATAGGGGCAAAAATATTGAGATGCCTGACCATCACACCAAAAGGAACTTCAATGACATTGAGACTTTAAAAGTCCCCAGCTATGTGGCTATAACAGCTTCCACTCCTCTGAAAGCTTTCTACAAGAGTTGAGTGTTTTCTGTGGGAATTTGTGCCCATTAGTTTTGTAGATCTTTTATGAAGTAAAGCACTGATGTTGGACGAGAAGGCCTGGCTCGCAATTTCCATTCCAGTTCATGCCAAAGCTGTTGGATGGGGCTCTCTACGGGCCAGTCAAGTTCTTCCACACCAGACTCATCCAACCAGGTCTTTATGGGCTTTGCTTTTACATTGGAGCATAGTCATGCTGGAATAGAAAAGTTTCTTACCCAAACTGAACATAAAGTTGGTTGCGTGGCATTGTCCAAAATGTCTAAGTATGCTGAAACATCACTGGAAGTAAGGGACCTAGCCCAAACTGGAAAACTGGTTTCTCCCAATACTTTTGTCCATATAGTGAACCATTAGATGTTGAACATCTTTGGGAATTTCGATTTTCAGTTCAGACATTATGGATCCAACTCCCGTTGGGGGGCAGGCTTTTTCTAATAAGGCAGATATTAGGATATTTGTGAGTTTTGAGCTGAACAAAATCCTTACCAGAACGTTCTCTTAACCTTCTGGTTGGGCTACGGGGAACTTTCCTGTTTCGAGAACTTTCCCAAGAGATAAAATACAAAGTTAACATAAAGGGTCGATAAGACGTCTAAATAAACCTACTAAAGCTCAATTCCAAATTCCGACGCCCCGAGAAAGCGTTGTAATCTGACGTTAAGAGTTTGTTTTAGACGTTTTCTATCAGTCTCTTCCATTGGGGCTTTCCCAACTGACATCAGACTCTTAGGGTGGCAGATGGTGTTTGGGCTCGGGGTGGAATCCCCCTTACTTGTGTTTTTCTGACAGTCTGATCCACCAGCTTGACCTCACTCTGAGAGGGTTTATGAATGACAGGAGTGTGGGTCAGTGGGTCTGCAGGACGGTCTCTGGTTCATCGATCTGACTCTGCTTCAGTCCAGGCGCTCGAGCTCCATCTTAAACCAGTCTGAACCGAAGGGCAGCTTCACCACCGCAGTAAATGGACGGAAGGAATTAGTAATGCCGCGCGTGGGAGATCGCGGCGGGACAGTGGGGTTGGGGTGGGAGACAGGCGTGCGTGCGTGTGTGTCTGTGGTCCAGTTTTTAGCGTGTATTTTATTTAGCACCAGAGGAAAACTTCTTTCTTCGCTCTTTGTTGTGTTGTTTTAGGCTGGAGCCCAAGCAAAAAATAATTTAAGCTATATGTATTCATGAAGAAAAACTTAATTAGCTCTCTAAGAAAGATACGATCAAATGATAAACTTTCTTTTATGTGTACTGTCATTTGGGGAACAAAAAGAAAATTAATGAAAAGTTCAGTGCATTTTTGGAGCATGATTATTTACTGTTCATTAATTCATTCATTCATTCATTCGTTCATCAAGTCACGCATTCGTCCACGCATGTGTTCATTCATTCAGTCAGTCAGTAAGTCAGTCGCTTGGATAAAAGTGGAAGTCTTTCTTTAACATACTGAAAGAGCTGAAATGAGTGATGGTGGGCCGTGTTTAAATGTAGGCAGAGCTGCATTTAGCCACAGTGATAAAGAAGTTAATGGAAATATCACACAAGAGCTCATCAATGTGTTAGCGTGGGTGAAGGTGTCACTGCATAGTTTTTTGTGGGGGACCAAAAGGCGTTGGGAAATATGTTTAATGCTGTTAAAAAAATTGTGGTTGTGGCTTGTTTATATTTATTCTCTCTCTCTCTCTCTCTCTCTCTCTCTCTCTCTCTCTCTCTCTATATATATATATATATATATATATATATATA
>JBBPCX010000018.1:15172870-15189986 GCA_037974365.1 Hydrocynus forskahlii | reverse complement strand
TGTGTGTGTGTGTGTGTGTGTCTGAGTGTAGGTACACACGAGAGGCTGGTGTACGTTCTTTGGAAAGGAAAATTGGGGCCATTTGTCGGGCTGTGGCTGTGAAGGTGGCGGAAGGTCACAAGTTGTCAAGAACAGAATCGTCTGGTGAGCCTGAGGCTGGTACGGGTGTAGCTTACCATCAAAGACTTTTTTTCAGGATCTGTCTGCTATAGACCATGCAAAGTTTGACTGAGTGAAGGCGTTCTTAAGTCAGTCCCAGCATATTTGCTTGAACTCCAAGATCCTGTATTTGAGGCCATGTTTAGATTTCTAACTCTCATAACTACATAACCTTTAGTTTTAAAGTAAAGTGGCCCCTTATAGTCAAGTGTGAACACACCATAGCACACAGTGTAAACAATGTGAAATTCTTTCTTTGTATTTAACCCATTCACCAAATGGAGCAGTGGGCTGCCACCAATGGGGGAGCCCGGGGAGCAATGTGTGGAGATGGTACCTTGCTCAGGGGTACCTCAGTGGTACCACTAGCAGTCCTAGGATTCAAACCCACAACCCTCTGATCGTAGAGGCAATTCCCTAACCACCAGATGACCAGCTGCCCCAAAAAGCATTAACTGCCCCGTGTGAGGATTGAACTCACAACCTTCAGATTATGAGACTGACGCACTACCTACTGTGATAATCAGGGATGTAGCACTTGGGGGGGTGGGGGGTTTCAACACCCCCACTTTTGCTGAAACGCGATTCCATCCCCCCACTTTTGTCAGATTAATTAGTCATGATTGTATTTATAATTTGGCTTCCCCATCCCAGAACACCCCCACTTTTGGAAAGCTTGATACACCCTTGGTGCTAACAAGATTTGTTACTGAATACTTTGTAGTAGCTGCAGAATAACGATTCCTAATATAATTAATTATATTAAAACTAAAAAGTTATATTACATTTAAAAACAAAAATAATGTGTAATTTGTAAAAGTTTAGGCACTCCTTTAGTTCATGTGTTATATTTGTAAGGTCTCTGATCTTACCTCACTCATTAGGCCTTAAGCCTTAAGGCTCCCACGGTTTTGTGCTTACACAACAGCCATTGACTCATGTAAGTAGCTAACTGATGATCTTAAATTATAAATTATATAAATTATAACTATATTACTCATAATGTACTCTGTCCAAAATGTCTAATATTTTTTGAGAAAACTGCTCATAGAGAAGTCAGGTATACAAGCACTGTCCACATAGAAAACTTACAACAAAACAGAACATAAATCAAAATAGGATGTTCAGGACAAATTATTATGTATTAAAATGAGCAACAAAATGATATTCAAGTCGACGGGTGTTGACCTCTTTTCAGCAAAATTAACAAAATGTAAAATTTGACCAGGGGTGTCCAATATTTTGTATACAACTGTGTGTGCACTGTGTGGTTGTGGTTTCTCTGGGCACAATGCCATTTTCTCATCAGACTATATATGAAAAAACACAATCACACAAACAGAATCTCCTCACAAAAAAATACAAAACAGCACTTTCTTACAATGTTAAATTTCTACACACACTTACAGATTTCTACACACACCAAGCACATGACGACGGTCACACATGTTTCTGCCATTATCTATGTGTGATAAACATAAAATAACCCAACATCCTAATAAAGCACCTATATATTATAGTTCAGTAACCACAAACAAAATGATTTTGTAGAAAGTACTTTACTTTGTGTCGAAAGTCAGGACCACTCACTGATCTTGGCATTGTAGGTTTGCCCTGCTTTTCTGAGGGGGTTGTTGGCTTTTGTGCAAAGCCAGGACATTTTTTTTTATCCTGGAAAGGTACTAAAACAGAGACACACACACAGCCGTCATCAGGTTATTTAGCAGTGGGCTGAAGGGGGTAAAGCACAGCTGCCCTTGTGCCTCAGTGCAGCTGCTCCTGTGTAAGACAAGTGACCACGCTGCCATTTCGCACAGTCAGGGGTGGGGGAGTGTGCGGCTGAACCTGTGTTGAGTCTGATCTGGCTCCTCTCTCCCCTCCCCTCTGCTGTCCTCTGTGGAGCGAGCCGAGAGAGCAGAAGGAAGGGCTGATGGAGAGACTAGCACAGCTCTCTTAGCTCATGCTCTGCTCATCGAATATGTGCCTCTGTTGCCAGGTAACAGACATAATAGACGGCCAGAATAAAGCCTGTGAGTGTGATCTGAGACATTTGCCTGCTGCTCCTTTCCTGTTGTAATGTCTTATTGTTGTAACATCTCTCAATGGATCCCTCATGCTTATAGAACACTCACAGTGTTTGGTGAGAGTAAACTGGTGGAAAATTTTCGTAAAACATTTGGCCCCTCACTTTTTTTTATAGATCGCTTTTGGTGGGAGGCTTTAAAAGGTGCTTTCTCCCTCTCTTTTCTTCTTTATTCTCCCTTTCTCGCTCTCTCTCTGTCTCTTTCTCTGTCTCCGTCTCTCTCTCTCTGATGCCATTGATGTTGAACAGCATGGAACATCAAAAAGGATGCAGTTCCAACTACTGCATTATAAAATCTCACTGTCTTTTATTGACTGTATCCCATTCATTTTCTCTTTCTCTCTGTATATGATTCTCTCTTCTCTCTCTCTCTCTCTCTCTCTCTCTCTCTCTCTCTCTCACTCTCTATTCAAGATTGAATGCTTACTGTTGTTCTTCTTTGTGTATCATTAGCAGTCAAGTCACATGACTTGTGGGCAGCCAGTGGCATGTGCATACTAATGAGTCTTGCCACGGGCGGGAACACCAGATACACACATACACACACATGCTCACGCACAGTCTGTAAGCAAACCCTTTGAGGTTAACACCCTCATTATGGTGAATGTCCAGACCACTCATTGTTGCAGCCCACAGAACTGAAGAGCAGCACCTGCTCTCACCCCTGACTGGGCTTCTGTCCCAATAATCAGTAGACCCCTTTCCACTTACCCTCTTATCTTTCTCCTGCTCTCTTACTTCCCCTCATGTAAAGCGTCAGTTAGAGATAAATATGGAACACCTTTTATTTTATATGCTTGGAAGATACTCTCATTCATTGCAGTCTGATCTGGCCTTATTTTTTGGTCTTGTAAGTCCCCCAGATAACACTATTTTTCTGCTGTATGAAAAACGTCAATGATGCTGTATTTCCAACTTCTCAAATATCTGTTGTTTAATTGCTTTCCACCTTCACCTTTCATCATCAGATCAGGAACGAGAGGAGAAGGGAGTGGACTCTGACATGTCCGCTCCTCCTGAGATGCCCATCGTCATTGACCAGGTTGCCCTGAAGGACATTTTGGGACCACAGATTTTTGAGATGGAGGTAAGCGCACTGCAGAAGCAGCATTGACTTCAATTTTGTAAAAGGTTTTCAGGGTAAAATCAACATTGTTTTCTCTTGGTTGAATGGTTCACTTCTCTTCATTGATTCACAAACCTGCTGAAGCGTTCCCCCAAGCCCTGTGTGTGTGGTGGGTTGTAGTTTGTTGCTTGGAGCAGAAAGTGGCTGTATGCCTGGAGTCCTGCATTCCAACCATGCTCAGGGGATTTTTAGCAACCTCTCAAAAGAAGCTGTTTGAGATCCTTTGAGAAACACCCAGCTGTAGCAATACACCTCATGCTTTGGCATTGTTTGTCACACTACCTTGTATGTACATGTGTTTTTGTTGAACATAACATTATATTTCACCCTTAAAACACTTCTACAGCAATGCTCAAGAGGAATTCAGAGCCTACAGATGGCTGATCAATGACCAATTATAAAAATAGATCTGTCTGGGGCACAACTTCTGCCACAAAGCTTCTACGTCCCCTTTCTGCTTATGAGACAGTACTATTTTTGTTGAACCCAGATGGCTTCCAAAGAGCTGTTACTTTTGCAGTTAATTTAGTAGTCACACTGTCTTGTGCATGTGGGCTTCTTTGTGTGTATAGGTCTCTGGGCGCTTGACTCTGCCGGGTGTGGCTATAGGGCTGGCCTGGACTCCGCTGGGTGGAGAGATCATGTTTGTAGAGGCAAGTCGAATGGAGGGCGAGGGCCAGCTCACCCTAACTGGGCAGCTGGGCGACGTCATGAAGGAGTCGGCTCATCTGGCCATCACCTGGCTGCGCAGCAATGCTAAGAACTACCAGCTTACCAATCGTGAGACACAAACACACACACACACACACAGATAATCTAGTAAGGCCCATTTGTAGTCATTCAGTCTTTTAATGAGCCACAGGAGGGAATATATTTCAATACATAATTTACTGAAAACCATTGGCTGATTCGGCTCATATTGCTGTAACATTTCCTTTGTGCTCTGACGGTAGTAAGAGACAGATACATTTTCATTTGTGTTGTGTGTCCTTGCGCAGTTGCAGGCTGTGCGGACCCTCTGGAGGGAAACGACATCCACTTGCACTTCCCAGCGGGCGCAGTCACCAAGGATGGACCCTCTGCTGGCGTTACCATAGTAACATGCCTAGCTTCTCTGTTTAGTGGTCGTCTGGTGCGCTCTGATGTGGCCATGACAGGAGAGATCACTCTGAGAGGACTTGTGCTACCAGTGAGGAAAAATCGACACTTTTGAATCAAAATAGAGATAATCTTGCTATGGATGGTGTTTTATACAGGGTTTTTGCTATGGATGGTGTTTCATACAGGGTTTTTCTTGTGCATAAGCTTCTATATTAACAACACAGTTGAAACTGGACAGTTGATTATATGATCATTAAATTCATTTGTCATACGTAAGCTGGCCAATAATGATTTTGTAACACTGTAGCTCCTTCCAGCAGCTATGACTGTGTTTGTCCAGGCAGTGTGTTGAGCAGTTGTGGTCGTATTCTAAAATCTTCCATGATCACCATAATTTACTCACCTGAGAAGCAAAAATCAGCAGAGTCCGAATAAACATAGTTAGCAATGAGTGGTGTTTCATACCACAAGGTTTTTTATTAAGTCTTTTATTCAGTCAGCTCTCACATTTGCATTCGTCAGCTGGTTTGGCAGAATAAGAAGCTAGTTAACAGCATTGTCAAAACCCTTTAAATGGGATGCCCAGTATGTTTCTTTAATACGTTGCATGTTTGAATAATAAGACATAAATCAGTCTAATTGGTTCATAGTACCTCTGTGTATGCATGGTCTTTTTACATAAGTTCTTACTTTGCATTTCAGTTGGTGCACAGTATGTGCATGTTCTATGGCTGCAAGGCAGTTTTCTTTGTGCACGGCATGAAAGAACAAATGAACAAATATATCTCACAGATCACTGAGACGTACAGAACTCATGAATAGTGTGCCATATTTTTTAGGTGGGAGGCATTAAAGATAAGGTCCTGGCAGCACACCGGGCTGGTCTCAAGCGGATCATCCTCCCCAAGCGCAATGAGAAGGACCTGGAGGAGATCCCAGTCCACATCCGAGCTGAACTAGACTTCGTTACAGCCAGCACTTTAGATGAGGTCCTCAATGCTGCCTTTGACGGAGGGTTCCCTGCAGCCACCATGACACACCCACAGATTGCAAGCAAACTTTGAGACTGCAGAGCACACAAACACACATGCACTGACCGTGTGGGTTTCCCTGAAACACAGAGCACTACATACAAGCAATAACATGTCTAGTTCATGGAGTTGCAGTGGAATTGGATGTTACAACACTGAACACAGCACTTGATTCAACTATTTTCTATGACTTTGTCCTTTTTACTGTTAATAGGATAATCATGCCCCTTTGATCCTAAGACTATTTTTGATTAACAGTGAAGGTATTAGTGTTGACCATAAGAGTTCCTCTGAATTTTGAAGGAACACGTAACACAACAGAGACTGTTCATATGGATTTAATTATTTGTACTGAGGAAAACATATGTTTAATAAGCATCTTATTAAATAATATATTAACACGATTTAAAACTGAAAGAATTGAGTAGTTGTAAATGAATATAATGACAGTGTGCCAATTCTGTGTATACTGTAGCTGGCTTATACAGTATTATAATTCAGTTACATGTTGATCTTTACATTCAGCAGTCTGCAGTTGTAATCAGTTCAGTTTGGTCTCTCACTGGGGACTGAAAAGAACTGGTCTGATTGGTTGCTTGTACAATGTATGAAGCAAAATAACAGTAAATCTCATGTTGCCACATCTGAGCTTTTATTTTCTAGCCAAAGATTATTTTGTAACTTTTTGTAGCTCTCCTAGAAGTATAAGGATTTATTCTACAGCCATGGCTCTGTTTGTCCAGGCTTTGTTGGGAGCAGTTGTGAAACTCCTGGTCTTAAGTCCTCCGTGTTCACTGTAATTTACTCATCCAAGAAGCAAGAAAACGACAGGCATGTTCAGAGATGCCCCAACATCTTGAGAAGCCAGTAGCCCTGCAGGCTCCGATTCCTCCATGGGATTAGTTTGAGATACCACATTCATACAACATACCTTTAAAAAAACAAAAACAAAAAAAAAAAAACTTCTGCATTAAGAATATACCCTCTAAAGCAGATTTATTAATCAACCAGAGAAAATGCCATGAAAAAGTTATGAAAAAGATAGATTTATTTAATGGCAAAATAGAACAAAACAAAAACATTAAAACAAAATAAAAACAGATCAGGACCAGCAACAGTACAGAGATGTTTGGCTTTTGCTTTGCCCACTCCTCACAAAAACAGACAGACATACAAACAGGGAAAAAAAATCTGTACTTACAAAAAGAACAAAAAGACATGAGGTCTTCTTAAGAACAACACTATATACAAACACTGAAGATTAGCCACAATGTTACAACAGCCTTTTCATTCCTTTTTCTTATAAGTCATTATAAAATAACAATAATCTCAATAACTGTAGAAATTGCCCTCGTTTCTAGTCTGATATTCAGTACAGCCCTGCCCCCCAGCAATTGAAGAGATCAGTGGATCACCATTTCCAGAAAATGACAGACAACATACTTGAATACCTTACAATGGCTTCATGCTTGCTGCAAAACATAAGTAGAATTCATTCTAACTGTTGTCCTTGACTAAATTGACTTGACATTCACAGGCGCAAGACTGCTGTTAATAGCACCTGGTCAGAAAAAGTAGGCTATTGGAGAAGAAGCTAGACATCTAAGAGGGATAGGGTACATCTGAGGGCCTGGTGTGGTCACATGAAGTCCATACAGAAGCCGTCCCTCCCAACACCCCCTCCTACAGAGGAAGGAAAAAACAAAAAAACTTGGAAACACTGCAATTATGTTGAAAGGACTAAAATTTTCAAATGAAATTTGAATGCTTCAAGCCTCAATCAGTGGTCATGCATGGAGTACCAGCATCTTCATCCTTCCCAAGTGTGGTAGTGGGGGTCAAAGAAGAAACAAAACTTGAATAAAACATACAACAGAGGGAACTCAACTTCAGTTAGTGTTTCATTCAAATTAAAAATCCAACCTGTCAGGCGGGGTAAAGAACTGGGACGAGTAACAATATCCAGGGACGATTTTACTTTAATCCTTTGCGCAAACCCTACCCCAGAATCTATCCCAAAACCCCAACCATCCATCCTACTGCACCGTTCCTTCACCCATATTCACAAACAAAACAACAAGGCCCTTTTTCCATCTTCAAGGGCAATTTCAGTTGCTCTCAAAAACGAAGACATTAATTATTTAACTTATAATAATAATTAATAATAAGCACAAAACTGAAAACCCAGGAATAACGTGTGGTTGGACGTGCCAAGCTCTAACTGATAAATGTCAGTTCTATCAATTACTTGGAACGTACAACAGCAAAAGGTTCCCTCAGTTAGATTACCCTCCCACCCTCTGCCCCCCCCGCCCCACAAAGTACAACTCAAGGAGTCCCATGGTGTTGTGAAATGTTTTAAGTGTATATGTGTATGCCTATGTGTGTCTGTGACAGTCCTCAGCACATAGATATGGTGACATTAATGCCCAAGTTTCCATTCTCGGCAAACAGCTGGGCGATAGAGGTGTCAAACACCAGACAGTCACTGTTCATAATGGCGGTGGCAATACCCTCGTGGATGGAACGCGGCGTGGCCTCCCAGGTGAGTCGCCGCCTGTGACCATTCAGCTCCAGCCTGTAGGCGAAGTTCTCAGCCTGCTTCCTTGTGCCAATCAGCTGTACGATGGCGAAGAACTGCTGGTGGCCGTCATACTTTTCCTGCTTCTCCAACACCAGCATGAAGTGGAAGCCAAAGCAGGACTGCATCATGACCCAGTCCACAGCCCCAGGAAGGTTGATGTCCGTGGCCAGGAACACGATGTCCTCGCCCTGCAGCGTGGTGATGGATTTGTGCTGGTGCAGAAGGTGGGGCATAACTGCGTCCAGCGAGCCCTGCCACTTGCAGGAGGCGCCAGGACATGGGCACGAGTATGGCCGGAACTCGCACAGCTCTTCGTGCTCTGCCTTGTCTGTGTGAGGAAGGGTCACCTCGCACCCAGACGAGGCATACTTGCAAGGAAATAGCACTGAGTTGGCTACTTTCTCCATGGCCAGGTTACGGATAGAACCTAGGGGGCCTCTACAGGTGGGGCAGCAGGTGAGCTTGGGCCGGCAGTTGCTACACACCAGGTGGCCACTCTGGCACTGTAGGATCGGGGGCAGCACATAGTCAAAGCAGACGGGGCACTCAAACAGGCTGGCCAGGTCGCTGTTGGAGGCGGTGGTGCCCGACAGGGTGGGAACGCGCTGAGAGGGGGCACACTTGGAGGTTCCTGTGGGCAGCGCTGTGGCGGTCTGGCGACTCATTTCTGAAGACAAGACAGGCAAAAGGGGTAGAGAGTGAATGGAGAAAGAAGAAAACAGAAGAAACAACAGTTATACTCTACAGTAAAGTGAAGTGAAGATTCTGTCACACGTGAACACGCCACAGCACTGTGTGAACAGCACAAAATCTTCCTCTGTATTTAACCCATTCACCAAGTAAAGCAGCGGGCAGCCAGGCACACAGCACCTGGGGAACAGTGTGTGAGGACAGTACGTTGCTCAAGGGTACCTCAGAGGTGCTTAGTGCTCTATAGGGAGGTCAAGTAATACAACTGGCAGCACTTCAGCAGCACACAGAGCAACTGAATAAAATTAGACAGTCACATTCAATCTCCCTGATGCTGGAATTTGACCCTCTGAGCAAAAACAGACATATTAAAATACAGACTTTGGGCAGATTGTATTTTTCCTCCCTTAGATTCAAATAGCCTTGGTGCAGCACAGCAGAGCTACACACGGTCTTGAGTGGTGAAAGCCAAAGGCAGCAATACAGATGTTTGTCTATTTCCACTGAACAGTTCCCAGATATTGTGGTCTACTTGAACTGATAAAGTCAGACATGGGCCTCCGGGAAGTGCTCGGGGCGGCTATTTTTGGCGCGGACACAATTTCCACGCTTTTGTAAAAAGCAGACGCAGAGACAGCGGGCTCAGTTAGCTGCCAGGACGCATGTCTGCTAAAGGAGCGTTCCTATGGCAACAGAGTGTGGTGTGTGTGTGTGTGTGTGTGGAGAGGAGGAGGCTGAGATCACGGCAAAATTTTCCTCGTTGCACGGCAGAAGCAGGGTGTGACCCAGGCCCCATACTGTGCTGCTTTATGTAAGCCACAGCTGACCGCCTATAGCACAACGCAGCACTGGGAGTACACCTGTTTCTCAGACTGCACCACTGTACCAGAACACAGTTATCAGTGTGGGGGAACATGAGCCCATATTAAAGGGATAATGACCGTGAGTGAGGAGTCCCAGTGAAAGGTGTGGGAGGAGGGGTTGATGGCTAGCTGTGTATGTTGGTGCTCAGTGGCTGCACGTAAACACATCTGCTGTGATAAAGCCCTGTGTATTTTTAGCCCTCTTACTGAGCTGCTCTTTGGGTGCAGCAGCCATAGACAAATTTAGCTCAGAGCACAACAGGCCCGCAGCTAGCCCCGAATACAGAGCCTGACGATTGAGGGGCAGAAAGCTAAAGCAGATGAAGATAAACGGCCATCACACCTCAGGTTCTCACCCGCTCTATCTTATTACACCATTACTGTGGCTTCAATTTATTTAAATTGTTTTCTAAAAAGATTAAGGTCAAGACCTGTTTTGCCAAGAGGACAAGCATGTCTACTTTATCTGGCTTTAGGATCTAATGCGAACTTAGTGTGTCAGTTAATTGTGCGTGCATGCATCATAGGGATGTTTACTGTTTCTAATTGGTGTCTACAGACAGGTCTTGGGTTTTGTAATGGTATTATTTGGAAAAAGAATTCCCACTTCAAACTTAGCAAGTTCTGAAATTTCAAAATTGTGCTTTCAAACGATTTCAATCTAAAAATCATTCAGTCCTACTACCTACTCTTACTTTTATGTTTCACTGTGTGTGTTGAATGCATCTAAAATGTACGAACAGTCAGTTTCTTATTTGTAGGAAGTAAACTTAACACAGTCTGGTGGGCAGTGGTGTCTGTAATAAGTAACATCATTTTAGTTACCAAGGACACAATAACCCAGTGTGTGTACACAGAGACGCGTGCTGAAAGCTGTTGGCACGAAAGGGCTCTGCTGAAACACTGAGAACAGCAGAGTGCCCGTCTGCTGTTAAATGACACTGCCACAGAAATGGCAGTGAAACTGAGGCACGCCAACCTCCCACTCAGAGAGGGTGCTGAGAGGCAGGCACAGCCACACTTCAGTATACACTGCTGATGAGAAAACACTGCTCTGTTTGGTTTGGCTTATGTGACAGATGGACTGATGCATGTCATTTACCAAGCAGGATGATGGGCCTAGCACACTTTCCTCGCTTTTGCTGGGAAAAGAAATGGTTTAAAGATGATTCTTTGTAGAGGATAATTTTATATGGCACGGTCAGAGTACATAACATGCTGCCGCTCCCAAGGAGTAAGGAAAGAGAAAACCCCCCCCCCCCAAAAAAAACAACTGCAATCTGCACCTCCAGGTGGAACATTTCAGCTTAGTGTGATCAAACAGAAAGCAGAGGCTAAGCACTGAACCTCTATTGATTGTCTAATACTTCATCATGGCAACATGATATAGTCTTAAAAACATGAAAGCAGGCTGGATTGCTTTCCAGCAAGATCTACAGTATTACAGAAGCAGGCCCTACCAGACCACTTCATTTCTGTCTCCACTTCATAGAACTAATGCCGAAATGTCTTCAAAAATATAAAAACAAAAAATAACATCCTGGTCATTGTGCTGAACAAAGTCCATTAGTTCTTACAAACAGGACTTTTTTCTGCAATGCACTTGCTGAAACTAGATGGAACTTTTCAACAGTTCAAAACTTGAACCACAAAATTCTATTCTTGCTTCCCTTTAAATAAATAAATAAAAACTGGGGACGTGTGACAGTTTGATGGTTATGTTGGGTTATTAGTGCTAATCTTAAGTCTCACATGTACCAGGTGTGTGTTTTTGGAGTGTTTTTGATCCATCATTTGCTTGATCCACCAATTTTAGTCAAAATAACAGTCAACAAGAAACACTGCAATAGTGAGATGCAGCATAATGAAAAGGTCAAGAAACCATAAATGAAATTAGCATTAGCATTTCGGCTGATTTAAACACCTACTAGTATCTTTTGTCTAGATGTATTCCTGGCTCGCTGTTGTCTGAAATTCAAGAGGCCTGTCACACCTCTTGTTCCAGGAAAAAGGAGTGCTGAACTGCTGTGCAAGTGGAAAGCCTGGAGCCCATCACATAACACAGGAAATCCTGGAACCCCAAAGGAAGTGGCTTGAGCAGCCCTAATGTCAGCTCCTCTAATGGAATTACAACCACAGGGAGAGACAAAGGCCTGAGGAGCTAAGCATAAAGCGGGTTCACACTTGGGATCCATGTACAGTCACGTTACTTTACAAACTACATTTTAATTATATTTACATTGTCATCATATACTTGCTCCATCTCTCACACTGCCAGGGTGGAGGATCATACCCAGGACAGCAATGACACTGAAATGGTGTGTTCGTGCGAGTGTCTGTTGCACAGAGTTCCCTAATATGGGGCTGTAGAGCAGTGGGACAGTGGTCACAAGTCATGGAGCTATTGGAGGTTTCCACCATCCAGTATGTGAACTCCTATGGTCACAACTGGGGGCATAGATATCATTTTTGTTTATATAAAATTGGGGAATACAGCGGTATGTTCAATTAGTGAGGTTTTCTTATTTGGGTAATTCTGACTTAGATTGTCATCC
Source organism: Hydrocynus forskahlii (assembly GCA_037974365.1). Taxonomy (NCBI): domain Eukaryota; kingdom Metazoa; phylum Chordata; class Actinopteri; order Characiformes; family Alestidae; genus Hydrocynus; species Hydrocynus forskahlii. The sequence continues at coordinate 15,177,794 of JBBPCX010000018.1, read as the reverse complement.
TGTTTATTGTAAATGCTCTTCCCATAAGTCATGTTTCATATCCAGCAGTGTTTCTGTCCGCAAAATATTTATGTAAGCAGCACAACTGTTCAGCTTGAGACCTAGATGTTTTGTTGTTAATATATTGCGCTTTGGAAAGAAGCCACCAGTAGATAAAACTCTGCCAGGTTCAGACAGGAACTCAGCAGACAGGGCACTGGTGCTGGATAATGGATTTGAAAAGAAAGATAAGAGAGTGGTAAACAGTGGCACGGTGCACTGAGGGTTCTGGTGAAGGCAGGTTCCAACAGGATGCTGCCTCACCTTTGCCGATACAGCAAGCACTAACAGTGGGTCAGAGGGCATGAGGTTTGATGGCAAAGATACACGCTGCGACTCTGGATGGTAGAATAAGAGGGGATACGGGGCCAGCTCAGGGTGATGGGTACACTTATCATCTGGTACCCGTTCATTACCCCAATTTCTCACTTCATGGTGCATAACCCTGCCTTGCTTTCAGAATCATTTCCAACCCACATATTAAAAGATGAGCAGCCCTTACAAGTTATCAAAAACAAAACATCCCACATAAACAAAAATCTACAAAGCAACTGCCAGCTTTTACGAGGAACTTAAATTTCCATGAATTAAGAAATTTTCAAAAGCAAAACACAAATGCTGAGAACTTGCCTTCGTCCATATGATTCCCAAGTAAGGCTATCTTCTTCTCTTGAAATGTGTGCACCTCTGGAAAGATAAAGACACAGACAAATTAATACTGTGGGGAACAAATGAACTTTTCTTTTTAACAAAACTGTCAAAGATTCAATTGTTTCAAATAAATTACCATGACAAGTTATGAACATCAGCAAATTATTAAGAGGGTTTTAAATTTAGATTAAATATGACTGAAAAGTATATTTGTTATCCAAAAACTCTGATATGTAACAGTATAAATGCACTGATTCAATGCTATTTTTTTTCTTTATGATTGTTAAATCCTTTATTCTGTATCTAAAAGCTGTGAGAGGTACACCCTCCCTCATGGGATCAACACTAATGCAAAGTGCCATAATGGCCAGACCTCACATTGATTTCTCCACATCTGACCACTTTACATCAGTGCCCAGTTTGAGCTCTACCAGTTTGAGCTCTACAACTTGCTGATGATCAATGTGCAAGATTAAATGACCTCATGGAAAGTTATATTCAGCAATATAAACAGCGTATTAATTCAAAATTTTCTCTGATGATAGGTGCTGTAGCATAAACCCTTTTGCCATAGCACACAGTATATCAAAAAGGAATCTCAAAGATCAAGTGCTTTGAGGAATACATTTGAATTCTCATCCCATGGCATGACAAACACCCATTCTCAGAATCTCATAAAAACAGCAAGCAAGCAGACTTTGCTTGATGCATGCACTAAAATTAAAGGCACACGTGGAGTTCGATAAACACACGGCATGGTTCACAGAGAGGCATGTGATACTACAGTCCAGTCTGTGAGTCAGCGGTACCTGGGTGGGCAAGCGTGTCCCAGCCTGCCCTGACTGTACAGCCTGACAAGACCGTTTACTACTAACACTCACTGTTACTAGTTAAACAAACAAACAGTGGAGTTAAAAAGAACACAATGGCTATGCCAGATCTTTAAACCTATATTTTTCAAAACTTTCATGTTATATACTGCCAGCTATAAGTGCCTTCCTGCCCAAAAAGACAAAAGCGCACACCCAATAAACAAAGGGGACTAAAAAGAATAAATAAAACAGTGATTTTGGGTCAGAGATGACAAGAATTTTAAGGCAAACAGTGCAAACGTAAATGGCATTTTTTCTCTAAACAGAAAACTTCCCTTCTTTGTCCACTGAAGCGCCTCTCAGTCTCATGTAAGTGCACACACATCCCTCAACAATCATGGAATTCAAACAGAGGTCAGAAGCGGATAAGGGTCTTGAGATGGTTTTCTCCCCATTCACATATGAACAAAAAACCCACGTCTGGGGTGCTGGGAGTGCGTGAGAGACACGTGATTTGACAACATTCCATACAGGCTGTGTGACGCAGGTGGAGAGATTGGAGTCAGTAAGTATGCAAGGGGCTTGTTTTACCTTTAGGCTTGCTGGCCGTTCGGGCAGCTATGCATGTGAAGAGCTTGAGCACCCCCTTCCATGAGTACACAGGCTGTAGCCTAACAGTGGGCGACATGGGGAGCAGAGGGACTCTTCATTGCGCTCTTTCCATAGAAACAAAACAGCCCACAACAGAGGGCCCCTTCAGTCCGGTCTCTGAACTTCTCTCACTCACTATTTCAATGTGAGGTCAGATGAAAACACTGCTCCAATGTATATATTTTGTCCACTCTTAGACACCCCCTGTGAAGGACAGAGGGTGGACGGGAGCACACAAAATCCTGTTAAAAATCCAAGTGGTTGTTTAAAAACTGCAGAGCGAGAGACTTCTGTCTTAAAGGCAAAAATCCTCTTTAGAATACAGCCCAGGAAAAGCACAAGGTGGAGAACCAAAAAGATTAATAGAAAAAAGGCACTGTAATCCAGGAATGTTACACAAGTGTATCCAGCTCTGGCTGCTTGGCAGGAAGCTTAAGTGGGAGCCTAAGGAGAGAGGGAGCAAAAGGGAAAGAGAGAGGAAAAACAGAGAGGCAACTTTTCCCCCTTGTCCAAGGCCACATTCCAGCACCAGTGTGAAGGACCACTCCCAGGGCCTGCCCAAGAATCCAGCAAGAACTCCAGAGGAGACGCAGGAAGGACGAACTCGCTGAGGCCGAGCAGGGACAAATCTCCGCAGAGAAAGAAGGCAGAGTCCTGCCTGGCTGCACTTTCGCCACTACAGCCTTTGGGCTAAGGAGTCGAATGTCAGGATGAAGTTGACATGCTCTCCCACTCTGTGTGTGTGTGTGTGTGTGTATGTGTGTGTGTGTGTGTGTGTGTGTGTGTGGAGAGAAGGAGGAGTGGGGCCCTGCTTCTGGGCCTGGCTCGTGTCAAATTACACACCGCTCCACCTCCTCTGAGCATGTGGCTCAGACAAAGAGACATTCCAGTGTTGCAGCACTACATCAAAACCTACAGAAGAGGGCACAGCAGGAAAGCAGTAATGAAACTCTAAGAAAACAATACACCTACTAATAATTAGCATAAACATGAAGTAGACACTGTGTAGCTAGAATGTTTCCAGTGTCAATCAATTCCACAAGAAAACTTTAAGGTTTGTTTTTTTTTTTCAATGATAAAGCTGTAAAGTACAAACAAAATTAAATAAAAAATAATAAGCAACAAAGTAGGAGCAAATGGTGCACCACATTCCCATTAATCCAACTTGTCAACTTTACTCACCACTCTCTGAAACTGTCTCACTATCACCCAAAATAGACCACTAGCACTACACACACAATCACACATGCGCTCGCACTACTAAGTAGACTGCCGAAACACTTGACCTTTCTTCCTCTGGAGCTTCTGTTAATGCCACAGATGACTGTTATGTAGTAAAAAACAGAAGCAGACACCACAAGGCACAGATTGTCTCATATGACCTTTGAGCTCACCGTTTCTGTCATAACACCCAAGAGATGGGATCCCAAGCCCACCACTTTGTCTGCATACTATAGAACCTCCTCCTCAACACCATGGCTTTATAAATGCAGGGTCAAGATCATGGTGATAAAAATAGAAAAGGCCAGCATGAATACTTTACTGCTGTGTGTGAGAGAGAAAGAGACAGAACCATCACCTTTCTAAACTACCCACTAAGCACTAGAACTGAAAAATCAGTGACCTTGTGATACTAAACACCTGACAACAAATTGCAGCCCCTTTAAGTAAGTGAGCATGTGACTGATCTTTTTGTTTAAAGTTTCACCTTTACAAAAGGGCAGATACAAAGGTGTCTGGATCAAACAATGACACTCAGACCAGGCTAGAAGAGCGTAGCCAATGGTTTTGCAACCTCAGACCTGAAGGCCCGCTGTTCTGCCCATTTTCAAGTTTTCCCTGCCCTTGCACTCCATCCAAGGAAAGGCATGTAAAGTAGCTGTAATAGGTGAGTTGAGAAAATGGAAATATAAAAAATAGGAAGGGGGCCTCCAGGACCAGGGCTGGAAAACACTGGGAAACACTGGCCTTTTTGCTTGTCAGCATGGTCAAACAATAGAAAGCTCAAACAGTTCCAAGGTAAATATTGGCCCTTACACTGAGAGCTTGACTCATAGCAGAATTACTTTTTTCAATCACTAACACAAAACCACCAAAACCAATTTTACTGTTTACTAACATGAACAGGTTCCAGCTGAAGTAATGCATTTAAGATTAAGTCAGGTAGAATACAAAAACACAAGAGGCTAGCATTCTCAGGCATCAAAGACAAACAATAAATGGGGAGACAACTTCCAACAATCATGTGGAAGCTACTCCATGTTGTTCTCCTAAAATATGTTAATGGCCCAAAATCAAAGCTCACATTATTGCATCTTTTTCTCTAATAGAACTTGGTCTGGGGTTTTACTTGCATGCATATTTATTTCCCTTTCAATGTTCAAGAACATCACCTAAGATTCACCACAGACACATGGTATGTTATTTCAGCAATAAAATGCTTCTGTAAAGAAAAGAGGGCAAAACAACTTTACATAAAATAAAATATAGAAATAAGTGGTAGACCTCTAAAATAACATGATAAATATGATGGGTAAATATAAATGGTAATTCCTTTATAACACACACACAGGACAGAAAAGAGTCAGACCCTCCCCAAAAACCCAGAAAATTTGTGAGCGTGCACAAAGGTATTTTTTATGGCTTTTCAGAGTTGGTGTGTATGTCTGTAAGTCAGGTCACCCAACGACAACACTGATAGAGCCAGGAGCTGGTGATTGGCATTTAAATGTACAGACATTCAGAGACAGAGAGAGACAGAGAGAGACAGA
>JBBPCX010000018.1:15151663-15170326 GCA_037974365.1 Hydrocynus forskahlii | reverse complement strand
TATTTTGAACAAATGAGACAGTAATGTTTAGTGCAAAGCACAATGGAAGAGAAAGATGTTTGAGAACATTAAGGTAGTTACTTTTGACATCAATTAAACAAAATAAGCTATCTAGTGCTGGCTTTTGGTTCAGACAACATTAAGGTGTCGCATCAAGGCTTTGTCACATTGTGTGAAAGGCCAAGAACAGATCATCGAAGTTTTTTTTTGCAATACTTTTTCCACTTCACAACAGTGAAAAGACGACTGACAGACAGAATGAGAAGACAGAACCCTCCCAACTCTGAGTCTCTCTGTAGTGATTATCCAGGAGGCAAACTGGTAGCACAACAAAGGGAAAAAAAAGTGTATGTGAAATGGAAGAAAGCAAATAAAGCACTGCTGTGTACTCATTTTTCAGAAGTTGTAAAAAGACACAGATTACCGTGTCATTACCCAGGAGCTGGCGAGTAATCGTTCTATGGCTCCCTTCACTCAAAAGGACCAGCTGTCATTTTGGCAAGAGGACACCCTGTGTGCATGGCCTGGTATGTGCAGCTGCCAGTGAGACTGCAGAAAGCTGAGGGTCAGACCGAGCCTGAGTATGTGAATGAGTTAACCAGCACTACACAGCAGAGAATGACTTTACTGCACCTGCCAAATAATCCAATTTGCATGACCATCACACACACGGCTAGGCTGGCATCCCACAATCAATACGACTCAATCACTTGCTCCAAAAGACAGCAGCTGGTATGCAAACAGGTGACAGATTGATGCTTTTGTTTTTCGGTACATCTGGAATACTACGATAGCGACCACTACTACTACTACTACCACCACCACTGATAATGTTACTACTATATATTTTATGCTAATGATAATACTGTAGTACTATCTACTGTATTAACTAGTGATGTGATTTTCATATGATTATATAAAAATATTAATAGTTACTACTGCTTTCATAGCAGTCTTTGACTTTCCCCTGCTGCTGATTAGGGGTCGCCACAGATCAACCAACCCCATTTTCTTCTATCCACTGCATCCTTCTCTCTCACACCAACTGTCTGCTTGTCCTCCCTCACTACATCCATAAGCCTCCTGCTAGGCTTTCCACTTCCCTGCAGCTCCATCCCCAGCATCCTTCTCCCAAGACACTCAGTCTCTCTGCAGTACATGTCCAAACCAACGCAATCTCACCTCTCTGACTTCTCTTCCAAAAGGTCCAACTCAAGCAGTCCCTCTAATAAACTCATTCCTGATCCCAATGCCAATCTTAACATCTTCAACTACCAATACTAATGTTATATCTATATTTTTCATTCTAATCATCATACTGTGCTAATATCTACAGTATTTAGTGATGTGATCATTAATAAGCATCATTATCATAGTTACATAGTTACTATGTGTTTTTTTGCAGTAACAGAGGCTAATTTAAACTCCCTTCCCCGATCACTTACCTATATCGATTCAGGTTTCTTAAGACTGATGATGGCCTTAAAAGTGGCACATCTTAAGCTCTCCAGGAAACAAGCAGAGTGTCCACAAACTGATTCTGCAATTAACCAGCATGATAGGACTATAAAAGCATGGGACTAAGTGTAATTAAAGTGCTCATTTTTTATAAGTGAACAGCATGAAATTCTTCTCTGCATTTAACCCATTCACCAACTGAAGCAGTGGGCACCCAGGAACATGCCCCGGGAGCTGTGTGTGGGGGCAGTACCTTGCTCAAGGGCACCTCAGTGATGCCATTTGCAGTCCTGGGATTCGAACCACGAGATTTTAATCACGTGGCAACCCCCTAACCTCCAGGCCACCAGCTGCCAAGAGCATTTCTCAGTTCTCTATGGCTGAATTTTGTCTTCTCAAAACATCACAAACTGCACATTTTTTTATTTTAATACAGAACATCACCTCCACTCCTGTTAGTCTGAAGGTCGCTGCAGACAGCAGGCTGTTTTGTTGCTAGGGCTACTTGACCCGCGCCATCTTGACACTGATCACGGATCAGCAGGTAGTGCACACACAGTGATTTAATCTAAGACTGCCTGTGGGACACACCGACCTGAGCTCGATCTTTGAAGTCCTCCATTCTCCAAATCTAATCAACAACTCAAGTTTCGATCTGCATTCAGGATGAAAGCCGAGCATCGTTTTGAGCCCCAGTTGCCTTGTAAACAAACCACTCGATCTCACTGACAACCACCAAACGCATCAGTCACACAATCAGGCAGCTCAGAATAATCCTGAAGAATAAAAAGTCCTGTTAGATCAAGAGAAACTAGCCACAACACTTACATACCTTTTCTTATAGACAGTTTCGTTTCCTACAGCAAGCGACAGTCCTTGCTCACAACAGGTTACAGAAGTCGTGTCACCTTTTAGTCTACCCTGAGCTAACGGTGCACCACAGCAAGCAAATAGTGGCTGGTGTGCTATTTGATAAGTCAGCGATCTTTACATGTCATATTAGTCTTCACACAGAATAAGTTAGAGGGTTCAACAGACAGGCTAAGCAGCCAGCCTCAGACAGATCAAGGATGTGATTCTGGTAACAGGGTCGTGATACAGACCACCAAGGCCTTAGCTCAGTGTAGCAAGAACAGAATACCTCAGCTCACCATAACAACACTGCAAATATGTAGCATCAACTATAGGCTAGTGATGATTTCTTCAACTCAGGCACTGAAGCTCATTCCAAAATCTACATGTACGTTTATCTCGCCCTGTTTTCTGCCAACACAAGAAAAGCAGCAAGCTTATACAATTCGTACATCTCGCTAGCCGTTTCAGTGGCTAGCTAACGATACTGGCTCCAAAATAATACTAATAATACCTTCTCCACACAAAGAGAAAACTCAGAGCTGTTTACTAAAGCCTGTTCTTACGTACAGAGACAAAAAATGCGTTTGAGTTAGCAATATGAAAGCTTTAATGTCAGACCAGCCAGCTATGTTTACAAGCTAACTAGCGCTGGCTAACTGTTGTTCGAAACATAAAGCTAACACGGTTAGCAAAGCCAGCTTTAATCAAGAAACAACAGAATTGGCGAGAACGGAGATACACGCTTACCTCTAGAGAACTGTGCTTGTATGTACAAAGAAAAAAACCCAAACGAATAATCCGGACACTGTTTGTCGTCGTTCAGTTGCTGGCTCGTTTCAACGTCCACATTCGCAGCTTCGCTACAACACAGACGCTGTCGCCGGCAGCCGCGGTCTCAGGGCTGCTGAAATAGAGTTTCAGCTGAGACCACTGGAGGCGCTGTACACATAACATGGACAAATATACTACATAGACAAAAGTATTGGGACACCCCTGTTTTTCAGGGGTTGGGCTAGACCCCTTACTTCCAGTGAATGGCAATGTTAATGCTTCAGCATAGCAAGACATTTTGAACAACGCCATGCCTCCACACTTGTGGACACAGTGTTTGAGGAAGGCCCTTTTGTATTCCAGCCTGGCTGTGTCCCAAGGTCCATAAAGACAGGTTTCGATGAGTCCAGTGTGGAAGAACTTGACTGGGCCGCACAGAGCCCTGACCTCAACCCCATCCAACACCTTTGGAATGAACTGGAACGGAGATTGTGAGCCAGGCCTTCTCATCCAGCATCAGTGCCTGACCTCATAAATGCTCTACAGAATGAATGGACACAAATTCCCACAAAATCTTGTGGAAAGCCTTCCAAGAAGAGTGGAAGCTGTTATAGCTGCAAAGGGGGAGACAGGCTCCATACTACAGTATATGTATTTGAATGCAATGTCCCTGCAGGTGTAATGGACAGGTGTCCCAATACTTTTGTTCATATAGTGTAACTTATGCACTCTAGGAAAAAGAACAATGTAGGATATTACCTGAGATAAAAGCTTAGCATGGGTTAGAAAGAAACCCTACAGGTTTAACATACATTTTGAGATGTAAATGCAAAGAAAGGTGTATTAGAGTGGTGGCACAAAGCAGGCTTCGAGTTAAAAGGGTACAATGTGGTGTAATTAACCTTCCCTATCCAGTTGCGTTTCCCACACCAACCTATTTCTTAAGTTTATACATTATTTACTGGCTAAGGACTCCAGAGAGTAGTCTGTCAAGGAGGAGCATTGAAAGACCTTTCACAACATTCCTGTTGTGAGAAGTATCTCATTGGTGGAGATCCTAATGAAGATTCTTCACAGCCAATAGCCTATGGCAGCTTATAGCTAGACTAGATCAAGTAGTAGCTATTGCAAAGAGTTTCAGACCGAGGCACACATATTAATGATGGCAGAATATTATAGAATGTTTATGATTTCTTACTATTGCCCTTATCCTACGGTCTTTGCCTAACAGAGGAATAAACAAAGTGTAAAAAAGTGTATTCAATCCCCTGAACTGGTCAGTTAAATTATTGTTGTTGGACACATCCGCTTCTAAAAAGCCATGTAAACAAAATACATTACCATTACCTTTTCATATTGTAGAAATGCTAAAATATGCCAGAAATCATCAAACAAAATGTCCAGTGGAAACTAATGATACATTCGGCATTCTACCAGACATGCTTGCCCGGTACTTAAAATCTACCATTCCTGTCAGGCTAGACATATGCAAAAAGTGTGTAAACAGACTGACTCTCAGTTGAAATGAACAGGTATGCTGAAGAAACAAACAGAGGCTGTGTGTGCAGATACTATGGTCTGTGCAACACACCTGTGTCACTGTTTGAAGTTCAGTCAAATCTGAGCAGAAGATGTCATGATATTTCTAGAGGTTTAATACCATAATGAGTCATTTGTTCACAAACAGAAACTCCAGTCCCTGCCATGGTACCATTCCCTCCCTCTAGGTAAACACAGCCTAAATGCTCCTAGAGTGCAGTACTTTGGAAGGGCCTGTAGCTAGACAATGGTCGTAAAAGTGAGCGGGCTTTCATGATGAGTCGGCCCCTGTGTTCTTTTCAGCTCCCAAAGTTGCCAGCTCAGCCGCCAAGAGGAAATGACATCATTGTTTGTGGCTCTGCAGCAGATGGAGGGAAGGGAGAGGCCCCTCCCTGAGCCACGGGTGCAGCCGGCATGCCACATGGAGAAGTCAAAACAGTGCATTCAGTAATAACACTCGGCCTCCTTGTCTCTCTCCCTCCAGAGTGATTGCAGAAGCTCCTGGAGGCATCAGTGTGCCTGCTGCCTCAGCTTGCACTTGCCTTGTCAGCGAACTCATGTAAACACCTTTCTCTAATAGGTGTGAAGGGGTGGAATGGGGTGAATTCTGTGCAGCAACAAATGGGCTACAATCAGTATTTGTAAGCCTCCAGGGTGCAGCTGTACATCATAACATGGCCAGTAAGCGTAAGTTAGAGGTGTACTTAAAATACTGGCAACTCTGTACACTATACTGTACACTGCCTGGGTTACTGTATTTGTAACTGAACTCATTTCATCTGTAAACCTCTATACTCACTTCTTCCCACTCCCACAGCCTCGTAATTGCTGCACACACTGAGTCTATTCAGTAAATACTCCACAGTAACATTCTTGCACGTGAGCCCATGCTTCTGATTAGTCGCACTCATGTTTTACACTAAACCGCCTGTTGTGTTGGTCTCTCAGTCCTGCACACTCTGCAAAAGTAAACGCGTCTGCAGTGGCATGTTTATGATTAAAGATTAAAGGGGTCCATTACTTCCTCGCTGGTAATCCCAGCAGACGGGACTGGCCCACTATGGCCGGGTGAGCTTAAATGGAGCAGAAGGAGCGGAGATGGGAGGGGTGGGAGAGGCCTGGTAGGGGATTACTTTGTGGTTATGTAAGCACATTGTCCCACCATTTGTGTTTGTATGTGTGAGAGGAGATGGGAGAGAAAGAGAGACACTAGGTAAGAGGAGCAGACGGAGGAGATATTGAGGGAAGTGCCTGGGAATGTTGAACTGTTTTGAAATGTTGAAGGTAGTTGAGTTTTTCTCCCTGAAAACAGCAGAGAAAGTGGTTTGTTTTTTGCTTTCTTGCCACATGCAGATAAGAAGGTGAAGAGAAAATGAAATTACGGTTTATCCGGTTCTATCCAGTCTCCCAATAGACGTCTTCTCTTTTAGAATTTTTTTATGTTGGCTTAAGTGCGGTGGTGTTTAGTTTTTTCCCCAAATATAATTTGCACCATGTGCATCCAAACATTGTGATTTCCAAACACAGTCAAATGATACCTAAAGTTGCTCCTCTCACTCCCCTCTTATTTTGTTGACAGAGGAAATTCAAGATTAATAGGGATTCTTCTTAGATGACAGAAGGGATAAGCAAAGAGTTAAGTGGGATTAAACACTGCAACAAGAGAAGTGTGCAGGATTAAATATGTCAGTATGGGGAGACAGTACAACTGCAGTGAAACCCATTAGGCTAACCCACAATTCAAGCACTTGACCCCAGAGCGATGACTATTGGATGATTGACTAGCACATTAAAGCTGTAGCCCTGTTGTAGTGCTCCTTTAAAGGATCATTCTTTCAACTCACAATTGTGAACTTTTTAGAGCACTCTTTAAATCGGGAACTAATGTGAAATCGTGTCTGTATGTTTTATGTTTGCGTGATGGTACAGCAAGGGCTACAAAGCTTTTGGGGCAGAGATTTTGCCCTAAGACCAAGTGTAATCCATTTTAGTATTTGGAGCACACAGCTCCAAAAATAGATCAGACCCTGAGAAGGACAAAGCAAACACCAGTACAATTTTGGAAATGTACTGACCATAGAAACCAACAGGGGAAACGAAACGAATAAACATTCAATCTTCCATCCATATTCACTCATAAAAGAAGGAGAGTTTCAGTAACCAGAGCTGCAAGCTAATATTGTACATAGACTATGCTACTGTATAGAAAGGCAAGAATTTACCAGATGTGCAAAACCAGCTGTAACTTGTTTCGAAAAGTCAATTCATGTCTAACTGAATGCACTGGCACTAAAGATTAGAATGAAAACTATCATTTACATTTACATTTATGGTATTTATTGGACGCTGATATTACAAAAGTGCTTTGTTGTCCACTCGGAGAATGTGTCCATAGCTTTTACAACAGGTTAGAGTCCAAGATACCTTTGAGCTAAGACACTGCCAGGGACAAGAGTCAGAGCTGAAATACAGTAATAATATACAGTGATAAAAATGCATACAAGATATTTCAATGATGTGCTAGATGGGAGTTCATTTGAAAGCACCTCAGAAGTCAAGGCAAGTAGGTTTATTGTCATTTCAGCCATATATACAGAACAGAGTGCAACAAAACAATGTTCCTTCAGAACCACAGTGCAACACAAGAATAAAAACAGAACATCACAAGCCTACATACATGGTCATCCACAATAAGTGGTCCTCTGTGGATGCAGCATGTGGTTTAAATGTCTGTAACAGAAGGAAGACCCAGATGGGCTACACTGAGGTTTTCACTATCCTCTGTAGGGTCTTATGATCTAAAATGGAGCAATGCCTGCACCAGCGTGGTGGTGCTGGAGATGCTGCTCCTGATCCTGACTGACTGTGATCTCCCTAACCAGAAGTCCAGTTGCAGAGGGAGGTATTCAGGCCCAGCAGTCTCAGCTTTCCTATCGGATGCCGAGGAATGATGGTGTTGAATGCTGAACTGAAGTCACTGAACAACATTCTTGCATGAATGTCCTTTTTTTTCAGATGGTTGAGATCCAGGTGAAGGGTGGTGGAGGTGGTATCATCTGTTGAACGGCTGAGGTGATATGCAAACTGCAGAAGGTCAAGCCGTGGGGGCAGCTGTGATTTTATGTGCCTCATGATGAGCCTCCCGAGGCACTTCACGACTGTGGGTGTGAGTGTGATAGGATGGTAGATTTTGCAGCAGAACACTGAAGACTTATTTGGCATGATAGTGGTGAATGTGAAGCACGCTGGAACAACAGTGGTTCTCAGAGGAAAATCGAAGATGTCTGTGAGAACATTAGGCGACTGGTCTGCACAGCGTCTGAGCACACAGCCAGGAATGTTGTGTGGTCTGCCAGCCTCCTGTGGGTTAAAACTGAGCAGAGTCCTCCTCACATCAGCCATGGTCAGTCAGAGCACCTGATTGTTGGGGGACAGAGTGGTTTCCATGCTGCTGTGTGATTCTGTGCCAGAAAGATAGATCTTCAGTTGGTTGTTAACATCAATGACTCTACTATTAGAACAGCCAGTAAAAGTTTCTTCCACCACTTGAGTGCCCAAACGGAGAAGAATCATAATGCTCACCTTCCATGTACATTGTTGGATGGTGAGTCAAACTGAGCTCTAGGCTTAGACTACTACCATTAGGTAGGGATCCATTTTTGTTATGTCTCTCGCTCCCTACGCTCCTCCAAGGAACATCGTCTGGCTCTGCCATCCCTACACACGGGGCAAACCCAGTTCAGACTGTGGCTCCCTGCTGGGTGGAATGAGCAGCCTAAGCCAACAAGAGCAGCAGAATCTTTATCTAGCTTCAAAAACCTCCTGAAGACTGTTCAGAGAGGATTGCCTCTCCTAATGCACTTTCTCGCACTATTCTTACATTACGATTTTATCACTTAGAACTCTCTGGTTCTCACACTGTCCTGAAACTTGAGTGTTTCCTCATATTCTAAGTCACTTTGGATAAAAGCGTCTGCCAAATGAATGTAATGTACTGTAATGTTATATATCTGATGTGATATCCACTCCTGCACAATTTTGTTGTATTGTGTACAACGAGGGCAGTTTCCCACACACTAGCATAACCATATTACTGCATTCACTACAACAGGCTAGTTCCAAACAGGTGGTGTTCTCTTCTTACTCCAGAGTGCAGGTGACCCTTTTGCTTCAGCTCAAAATACAAGCTTAGCATTTAGCTCTAACGCAACCTTAGAAAACCTGATCACAATGTAAAGTAGGGACACCCTCACAGCTGGAGTGAAAAAACTAATGTTGGGTTCCCCAGGCTAATCAATGATGAAAAGAGCTGGGGCTTGACACAGATACACACTATAGATTTGCCCTAGCTCTGAGGAAAACAATCGGACGAAGTCTAGATAAAAGCTGTGAAGACAAGCATTGGTAGAAAGTCACTGAATATTTGTATGTGAAATGACATCATCTCTGTACTTTGAAACCCTTGACACCACATGATGCTAGGGATGGGCTATTCCCCAAATTTCCTTTTTGATCCTAAAAACTTTTAACATCTTGTACACAAAAAAGAAATGTTTTTATGATTTCTGCAGCAAAGACCAAATATGTACACTCACCAACTGTATATGAAAGCTTTTGCATTTGTATTAATAAATCACACACACTGTTGGCTGCGTGTAAGTATGTGTATGACCATCAGAGAAACGTAGTTCTTATCCTTTATATTTATTTGCTGCAATCACTTTTCATGCTTTTCAGTTTTGTTTAAGGGTGGATTTGCTTGTTATTTAAAGAAAACACATAGTATCAACCTCTTTATGGAAGGATCAATTCAAAGAATCAATATTTTAGTATGAAGCCTAATGAGCTTACACAAGTCATCTACTCCTGAGTGCCAGTGCCAGTGCCAGCTAAGACTGGCCTAAAGGAAATGAAAATGTCTCCCTCTACTGCTTGTTTGACCCCCACAAATGACAAGAGATGCACACAAATGACAGGACGGACTATGGACAGGTTTCCCAGTCATAGACAGAGGTTGAGTGTAGACTACAGAACCTTTTACATCATTAACTTTTGACATAACAGTGTAGCCCAAGACTGAGCTAAATTCAGGAAGCTGTAAGACTCGGCATGACCAAAAGTCTGCTTATCCTTCTCAAAAATCTATTTGTACCTCTCTACTCATCTGGGAAATCTCACATGAGATGTTAGAACATCTGTGAGGATTGGACTGCATTTACTTTACTGAGAGCATTATGTTAAAAAAAAACCCACAAGAATGCATGGTACATTTAACACTGCTATACTGAACAATCCAACCTGTTGTTAAAGAATTTGATTTAATGGGGATTTTATCTTGGACAGTAATGCTACAGAATTTATTAGACAAAGGTTTTGACACATCCCTCATTTCTAATGGTCAGGCCATTTCTTTGTGTGCATTTACAGTTAACAATAAAGTGTCTGAATGTTCTGCTCAAAAGTGTTAAAGAGGTTTAAAATGTTTAATAATGCACCATTACACACACCTTTGTCTCTTCTGGTTTCTAATCCGAAAGCTAGACGAAAGGAAATTCTTGACATTCTTGCACTTGCCAAACCGAAGAAAAACTCGCTTGCTCAAAAAGCCTTGGATTAATGAAGAGATAAAATAAATTGTCTTTGGAGGAAAGCTAAACTGCCAACACACATTGTTCTCAAACAGCAAGTCTCCATTTACAATAATGCCATGGAAGGATCACCACACCTCCACAGTCTAATTAATTTGAAATTTTCCTCAGAAATCTACTGTGTTCATGCTATGATTTGTGAAAACACCTGACACTAATTTTACATTGAAATTAATTGATGATCCTAGAGGATCCACATACTTTTGCCACTCAAAAATATGTATTAGATCATTTTCCTAATTAATAATATAATTAAGCACACTATTTCTTTCAATCTCATTTAATTAGATTCTTTTACTTTTGTGGTTAGGTTATATTTATGTAGAATTATAGACAATTCTAAAGGGTTCACAACCTTTTGAGACATTTTGACCCTGTTCCTACTTCACTTTTTAACATGAACTTTTGTGAACTGCTATTATTTGTCAACATGTTTTTTTCCCCCCAGACTGCTGTGAAGACTTCCCCTCACTTCATTTTGGACCCAGCCTTCCTTCGAGTTTTAGAAAAAAAATTCTGTAAGTCAAACATTTATCTGGCATCAAACAAACCTTTAGGAAAATTCCAGTCAGGTTTTTGGGTATGTGCTGGGAATGAACCCGGGCTTACAACTGATGCACCATATCTTTCCATTTTAGTCTTATTGGGTCTTTGTGGGTCTAACCGGCAGTTTTAGAATCAGTTAAATCAGATTTAATGGATGGACAGTTTTTGGTTTCATTAGGAATTCATTTGTCAAAAAAATTTATTTTGTGTGTAGTCCCACAAGGTTAAATTCTAGAGCCTTTTCACTTTGTACATAAGGAAAAAGGAGATACACTTTGAAAGCTATGCTGAAAACATGCTATTTAAGGAAATAAATCAACAGGCTTGTTTACAGGACTATGTCTGAAAAATAAATCTAAATAAATTAAGAAAAAAAAAAAAACATACTGTTTCTTGGTCTTTACAAAGCAGCCAGAGAAAGCTTTTCTGAGGCCCTAGCCCGCTTTTACTTGTAAACCAAATCTGAAGTTTGAAATCTGGATGTCATTTTAGATTCTGAGCTGTTTTACCCGAATGTACAGTATACACAGTAGCCTTATCATTTAAGAAACATAATTAGGCCCTTTCTATGCCAGAGAAAAGCAGAGTGTGTATACATTAGTTACAAGCAGGACACATTAATTCATTCACTCATTCATTTCCTAAGCCCCTTATCCTAACCAGGGTCGCAGGGGTGCTGGAGCCTGTCCCAGCACTCACAGGGCGAAAGGCAGAGACACACCCTGGATAGGTCACCAGTCCATCACAGAGCAGAACCCATTACTGTAACGTTCTCTTTACTGGGCTTCTACATCCTCTTTAACATGCAGCTGCTAGGAACCTAACCAAAACAAGAGGTATCTCAAATTACCTCTATTTGGAAAGAACTGCACTAGTTACCTCTATCATTCATCATAGAATTTATACTTGAAATTAAAGCTCTAAATGGCTGAGCACCTGCAAACCTCACTGACTGTCTATTTTCTTAGACCTACAGGTACTACCCTTCTGCAAAAACCCATACAGAAAAATTTAGGGGCCTCTTTATGTTTGTGCTTCCGAAATACGGAATTCTGTGAAAGCACTGAAAACATTAACGTCTTTAATTTAGCTTTTAATAACCATTCTGTTGGTTTTAGTTTGATCTGTTCTTGCCTCTAAATGTCACATATTTTTTCTTTAACACTAAGAGAATCACTAAAACTCAACTCAATACATTATGACCTGCCTGCAAATTTTAGATGCTACTAGTCTAAAGCATACTCTGTAAAATTATTCATTTGATCTGGTGTGCTTCAGATTTTTGGAAAAGCATGGTTAGAGATACGTAAGTATAGTTCTAATTACATGTCCCTGCAGGTGAGACAAAAAAATAATAATCAAAAATCAGGAGTGTCTGTCTAGTAAACACACGAATGGCCTTTATTGACACCATCATCTAGAAAACCAGGACAATTCCTGCAGCCTCACTGTGAGATACCCACAGCTCACCAGGATAATCTGCTGCTTGTATGGGTCTTCCTTTTCCCTGTTTCAGACAAAACCCAGAAGTCCCCAAAATCATATAAATTCACAAATTAAGTCCCACTGCTGCACATAATGAAGACAGCATAAAAGATTGACAGGGTGGAAACAAAGACACTGACAAGTTGTGCAATATTACCATTGTAGTGGCAACATATAGAAAGATCTCCAAATAAATCTTTTTTCTTTTTTACAACTGTACATTAGGGTTTGTTCCAGATATCAGTACAGACATTGTGGCAACACTGATCAAGAGTTTTAAAACTGATGCAGCCCTCTGCTGGAGAGCTCAGTTACTGCAATGAAAATTTTGGTCAGCTGGGTGGTTTCATGTCTGAAGTCACTGCTTGTAAAGCCATGTGTTGCACAACTGAGAGAAGGGAGGAGGAGTACCAAAAAATTGTGACAAACGTTTCAAAGCTTCAGTGTATTCTATTTTAAAGACTCTTAGTCATTTGGGGGGGGGGCAGGGGGGTCTCCAGAGAGCTTCCTAGACAGGAAACTGTTCCATCATTACTTCAAAACGAGGTACATAGTAAAATGATCAGGTCCATACTCCAAACAGATTCTTAGGGCACTTCAGTGGGGCACTTTCAACTACAGATATTCTCTTACTCTCCGCTGTACACTTCAAGAAAAATGGAGCTGCAGTTTGACTCAAAAAGGTCAATATTCACAACCAATGTTGATGTTGCCATTAAACCGGCAAACATATCAAAACAGAACAAAGTTTGGTTGTCCTTTTGGCAAAGGCAGTTTAACCACAGCGGTTTGGCTGGAACACCTTTTAGAACAAAGATTTTTAAAAAAGATAAATTATGAGAAGATTATTCATAATAAATATGTACATCAAATATATGCCATTTGGACTGTAATTTTTTCAACATTCAAAGGCTTTTTAATCGATTCAAACAAAGTGTAGTGCTCAGCCCAGCAATAGGCCCGACAGTGCATTCAGGTCCCTCATGTAGGGGTTATCGTTGAGGATGCGGTCAATTCGCTGCTTTTGGTCAGGGAAGATGTCGTACAACTTCCTCTTAAGCTCTGTAGTTTCCAGAGGCGACCGTTGGGAAGGAGGCGGAGAAGAAGACGGCCGAGGTGGGTGCCAGTCGGGTGGGCCAGAATGTGGCCAATGGGAAGGCTGTCTTGAGTGGGAGGGGAAGGGTGAATGTGTTACTGACTGAAGCGTCTGAGCGTAGCCCAAAGGTGTGACTTCAAGACTCCGTCTAGATAAAGAATAGATAAAGATGACATCACATACTTCTTCCAAGAACCTTTGCAAACTATATGAACACAGGTATATAATTTAACTATAAGTCAACACTGGATTATTGACAGTTATTGACATAATATACGGTTTCGGTGGTAGTAGCCTAGTGGGTAAACCCGTGAACCCGATGACCACAAAAGTCGCAGGTTCGAACCCCACTTACTACCACTGTGTCCTTGAGCAAGACACTTAACCCTCAGTTGCTCCAGGGGGGACTGTCCCTGTAGCTAATGACTGGAAGTCGCTCTGGATAAGAGCATCAGCCAAATGCCCCCTTTAACTCACTTGCTATCTTTGCGTAGGAACTGCTCCAGGTGAGGTCCATGCTTTCCCAAAGGATCATCTGGGATCATGAAGTGATCACCAACAAAGGTAAACTGCAGGAGTCTGAATAAAGTCAGTTACAATTAGTTTGTGATAAGACAACATGCCCTACTTTCTTTGTCTCTGAGACCACAATGTTGGACTTTGCTGGATAATACAAATAAATCCATAACAGGCAAAGTAAGATCTTTTGGTGTAAATTTACCGTTGTTGGATAATGTTTCTCCAAGCTTCGGACTGGCTAACAAAGTCCCTCATGTTGTCATTGGTGACAATGACACCTCCTGTCTTCTCTGCCAGATGAAGCAGGAACCTGTAGGAGGTAAACCACAGAACAGATAATCTCAGTACAGTACCAAAGTTGTAAGTTTACATCTCAGCCATTCATTTGAAGTTTTCAACAGATGAATGTGACCAGAAAGGTTATCATCTTAGACCCTTTTTACACTTGGAATTAAAATGCATCCCCTTGCCTCCCTGGATGCTTGGTATAGGACCCCTATTTGTGTTCTGAATGTGTTTGGATCAAAATGTCCTGATCTTGAGGTAGTCAAGCATGCTGTGTGGCTAGGTCAGCTACACTTACAGTCTTGGATATTGTTTCTGTATTTAAATGAATAAGTCTGAAAAAGGCAAGAGAAAATGTGGTGTGTTCTGATTGGATAATGATCCGATCATTGCATTTAGACTGTGGTGAATGGACGTTATTTTGTAACGCCAAGTGTAAAGAGGGACTTTGATCTTTGAGCAAGCTCTCTGAGGAGAGCATACCTGTCATCGTGTGAGGAAATCCTTTGTCCGCAGACTTCCCGGGAAGGAGTGAAAGAGAGCAATCGCAAGTCCTCTAGCTGATTAAGAAAGTGTTGTTCTATGAGGAAAAAAGAGCATTTAACTTGAAACAGTATACAATAAAGTAGATAAATTAATCACCACCTGAATAAACACATCTGCTCCAGGCTTGACAACAGGCCACAGAAACACTCAACACTTACCAGTGATGTTGGGGTCTTTCTTCTGTCTCCATTGGGGAACAAACACAGTGATCTCTCGATGACCCCTCTGCCAGAAGGCCTCCACAGCGATGGCAATCCCACGACAGGAAAACATGCGATGTAGTCCATGACTGGAAAGAAACAGGCAAACTTATGGAAACTGAATTTGTCGGTTACTGACTTTTAAGACAATCATATAATACTAGGGATAGAATAAAAGTTCTATGAAAAAAAGAAGACAGAGCCATTGCAGTTTCTACAGTCCATGACATACAGTATGTACCTTTAAATCCCGGAGGCAAATGGTGGAAGACACCAGGATCCCCTTATCATTATATCACACTCAGGAAATGAAATTTCCTCTGGAATAATTTACAATGTACGCACATAACAGAAGTAGTATATGCAAAACACCTGTGTTTTATCAGCTCACAAAGATCTCGCACATACACTTCAGAGGGAACTTCCCTGTACAAGAGAAAGTGATTTTCAACAGGAAGTGTTACTAAATCTACCACAGCTGACGTATATAGTAAAATAACCCTACCAATGTGGAAACATAAATTGTCAAACATGCAAAAACCCCATTCTTTTCTCACTTGTATTTCTAATAAAAAAAAGAAACACTGAAAACCCCTTGTATCACCTATAGTATCAGTATCACCTACTCTCCTGACTTGATTATCTCTAGACTGAGCATTGACCAAAATCCCGAACACATTCATTGTCTGAGCATGATAATTTAATGCTCAATCAGACCTTCAGAACAAGAGAACATTACTTGGTACCGGGATACTTTGCATTCACAGCCACAACACCATAGTCCTCTATAATCTAGAGCTGGGTGTTGGAAGCAACTTTGAAATACAGTATGTATACCAATACAAGTATACACTAACATAACATACCAGCTGTACTACAGACACTTCTAAATTAGTCCAATGCTTTGACGCGAATACAATGTAATATTCAAGTTCAGCTGGCCCACACCCACACAAGGTGCGACACATTATATAGTGACTGCCCAGACAACCTGTCTGGACAAAATAATTCCTTCCACAACACACAAATCAAAAGACTGTCTATTTTAATTTGGACATAGTGACAAACTAAAATATAAAATTTGCAACAAAAGTGGCTTATGACCAATGTTTAAAAAAAAAAAAAGGTGGTAGTAACAGCCACAGATGCTTAAGGGGTAGATTTTGTCACTTCTCTCAAGTAATATGACCACAATCGACTACAAAATACACTCTCCACTCATAAAACCCGAAAATTCAACTGTCACAGAAAGGTTCCATAATCAGAAAATCACGGATTTAATTTCTGAGGAATTGTACTAGAACTCATGAAGGTAAACTGCAGTCAGTTATATTGGCTATGGCTTGTATTCATACTTAATCCAGTTCCATTTCATTAGTGCTGGAGGTCTGCATAAAAGGCACGTTTTTTTTTACATTTTTGAATCAAGAATCATGAACAGTCAGTGCGCACGTATGTGCCAGTCAAAACATAATGGGTCGCAATGGGATAGATAATTTTTAAATATTCTAATAGTTGTTCAATTATTTAAAAAATATAAAAAAAAAAACACCATATATTTTGCCTAAATATTTATTTTAACTTGTTTTGATTGGCGCATTATTAGCAGAAGGTGGCGGTACGGCACCTAAGCCTTGTTTGCGATCTGCCACTAAAAGTAAAGAAGAACATCTTTCTCCCCAGATGCCAGTATGGGGGGATTCCTGCCAAACTAACATGATGCCAGGCTTGGATGAAAAATGGACATTTGCATGTGACTGGCAGGCTAACATTTGTTTCCTAACATTCCTTTTTTTATTAGATGTGAACTCAAATTTTCATGTGAAAAAAAATGTGTAAATTCAGATCCAAAATCTGATGTGAATCCATTCATTTCAATCGGTGTGTTATAAAGTGGTGCGATACACAGGTTTGCTTGGTTTGGCCATAAGTAGTACGTCTGTTGTTACTTTTCTAGCGTGTAGTCATGGTAGGTTTATTTCTTGGAGGTGGAAACAGTTTTTCTATAAGCTGAAATATTAATTTGACAAAGAAAATAAAAAAATGTATGGTTTGCAAAGTGTTTCCATTTTTACCAATATATTATGAGAAAAACGTTTTTTAGACATAGGCACTCAACCTTCTAGAGCATTCTTCATAGCCTATTGATTAAAATGAGCTAATTGAACTTGATCTTCTTGAAAATAATTGTGTAGAGAATGTATAATCCTTCACTGTCATTCTACCCCAGCCAACATATGTAGATGACAACACCACATGCACAGTAAAAGAAATCCAGCACCTGACCAGAAAAAAAAAGTCTACCTGAAAAACAAAAAGTTCAGGTAAAATTTATCTCCAGTTGTGATCAGTTTCTCTAATATGTGCAATATGCAGAATGGACTGGAGTGGATCTATGAATAGTAGCAGTTATATGAATAATGAGAATAAACAAAGAGTAAAACCCTTTACAGAGCACAGAGTTGCCACATTCTGAATGTTATATGACGTGCTTAGATTGAATTCAGTTTCATTTGCATGTATGCACACAGTGTACAAACAGCCATCGATGTACAGTTGTGCTCATAAGTTTACTTACCCTGGCAGAATTTATGATATCAACCATTTTTCAGAGAATATGAATGATAACACAAAAAATGGCTGAAGCCATTTATCGTCAAACAACTGTTTACTCATTAAATCATAATCACAACACAAACTACCCAAATGACCCTGATCAAAAATTTACACACCCCAGTTCTTAATACCGAGTATTGCCCCCTTTAACATCAATGACAGCTTGAAGTCTTTTGTGGTAGTTGTGGATGAGGCTCTTTATCTTCTCAGATGGTGAAGCTGCCCATTCTTCCTGGTAAAAAGCTCCAGTTCCTGTAAATTCTTGGGCTGTCTTGCATGAACGGCACGTTTGAGGTCTCCCCAGAGTGGCTCAATGATATTGAGGTCAGGAGACCGAGATGGCCACTCAAGAACCTTCACTGTATTTAGCTGTAGCCAATGACAGGTTGACTTGGCCTTGTGTTTTAGATCATTGTCATGTTGGAATGTCCAAGTGCATCCCATGCGCAGCTTTCAGGCTGATGAATCCATTATTTTTTGATAACTTACTGCATTCATCTTGCCATCAATTCTGACCAAATTTCCTGTGCCTCGTTTATGGTTGTGGCCAAAAAGTTCAATTTTAGTCTCATCACTCAAATGACTTTGTGCCAGAAGGTTTGAGGCTTGTCTCTATGCTGTTTGGCATATTGTAAGTGGCATTTGCATAGTAATGGCTTTCTTCTGGCAACTCGACCGTACAGCCCACCTTTCTTCAAGTGCCTCCTTATTGTGCATCTTGAAACAGCCACACTAGGTTTTCAGAGAGTCCTGTATTTCACCTGAAGTTATTTGTGGGTTTTTCTTTGCATACCAAACAATTTTCCTGGCAGCTGCAGCTGAAATTTTAGTTGGTTTACCTGACCGTGGTTTGGTTTAAACAGAACCCCTAATTTTCCACTTCTTAATTAGAGTTTGAACACTGCTGATTGGCATTGATATTTTCTTATATCCCCTTCCTGTTTTGTAGAGTTCAACTACCTTTTTCCGCAGATCCTTTGACAATTCTTTTGCTTTCCCCATGACTTAGAATCCAAAACACATCAGTGCAGCACTGGATGAAAGATGCAAGGGTCTGTCAGGAGTCCAGAAACTCATTGACCTTTTATACACACCCACT
>JBBPCX010000018.1:15134027-15150606 GCA_037974365.1 Hydrocynus forskahlii | reverse complement strand
GTGTTATCATTCATATTCTCTGAAAAATGGTTAAGAAATCATAAATTCTGCCAGGGTATGTAAACTTATGAGCACAAATGTATATGCACTATGTGTTTATTTACCATATGCAGTGATAAATATTTTGCCCTACAGCTCTACTGGAATCATGCAGCTGTCATGGTAACAAGTTATCCTCCGCTGATCACATACAGATCATCAGTTTGAATAATCGAATGGCTGAAACTTTTTCTATAGAAAGACAAAAGAAAATACATATTTTGAATGTGACTTGCTTATCAACAGGCACATTTTCAACAAAAATGAAAATATGAAATTGTTTCTTGGGGGGCAGAGGAATGTCAAAAAGAGTTTTTGACATTCTACCACACAACTGCCGAATTACTGCACATGTTAAACTTTATTATTATTCAAATATGGCCCTATTGTAAGTGAGCATCCTACTCATAAACCATTAATCACATCTTAGTGTCCACAGTTACAGTTCTCATAACTACAGGGCCCCTACAGGAAACCACCTAAAAAAGAGCAGAAAACTGCTTAGGAGAAGCAATTGAGGGGGAGAGTTGAGAAAGATCTGCACAGAAAGATCTGCAAGAGGAAGCATAAAGATGTGTGGGCACAGTCCCCACAACCTAAGCCAACAAGTCCACCCACATCTTTTGCACCTTATCTTGGGTTCTGTGTCTGTCTGTCTATATCTCTCTGTCTCTCTGTCTCTCTCTCTCTCACACACACACACGTAAAAAAAAAAAAAAAAGCCTATTCACACAACTTACTGTAAGTGACTTCATAACCTTTAAAACTCTCACAATCAAACACATACTCTGATCCAGCCATCAAAAACATTTACCCACAACCACAGTGACAAAACAGGTTACTTGTCAGTTTGTTTCTCCGGGTAGATAATGGAACATTCATATTTTGAACTGAATATTTTTCTTTATAAACTGAATAAATGCATTATGGAATCTTAAATTTCACCTGACTTTTGACTGTTAGAATTATTTTTGAAAATACACAGAACACAGAAATGTAACTGGGACAATTTATTTTTTATTTTTAAAACAGGAGAATTACTGTAAAACAATCCAACTTACGCCATGGCCACATTGCTGCCATCTATGATGATATGTCGGAGGTCTGCGCAGCCAGGTTCGTTCTGCAGGACCAACTGGTATGGGGTCCGTAGAGACTGCTGGAAGCGAGCCACTCCTGTCAGTGGTGTGGCCTTGGGGAGTGCTGGTGGCTCAGTGCGGGGCAGCGGCACCCTTCCGGATATTGTCTGGTAGGAGCAGCCTGGCCGTGCTTCTGTAGCTGGGGGGCCTTGTGAAGAGCTTCGGAGCATAGTCACTGTCTCCATTCGGACAGGCCCCACTGTTTGAGAGCCTCCCCGTGACAAGTAATCAAACCTGTCGGACCTAAGATCTAATGGCCCCACAGTTCTAGATTTTCTCCCTATTTCTATAACATCATCATCATCATCCAGTACTATGGTGTCAGGCTGCCGCTTCTGGCTGAAACCATTACTGCTGGGTGCCCTGATGTTCTCTTTGGACTTGATTTCTGTTAGAGCCCGACTTTGCACCCGATCCTTCTCCCTAAGGCGGGCGTACGTTGAAGTGGAGGTGGATACAGAGCTGGTGTTGGCAGAAGGAGAAAGGTCAGCTGTGAGGGTTGAGGTGTGCTGTCCTCCCAGTGTACCCTGGCTCTTCTGGCTCTCCTCTACAATGCGCTCCAGCAGCAGGAAAGTGTCCTCGGTTTGGCCTGTCTCCCTCACCACCCGCTCCACCACCTCCTGCTGGTAGCCCATGGTCCTGAAGAAGTTAACCAGGCAGCGCAAGTTTGTCTCTGGACTCACAGCCTCACCCTCATCCGATACATCAATTGAGTCCAGCACTAGAGCGCCCTTAGCAGGCGTTTTGGTCCGTGTTTGACTGGTGTCGCGCAACTTCTCCCTCTCCGGCTCCTCGTCTCTCCTCTCTAGCGAATACTGTCTCTTGGTATCCCTCTGTTCACTCTCTGATGAGCGCCGCTTGTGAGTGGGCCGCCCATTCAGTACCACTGTGTCAGGTGTGGGAGTAGGCTTGGAGGTTCTGTCCTCAAAAGAAGCCCCCAGGATGCGGTTCGACAGTTCAGTGACAGGGGTGCTGGTTTGAGACCGGTCTTGTTCTAAGTCTGCTGTGCCTCCAAGCTGCGTGGGACTCTGTGCCAGCCCCAGAAGCTCTTCCTTCAGGGCACTGGGCAGAAGCAGCAGCTCCATGGTGTACTTATCTGCCCGCTCCTCCACAAAAGTCTTAAAGGTGCGCTTGACCAAGGATTCTCGGTCAGCAGGCAAGCTGCGCTTCTCTTGGAAAAGGGCAACAAACTGCTGAACACGGCTCTGTGCCATCACCACGGCTTCAGCACACCCCAGCAATCTCAGCCGACCTGGCTCCAGCACCTGCACTTCAGCACTGGTATCCCGTAGCAATCTGTCCAGAAAGAGGCCACGAGCACCGGCAAAGATGCAGTGCATGTCAACTGGATACCTCTCCTCCTTCTGCAGCTCTGGGTCACACAGGCCCTTAACATATTCCTGCAGAGAGAACAAGCACAGTACAGCTGTTTAAGTAAACATTTATGAAGTGCTGCCAACACATTTGGTTTTGTACTGGAGCTACAAGGCTAATAAGTAATGTTAGTATCAGATTTGATTATGTGGTCTGACACTGTAATATATACGGTTACACAGACCAGCCATAGCATTAAAAGCACTGACAAGTGAAGTGAATAATAAAGATTATCTCATTACAATAACACCAATCAAAACAGGATGTGTTAGGCACCAAAAGGGTCAGGGTGCACTGATGCATGAGGGGGCCATGGGCGGGGGTCCAATCCAACAGAAGGGATCCTGTAGCACAAATTGCTCAAAATGTTCATGCTGGCTATGGTAGAAATGTGTCAGAGCACACCTTGCAGTGTACTGGGGGGCTGTGTAGCAGAGTGCCCATATTGAATCCCGTCCATTGTGAAAAGTTCCTACAGTGTGCACTGAGTATCTGATCTGGACCACGGGGCAATTGATGAAGGTAGCCTGGTCTGGCTAATATTTTCTTTCTTTAACATCATGAAAGTGAAAGTGAAGTGAAAGTGACCATTCTGTCAAACATGAACATACCACAGCGCAAAATTCTTCCTCTGCATTTAATCCATTCACCAAGTGAAGCAGCGGGCCGCCAGGAATACAGCACCTGGGGAGCAGTGTGTGGGGACGGTACCTTGCTCATGGTTCCTCAGTGGTGCTCAGCAGTCTTGGGAATCAAACCCACGACTTCCTGATCGCAAGGGGAATGCCCTAACCACTAGGCTACCAGCTGCAAAAAATGCTGGATGCATGCACAACATTTACCATGGGGTGAGAAGGCACCAGAATGCAATATGGGAAGAATGCAAGCTGGCAGAGACCATGTGATGATCTGGGGGTTGTTTTGCTGGGAAACCTTGTGTCCTGGGCTTCGTGTGGATGTCACATTGACACAAACCACCTATCTAAACTCTGCACACCCTTTTGAATAAGGCCTCCACATTCACACAAGCACACAGATGCGCCAGCTACATACTAATACACCTGTACTGTGTCGTACCTGTAAAGGGCTTTCCTACAAAGCAAAGTGCAGATCAATAACCATATGAAGTGACTTACATTTAATTGATGAATGTGACAGGTATGCAGGCATAACTATGACAAACTACAGCCACCTTACGTCACGTTACTGCAGATCAAAAGCCTATGTTTAGGCTTGCTTTTTTGTTGGTTCAACTGGAAAGACACTCAATTATAAAATCATCTACTACTTGAATATTTGAAACTACTTAACTCAGCAAGCAAGTGTGTGGCTCTGTGATGGAATGACTTGCTTTCCTCTCCTTCTTTGCAACAGATACAAGCGTCATCATGACAAAGGAATCCCACAGAGTAGACCATCGCAACAGAAAAAGGCTGAAACACTTTCTTCTGCTTCCGCTGGCTTTGAATGTTGAATGAGCAGTCAATTTACCGTACGCTATGGTCACAGATTACCAGTAAAGACGACAGGCTGAAACTCACAACTCTTTAAGGTAGGAGAAACTGAAAATAAAGCACACTTGGGGGGTCCCCACTGACTGTGCAGAGACAAGGTGCCTGTAAAAGATATGTGAGGAAGCTGAGGTCACCATGGGACATGTCACATATGACGTGTCACTATTCCAAACAGGTGTGACGCAAGGTTAAAATCCACAGAAAAATCCATAAGCATAGGTATTTATTTAATTTGCCTGTGACTCAAGAGCAGGTCACAGCAGCATTCAAAAGGAGGCAATTATCATGTAAAAAAATGCAAGTAGTCCAGTCAAAACAGAAAGCTTTGGGTTTTTCACAGTGTCATGTGTGAGTAATCTGATGATTTTTGTTCCTGAAGATTTGAACAGGCTGGTGACATGTCATAATGTACATTTGTGAGGCTTTTAAGACTACAAAAATCAGTACAGGTTGATTTTGTTCAGTCACTGTACAGTGTTTTTGCTCAGAGAGGCTGGACTTAGGTACTGCGACTAAACAAAACTCATGGCTCTGGGCTTTCCATCCTGGTGCTTATCTCTGTGTGGACATTCCACATTTACTGGCACCAGCACTTCTGCCTTCCTCTTTTGAGTTGAAAGTAAATAACACTGTGTGAGGAGCTTTTCGGTAAACACACCAGACCTGGGAGGGTTTAGGTCCTGGGACCACCAAGGTTTCATCAACTTCAGCTGTTCTTTCTGGTACTATGAGGGGAAAGGTAAACGAACCAAGACAGAAACCTGTTCAAAAACGGTGTGTGAGCGGTTATCTCCGGTCGTGTTGCGTCAAGACATTGTGAAATCAGCATGGTTGGGTTTCATATGATGAAAACGAGATCTGGACGACTATCAAATCTCAATAAAGAGAACAGCAACAGCATTAGTAACAACAACATTAGTAACAACAATAGTACCAACATCAACAATAGTACCAACAACATTAATAACAACAACAGTAGTACCGATACCGACAAGAACAAACAACATTAGTACTAACAACAACATTGATAACATCATTAGTACCACCACCAACGTCAGTAATAACAACAACATCAGTAACAACAACAACATTAGTAACATCATTAGTAACACCACCACCACCACATCTCACGCCTGGTCGTGCTCGTAAAACACAAAAAAGAATACATTCTCTTATCTTGCTGTCTTAAACCGACAAAGCCTATTCAGTTATTAAATATATTTTATAACCACAAACCTAGCTGACCCTGTTTTCTAGCACATGCAGCAGCTTTAGCAGCTCAACTTGTGTTGCTAACATTAGCCTCTTCCTCGGGCAGCTAGCTAGCCATAGCTACGACGCAATTTCTACACTTGTTGTGTTTAAACACTAAACCTGATGCTAAGGTAACTAATACAACAAGTTTAGGATTTTTATTTTACCTTTGCTTTAGCCACATCTTCCTTCTTCCCCTTCAGCTGGAGCCAGATCTGTCTAGAAGCTTTACTCCCGTGGGCTCCAGTGTGGTCCAGAAGGCCGATGATGGTGAAGGCGACTTGGAAAACTTGCTCGACCCGAGGCTTGGTGCATTTTAATTCTATCTCCTTGTCTTCGTGCACCGTGAACTCGTCCAGGGTGTGCAGGTGGTGCTCCGGAGGGGTTTTGCTGACCGTGGGAGGGTAACTGCTCCCCGGCGGAACGGTATAGCCTGCCTCGGTGGGTCTCTTCATGTCTGGGAGGGGCCGCAACGCTGACATTTTTCTCCCTTTTTCTTCACTTATTTACTTTTTGAGTCCTCGCTGCTCACATACAACACCTGCTGGAATACGACTCGCTTCCCCCCTTCATGGTCTGTCCACTGTCCTCTCTTTCCTCGACGGTCCAGCGTGTCCCGCACTACAACTTTTACTGAGAACATCTGACAACCCCACACACCCGGAAACCCCCTGTGAGGTCATCAGCACACGACACGCTACACGTCAGACTCACACACATTCCAAAACATTTTCAGTTTATTACTGCTCACCTGATAAAATCGGTTAATATGATCTGTTACTGTGGACCTTACATTGCCTTGTAAGGACCTTACATTTTAACTCTACTAAACTGATAGTTTTTAAGTGAACCAACTTCTGTTACAAAAAGGCCTCTCATACATTACACCAACAGGGACTTTGATGACATTGCATTCAGATTCAGAGACTTTACAATTTGGTCCCCAGCTATGTGGCTATAACAGCTTTCACTCTTCTTTGAAGGCTTTCCACAAGATTTTGGAGTGTTTCTGTTGGAATTTGTGCCCATTCATTCCGGAGAGCATTAGTAAGGTCAGGCACTGATGTTGGACAAGAAGGCCTAACTCACAATCTCTGTTCCAGTTTATCCCACAGGTGTTAGATGGGGTTGAGGTGAGGGCTTTGTGTGGGCCAGTCAAATTCTTACACACCAAACTCATTAAGCCTCATTAAGCCTCATTAAGTCTTTATGAAACTTGCTTTGTGCACTGGGGCATGGTCATGCTGGAATAGAAAAGGGCCTTCCCCAAACTGTGTCCACAAAGTTGGAAGCATGGTGTTGTCCAGAATGTCTTGGTGTGCTGAAGCATTAAGACTGTCTTTCACTGGAAGTAAGGGTCCACCTGAATTGAATAATTAAGAGGTATGTCCCATATAATGTATTTTCAAAACATACTGGTCTCAGTTTTATATTATAAGAGTTTAAAATTACCTTTAAGATTACTTCCATCAACAGTAATTTCTTGGTCCCTTATGTAAAAACAACTTCTCATCTCCCACATAATTCATATGGAACAAAAATAACGTTTTATATATGGACAAATCATGCTTTTTTTCTCCAAAACTATTTCATTGTTAATTATCATGGATTATTGATCTATCACTGACTGTAAAAATGAAACATGTCTGGACATTACCATTTACATATTTATTATCAAATCCAGAAGTGTCTGCTAAATCCATACATAGATGTTACCAGTATGATTTAAAAAGGATATTGATGTCAACTAAACATTCTTTGATGCATACCCAGAAGCCTTCACCTGTTGATACTCACAAAAAATAGCCCTGGAAAGACTTATGCAAAGGAATTATTGATTATATTGTAATGAATGTAATTCATATCTGTAATTAATTAATGTCACATTTGGCTTCAGTGCCGATTAAAGAACCAAAATAAAGGTATACTACATCAATATAATTTTTAATCTTGCACAATTTCATGTTGGCAGGTGTAAATAATTCGAAACATGGTTTTAACAGTCAAGTGATATATTAAATATTTTGCTTTAAAAAAAGAACAAACCTGTAAACACAATGGATATGTGCACTTTATTTAATGTACTGTGTAAAATTACATGAAAAATTGCCCTGATTGTCATCAATACACTTGGGTCCCTGGGTCCTCTTTGCTTCAAGTAATTGTTGCCTGTTTTAATATGTGTTTTAAAATGCTGGATTTGTGTGCACACTGATCAACCATAACATTAGAACCACCTGATCTACCATTCCATAGGTATGAACCTCTAAAGGTGTGCTCTGATGTCTATCTCCGAGATGTTAACAGCAGACACATTAAGACCTGTTGTGAGAGCATCACTTGCCTTTATCCCATGGTGCATTCACATGAAATCTCTTACCCAGGTAAGTGACAACAGAATTGAACACCTGTGTTGCTTACAAAGACACCATGACCATTACCATATTTGGTTATAGGCTATCCTGGTACAGAGTAGCCCAAATGATTGAATGGACAATTGGTTTTACGACCATAAGAGCATACACCCAGGAGTATAAAGGGGAGAAGTCCCATAGGGTGGATCCAACCGCCTGGAAGTGGTGGTTTGCTGTTTTGCTACCTTTATTTGACAAAATAAAGGAAACCGCCTGTATCATTTTCTGTTCAGTAGTTGTTTTTATTGGAGTTTCCTAGAAGCTTTAGTTTTCTCCACGACACTACCCAGCCTCAAATGAAGCAAGCTCTGATGCAAATGTGCTCTGACATAAACCAAAATGAACTTTTTCAGCAGTCTGTGCTACTTCTTCTGTGGAATCGGACCAGTTCGGCTAGTGCTTGTTCCCTAGGTGCATCATGGGCCCTTAACTCTATCACAGGTCACCAGTTGACTTTCCTTGGACCATATTTGGCAGGAGCTATTCACTACAAACTGGGGACACCCCACAAGACCTGCTAGTTTCTAAATGCTCTAACCCAGATGTCTAGTCATCACAATTTGGCCCTTGCTCAGAACTTTGCACCCACCAATTTTTTCTGCTTCTGACACATCAGTTTCAAGTATTGACTGTTCACTTGCTGTTAAATATATCCCACCTTGATAGATGTCATTGTAATGGTACAACTGAAGCTCACCTCTCTGTAATTTTGATGCATCATCTGATCAGTGTACACTGTGCCTAAATGTCTCTGGTGCTATTTGACTCACATTGTGCACTGTTTGACAGGAAGCATGCTTAATTTGAATCCTTTGAATTCTCAGAAAATACTACATTTCTCTAGTGCATTCAAAAGGATCCCACAAAGAAGGAACAACCTTTTGTGACGCAACAAGCGAGAAATGCCACCCACTCCGGCATCACCTTTGATTTTGAAACACATTCCCAAGCTCTAAATCAAATAAATACTCATACTTAACTGCTGCCCTCTGGAGGTGAATCTAGAAGCTATGGTGAGACATGGGGAGAACATGCAAACTCCACACAGAAAGGACCCTCAGCCACCCTGGCTTTGCTATGACATTTCTTTGCCACCATGCTCCCCAATTTTACTTTTGACTGTCAGTATGAAATATGAAGTATAAAGTATAAAAAAAGAAAAAAGAATGAAATGCAAAACAGTCTGGAGTAAAGGACAAATCTTCCAAAGTAAGTGACAAAATAGATTATATGCTTAAAATTACTGGCACCCCTGAATTATAGATATTGTTAATTTTCAGTGTTCACATGTCCTGAATTAACCTATGACTTATGGTTTTACTGAATTACAAGGGGCTGAATGTTTCTATTTCACAATGGTGAAGGCGGGAGCTTCAGAGTCAGAAAGTATCATTGCTATTATCAAAAAACATAATTAAAAATGCTGCAAGGCAATCGCCAGAATTCTTCAAATCCCTGTTTCAACAGTTCGTAATGCTATCAAGAAGTTTCACAGTCTTAAAGCTGTAAAGACACTTCCAGGATGTGCCACCAACAAGGAAATCAGTGAGAGAAGTTTGTGAAGGTTGGTGTGAATTGTGGAAGAAACACCACACAAGACATGTAAAAACTTCAGACTGATCTCTGGCAGTCTGCAGTTGTAGTTTCTGTCTGCACCAGTCAGGGCTCCATGGCAAGAGTCATGTTTGCAAAAACTTTGCTACGTCCCGGTCAGCGGCCACTAGAGGCCGCCCTGTGAGCTTTTATTTTGACACAGGTATGTGTGTTCCCCAGCTGGCTCATCAGTTAGAATAAACAGTCGGCCTGTGGTTTAGTAATAAGTGATGTTCGGTTTTGGTTGATTTCTATCTGTGGTATGGATATATTTAGGTTCCCTTGTGCCCTGTCTATTTGTCAGTATACCCTCACATATCCCTTAGGTTGGTACCAGTCTTCTGTGTTTTGGCCCTCGAGCCTTCTTTGTGTTTATTAGATAAAATTATAAGATGGAAATCCATAGTTGCGCTCCCCTCCCTTACTGGTATGCACCGTACATGACACTTACATAGTGTTTAATGGGCCGAAAACCAAAGTAGAGGTTTTTGGGAATGCTACGCATTAGTGTTCTAAAACAATTTTAAATATATATATTTTTAATAGAACATTTTAAAAGGACTATGAAAATACTTATACTGAGACGAGAATCACCATGGAATGTAAAAACAGATGAATAAAAAGCGTTCATTGTGTCCGAAGGAAGTGTATCTATTTACTCCCACATTTCAGATTCATTGTTGCAATTGTTTTCTGTTAGGTTGTTTTATTTATGAAAAGGAAACTGAAATGTCACATAGATTGTTTTAAATTATTTTTATGAAGTTGTGTATGGGTACTGACTGATAAACACTCTTTGCAAGGGCTTCAGAGACCTCACCATGTGGTGTGTGTGAACAGGAAAGGATGTGATCAGATAAAAATATATCATTTCACTCAGAAAGTCCACAGATTCCCACAGGAAAATAAAAGATTGGCTTTCGTTCTGTAGACTGATGAGAAATGAAAGTAAAAAAAAGCCCTAGTTGCCATATGGCACAGAAAGGTTAACACTTTCTCATGTTTTTATGAGCACACAACTGCTTGAATGCATTAGCACCTAGTGAAAAGCTACTAACAAAAATCCTTTTCACACACAATGAGTTTGATAATTTCATTAATGTTATCAAATATTTACTGTCTGTAGAGGAATGGTCAGTCACCAACAACATTTGTCCTCTAAACAGAAGTGAGCATTTCTTTCTGCCTGAATGACCACAAGGACCACAGTCATACCCTCAACCAAACAAATCCATGTAGCTAAAGAAATACCACTACAGGGAATCAATAGGGGTGAAAACACCATTTAAAAAAATGTTTTATTGTTTAGCATGTAATTATTGACAAATGTTGATGATACTATAATATAAGATGGTTAGAATCCTGTTGTTGTCTGCTGAACATGACCATCTTCAATGACATGGGTTTGCTGGCAGTGGAGACCTTTGCGCACTGCAATAGAATCACATGATCAAAAACAGAAAAACAAACAAACAAAACATCTCATGGCTTTTGAAATTTGAACTTTGAAGATCTAAATGAAAATGTAATACATTTAAATCTTTTCAACTGGGAGTTCAATTTCTTATACAGTTTCAGTCTAGCACCGGTTTCTGAACACTGCAAATCTGTACCATGTTTATATTACTAATACAGTTACTGAAGTTCTTCTTTTCTCTTTTTACTGAGGAAGTCCTAAAAGGAAAACTGCGTGTAATTATTGACCTACAGTTCTCACTTTTTTCACTATTTCTTTCCCTGAACTTCTCTCTCATATACTTCCACCTATCCATTTGTCTCCTCAGTTTTCTCCTCAGCTGCCTCACTCACATAACTCCTCAGTGTTCTGGATGTTAGGATCAGTGCTGAATTTTTGGATCAATGTCAAGACAAGTGTCTCAGAGGCAGAAAGAAAAAGTACAACACCGCTCTAAAAAATTGACTAACTTTCAGTTGTGGCTACATCATCCCAAAGAGGCTCCTCTTGAAAAGGTTTTCCAGGACCTCCAAACCCTATAAGAGGCTGTTTTCTTCTTGAAAGAGGTGATCTTTAAGGGGATAGTTGGGAAGACTTTCATTAGGCTGTGTTTTTTAAGGACAGGAGTGTGGGTATGGGAAGTTCAGGTAATGACACGGTAGGGTTCATGCAAGCCATGCAAGCATGTAGAAACACAGATCCTTGAGAACTCACATGCAGTTTCCATTAAAGCAAGTTGAATCTTATCCATAATTCTCTCACTGCTTTTGTACCTGTTACACATTCAGGTTTTTGAAATCTCCTTTAGGCCCCTGTTAGACTGAACCTCTGCTGTTGGACTTTCAACCTCTTCAGCATACTGCAAAATGTACAAAAATCTTTACATGATACTATATTCCATATTTACTTACAGATCCCACGCTTTTGAATTACCGACACTTTTTTTAACTAACATCAAATTAAATATTTAAAGTAAAGGCCCTTTATAGTCACATGTGAACACAGCACAGCGTGAACAATGGGAAATTCTTTCTCTGCTTTCAACCCATTCACCAAGGGAAGCAGTGGGCTGCCACCAACGGGGGGCACGCAGGGAGCAGTGTGTAGGGATGGTACCTTGCTTAAGTGTACCTCAGCAGTGCCACTAGCTGTCCTGGGATTCGAACCCATGACCTTCTGATCACAGGGGCAACTCCCAAATCACTAGGCCACCAGCTGCCCCACATTGCATTATTTAAAAATACATCTGATTAACACAACTTGAAACACAATCCTTCACACTGCTAGGATTCGAGAATCAAAACAAAAAAATTCCTCCCTCCAAAATTCTGCGGTTCTTTGCATTCTTGCTGTTGCATTATACTTCCCTCTTCCTCCTCTTTGCCAGGGATCCCTCGTTCTGGTTGAGTTAACATGTGAACCGTTGTGAAGCCAGCAATGACTCTGTTTTACAGAAGGGGAAAGTGCTTATTACTATTAATTCATAAAGTTTTATGAAAATGAACAAACTTTAAAAATTAAATCAGGCTAGCAGAAGGCCTGGTAAAAAAGTGTGACCCTGAGAATGTCCAGTTATTCACATTCACAATTCAACATCCGTTTTTACCCAGAGTCTAGAACTAATGGATAATATGTTAGTAATCATTAGTGCTTCTATCTGCTCTGCTTGCTATTCTCTATTTCCTTGGTCAGGTCAAATTTTCAGATGTTCTGCAGCACACCAACATTTTCACAAATTCTAAGATCTGGTCATAGTCATGAGATGTTCCTAACAGTAGACAGCCTGAAGCATGTTTGTTTTTTTTTCATCTCCAAAGTCAGTAACAAATTGAAAAATCACCAGTTTTTGGTGAAGCTCAACATCCTTATGTTAACCAAAAACATTTCATTTCAGTAAGAGCCAGTCAACAAATATTGTTCCCTCACAACACAACACATTTTACCTTGCTGGCTCTGGAGTAGCTTAATTAAGTAGATGAAGTATACTAATCCAGCTCAAGCCTGGTAGACCAGCAGGAACAGCTGATAGGCCTTTTTATTGTTCTCGTTTTTACATTCCTATTTCACAATGGCATGCAGTGGGAAGTTTTCTCTTCACTTTGCCATCATTTGTAATTTCATATAGTTTACATGACCTTAGGCTTAGGCTTCACTCTCCACAGTCCCTTCTGCTGCCTCATGTTCTCTCTGGTTCTGCCCTCTTCTTCTGTGTTCTAAGCATAATCATTATCAGATGTTTCTTGTTTGTATCCTAGCATTTATTTTGTGTTTATTATGGCACTGTATTTTGAGATTACAGTCAAAATGTCTAGTTGGGAACGGAAGTGCCAACTACTTATTTGATTGTTTTAAGTTTTGAAATAGGAAGCTGTGGTGCAAAAGCAACACAACCCATCCAGTGAACTGATATGTCAATAAGTCATTCCAGAAAGCTTGATGTTCTGACCATTAGAACTCTGTGCCACCTGAACATTCTAATCAGACTAAAAGGCATCCTGAAATCATAACAGACCTTTTTAGCTTATTAATGTGTGTACCTGGACCACATCAAGCAGAATTCATCACATAATTTAAATGACAAAATTTGAATTTTGAATCCTCCATCAAAATAAAATGACATTTGTTCGTCTCTAAAACCATTTCATGTTTTTACTATAACTTTACTCTAACCTGATGCTGTAATATCACACCTAATACTGTGTTTCATTCAAAAATATGTGTTGTGATTCACTTTGAAAAAACTCCTATGTGAACATGGCATTTTCTCTGGTATTATATGTAATTATTGATCCACCCACCTATTCTTTAAATATTAAGCTAAACTGGCAAATGACTTATTTTGCTTGTGGATTGTTTTGCTTATGTTTGCAGATGAAGCCAATAAACCCACAGAGGACTGAATGCATTGGTATTGCACACACATTTGTTTTCGTGCATTGAGGATTGGTATATGCAGATGCTTGGTATTCCGTTACAAACAGATGCAATAATGATTTCCAAATTGAATGAACCCATGTTACTTCTGCTGTTTTTTTGGTTAGACTGAGAGAGAGAAGGAGAGTGTGTATTGGATTTTCATGAGGGGCGGGCTTGGAGAGGAGTGGGAACAAAGGCCCCGCTGTTTGTAAAGCTGTGGGGCCTTGAGATGGTTCATTGCATGAAATGCAGAGACACACGCTATTCATAGTGCCAGTATGTCATCTACTGAAGGTTGTATCAGAGCACCTTTAAAGTCTACCTCAAGAGAAACGAAGAATAAACCATGCATTCTTAGGCAGCACAAAGGTTGTCAAAGAAACACGTACATACACACACACACACACACACACACACATACATACATACATACATGTTTGTATGTGGAGAGGGATGTCCATAGATGCCTTCGTCCATTTTTCTGTCTTTTTCTGTCACCTGGGTGGCACTTCTGATGTTTGTGTATGAAATAGTCAAAAGTAGAGCTTACATGGTCATTTCCGACCCATCTTTATCCTTTAAAAAAGATCAGACTGATGGATAAATGAGTTCTGTTCCAACTCATGTGCATCTCATTCAAAAATAGGTAGGTAGTGTAAACTATTTAAGAGGCTTAGTTTTCACATATGGACTGGTCAGTGTGTGTCTGCCCTGCAATGGACCGAAGACCTGTCCAGGGTGTTTCTCTGCCTTTTGCTCTATGACTTGTAGGACAGGCTCAGATAGCCCCCATGTGGCCTGGTGATTAGAGATCTGCCCCTGTGATTGGAAGGCTGCCAGTGGCATTACTGAGGTACCCTTGAGCAAGATTGTGTCCCTACACACTGCTCCCCAGGCGCTGGGTCACTGGCTACCCACTGCTTCACCTGGTGAATGGGTTAAATGCAGAGAACAAGTTCACACTGTTCACACTGTGTGCTGTGCTGTGGTGTGTTCACACATGACAAAATGGCCATTTCCCACATGTGTAAATGATTTAGGTGATGAATGAATTGTAACCGTCACACCTTACAAAACAAAACCTCTTAAACACTTTATGAGACTTTTTTGTAATAATATTTTCCAAAGAATACATTCTGCAGTCGTCTTATTGATCGTAAGTCTGACTGTACTGTTATCGTAACCTGATTCAGTAACTGTGATAAAACTAATAAATAAGTTATATAGTCATAAGAGAGAGGCCCACTTATAATTTTAAGAGATTTCCCCTGCCATGATATACCTTTGCCATGACTGACAACATACCGGTATACACTTGCAGAAAACAATGAAGATCCAGTGCAGAAAAGGCTCTAGTACCTAGTATCATACACTATATGAGCACAAGTATTGGGACACCTAACCAATACACCAACAGGGATGACCTTGCATTCAAATACATTTAATATGGAGTTGATCCTCAGCTATGCGTCTATAACAGCTTCCACAAGATTTTGGAGTTTCTGTAGAAGTTTGTGCCCATTCATTCTGTAGAGCATTTATGAGGTCAGGCACAGATGTTGGATGAGAAGACCTGGCTCGCAATCTCCATTTCAGTTCATCCCAAAGGTGTTGGATGGGGTTGAAGTCAGGGCTCTGTGTGGGCCAGTCAAGTTCTTCCACACCAAAA
The DNA here is from genome assembly GCA_037974365.1 of Hydrocynus forskahlii. Lineage (NCBI taxonomy): Eukaryota > Metazoa > Chordata > Actinopteri > Characiformes > Alestidae > Hydrocynus > Hydrocynus forskahlii. The sequence goes on along the minus strand of JBBPCX010000018.1, from coordinate 15,135,238 downwards.
TCATCCAGACACGACTGTATGGACCTTGCTTTGTGCACATAGACACAGTCATGCTGGAGTAGAAAAGGTTCTTCCCCAAACTGTGTCCACAACGTTGGAAGTCCAAAATGTCTAGGTATGCTGAAGCATTAAGAACTGGAAGTAATACTTTTGTTCATCGGCCCTTACTATGACCACTAGATGGCGCTCTCACTCTCTGCGTGTGCATTTTCTGCCTTTTCTCTCTCTCCCAGTTTCATTGTGGGTATTGAGCGAAATGTAATTCTCAGATCAATATGTTTCATTATTAGGAGGCCAGACGTACAGAACAGGGGAATACAGTCTTTATTGAAGTTCTCTGAGAGGAGATGTAGTGATGAACAGTGCAGGAGAGTTGAGCGCCTGTCCACTGAGACATATGACTGCAAAATGTGCATGTTGTGTGGCTTCTTTGCCACATCCTCAAAACCAGACTCTAACATCCTCTACAGATGGTGGTTATTAATGCAGATGTAGTACTAAAACAGAATGTGTGTTTAACACTTACTGCTCTCTCCCACTGTCCTTCCTCTCTACCTGTACAAGCTCTCACACACAAACACACACCAGTCAGTTTTTGTGTCTTCGGTCCTCTTCTTCAGCACAGCTCAAATCTCATATTACTGCTTGCAGCAATCAGAGTTTACCTATCAACCCACCTGCTTTTCTCAGTCCTCTTGCCACAATTCATCTTCAAATTTGGTTTCAAAAATTGTCCCTAGCAGTGACCTAATAAGACACATTGCCATGTCTTATTAGGGCTTATAAAACACACCGGTCCCAACAATTTCCCTTCGACTACATTCTAATGTATAGCCTGAGTGAGAAAGCAGTTACTGAATATAGCTTACAGGTACTGAAATGAGGGGCCTAATTTAAATGTACAGATAATCAAATGTAAGCTTCATTTCAGGGACCATACAGTTTCAGTATCTCATTGCAATCTCTTTTCATTACATACATTACAATTATATTCCATTCACATTTGTTACATTTAACTATGCTTTTAACTGGTATTTATTACTTTCCCCCTTTTTTGGGGGTGTGTGTGTGTGTGCAATTTTAGGTACTGGATATCGCTCTTACCACCCAGTTTTCTCCACTGTGTGGTCTGGGCTCTCTCTCTCTCTCTCTCTCTCTCTCTCGCTCAGGTGCTGTGGCGATCCTTGTCTATAAAAATAAAGCATGTCGAT
>JBBPCX010000018.1:15122009-15133299 GCA_037974365.1 Hydrocynus forskahlii | reverse complement strand
GTGTGGGTGTGTGCAAGTTTAGGTACTGGAGATCACTCTTACCACCCAGTTTTCTCCACTGTGGGGTCTGGGCTCTCTCTCTCTCTCTCTCTCTCTCTCTCCCCCCCCCGTCTGTGATTGTATTTAAGTCTCTGGGAGGCTGCAGCTGCAGGGTGCAGAGCTGTCCTGACCTGGGACACATGCTCCACTTTAGCTCTGATTGGCTGATCTCAGGCCACAGCTGTGCAGAGCACATGCCATTGGCTAATTCAATCCAGCGTAATAACAATGCTAGGAGCAGAGGTAAACATGAACAGGCACAATTCATGATTTTATAATACAAATGCATTTATGGTCGTTTAGTCTCCTCTTTCTCTCTCTCTCTGTTTGCATGTATCTGCCTCTCTCTCTCTCTCTCGCGCTCTCTTTCTCTCTCTCTATGTATGTGTATACATATATATATATATATATATACACACATACACATTTATAGATGGATAGATAGATAGATAGATAGATGATAGATAGATAGACAGATACATCGATAAGCACATAAACACATACATTTTTTCCATTTTTGCCCTTATGCTGAAAAAGTGTCTCTTTGTCAGTCTAAATAATTGTGTTATATGTAGCTGTTCTTACAGATATGGAAATAAAGCTAGTAGGTTTGCATAGGATTCCACAAATGTTACCTCTCCAACTGTAACGCCACTCGACCTCTCCCAAATGCATGAATCCTGCACATTCGTTTCAGCAGAGGTGGTAGAATGGTGACTTTATGTTTTCTCAAATAGAAATGAAAAGTGAACCCACCTACTGCTATTTGTGGGGTAAAAGGTGTTATCTAGCCAGAAAGTGATGTTGTGCAGTCAAATTCTGCTTTGTCTCTTCTCACATCTCCCACAAGAGCTGCGATTCTCTCTGCGTGAATCTGTGTAGCGGTTTGGACATCAGTGACCTCAGGGGGGCACTCTTCACAACACTGTACATGGCAGGGAACAGATCTGATTATTTGAACAGATTTGACTCAGAACAAGATTGCACACACACACACACATACAAACAAACACACACACACACACACACACACACACACAGACACACACACAGGTGCGTCTCTCTAATGGGAGAAAAATCTCATCTGCTTCTCCTATCTGTCTGAGATGGAGTACGCACTACAGAGATGAACTTATCAGAACATGAGTTTCCTATGAGATAGAGAAGTGTTGTGAGAAGAGGGTGTGTGATGACCCACACGTGTCTTTCTGTGAGCATGTGGATGTGTCAGTGTGTGTGTGTGTGTGTGTGTGTGTGTAGGTGTGTTTGACTCATGTGATGGACAGCCCACCAAGCCCCGCTCAGAACGCCCATCCCATGGAGAGGGGAATAAATATAACACCACATAAAAAGCAGATCATGAATAATAAAACAGCCATAAATTCCATAATCTGGCTGGATGATTTATGAATTTACAGTGTGAGATGGCCCTGGCCACACTGTAAATATTCATGTGACAAGCGCTAAGCTCTATTTAATTGTGATTAATGGTAATGCATTGGAGCGGGCCTCATAACTGCCAGCCTTTATTACAGGCAGCTGGCTGAATGCAAATGTTATTCCATGTAAGATTAGGGAGACAAATTGGGCCTTTCCGTCGGCCTCTGGCTCTGTAGGACAGGCGCAGTGCTCGTAAGATTTTACGCCTCAGCATGGGTTCCAGCCAGACCATGTTGGCCTGGAAATTCTGTAAGAGCCCTGCCGACAGAGGCTGCAGACACAGATGAATCGCCAGGCCTCCACTGATAAATGTTCATTATCAGACAGGAGATGAATATGCCCAACCCATGGTGTTCCAGGGAGTTTCAGACTGTCACAGTGCCCCAGACATCCAAGAGTTTAAAGTGGAAGAGTTGCTCTTAACTCTGCGAACGTTTGGAGAAGTGTGTTAAGAGATGTGCAGATTAAGAGACTAAATAACACTCTTTAATGGTGATTCACCCTTGAGAATCTGGGAAGCCTGCTGTATAAGAGTCCTAATTAAAACAACCTTTTAGATGATACTTATGTAACTTTTCAGAAACTGCCCTCCAATATGTACCTCTTTTTCGCGTTCTAATGTGGTGTCATCTTGTACATTATCTAGATTTCTTGAGACTTTTCTATTATCTTTTATGTTGAAGCAAGTGACATCAGAATGAGCTATGGTCAGTTTGCCTTTTTGTCTTATGGCCATTGTGTGCCTTTCAGTGGTTCACTTTCCTTGGGATGACTCAGCCCCTTTGACAAGGCTGAGCAGGAAGGAACTTATCTATTTAGAATGTTCTTTCTGTTCATTTGCACTATTGACCATGAAGACCTGTGCGTTAGACAAGTAAAAAAAACATTCTAACCAACTACTGAGAAAGAAGATATACAAATTAGGAGATGTGATTGAATCTGATCAAACAATTTATAATAACACTGAGAATGTGTAGGTACATACACGTGATGCACACACTTAAAGCCTTTAGGTTCTGTAAGACTGAACCGGAATTTATACAGTGCCAGCACAGCGATGGTATCTTTCATAATTACAAAGTTGCTGGTTCAAAGAAACTTGTTTGGTCTCCTCCACTCTTTCTATAACGTCAAACCTACTTTTTCTTGCGCTAAAATAACTTCCTTCTAACACTTTGCACACATCTCTTTGACCTTGTGTTTTGTCCTACCCTCCAGCCTATTTTCCTGTACTTTTTTGCTATGACACATATATTCTGAGACTCCAAAGTATGCATAGTTTGGAGCCCAGAAATCAGCAGAGCCTGATGAAGTTCTCTTGAATCCCACAGTGACATTTAGGCAAAAAGCTCAGTAATGAGCACACACTGGAGTCCTAGAAACACATCTGACACACACACATACACACAATAGACATCTCCTCTCTCATTCACAATAATTGGATTTCACCTTATGAGTTGTAACCATAGCTGCTAAAGTCACCGCCTATTGCTTAAGGCCAAGCAATTCAATGAAGACAAGACACCAGCTGGTATCCTGCAAATAGAGAACCTAGCATATTTCCGGACAGATGCAGCAACAGAAGCAGAAACTCTGTCACAGAGTTCCATCATACAGGATTTCTTTGTATAATGCAGTTATGGGTCAGACTTGCCAACAAAAGTTTTTAACTCTGTCCATGAATCATCAGATTATCAGATTAGTCACACTTGATTCTGCGCAGTGCTCTTTTTGTGTGACTCTAGGTTGGTCTTTTGAGTAATGTGGCTACGAAATGAAATATAAGCTAATCACTAAAAACATATTCCACATGTTGAGCAAAGTAAGATAATCAAATTATATTTTATGAACTTATGTAACTTCAAATGGCAATGGTATAATTCACAAAAACATATTTTAGGACACGTTTACACCAGCATTTCGGAGGTGCTATGGGGGGGAGTGTATTCCTGGGGTAGCTGCTGCACCTCTTAGCACCCCCTTGGTGTTACCAAGCGAGTTTAGTGAGTATGATTTAGGTCTCCCTCATAATCTTGAAAGGATCAATACTTAAGATGTTAATGTGGAGGTGAAGAGCCTGCAGCTGGTGCAGGGAGGAGGCAATAGAGACAGCTGCAGCTGTTTGTCCTGCTCAGGGCTCAAATGTCCACCGGCGGTCCTGGGACGCGAGGCGGAGGCTCTGCAGGGGCTGAATCAGCAGACATGCTTGTCGGGCACAGGCACACATTTAGGCCTGACTCCTAATTGGTGGCAATTCGGGGACTGGCACACAGCCTGGGGGAGAGAGGGAGGGGGAGGGCAGTGTGTGCCTGCGTGCTCCTCCTGCCTATTGCAGTGGTTAGAGGAAGACCGAGGGAGGGGAGAGACGGCAAGGACCAACAGGCGGAAGAATGACCAAAAATGTGCCACGTCACACTCGCTTTTCTTCACTCACTGAAAGATGTACTGCATTGCGTTTACTGAGTAAAAATATGTACAATAGCGAAACATGAAGGCAATACATCAAATGAACACTTTTCTTGCTAAATATAAGTTGAGTGAAAGACACAGTTGTATGTGGAATATAGCTGTTTTTATCCATATGACAATGGTATACACATTGAACACACATTAGCTCTCTCTGGTTCTCTTGGATTTCCTCCTTGCTTTATCATCCTCTTTGTAACCTCTTACCATCCTGCTGTAGGCACTGAGGTGCCGGTGCGCTTCGGGCGGATGTGTCTCAGTGAGCTGCAGGTGACAGTGACACAGACAATGGTGCAAATGAGTGACAAAAGTAGCTACAGCTTGATAATTTCCCAACGTCACACCATCAATCACACACCAGCTGACTTCGGCGCTCTAGCAGGGAAACATATCGGAAAGGGAAAAAGAGAAAATTTCTCGTCTTAATCATTCAGCGTCAGATGAGAAAGATGATATCATTAACCAGTCTCCATTAGGCTTCTACATAAAAATAACAATGGCTTAAAAAAAACCACTAGGCTTGCAATCATGATGAGCAATGCTTGGTGGCATGCTGTGGTGGAGTGATAAAAACAGAAGGGTGGCAGGGGAATCTGTCTCACATGCTGGGCACAGCTGCTGCAGACCACTCAAATCCACTCGCCGCAGACCCACATCCCCACCCCAAAATCCTGCACCCCTCTCCCCTTCAGCCTACCCCCCCACAGTCCAGCTCAGCAGGGGAGAACAGCCACTGAAGCCAATTAGCAGAAGCACTACAGAGTGCTTTTACTCAAGGGCTGATGGGCTCATTAAGCATTAAGAATTCATGACATTTAACTCGTCAACATGGCGGGCAGGAAGCGCTGAGTGTGGAAGGCGGCAATTGGAAACGAGGAAGGGGGAGGCGGTTCCCCCCCAGTAATCAACAAAAATAGACCTCGCTCTCTGTGCGCTTACAGAACAAGGGCATAAACAGTGGTGAGCATACAAGTTCAGTGTGTGTGAGTTTGTTGGTGGTGAGATCTATATTGCCCACAAGTGTACCATTTCTCACAGGTTGGGATAAACCGTGACAACAGCTGCGACAACAAACCCATGCACATACACACGCAATTAACTTAATTGACTGATTATTGACTAGTCATTAACAGTTAATGAATGCTCATGAAAACCCAGACAATAAACATTTTTATTGACCCATGGGGCATGTAAAAACTGTTTTAGTGGGTAGTAGAGAAATTTGGCTTTTATAGTGGTTGGTCTCTCCTTGTAGGTTTATTACACATACAGTATATGTGTCTATGATCAGATATGTTACATATACAGTGATGCCCTCATTCAAAACCTACCTTGTATTTGTACTCATTGTCCATTTTTTCAGCTCTACTGACCATTTAGATGCACTTTGTTGTTTAAAATTACAGACAGTAGTTCGTCTGTTCTTCTGCACCATTTGTTAGCCCCCTTTAACCTATTCGTCAGTGGTCAGGATTCCCAGAGGACCACCAGTGTGCTGGCCTTATTTAGGTTGGGATCATTATCAGCACAGCAGTGACACTCACATGGCAGTGTTATGTTAGAGTGTGTGTATGTGTGTGTGTGTGTGTGTGTGTGTGTGTGTGCTGAACAGAGTGGATCACACGCAGCAGTTTGAAGTGACACCTCAGTGTCACTGCTGGGTTGAGAATAGTCCACCAACCAGAAATGTCCAGCCAAAAGTGTCCTGTGGTTAGAAACTGCCCACCGATGAGGGCTAAGAATAAGATTAACAAAAACACTAACATAAAGAGTAACACAAACAGTACAGCATCCATTGATCTGCATCGGTTATCTGCAAGATGGACCAACAGGTTAGATGTGTCTAATAGACTGGACAATGAGACACAGATTAAACTCCAGCAACACTGCTTTTCATTCTCCACTCTGTGCAGCTGTGAAGCTTGTCAGCTGAAGGGAGATGTGCATGCACTTTCAAACACACACTGGCTGCTCATGCACATTTTGCTCATTATGCTAACACACTGATTTATTTGTCAGAAACCTGAAAGTATTGTTGCCATGAAAGTGTAAGAAAAGCCTCAAAAAAGCAAACGTATCATATTTCAGAAACTACAGAAAATACATAAAAATACTACAACAAATCAATACAAATGTTGCAAAAACCTTTTTGTTAAAACAGATGTCAGTGGACATTCCCTTTCCTTTCAGGATACCCATTTTTCAAGATTCAAGAATGAATTAAATCATGTCCTTTTAATTATTTGAAGAGTTTATGTTACCTCTAAAATCACCCTTTTAAAATATTGCTAATTTGCACCCTAACCACCTTTTTAGAAGAACATTTGGTGTATTCAAACTACAGTAAATCATACAGTATATTGCATTTTTATATTGCATATTCATGAACTGTGAAACCAGCGCAGCCTCACTCATCACACAGTGTGTGTGCCCACATCAACAGGGTGTGATCACTGGTACAGTAACACTGTCTGGGGCTGCAAGAGGAACTGTGTTGTCGTTACTCTCTCCAGTTCAAAAAACAATGTTAAACTAAAATGACTAAAATTATTTCTTTGTAGGTCATTGGTAAAAATCCCCCCCCTCTGGATTTCACCTTTTTGTTTGAACAACCTGTACCAACAATAAATAAAGCCTGAGATTCACTGACTGTCATTTAATCATGAAAAGGCACCAGTAACATGGGTTTATTTTGAAAACTTTACTTAAAAGTTGTTGTTTAATACTAACCTTCATTCATAAAGCATGTATGGATTTCCTTGTGTTTGTGGTGTCAAACTAGCAGTGCTGTTTTTTACATTCTCTGAGTATGTAATGCTTTTTTGCAGATTTTGAAGCTTGTAAGACTTGCAAACTTGTGCTCTTCAGTTTGTATGTAAACTTTAACCTGACTGTGAACATTGTGAGAGTTGCTTTTTAGTTGATTAACAGCCTGCTGACATTGCTAAACAAAATCATGTTGTTCTGCAGGGTTTGTTAAATTTGACGACTTCTTAGAGAAAATATAAAGTAACAAACACTTGCTTTGATGTCATTTTCTGGTAAATGCTTGGAATGTTACGGAAATGCATGGAGTAGTTTTCTGAAATCTTTTGACAGAACTTAAAAAAAGGCAAGATCTTACACATGCAGGGGTAGTGGGTCTTACCCACAACACGCAACAAACATACACTCATGAGCTCCTAACACTTAGCCTCACCTTTAAACAAACAATTAATCAAACAACCTAACAGTTTTTTTACTCTTATCCTTTCAACATTAGTAGCTATTAGCACTGCTAATGATTGTGCACTGTCATCTCTACACTGTCATGTTCTATCATCTCTATCATTAAACCAGTTTTCATCTCCCACGTTATTGTTGCTAGGTGCACCCTCCTGTTGTCTCTTGTTTAGTTTTCAGTGAGTTGTCCTTATCCTTTCCTCTTATGTTTTTTCCACTTTATTAGCTGTAATTTTCTCATCTGTCATACTCTCTCTCATATTCTTTTTGATGATTGCTTTTGATGTGGTCATTGGCTTTTGAAGCTCAACTTACTGATTGAAAAAAAAAAAAGCAACACAGTAAGTGTGTGAAACCATGGCTGAAAAAAAGGGAGCTATTATTCTTTTCTCTTCTCCTCTGATGATTTATACTTAAACAGTTTGCATGAGTGGCAGGACAACCTGGTTTCCTTATTATGCACTCACATGTTCTGTAATGTACTCCAAAAATGCTCTAAAAATACCATTTGTTTAAATTCCTTATATCACGGTAGCTATATGACTAGGTACAAGAAAGGGGTTACATGTTATTTTAAAATAGTTTTCAAATGGATTGATTTTATTACTGTGACTTATTTGTTTAGTTTTGGTTACATCTGTGTTTTCAGTCTGCCCACAAAGATAAGTGATTGCCCCTCGGCCCCCCTGTGGGCTCCACCTTCACAGCTAGTCCTCATGGTACTCATACTCATTAGTGAACTGTATGGTCCTCAAAGTGCTTGTGTGAGCATTTGAATGTGTTTGTGGATGCAGATGTCGGTTATGGAAAGGGGCGCAGGTAGTGAAAACGACTATGTCAGGGACAGGGATCTGATAGAGATGGACCATCACACTTTCCTCATCTGGCTCCTCCTCCACTAATGGTATTACCTATAGTCGCTGAAGGAAGCAGACATTGTTGCTATGGCTACATGCATATGCTTACCCTTCTGGCAACTGATATATCTGAGAGATCAGCAATCTGCATTAATAAGTGCCCATTAATGAGGTGTTTGTATGTGCCCCCCTTACCTAAAAGCTTGGCTTATTCTAGAATTGCGTGTTTTAAGACAGACAACCTGTGGAGACAAAGCTGAGAGACAGCAGTGGGCCAGAGAGACGAGCCCATTTGACTAACACACACCTGCAGAGCACGAACGGCGGAGACAGACAAAGCGCACAGAGGGAGGGTGGAAGAAGCACAGCCTGTAATGTTCTGACACAGAGAGAATATATAATGGGACGTATAGTGTAGAGAGCCAATCTGACTCTTTTGCTGAGTTACACTAACTCCGGACTGAGTCTTATCTTTTTGGATTCACTCTTAGTCAACAAAGAGGACTGCTGTCTTCAGATTCGACCCTGATAGTGACAACTGGCATACAACTCTATTTATTCTTTCAATGTGTAAGATCCCACACATGCAGGGGTAATGGGCCTTACTCACAGCACGCAACAAACATACACACGTAAGCTCCTAAGACCTTTAAACCAATGATCAATCAATCAATCAATCAAACAAACAACATTAGTAGTTATTAGCACTGATAATGATTGTGCACTGTCAACTCTACATGTACCGTCATCTCTATCATTAAACCAGTTTTCATCTCCCATGTTATTGTTGCTAGGTGCACCCTTCTGTTGTCTACAACTCTATTTTTTCAATTAATTCCAAGAGTGTGAATTTCTCCTAGCAAGTGTGTGAGGTGTTATTCTTTTGTTTGTACTTGGAATTGGGTTTATGGTGCAATGCCTTATAGGAAATACTGGCATGTTTTCTACCTCAGTATAGACTAACATTAGCTCAAAATGATGGCCACATTCTGCGGTTTGGTAAGTTGCAGTAGTGTCATTGAAAACAAAGTCTAATAAGACATGCCAGACTTTTGTGATTTCAGTTAAAGGATGAAATCTAAAAAGCTGGAATTTCTAAAGCCTGCGTTCAAATGCGAACCACAGAACTGACCTGTGACTTCCTTATAAATATTGCTCCCCTTTTAGATTCGCTTCACCCCATCTCTCCGACGCTAGCTTTGTTACCCCTCAGAGCACTCCGTTTCATCTCATCATTCCATTTCTCCTCCATCCCTCTCTTTGATCTGCTCCCACTCTCTTGCTCTTTTCATATCTTTTTCCCTTTCCCCTTGCTCCCTCCCTCTCTCGTTCTCTCACTCCATGTTTGGTATCAATCTCCATATTTGTTTTAAAGATTTTCTCACTTTCTTTAGGCTCTGTGGCTTTGAATTTCACTCCTGCCAGTTTTCATTCCATCATGTTCATTAACTTCCAAATTTCACATTGATAAACTTGAGAAGCTGTTGAGGGGATGCACCTGGGCTGCCAAAAATTTTCCTCATGTGATAAAACATTGCCAACTGGGGTGTATCTGTACAATCGCTCTGAAGACTTTCCCATAAATCCACCCCCACTCACCCGGTGTGCCCACACACACCTTTACTAACTTTTTTTTTCATGCTGTTACGGTGGGTGTTCAGTGCCTAGGTGCTCAAGTAGCAAGGGCAGTAATTAGGCAGCTGAAGGACAGAGAAATTATTCAGCTGAACCTTTTTTAAGATGGCACGCCTGGACACTGTCACTCATTGCTTCTACTTTGACCCAGATCAATTCCCTTTTTAGTTTTACTGCTTCAGTAATATGACAGTAAAAACCTAAAAACAAAAACAGAACAAAAACGTTCTCTCTATTAAATAAATGATTCTCTTTAATTCCCTTCCTAAACTATATTGTTACTGTCCTAAGAAGACCTTGTTTAATGTAGTACAATTACTATATGCTAGTGTAATAAATTTTCAAGTCACTTTGGATCTTTTGTAATAGTCAGTGTTTACACAATGTAAAAAAGGAGCAATCATTGTCAAATTGTGTAATAAACATTAAAACAGTTTTGATATGACAGGAATATTTTTATTCTATTATTTTCTATATTTTATCTTTCTTTCAGCAGTTCAGCCATCCTAATTTTGGCCTCACCTACTTCCAATCAAAATGTCCCTGTCCCCTTCTTTAGTATTTAATTATTCCATGTAGTATGTATCATACACACACTTTATTAATTAATTACGATATCATCATATGTACATGTTTGTTATTTCAAAGAATGAGTGTGTGTTAGCCCCACTTTCATCCCTTCTTACCTGCTTGAATTAAACAGAGAGATTTCTCATTCCTCCTTTTCTTGAGGGGTGTTGATATGTATCAGTTATAAATGCACTCAAATGCAACCAGTTGTTGAGTTTTTATATGTAAAAAAATTAACTTTTTGCTTATAAAATCAGCAAAATATGCAATTTGATTAGAAATTTAAATCTGACTATATAAAAATCAATAATAATAAACATAATATTGAATCAAGTAAGGGTTTATCTTTGCATCCATCTCGTTTGACATAATGAAGCTAAGTAGGTTGGACTCCTGTAGCACTACAGACAGTGATGGTGGTGGATTAGGGGGTGGCCATGTCTCAGTCCGGGGGGGGGCATGAAGGTGAGGGGCGGGGCATGCAGTATGTAGTCACAAATTAGGTACATTTTTGCCCTGTAAAGACTGAAAACTGTTGCGCATTTGCGTACCACTTATGTCAATGCGTACTTGCATACCACTTGGTATTTGGTCAGAAGAAGACATATATAAAATATTTCTCATATAGTGTAGGATGTTTTTTTAATGATGGCACAAAGAGAAGTTCAGCAGTCCCAGTGTTCTCCCTGTCTCCCTTAAATGAAAATGCCCCTCTCTGCTCCACACTTTGAGTGAGTGTAAGGGGAGCTCAGTGCGGTCTTTACAAAAATGGATGGCAAGCAATTAAAAGGATGTTCGCCTACGTGTCCCGTGACAAGAATGGCCGCTCGGTGCAGATGAGCTTAGGACAAATCGATTCAGCAGGGAAGAGAAAAACAGTGTGAGCTGGCTCTGGAGAAAAACAACAACCTGAGACTGCAGCTCAGAAGGTGTGTGTGTCTGTCTGTGTGTGTGTGTGTGTGTGTGTGTGTGTGTGTGTGTGTATGTGTGTGTGTGTGTGTGTGCGCATGCGCATGTGTGTGTTTTCAGTCAGCTGAAGTGGCTAAGCGGTCTCTCAGTCA
>JBBPCX010000018.1:15091148-15114720 GCA_037974365.1 Hydrocynus forskahlii | reverse complement strand
CTAGTGGTTAGGGAGTTGCCCCTGCAATCAGAGGGTTGTGGGTTCAAATCCCAGCACTGTTAGTGCCATCACTGAGGTACCAATGAGGGGCTCCCTGGGCGCCCCTCATTGGTGGCAGCCCCCTGCTTCACTTGGGTTAAATGGGTTAAATGCAGAGAAAGGATTTCACACTGTTCACACTGTGTGCTGTGGTGTGACCATGAGGGGCCACTTTACATTACTTTACTTTTAGTAATTCTGACAAAACATATCTGACCTCCTCATGTGGTTTCTGATGACTTACTGTTGTCTGAGTAAGGGGACAAAAGTATTTAGCATAACTAAAAATTAAAGACGTGTCTGAAACTGCCTAAGCAAATCAGTGTTTGTTTTAACTCCACACCTTCACTGGGTTAATCTCAAATAGCATATGTTGATGGCTAACACCTCTGAAGAACCCCAAACCTTAGTTGGAAAGATAAGAAATATTGGAATGAATGAAATTTTACATGAAATGAGCAAGTATATTAGCAGTAAAGTATCGTCACCAGATTGGTGAGTTGCAACTATCCTCAAAATACAACATGAACAAACCTGATAAAAAGTAATGTGTACACATGCCCACTCTTCCCCATGATTCTAGTGGCTAGTACTTCAGTATCAAGATGTAAATAATAATGCAAAACAAGCACAAGCTGCATTCTGGGTATTGCGGGAAGGGGCACTACAGTAACAGTCAAGCCTGGCCAAGCTGTCTTGTTCCTCCAGGAAACCTGTGCTCAGTCAGCACTTAAGGCAGACCCGCAATTTGATAAGTCTATCAGAGAAGTGATTTGCTCACATAAACACATACAATACATCATTAGGAGTGTACCAATGCACTCAGTCTATGATTTGATTCAATTCACAATACCGACCTCACAATTCAATACTTCAGTCATAGGAAGAAAAATTATGGCTGTATTCATTTGTAGCACAATTTGCTAATAAAACTAGAGGTGGAGGGTGAAGGGGGCGGGAGGGTTGATGTATGACATGTGCTGGACTGGGTTGATGATTGCCACTGGTTAAACACTATAAACACTGCGGTTACATCAAATTTCATAATTGCTTATTCTCTATGATCCATTGTCACATGTCCTCAGTTAACACTGTTGCACATTTTTGCACTACAATTTTTTATGGATTGTTACACCCCTATATGCTATGGCCCTCTTCATTCCATCAGAAGTAGCACACCGGAAATCCAGCCAGATTTACAGATGCTCACATTTGTCCTCCTTGAGCGCTTGCAGTGTGTTTGTTGTATGTTACTGTTTATGTTCTTTCATTAAGTATGTTTCTGGCCTCAGCCTCGTCACTCCAGTGCAAAAATGAAAAATCAGACTTCAAACACCTAACATGTCTTGGATGATTGACTACATTTAGTATAAGGGGAAGATTGCGCACATTCATCTTCATGCAGAACTATTCCTTTAAATAAAGATGAATGCCAATGCCTGCATGATTTTAGGTAAAAATGATGATATGCTAAACCATCACGGGTTTCATTTTAGAAGCGATTATATTAGTTTCACCTGGGGTAGGTATAGACTGTGAAGTAAAATGTGAGAGAATAACACAGCTGTTCTGACATCTAAAAGCATGGGTATATTCACAGATGTGTCATATGCATGTAGGGAAAGGTTGTGAAGTGGGAATCCAGGTAGAAAGGCTTCATTTGAACTAAGAGAGACTTATTCCGTCTGTGCTACCTGCCTTTTCTAGACCATTGCAAGTAGATCATACTCAAAGTACAGTACAGTAGGTTAGAAAAACGTGCGTAGGAGCATTACAGCAGGACTTGTGGAAGCAATAGAAAGGCAGTTGGGGAGAGAAGAGCAGTGCGCAGCTCGGCCTGAGATGCGTGCGACCATAAATTAGCCTGTGCTGTTGAAGGGGTCCCCAGCTGGCTCCCATCCACACAGAGAATAATTACACTGTTTCCCTCTCTCTCTGCTGCCCCTGCCAGGAACCCCAGTCACCCAGCTCAAAATAACACCCAGTTATCTTTCTCTCTGCACACCTTAGCCTGTTAATGCACACACACACACACACACACACACACACACGTACACTCACAGGCTTTTTGGGCTAATTGTCTCTCTGTCATTCTTGTGGAGAAACTGTTTAGAAGAAGCTAACAGTTAGGTTGTGGATAAGGAATGCAATAAACGTGAGCTCTGAAAGCCCGGTAATTAGGCAGGGTTCTGACCACCTTTGAGCCATGAAATCGCACCATTCCCATCTGCGCAACACATTCATTATCAGTTTCATCACTTTGGAGTGTGGAAACAAATGACACTATGGAAGATAACAGTCTTTTTTCCCTTTTTTAATGTTCAAATAGTCTATGGGGAAAAATATCTTGGAGAAGTATTAGTTGTTAGGTATTACTGTGACAAGCAATTTTCAAGTGTTTTTTCTGGAGACGGGTGATCTGAGAAGGACGTTAGTTATTATTGAAGTCACAGCTAATCATCTATCAGCAGCTCAGTGTCATCTGTTGTCCACCCTGAGTGTAAGTATGTCTTTAGGATGCCAGTCCATGCTGTGCTTTACTGTGAGTGCAGCGTAACTGAATTGCAGTGCAGAATTAAAGGACCAATATCATGGAAAAGTATTTTCCTTATTTGCTTTAAATAAAAGAGTTAGCACATAAACACCATTACATTTTCAAAATGTGTTCTGCGTTTGCTAGTTCATAGAATGCATATGCAACAACACCCTGCTTTGAGTTCAATGTTTTTGTGATGTCACAAAAAACGTATGTTTATCTCACCCGTTAATGATGACGTTAGAAGTGTTTCTGCTTGGATTGCTTTGTGAATGAAGCACAATCGTTGATTGCCGATCGTTGATGTCAGGACAAAACCTCGTATCTCCTTTACAACGGGAAAGGGAAAACATTTCTATCTCCAAAAAAAAACCAAAAAAAGGACAAAAATGGAGATACAAGTTTTGCCCTGACAGCAACAAAATAGCACATGAACAAAAACTGTGTGTGTAAATTGAATGGATATAGAGATTGGAACATGAAACATAAAAAAAAAACCACTGAAAAAAAGACAAGAAAAATGTAGAACATGGGTGCTCAGTATAAAGGTTCCTTATTATTTTAGGATTAGACATTCTGTTCTAGAAAAGCCTGTGACTGAACCTTTATGTTTCAGGGTTCTTTAAAAAAGTTCATTGCACTTGCACATCTCATTTGCAACAGGGGTTCTTTAAACACTCATCCTCTGAAAGGTTCTTTAGGGCACTCAGAATGGTTCTTCTATGACACCGCTCCTGAGGACACTTTTTGGAACTTTTATTTTTAAGGGTGTGTTGACACAATGACAGATGAGGTGAAGGAGAGCAGGTGGTGATGTGCAAAAGGACGGAATGACGAAGGAGAGACTAAAAGAAGAAGAAGACCCACTCAGGTGGCCCTCCACCCTCCTACCTTTTCCACCCTACCTCCGCCCACCCCTTTTCTCGACATTAATCTTATTTATTCCCTCTCTCTATTTTAGGCCCATTATGCTGCCACTGCCTCATTATCCGCCTGAGGCTTGCTGTCTCCACAGAGCCTCAGGCAGATAATGAAAAAACCCTCGACGTGGGGTGACCCTGGGTTCCCCCCTCTTTCCTCCCCTCCTCTCTGCGCACCTCTAAATTGCCTATTATTTCTCCATTTTTGGGCGGGCCATCCCCTCTCTGCCTACGCTTTAATGACAGGTGGGTGCAGGCCTCCTTGGGGTGCACGCACTCATTAAGTGCCAAGGGGGCTCAGAGTCCTCAAAGACAGCCATCACTCCATCACAAGATGAGCAAACTCCTCTCTGACAAACTTCGGACCGCTCCGGACTCCGCTTCGTCCCCTCAAGAACATAATCTCCCACAATGCTCAGCTGATATGCAAATGTAGTCAAATGTGGGGGCATAAAGGCACTGGCAGGCTGTTGATGAATAATGAGAGCGATGCTGATGCAGGCACACCCCTGCTCTCTGTCTGCCCCAGTGGAGTTAGGCTACATGAAGGATAGATCACATAGGTACATTAAATCGTCACTCTCAAAAGATATGGAGCGCTGTGCAGAGAAACCCCAGGGACGAATTGACCTCAGAGTGTGACCCTGGCATGACGTACAAAAAGCAACAGATTCGTCTGCTTTTGAAACCATTAATGAACACGCCGTCACTGAGAAAAGGGCTTGTGGTTTATCTTGGTGACAGAGCATTAGTATCCACTACTAGTGCGAACAAAACGTAATTTTGTAATATTATATTTTTTTTCTTAATTTGCAGCTCATTTAAAGAAGTTACATTCTACAAATGCTAAATTTCAGTACTTTTGTCTTTAGTTGTATTTTATTATTTGATTTTGATTAAAATATATTTATACAGCCTTATTTTTCCTTTAACTAAGGTCAGAAATGTCAATGCATAATTTCAAAGTAATCTATTAGGTGTAGCTGACTATGTAATTTATTACATAATTACATTTAAATTGTTAAATTATGTAATTTGAAAGTACATCATAACTGGAAAAACACTCTTTTTATGTTTTTCTTATTCACATGGAAAAAAAGAAATGCAGGCTGTCCTAC
Organism: Hydrocynus forskahlii; assembly: GCA_037974365.1. Classification (NCBI taxonomy): domain Eukaryota; kingdom Metazoa; phylum Chordata; class Actinopteri; order Characiformes; family Alestidae; genus Hydrocynus; species Hydrocynus forskahlii. The sequence goes on along the minus strand of JBBPCX010000018.1, from coordinate 15,110,107 downwards.
TCTGAAAGTAAGGGTAATTCAACTAACTTTGTAATTGTTTAAGTAACCGAGTGTAAACTATTATTTTGTAAACTCAATGAAGAGATGATGAAATAACTATGGACTTATAAGCAGTGACTGCTAAATGATGATAATAAATGGATTTGTAAGCACATTACACATTTATGTGTATGTTCCATGACCATCATCAACATCTTTTGTCTTTACAGTGCATTTTTACTCTTCCCTATTCTTCCTACAATTGACTTTTTTTTAGCCTGTTAGCTCCATGTGACGATTCTTTGGTCCTTCTGTGGTTTTCCCACCAAATGTGGACTATTTTTTCTAGGAGGATATTTAAAGATGTGCCGTGGTCATCAGAAAGGTTAGACTGCAGACAGTAAAAATGAAAATGAACTGTGTCATACTATATATAATAAACCAAGCTGAGTGTACAGCATATTGATCCTGATTTGAATATCTGTGGGCCTAAGGACAGACAGCCAGAAAGAGAAGGATACACTTGAGAGAAGGGGAGAGAAGACAGAGTATTAGCTTATCTCCACGTCACATAGATGTCCAGCAAAAACATATCTTGAATAAGCATTTGTCAGGTTGTGAATGGGTTTGAAAGGGGAGCATGTCAATACATAAAATTAAATAGACTGAATGGACTGAGATTGCAAGTAAACTGAAAAACCTTATTTGATTAAAATCAAAGTGCTATTTTTCAGCGTATAGAGTGGAAGAAACGATATCAGAAACCCCTTGTACCGTGGCAGTCCACTGGCGTGTCAGTCTGTCCACTTTTGGCCCTGATGGGCCACTGTGACCCGTGCCATGAAGCCGAGCCATCTGCCAATCAGTGTGTCACAGAATGGACTTTGGAGTGACCAGACTTTAATGACCCCTGACCCCTGCTGAATCAGACACTGCTGCATCTGTCTTCTCTGTCAGGGTTGGAGAGTGAAAAGATGTCCTGAGGGGCTGCTCTGATGCTCTACACACCCTCAGATACACTATGTAGTCTGGTTTCTCTGTATTCAAAACTGTAAATGATTAACAAACATGCAGCATGTGCTTCATTTGATTGTTTGTACGTCATGGGGAGGAGAGGTATGATTAAAAATATGAACTGAGAAAAATGATCTAAAAGTGCAATCACTGTGACCGCTCCGCAACAGTTTGACTCCGGGTGAAATCTCCTGCTTTGTTTAACCACATGGGGGAAGGAAAGCACAGTGTTTGTTCAGATCACAAATCATTCTTAATTATTATTCTGCAGATTCAAAACAAAAGGAAAATATTGTAATGAGTCTCTACTTTTTTCTGTACCTTGCAAGGAAGTGAGTGCTCATTTTTCAGCCATAAATTTGCATAAATTCACATATATTTAAGTATGCACTGCCAAAAGTGATAAAGCACACCCCGTGCAACACGGGGTGGGGTGGGGTTGGGGTTGGGATGGTGTTTGGAGGAAGAGAGAAACGGTGCGGGCAAATTTAAGAGGGAGGAGGACGTACGGTGAACGTGGGACAGACAATGATACGGCAAAAGGTAGAAAGAGGAAAGACGGATGAGAGCCAGGGATGAGTGTAGGGCTGGAGTGAAGAGGTAGGAAACAGGGAAAGAGGGAATACATTCGGCAGAAATTAACAAAAAAAAGGACTTGAAAGAAAAAGGAAAGAGTGTGAAAGTGCAGGGTGAGAAGATTTACAGGCTGTAGAGCGATGGAGGGATAAGTGGAAGAACGAGTGAGGCACTCTGTTTTTACAGCAGCACTCAAAGAGCTGCATTTTAAGGCCTGACTTTAAACATTACTGCTGGTGTGGGAGGGTGTGGATGTGCATGTGCATTTGTTTGTTTGTGCATTTGCATGCACACATTTATGTATATAATTAGTAAATGTCTTTTGCTTTAAGATAATCAGAATCAGATTTTCCAATATTCCAGTGAGAAAGTATTATTTGGGTAGTAACACATTATTGTGTGTGTGTGTGTGTGCGTGTGTGTGTGTGTAGGTGTGCGTGTGTGTGTGTGTGTGTGTGCGCACGCACAGTGTCTTAGGTACCAGGTACCAACTTGTTCTCTGTGTCATGCGACTGAAAGGTCATTAGCTGAGGATCACTAACAACAAATAATATGGAGATCATTTAATAGTAATCATTTAATAATTATATGTGTGTCTACAGATGCCACTGTTTGCTAAGATTAAGGCACAAATTATTAAAAAATTAACAGGGTAATGCGTACACTTTTTGGAAACAATAATGCCCCTGGGCATTAGAGATGCATAGGTCATAAATACAGATCCCATCATGCCCGCCTGAGATTAAGGTGCTGTGTTTTTCTGACTCAGGGATTTTTAGCCATGAAGTTCACATTATAATGATTAGAAGCTTGGATGGTTTGCTTACGGAGTTTACGAGAATAGAAGGCTGCTTCAGATACTCATATCCACAATCAAAGTTGTACGGTCAGCTAACATGGGTAGCATTTGCAATGACTCATCTTTTAAGATCATCAGTATCAGATGTATTTTTTTGGTTTCTACGGGGCACACCATCTAATCGTGCATTCTATAATGCATGTTTCTTTTTAGAACTTGATGTTTTGTTTGTCATTACAAATGTACTAATATATATATTTGTTAGCACCCAATTAACTGAGGTTTGGACTGGTAAGGCAAACATTGTACTTATTCTTTAGATCATTAAGTTTTTCAGGGAATCCTCCAGAAATAGTTACGCTTTCCTCTAAATGCTGCTGAAGCAGATTCTTTGTCTGTTCGATTACTGAGCTTGTTACTTTGCTGGTAAGCCAAGTTGTACTTACATACCCTGTATAAAAATGTTATATAGTTATAGTTTATTAGTTTATAGTTTTATAGCGTACTATTGAAGTAAACAGCTCAGATATCTAACACAGCTCAGTTATGTACATTCCTGGTGTGTTAAGAACTATAGCCACATCAATTGTCATGAAAAATGTATCGAATAGTCATGAAACTTTCTAACAGATGCTTACACATGTCTTGACACAGTTCATAAATTAGATATACTGCAGAACAAATCACACACACACAACAGTATTTTTGTCAAAAAAAGTGTTCCCTTTAATTTTTTGAGCAGTATATATAGACACACACACACACGCACACACACATATGTGTGTGTGTGTGTGTGTGTGTGTGTGTGTGTGTGTGTAGTACACAATTCATTAGTAGTCCTTACAAAACTAGTAAAAGTGTGTGTGTGTTAGGGAGATTTGTGAACATTGCTGGGGTATTTACTTAAATAAGTGGTCCGTTATAAATGTGTAATTGCTTATCTAAAACTGCAAACAGGTTACTTTACTCATTAATTCCTGTGAAAAAAATATTCTAATCTAATCTTTTTATTTCATTTCTACATTAAATTCTAAGACCAATCTGTATATTCTGACAAGTACAAAAGAAAACACAGTAGCCCTTTTCAATACTTTGGGAAACAGCTGATCACAGTAAGCCTCGTTTAAAATTTATGTTACTACACCCGCCTTTACTGTGAACAACACAGCCGGTCATGATGATTAAAGGATGAATGATGCTGTTTGAAAACCTAAAGACTAGTCAGTAGAAAGAGTTTGAAAACGATGTAAGAGAAATTCTTAGTGACACACATACAAGTCCTTTTGTCAGCTTTACTTGCCACAGATTTTCTGGAGCATTTTTTCACTAATGATATACACCAACATGCCATTTTATTAGGAACACCTACACTATATGGACAAAAGTATTTGGACACACCTCTTAATTATTGAATTCAGATGTTTTAGTCATACTCATCGCCACAGATATAAAATCAAGCATATCAAGACATTTTGGACAACACCATGCTTTCAACTTTGTGGACACAGTTTGGAGAAGAACCTTTTCTATTCCAGCATGACTGTGGCCCCAGTACACAAAGCAAGGTTAATAAAGACATGGCTAGATGAGTTCGATGTGGAAGAACTTGACTGGACCACACAGAGCCCTGACCTCAACCCCATCCAACACCCTTGGGATGAACTGGAACGGAGATTGCGAGACAGGTAATCTCATCCAACATCAGTGCCTGAACTCAAAAATGCTCTACAGAATGAATTAGCAATACTTTCCATAGAAACTCCAAAATCTTGTGGAAAGCCTTCCAAGAAGAACGGAAGATGTTATTGCTGCAAAGTGGGGACCAATTCCATATTAAATCCTATATATTTGAGTGCCTGTTGAGTCCCTGTTGGTGTAATGTTCAGGCGTCCCAAAACTTCTGTATATATAGTGTACCTCAAATCTATACTAATTTTTTCAGCTCGGCATAACGCAGTTTATCAGTTTATCAGTTTATCAGCTCGGCATAACATACAGGTGTTTTCAATAGGTTTGCACTAACAGACTAAACAGTTCATCTGTTTTTCTATTTCACTAGTCTGGACCCCCAGAGGACCATCAGAAAGCAGGTATTACTTGGGTGGTGGATCATTCACAGCATACCAGTGACAATGACATGGTAGTGACATTAACATCCACTGACTGTCCACACTATGAAACACATCTAACCTGTTGGTCCACCTTACAGATGAAAAGCTACTGATATTAGCTCATCTGATGCTGCACAGTTCATGTTAGTCGTCCTGTAGTCCTTCATCAATGGTCAGTTTCTGGCCACAGAACATTGTTGGCTGGATATTTTTGGTTCTGAGTGAAGTGACATTGAGGTGCTTAAAAACTGCAGTAGCACCGTCCTGTGTGATACACCCACTAACATAGCATTACCATGTCAGTCTCACTCCTGTGGTGAGAATAAGTCTTTGGGTTTTTACCATTGATGAACATGGATTTTAAACACTTTGCAATAAACAATATTGTTCTCTTAGGGAGTAACACAAAAAAATAAAATTACTGTAAAGTATTACTCTGTACAGCATTATTATCTGAACCTCTTTCCCCTTCAAACATTCACAAAAATAACTGTGCTATCAAGACATATGTGGAACAAGCAAAATGAAACATTTATGCATCCTTCTGTGCCACTTTCTCTCTCTCTCTCTCTCTCTCTCTCTCTCTCTCTCTCTCTCTCTCTCTCTATCTCTATCTCTATCTCTATCTCACACTCACACACACACACACACACACACACACACATGCACAAACATTCCAGATGAAACTGACACATGACATTATCAATAGAGAAGCAGATTGTCTTGGTTGCAAAACTGTGTAGCTCACTGGGTTTCCAGTTTTTTGGTTAACTGGTCTCTATATCTCCACTTCATCTCTTCATTCACTTTACCTTCTCTTTGGACAGGAATCTTCAATTCTTTGTGCTTTTTTTTTTTTGCTATTCTGACCCAATCAGTGTGTTCCTGATTTTAATCTCTCTCTCTCTGTCACTTTCTCTTTCACTCTTTCTGTCTCTCACATTGGTTTGTTTCTCAGGGTGTATGATAAGCTTTGTATTTACAAGCTTCTTAATGCCTGTGCCAAGGAAGGTAGGATGTTGCTTTGTGAACACAAACATCCTCTACTCCTCATCCCTCTCTTCTTCCCTGCCTCCATCTCTGTATGTGCTAGCTCTTTTTCCCAACCCACACTGGAGATGCCTTTCAGTGTCTGCGTGACCTGGACGCTGGAGCACACCGTCCCAGCATGGAGCCATTTCAAATCACATTCCTCTCATCAAACAGAGGAAGGAGGGGTGAAACAGGAGGAGGAAGGTCAGAGGGAAAAAAGTGGGCAGTGATGAGAATTTGATCCTCAACGGAAAATAACATAAAGAAGAAAGTATGTGCCCATCACAGGTAGAGAAGTGACGAGAGGGAATGAGCAAAGTAGAGAGAGAGGGGCTCAGAGAAAGAGAGAGGGGGAAATGTCAGAGAGAGAGAGAGGCAGACAGATAGAGAGAAAGAGAGCTATATGCTGTGATAAGACGGCAACACACTCAGCCTTTTCAATAGGTTGCATATGCTGAAATGGTATAGCTCTCTGTACTTGTGCTTAACTTCATACGTTCATGTTTTAAAAATTGGGGAAATGGAGATAGGTAACATTCAGAGATGCAATTAAGCCACCATGAGATGAAAAACTGTAACAACTAATAATGTCCCTTGTCTCTGAATGACGGTGCCTGCCTAAAGCGGGTCCCTTGGAGAAGTCTGGAGAAGTAATTCCTCAGATCTGCACACACACACACACACACACACACACAGATACACATACATGCTTCACCAAAAGCCTTGGCGACGACAGGTCCCCATGCGTGGGTCAAGAGATGCTGCTGTTTTTCCTCCACTTGTCCTGACAGGCAGGTGACAGAGATTAATAGCCCCCATATTGACTGAGTAACTTGCAGTTCCTTATCTCTGTCGAGCCCGGGCTTGGCCCGAGAGCATGCCGCTGTTATTAGAGGTATAATTGCAGAGACATTTAAAGCGCTTTCCCTCCGGGGACGATGGAATCCAATAAAGCTTTCATAAGAGAGCCAAGGCAATGTGAGGCACACTGGTACTGCCTTGAACGAACGTACACACATACACACGCGCCAAAACGTCTGCATGCCCGCACACACTCCCAGCAACAGCTTCTACAGCTCAGAGAAAAGTCCGCAGAGTCGTCAGCTCTGAGAAGATGAGTGATTTATGGTGCATCACACAACTCCAAGATTAGTTGCTTTATTAAAAACGTATGGAGAGACTAAAGATAAGACAGCGCTTCTGCCTGCATTGCGCATCAAATAATTGTTTCAGTAAGAATAACAAAAAGATAGTTTAAGGAGTCTTTAAATATTTGTTGGAGGATGCGTAATGTGCACTCATGTGCTCTGGCCATTACTGTGAAAATGTCAATGCAGAGGCCTGTACAAAATACAATGTGAAAATATAGAAATGTAGACCAGTGTCTTCCAGCATAGCCCCTGGCTAGACTCAAACAAGTCCACTTGATTGCATCATGGTTTCCAGTACACCTGAACCAGAAATCAATTTTTTTTGCTGCTTGGCGCTGTGAGCAAAAATATGGGCTGTGTGAAGGTACCAAATATCTGCGTTGAGAATCACTGCCATTTTTGTAAATGAGAGGTGCAAGGGCCAAGAACTACTTTAAAATTTAAAGAACCTCTATATTATGTAAAGATTCTATACTGGGGTAACTGGAGGACCTGTGTTTGGCACAGATTGGTATTTTCTCTTCTAAAACACACCCACAAAACCTGACATTTAACAGAAGAGTTTAACCAGGTATGTTGGTTAAACCAGGTATGCAGGGAAAGTCCTGTAAGTTGTGAGGTAGGGCCTCCATGTGTTGGACATAGTTTGTTTACCTCTTCCCATTTATGTTTGACTGGACAATTCTTGAGCAATTCTTGCAGTGTGGCAGGGTGCATTATAGTGCTAAAGAGACCACTGGGATAAGTATTTTTTAATGTAACAACACAAGGGCACAAATGGCCATGCTGAAAATGAAGGTACTGACCTGGCAGAGAAATGAGGGGCCACTGTGAAAGGGGCCTGAGCAGGGATCTTTGGGACTGCCCTGGAAGGGAACTGAGTGACCAGCCTGAAAACGAACTGAGAGGTTGGCTGGACAGTAGCCACATTCTGGGCAGCAGCCATCCCCTGGTGCTCTATTACGTGCCAGGCAGCACTGTTGGCATGGATGGTTGGTGCTGGATCTGCAGGCTCAGGAGATGATTGGGATCTGACACTGGAGCAGGAAACTCAGGAGGTGACTCACGATTTGACATTGGAGCAAGATGCTCTGGACATTACTCAGGATTTGGTACAGGAGTGGGAAACTTGGGAGATGACTTGGGATTGGACACTGTATCAGGTGACGCAGGAGATGCCCTGCAATTTGATGCAGGAACAGGAGACTTGGGAGAAGCAGCTGCCTGCAGTGACACCATTGGAAGCAGGTGGGTTTGTAGTGGCACCCTCTGAGCAGTGCATGGGGATGCACCTTCCTCCCTGCAGACCAAAAGGAGAGGCTGAAACCTGCAGAGCACTTCAAAGCTAGCTTAGTTCCCCATACTTAACCATACCTAAACGTCCTTGCAAAAGCTACAAACTGCTTCCATTTTTGGTCTGGTCTTTTTATGTAATAGAGGTGCTGAAGGCTGGATGTACAAAAAAAGGAAAAAAAAAACCCCAAACATTTGAACATTCTTAACAGAGAGCGTTGACTTCCAGTTCTGTTGTGTCAGCTAACAGACGCCTGTGCTGAGTTTGGGGGGAAAAGGGGGGGGGGGCTATCCTGCTAACCTAGAGAGAGCAAAGAGAAGTGTACTCTCTGGACCACAGATGGCTGCACCACCACTGGGGACTGAAACTGCGATCTCCTGATTATAGGACCAGTAGTTGCACCACTCTGTACTCTGCATGCAGAACCTTTTAAAGGTATAAATAACCTATAATAGTTATAATCGTTCTTTACTAATTTAAGGAACTTTTCTCATCATGTAAAGGTTCTTTATACTCTTAAATGGTTCATCACACTCGCACTTCATTTAAAAAAATAAAAACAAGCATCCACTAAAAGGTTCTTCAGGGAATCAAAAAAGTGTCACTCATAGGACCATGTCCTTTATCTTTTTTGTGAAGAACTAAAACACAATGCCTGTAAAACTTTTGGCACATATAAGCATGAACCCCCCCACCAATCTTCCTCTGACGGTCATATGGGAGAACATGGAGAAAGGGAGGGCTGCTGAATATGCAAGTGTAATCTGCACTCTAACTCAATTGTGCCGAAAACGAAGTTTGCTACCTCAGGGGAGCAAGTGCCAGGGGTCAGATGAACAAGTGCATGGTGTGAAGCACTTGCTCTGTGAAGGCAGAACACAATCACACAGACACAAAGATAGCCAGTTGTTTATTACAGTTTTAGCTCAAATTGATGTTCTCCAAATGTTTTCCAGTGCAGGAAGGTGCTGGAGCTACTGATATGAACTCAGGTCTGGGTCTTTTGGCGACAACAAACATTTTCCAGGATGGTGGACCTGTCTCTAGAAATAAATGAGTGAAAAAAGCACAGTGTGTTTACTTTCCATTCACCTTCCAGCGATAGCTAAGGCACTTTAATAGCCTACACACTGGGTTGGTGAGTGGGTTCTTCTTTTCCTGCAGTCACACATTTTGTTACATTTCTTATATGGACAATGCCTGTTTACACTGTCAATTCAAATGTTTAGGTTGAAAAGCTACATGTTTTTAATGTGCCATAGTGTCTAGTTGACCAGATCCTTTTTTTGAGAGCAAACTAGGAGAAAAAGATAAATGATTAGCTATGTCTTAAAAAGTCTATATCATTCCTCCCCTTCAAAAAACTGTCTGCCTGTGTTCTGATTTCTGATTTCAGCATTGGATTACACATAATAAAGGTATTTTACACATTCATCTACCTCCTTTGTTCCTGTACCATTCAATTCGCAGTGCCTATGGTCTATATGAGGAACTTAGGCTGCGAAGTGAGCAGTTAGCCAAAGAAATAAACCAACAAAACACAATTAATTTATTCAGCCTATTGCAGTTTAGCTCTGCCTATACACATTACATGTTTCATGTTTCAGACTGAAGTTACATGTTTCAGACTGTTACATGTTTTCAGAACAGGCAATCAAAAAAGAGATCATTCACACATGTCAGTCTTAAAGTAACAAAAACAGTCTGTTTATTTCTAAGGTGATTTAAAAATGAATAAAATTTAAGGGAAGGATATGGACGACAGTGTTCCACAGAAGTAGTGAGGGCACAGGGTGAGATTTCAGCACTTTTTGTCCTGCTCGGTTATAAGGACCCCAGCTTCCATTACAGTGTGTGTACAGTGTGCACATTCTTAAGTCTTTTCCAGGGTAACCTTGACCATATCTTTTTGTCCACCAGGTCACCAGTGACCTCGCTGCCTCTCTGATCAACCACTTGTCTACCTCCTGGAAAAGAGTTCCTGAATTCAGCTTGAAAGGCTTTTGGTCATGCTGACTGATAAAAGATTTGAAAGAAAATTTTTGCTTTAACTTATCAACAAGAGGACGTTCAAGGCTACTGTTCTTGTTGTTTTTATTTTCTAGTCTTGTATGAGCTGTCTTTTCATCACACTACACTTTCACCTTGTGTTCCTGCACACAGCACAAATGCAGTGGATGTGAATTTAAGGCACTGAAAAGACAAGGTCCCTGTATGTGTGTGTGAGTGTGTGTGAGCGTGTGAGCACTGGCCTTCGTGCTCTGCTCGGATGAGTAAGACATGACAAAGCACAGGGAAAGAATGGAGACGGGAGAAGCAGCAGTGCTGGCAAAGTAAGACAAGTTTGCACCTTAACCTTGAGAAATGGCAGCTGACTGAGTGGAGAAATCTCTGCTGCATTTGGCCCTCACGTGGCACGGATAGAGGGTAGGCCCACAGCTTTTTTTCCATTACAGTTGATGGCTTTCTAATCATCATCACTGAGAAACAATGGATATGATATTTTGAGGTTTCTGTGGTCATGCAGACACAAAAGATTCTACATCAGCAGCCTAAGTGAAGACAGCCCTATTGCCCTGAGGTTTACCATGCACACACTCAAACTCATTTCACAGGCACTGATGGCAGACTGCCTGCTCTTGTAATTTCTCTGTAATCTGGTTAGCCTGTGAGCTCTCCACTGACCTTGTCGCGCTCCTCACTGCTGTCACTCCACTGCTGACAGAGGGTGAAGAGCCTGGCAGTAATGTAATAATCGCTGTGTGTGTGTGTGTGTGTAGTGGAGAGAGAGGCGGAATGGCGCGTTGGGACAAGTGTCGCATGCAGTGTCGAGTTTGTCCCGGTGAGTGCCGCTTTGTGTTGAGCCAAGACAGACACAATCAATCAATCTCTGAGTGTCAGTGCTTGTAGTTTTGGCTGCTCCCTCCGTGCTCCACTTGTCAGATCTCGTCTTGTCTTCTCACCCCGGCCTAGTGTCAGAGAAGGTTTTGAAGGGGAGAAAGTGAGCCGCAAGAGGTCAAGAGTGGTACACCGACAGTACATCTCACTGGGTCAGCCGCCACGGTGTGGTAAAGTGTGACCACTCTGTTTTACACCATTGCAGTGATTTAACCCGTTAAGTCAGGAGTCACCAAAGGGCTAATGTGCCTGCTTGTTTTTGTTACGTTAAGCAGGACCAACACCATATACAACTAATCAATTATCTGGGAGTCTGCAGAAACCTTTTGGGATGTTGCTGATCCCTTTGCATAAAAGAGGCCAGAAAATCACATTATGTCAAAAATAGAGTTTATAACATATTGGATATTTTCTGTTTCAGGAATTTGATTCGCTGCTCTTTCATTTCCTCGGGATAGGCTAGTTAGCTCAAATCATAAAAATTTGGTTAAACTTTACCTCACCTTGTTGTTTTTCATAGTGCTACTACAATATTCTGTGTTTGGAAGCATGAGGTTTATGATGACAATGACACAGGAGGGTAGTTATTCTTAACAGTCATAGTTTTGTAAACACTGACTGTTGTGCAAAACTGTGTTTTCTTTTTAAACAGAACAGAAAAATTAGAAGCAGCAGAGATTATTTGAATATTACTTTGCATGTGGTAATTTAATTCTGAGATTCTGTATTTGGCTACCAAGTGTAATTGCATGTGGCTAAAATGCAATTACACTTGGTACACTTGACTAATAATGGGGCTTATATGGAGCAGTATCTAAGGCTCATAAATACAGTTACAGATATTTTAAACCTCTTGAACTATGCCATCTTGCCTCCTGAAAATCCATCAACAGAATGCAATGGAATCGTCACCCACAATAATCGTCATTACTTTGGCACACTTTATTTACGTATTGCTTTATCTAGATATGCACAAAATCTAGATATGTACAAAATCTAGGGGCTCTTGAGGACTAGGCTGGGAAACACTGGCCCAATGTGTAGCAGTGGTCATAAATGCCAAACATGAATCTGAGCATGCTGAGATACTGAGTCAAGTCATTTGAGTGGTACCCCCAAATGTACTGTATGTTTTAGTGCCTTTAACTATAGAACATAATGTGTATGTACCACATCCCACTACAGCTATACCGTTAAAACCACCTGCCTAATATACATCCCCCTTGTGCCACCAAAATGGCTCTGACCCATTGAAGCATGGACTCCAAAATGTTGTTTTTAGAGATGCTGTTACCCAGTCATTAGGAAATTTGGCAAAAGACAGATTTTACCATGAGTAATGTAATATTGACAATCTGCATGCTTGAGAGTATCTCTGAGAAAAAATAATACAAAAAGAAAAAAATAATATAAAATTACACCTTTTTTATCACTGGCAAAAATGGAAACAATGTCACCAAATGATTGTGTGTGATCAAAGTAGGAATCAACACTAAACATGAAGAGTAAAGATTTAAGACATGCCGAGGAACACATTACAGATTCACACACACACGTGCACACACACAGACACACACACACACACACACACACACACACACACAGGGGATACTGCAACATGCATAGGCATCAAGACCGCTACCTTACCCATTGCCTTACACACTGCAGATGTTTTAGGGCAGTATTTTGGCAGAGTCGCACTGGAATCTTTCCAAATGAGAGACAATTTGCAATCTCACCTGCACAGAGATGTGAGAGGGAGAGCTGTCATCAACACCTCATAACGGAAACTGCTAATGAGAGAGTGAATAACACACACATGCACACTTGGACACACACACACACACACACACACACACACACACACTCACATAAACACACACATGCGCACACACTTGGACACACAAATAAAAAAAAATACTGGTGTTTCTGCTTGGGTTGTGACAGATGTGCAGGGTGGTATCAAGGCCAAAATGGCCTGATACTAGGCCTGAAATGCCCACAGGGAGATTCCATGATGCAGTTATGAGGGAGATACACCTGCTTGGCCCCTGGTCATGGTGCTAAGGTGCTGCCAATGCCAGAATTACATCCTCTGGGCTGTTTGTGAGTTTCCTGCACTCCACAGTACCTCGACAAACCTAGAAGAGTCGCTGTTTCCACTACTGTGAAGGCAATGTGTTGGCAAGGAGAGGGTGAGCAAAATCAAAGGAATTTGATTTTAAAGGAGTTTCATTAGCGCCACAGATGCTTTCCTGAACATCTCACTAAACACATCACACTGTCTTTAACATGATATGGTGTCTTGATATCTTTCAAATTAATGAATGATGAAACCTGGATCATATACAAAAGAATGTCTGGTGTAGCAGAGTGGTTAGGCCACCCATCAGCAGACTAGGGTTTGCTTCTCTGTCCAGCCAATTATGCAACATCTATAAAAGCCCTTGGACAACAATTTCCTAAAATTGCGATATGATTTAAAAAGGCATACTCTAGATAAAGGCATGTACAGTGCACAATGTTAACGTACACTAACTTTAAGATTCATTTATAATCTGGAAACAATTATTCATGAGGAAACACACAACTGACTGTTTAGACTGTGCTCCAAAAGCTCTTAATTTATACAAATCAGATTTTATTCTATGTCACTGGGTACCACATGATTCCACAACATAACAGAGCTACCTCTGTGATTGGCAAGGTGGTTCTTTTATGGAAATGCTTCTCCTTTTTTCTCCAAAAATAATTTTATTTGTTTATGTTATATTGGAGATGTTACTTCTGATGTTGACTTGTAGGTTGATCTCACAGCTAGTTACTGATGACCCTTCCATGTAGATGATGTTTCTGCAAGAACACTGCATGGTGAGCTAGTTCATGACTGTTCCTGTGCCAGACAAATCTTCCTGTAGGTCCTTGACAGTGATGTGGGGGGTTGCTTTGCATACCTGACCAGTCAACAAGTTTTTTTTCCAGAGATTTTTCTTGGTCTGTGTCATGTTCATGTCCCTTTTCCAAGCACGCATAGCAGGCGCCCACACACACCACTCGAAGTCAATGTGCTGCATTGTCCGTCTTTATTCTTACACGAGAAACCAAAACTGACATGATGGTCAGACTGACATGATGGTCAGATACAGGTTTTACTCCAAAAAAGAACAACAAGGAACCCCTAAGCGTGACGGTGATCGACAAATCCTGTCGGTCCTAACCCAAACTAAATACAGCATCTCTCACCCCAAACCCAATCACAAAACACATACACTTAGTACTGAGTACACCGGCAGCTGAAACTCATAACAAGACTAAACTCAAACCTGGTGCAATCAGGATATCAAAATATGAGTTATATATCTTTGTATAAGTCAACTATCTCTTGTTTCAGATCCTCAGTCAGCTGCTTAAATGAGCCCATGACTGCTAAATGTAAGCACAACACTCTGAGAAGCCTTTTGCCATTTTTAAATTAATCAAATTTAACATGCATTAAAATTTTCACTCAGTTTGACCGGAGGTGCCCAAACTTTCACTAACAACTGCATATATCCTCAACAAGCAGCAAATACTGACATAACATGTGTATCTTCTTCAGGCCTCATCCAAGGTGACTGCTCATTAAGCTGCTTGTAAAAATGCCAATGGTGTGTAAAGCTACATTAAGACAAAAGATGTGTTTTGCTTAATAGATTTGTTTAACAGATTTTGGTCATGTGATTTCACAATCACTATTGTTCTTCTCAATTATGATGATGATGATGATGATAATGATTATTATTATTACTATTATTTTTATCCAACCTGTTTTTTTGGTGAAACTTCTGAAGCTGTTTGAAATTTTGGCATCACTACAACTTCAACGTACTCATTGTTATTGCATGTAACACGCTTGTGCACAACTTTGCTCGACTGAATGATCAGGTGCTGAGTATTGATCATTTAAAGATTGAGATTTTGTAGTTGAGTTGCCTCTGTAATGTATGAGTGGTGAGAGCGTAGGGGCAGGTCACCTTGGGAATCAATATGGAGAGTGTCTAAGCGAACATTGTGATGTCAGCTCACTCTGCCCTCTACAGCAGTTTGCGGGAGACAAAAGTGGAGCAAAAAGCAGCCCGACAAAACCTATGAAGTGGCAGTCTCACAAACTGCCTTTAAAACACTAAAGCACAAGTCAGTTATGAAATTAAAGAGGTGTGTCACTGTTTGTTGAGGATTATAAAAAGATCAGGCAGTGAATGCTTGTTTTAGTATTGATAGTGAGCCAGCAAGCTGCTAGCCAGCTCAGTTAGCCGATTTGAGGTGGTATTTGAACCTTTCTGGGTGAAAAATGTTTTACATGTGTTTTCTGTTTATGTTCTGTCATCCTCTTCCAGTGTTTCCTTCCATGTCTGTCCCTAGCTCTGTTTTCCCCCTTGTTGTTCTCCTTTGTTTTGTTTCTTGTGTTAGTTATCGGTTTAGTGTGTATTTCATGTTTGTTTCAGTATTATTTTGTTTTGTTTCAATTAACATCCACCATCTGCATGTACTTCTGTCTCCTGTCCTCCTAATGAACGCTACAGATTGACTGACCTATTAAAATGGACATAGCAGACTCCAGAAACATCCCCCAGATTGGCCAAGGGCTGGACAGCTGACTGTAGCTCCTCCGGGAGATTAGTGGAGTTGAGCGCATTGGCCGGCTAGCAGAATGAATCATGACCACTCTGGGGGAAACAGGGCCCGCCTCTCTCCCTAAAACAATGCTTGGGAGCTCAGATGGAGCCAGGAGGTGGGGTTTAGCTTGATGCAGTGAAGCTGTGGAGGGCAGGAGCACATTGGCAGCTGTGGGCAGCGCTACTGCAGCGGCTAACTTGAAGTGGCACCATGAAAAGCGTTGTAGAAAGGGGGCTGCAGGTGAAAAGTAGTCCTAGCTCCTGGCCCTCCCATGCTGCCCAGTGTACAGGAGGATGATGGTGGGCTGGGCTTGGGCGTCTTTGTATTTATCTTCCAAGTTCCTTCTCTTCTTCCCTTGTGTTGCCCTACTGAGCCCAGGCACAATAGTCTCCCTATCATCCTGGAGGATACCCCCAATACCTCCTGGAGGTATTTCCTTTCGGCCTGGAGGATTCAGTGATGTGGTTTGAGGGTAAGACTGGCAGGGATGAGGCTGCCATAATGGCAGATATTCTTGCCCTTGTGAAATCTAATGACCCGGTGAGATTGGTGGTGGAAATGGTGGTCAAGGACTCCATCTCTCTGGGAGGAACCTCAAAAAGGAAAAAGCACTGCAAGTAGAAGAGGAGTGCTCCGAAAGCATGTGTTCACTTGTGCCCCCTGGTGCTCTGGAGGATGCTTATTTAACGATGCAACCTTGTGCTCTGGAGAGCACTGCTGTACTGGCTCCTCTTTGTGCTCCAGAGAACCCTGCTGTACCTGCTGTACTGGAATCCCACCAGTCATCACCTGCACCTCTAGCTTCTGACTCTTTACAGCAGGTGCCCAGTGCTCTTGGTTCTATGCTGCCAGCACTGTCATTTCTGGGATCTACATTACTGGTACCCCATCTCCTTGTTCAATACCACCAGCTCCCCGTCTCCTGGTTTTATGCCAGGATGACTTGGGGCTCTCCAGTACAGATTCTATGATCACTTGGGGCCCCTATGTCTTGGTCCTACTATGCCAACACCCCATCTCCCAGTGCTACATGGCCAGTGCTCCAGTCTCAGAGCAGCCCATGCTTCATTTTCCAGAACCACCACTCTCCAGCTTCCTGATCTAGAGTCGCCCAATCTCCAGCCTCCTGACCCCAAGCAGCCTACTCTCCAGCTTCCTGACCTAGAGTGGCCCACTATTCTGTCTCATGATCCTGAGCAGCCGGCCCTCCTGCCACCTCTTTAGAGCTGCCTGGCCCCACCTTGCCAGCTTCCCTGTTTTTTGACCCAGGGAAGGCTGCCCAGGATGGGGTTGCCACTTGCACCAGACTGCATCTGTGTCGCATCCTTCACCAGCACCTAAATCCTGCAACCAAAAAAGCCCAGTTTTCCTCTCTGTCTCCTGTCCCATCTCTGTTCCCAGTCCTGCCATCACGACTTTCTGTCCTATCTCCTTTTCCAGGTCTGTTTTTGTTTTCTCCTCGGCCCCTTTTCCAACCCAGTGTTCCCAACCCATTGTCACTCCCTGACATTTGACATGTTTTTTTGTTCATGTTCTGTCTTGCCCTGCCCCGTTTCTGTTTTTGTTTTGCTTTAACCCTCAGAAATGAACTGATGTGCTGGCATTTCACAAGCACATCTCTGCTAAAACACTGTCTTACACAAAAGTACATCTTTATTTGGAGCTCCTGTGTGTTTGGGTTGACAGTGGAAGCTTCATATGTCACAGGAAGCCTCGTTTTGTGATGTCATGTAGAACAAGAAGTCTTAAGCTTTTAAAAAACATGAAACTCATGGTTTCAAAAATAAGTAAACAAGTAATGCAGAAATGGGAAATATAAGATCTAAGGGTTAATAAACATCCATCGTTTGCATGTATGTCCGTCTCCAGTCCTCCTTACGAACACTACAGGCAGTGTGACAGTCATTTTTGTGTTAATCAGCCCTACTTGCACATTCTCACAAAATGCATTCTAGGTTCAGGTGTGCTATTACATACTTCTGAGGTCTTCCTTATTTGTAAAATGTGAAAAATGCTATCCCTAAAATCACAAAAACAGAAAATCCTTCATAAATGTAATGAAATGTAAACTAAAAATGTTTGAAATGTAAACTAATACACCTTCTCTGACACACACAGAAACACAGCAGTAGATATCCTGTATGTATACTCATGCATTCAGTCATGTTTCCACAGCCCACCTGACCTTTTGCTAATTTGCTAATTGACACTGTCCAAGAGGCAACTTTGCCTCTCTCAAGATGTATGAAAAGCAAGACAGCAGAACATGAGCAACCCACCAGACAAGAGAATAACACTGGCAAGAGGAAAATGAACAAATGATGAGATATAAGATGAAAACCAAACTCTACAGCACTAAAAGGAGTCAGAGATTTTGATCAGATGAAACTGAAACTGCAGACTGTGTTCAAACGGAGAGGTAAAAAACTAATTAGAGACTAGATCCCAGACAGCACTCACTATACACACACACACACAATGTAAATGTCTAGCATTAGCAGAAGTGGGTATAGACAGGATACACTTAGCAGCTGCTTAAATGTATGTGCAAAATGTCCTGTCCCAGCACTCTTTGTACTGAAGGTGATCTGTTGTGGCGTTACATCACTGTCCCCCTTGTATACCCACCAAATGATGACTCAATTAAAGCTGTGCTCTTGCTAGTGAAGAGCCAAGGCCATCAGGCCAGCTAATTAAACCACAAACACTTACCACACTTGTTAATGGCCTTCAATTATGAATGAAGAGCTGGACAGCTCAGTCAATTGGACTGAATGAAAACCCTGCTGATCACAAAGAGCTCAGATTTTCCCCAGTCTTCATCAACCTGGAAAAAGCACGCTTGTCTTTACTAGTGTAGTGTAGTCAACTCTGTGTAGCCATCCTCTGGTACTCAGTAGTGGCACTGTAATGGCATGGCTACTAACTTCAGTATCAGTATTAAATTCCTCTAAAAGGATTTAAATTTGAGTTTAAAGAGGAATGTATGTGATTCTGTGTGTAAGCTTATGGCTAAGACCGTATAAATCACATTAAAAGAGAACAGTGTGTGCGTTGCCCTGGTCCGAGGTCAGGTTCCCCATTAGAGTAGACCACAAGCAGACTTCAGACGTTTTTAAAGAGAGCATCAGATGAAAGATCTGTCTTTCAGTCTCTTTGACTCAAATGCCCTCTGCGTGGAGTCCACACGGTCTGAGGACACACCACACACACACACACACACACACACACACACACACTCCTTTAAACCTGCAGGTATTGTATGGGGTCACTACTGAAAGCTTCATCTGGACTCTGCATTCAATGGGCCCAGTGCAGCTGTGAGATTTCTACACTGCGTTCCAAATTATTATGCAAAAAGTGTTTAGGAGTGATAAGGTAAGAATTTTTTTGTTTGTCAGTTGAACTCATGGATGGTGATGTGTGTCGGGGCTCTTTATATCACTGAA
>JBBPCX010000018.1:15073227-15082780 GCA_037974365.1 Hydrocynus forskahlii | reverse complement strand
ACACACACTCACACACACACACACACACACACACACACACACACACACACACACACACACACACACACACACACAGAAATACAGTGCAAAAAATAGCATTCACCAGTGAAATATAATGCTATGCTTACTATGCTGTAGTATAATTTATTACACTATACTTACTCATGTATATTGTACTAAATCAACATCACTAACTCACACTAAATTAGCTACACTAACTCAAATACACTGCACTGAATCAACTTAATTAACTCACTTATACTACACTAAATCAGCTACACTAACTCACTATTACTACACTAAATCAACTACACTTACTCATTTATTGTTCTAAATTAACTACACCAACTCACCAGCACTGCTCTAACTCAACTGCACTAACTCACCAACACTACATTAAGTAATTTCTACTGTACTAAATCAGCTATGCTAACTCACAATACTGCACCAAATCATCTACACTAACTCATCTATTGTTCTAAATTAACTACACCAACTCACCAACACTGCTCTAACTCAGCTGCATTACTCACCAACACTACATTGGTCACTTTAACTGTATTAATTAACTAACCATTGCTACACTAAATCAACTACACTAACCCATTTATACTGCAATAAATCAAGTACTCTAACTCACATATTGTTCTGAATGAATTACACTAACTCACCAACACTGCACTTAAAGGGTAAAGGGGGCATTTGGCTGACGCTGTTATCCAGAGTTACTTACAAGCATTAGTTACAGGGACAGTCCCCCTGGAGCAACTGAGGGTTAAGCGTTTTGCTCAAGGACACACTTTTAGAAAGGGGGGGTTGTGGTCATTGGGTTCACAGGCAAGTGTTTTACCCACTAAGCTACTACCACCACTAAATCAGCTACACTTACTTACTAATACTGTACTAAGTCCATGATACTAACTCTCAATACTGTAATAAATCAACCGACCATAGGTTTAATTTATTATACTGTTAACTATAACTACCAGTTGTGCATACATCACAAATATACCTTTGCAAAAATAAAACTATAACGTTGTCATAATCAATATTAGAATATTTAAAAAAATGTAAAAAGTTCTATGCTACACTACAACCCATAGAATATACAATATTGTTCTATTGTACTGTTAACTGTAACAGCATACACAAAAAAATGTATACATTTCCTCCACCTCTTAATACTCCAGACAGTCCTGTCTGCTCTATATCCCATCTCTCTATTATTCTCTTTTTTCCTTCTCTCTCTCTCTCTCTCTCTCCCTCTCTCTCATATATACACACGTATACTTTCCCTCCAAATGCACACATATAAACTGGTCCAGATGATGGCATTAGTTGGGGAGTTGGCCGGTCTCCAGGTGTCCTAGTGTTCTGTAATATTGCCTTCCCCATTTTTCACTCCCTCTCTCCCCAGCTCTGCTGAACAAACTCAATCAGCTTCCCCTCCACCCCCCCACCCAAACACATACTGCTCCCCATCACCCGTCTGTGCCACTCAGGAGTGTGTGCCATGAATGTATAGAGACAGATGCCATACGCTGATGGTGTTTCTTATTTTGAAGCTTCTCCCTTTTTGCTTCTACAGACAGTACAGGACTGAATTGCATACACTTAAGAATGTTTGTGTGTATGAGAGTGAGTGTATGTGTGTGTGTGTGTATGTGTGTGTGTGTGTGTGTGTGTGGAGAGAGATAGAAAAGGAGAGAGAGAGAAAGAGAGAGACAGAGAGAGTTAAGAGATGCGCATGTATGTCAGAATCATAATTATATTAATTTTTTCAGGATAAAACAGTGTCAACTCCTATGCCATAAACACACAAATATGACATGGAAATTAACACACTCCCACAATAATTATATTTAAACAGACAGAGAGAGAGAGAGAGAGAGAGGGAAAGAGAGACAGAGAGAAAAATGGGATGCAGCACATGGGAAAATCATTGATGGTAAAATACTCAGAAACTACATTTTGATTCTGTCTTCATTATGAATTTGGTTGAAATTAATCATTAGTTTATTATTATGAGCAGTTTCAGATCATTTTTATTTTACTTTCATAGGTCATAGATTAATAAACTACACATGATCAACTGCACACACACGCACACACACAATTATGTATTACTGTTGTTAAATGCAAAGTCTGTCACAAAACCTTATATATGCTATATACAAGGAGAAGAAAAGGTTTTTACCCCCCATTTGTTCCGCCCAATATAGTCCCATTCAGTTCCACCTTCCATTTAGGACTATCTTAATCACAGCCACAATACCACTAGGATGAAAGCTACCATGTTCACCCTCCACGTCACATGAAACACCATTAAATCTTTTCCAAACTGCCACTAAGGCAATATCAGTGTACAGCTCAACATATTTGGAGGAGAACATCAACTGCCAATTTTGCCTGCTCTGGCTAACCTAACACAGTGCTTGGTGATGGGGGAGAGAGGAAGGGCTGTCTTACACGCCCAGGGAAAGCAAAGCCAATTATGTTTTCTTGGACAGAAGATAGCAGCATTACTGGGATACAAACTCACAATCTTCCGATGATAAGGCCAGCATTTAGACAGTTGTGCCACCTGGAAACTCAGAAAGCATTTTTAACCTTAAGGTGAGGCACTACATGCAAATAGAGTAAATTTTTTAAACTGTTGGAGAACCTTGGACAGTTGATTACAAATATCCTTACAACACATTTGTTTGTATTTTTGTGAAAAATAAAATTGGTTATGCAAATGATGTACACATTAAATACACCATAATTTGCATTTAATTAAATACAATTAATACAATTTAACAAAGTCCTTAGAATTAAAATTGTGGTTTCATTATGAATGCACACTCTAGAGAGAGGTGTGTACTGAAGTTTCATTGAAAACACTATGTACAGATATTATAAAACATTTTCAGGTCATTCTGTAAATGCAGTTAGGAATTAACCTATAAAGTTAAGATGCTTTAGAGGCTGTAACTGTTGATCAACAAAATGGATTCAAATAAACATACTTTTGTTGAGTTTTGACATTTTTATGATTACAGCTCAAGAGAAAAGAAAGAAGTTATAGATAACAGTTTTCCACAAGTCTGAAAAATGATGGACAGAATCAAAATGATCATTTCTGCTGGTAGTGTCTCCCTTTAATATGCACTGAGGAGATGTGGAAATAAGGAGATGTGAGGAAATTTTATTCCTGGAGTGCCACCAGTGTTAGAAGCTTTATATATTAGATGGATCTTTTCAATGTAGTGGGACATTTCAATAAGATGGGGACATCAGAGTGCGTGCATGTTTTCACAGTAACAAATTGCGTGTATATGAAGTGAAATGCATCAACATGCAGAATTGATGCTTCCTGTGAACTACTGTCTTCCCTGTCACTGTATAAATGATGCTTGAGGCTTCCTTTATTGTCAGCTGTACTGGAATTTTGTTTCTAAGCAAGTTCCTTCAGAGCATAGCTTGGAGAGGTAGCATGTATTATTGTTCTTCATTTGCTAGATCTTTTCAAGTATTTACAAATCCAATCGATACTCCAACAGAACTGACAAATCATGTGATTAATAGAGAAGAGCAGATTAGAAAGCAAAAAATAGCCATGGTTTTGCATCAACCTTCAAAAGTTAAAATCCCAAAGGCCTAACTTAGATGATGCCCATGTTTTATTCCAGTTAACACAGCGCTATTTTCATTGGTCCATCCAGCAAGGCATATTAATGCAATGTAAAAAAGCTTTCAAATGACATAAAATAATTAAAAAAAACAAAAACTACAAGTCACAATCTTTTGATACAACAGCAATAACCTTGTTCTCCACAAAAGACAGTAAAACAGAGTCACACCCAGGCACCACACACAGGCATCAACCTACTATCATTTGTTCTGTACACATCAAAGACAGGCTTGATCCTCTCTCTGTTTTTAAGACAGCTGAGTATCACGACCCTGCCACTCAGGCACACCTGGCTTGACAGCCCAGCTGTTCACTGTATTAGTGGGAATGGAAGCTTTGAGTAAGTAAGTGCAGCTGAGGGACACTCCGTCATTTTACTGATAAGGAGATCAACTAATTAATCAATTTGTCAGTCAAAAAAAAGCTCATAAAGCTCATAAAGTATGAAAACTTAGCGTATAAGTACATAAAGTGAAAAAGATTTATGTGGTAAGTAGAGGTACTTTAAACTTTAAAAAAAGTTCCTCATTTACAATGATGATTCTGTTAAGAGCCATCCTCTGAACTATTCTTTAGTGAACCAAAAGGGATACTACTGTGGCATTGCTTCAACAAACCTTTTATACACCTTTATATAAGAGTGTGACTTTACAGACGTCTAAGAGTGTGAGTATACAGACGTCACCTTTATATGTAAGAGTGTGAGTATATAGAGGCCTTTATTTGTTCTGTAAAAGGAAAAGTCAAGGAACACTGACGTAGTTCTGCTGTGCTACTGTGTGGGAGTCTGTGTGCTCATGAGACTGTTTTTGTTTTGCAGTATTTGGGAGAGATCCTAACTGCAGGGAGCCCAGTCTGTTCCAGTCTTTCTCTTCACCGAAGCAGATGCTGATTTTTACTGGAGTGTCTGAATGTGTGTGTGTGTGCGTGTGCACGTGTGTGTGCGCGCGCATGTGTGTGTGTGTGTGTGTGTGTGTGTGGGTGGGTGTGTGTCCATGTACTATGACCTCTGACAGCATGGAGTATTTTGTGCTGACTGGGCTCTCTTGGTACAGAAGCTGTTATTCCAGCTAAAACAATCCCCCTTTCCCACATATGCTCCAGCTAGACATGCCAACTGGGATGGACACACACTAATATATACCTAGTCTCAGTCTTCTCTCTCTCTCTCTCTCTCTCTCTCTCTCTCCCTCTCTTTGTTTGCTGAAGGATATGGTAAAATAAATGTCAGAAATCCCATCACCTCTTCTTTTTTTCCCCAATCAATTTCACAGAAACGCTGGCTCTCTTGCTGGCTCCACAATGGCTGTATAAGAGACATTCATTCTGATGCTATATGCCAGATATGTGGGTCTATTTCTACAGATCTTTCTCTCTTCTGTTTTTTTAAATTATTTCTCTCACAACCTCACATGCACAAGGTCACAGTAAGGAACACACATACTGAGATTTTCCCACACCAGTACAGCAGTGTCTTTCAAAGTCTCCAAGCTGCATTGAAAGTCTAAGTCAAAAGAACTCAATGCTTCCTAGTGATATAATATTTGTGTTTCAAGAGTGTTTCTGTGTTAAACTAAACTGAGAGTTTACTCAAAAGGCCTGTGTTTGAGAGCCAGGAGCTGCAGGTAGTGAAACAGTGAAAGTAGAGGATTGGAAAAGTGGTGTGGGGAAGATGAAAGTGGTTTTTTTTTTTTTTGCACCCTGGCGAGGGCATGGAGTCAATTTTGCGGCACGCCTGGGCCATAATTGCCAGCGAAGCCCTAATGAGGCTGGCGGGCTGCGAGCACATCTCTCCATCCTGCAGCAATGCAGGTGGTCCGCTCTGGCTAATGGGGATGAGAGTAGCCCCCAATGCCATATCAGAGCCACACACTGTTCCTCACCTGTCCCCACCTGGGCGGTGTGGGGGGGGTGTCTGGACTAAAGGCAGAGCCATGGAGGGGCTGACGGGCAGGGACGTAGAGAGGAAGGAGGCAGCGATTGAGGGAGGGAAAACACTTTATCCTAAGTTAACGAGCCTGAGAGAAAACAGTCTTGAGACAGAGGAAACTGTGCTGAGAAGAGTAAAAAAGTGAATAAGGAAAAGGACAAGAAGCTTCACATGGGTCTCATCAGTTTTGGGTACAAACTGGACACATTCTGTCCTGGTGTATGTACCAAACCAGCACACCAGCAGTGCAGTTTATGAACCTTCTGCAAAATGCTCTTCTTTTCCTCATGTATATTTGTCTGTGAGATAATTGTACACGCATGTTCTGCACAATTTACTAAAGCTTGAGCAACTTGCAAATGTCGACTACATGCTGATTGTCCTCTGCCTTTTAAAATCAAGTGAGAATTTGTGTCTGCAATGACAAGAACTATAGGACAAGCCTTGAACACATGAAAAAAATGTTTTCAACTCTAGTAATCTGATGTTTATGAGTGAGAAGATGCTGCACAGAATATGCTGTGCTGCAGCCATAATTTGTGCATATCCTTGTTATTGTGTCGCTCACCCTGATTTCTTGGTTTCAGACTCCTGGAGAATGCTTTAATTCATCAGTGCTGTCTCTGTGCCATTAAACTTTCATTTTCTATGTTGTCTCGAGCTTGTTAAGAACTCTGTTGTTTCACTACCTCCTTTAAATCCTGCATCTAGGCTTCATAAATCAGGAGCCACTTAATACACACATATACCAAAAATCAGCACGAATTACCCTCTCTAGCTGATTTATTGAATAATTCAAAGTTTAAATTATCTGGTTCAAATACAACCCAGAATTCACTCCTTATTTTTTGTTATTTCTCTGTTACTATTCTCCAGAAACATCACATACTGCATGTTTTCGTCCAGAACTTTATGTTTGGCTCTGGCCGAGATAGTGAGCAAATTAGATAACAGTGATATGCATCAATAAACTTGAATAAGCATACGCTTAAGCATTTTAATACATTTTCTTTAGCTCAAAGTAAAACCAGTCAGCTAAACTGAATGTCTGAACATGTAAACAGATTAAATAATAATGAATAATGTTAAGACTTTCAGTTTCAAGTATTAATAAACAGAATGTCTGAACACATAAACAGATTAAATAATAATGAAAAATGTTAAGACTTTCAGTTTCAAGTATTAATAACAGCTGACAGTAAAACCTGACCCTTAGTGAAAATATTCCAAGGCCTGTCTTAATGACTATCAGAGGAAAGGAAGATGAGAGAAATCAATGAAAAAAAGGTTGTTGTTTTATTCTAATAATTTAGTTTTCACAACCATCAGCCACTTAAGGAGCCAACAAATAGTTTAAAAAAAACATCAACCATCAAATTATGATGTTTTGGCTCTTAGACTGTACGCTAGGATTTCTGACTAAGACAACTTACAAAAAAAGAAAAAATGGGCACATACACATGAACATGAAAATTCTGTTTGCATTTACATGTCAAATGATCACATATCTGAGAAGCCTAATAACACGTAACAATGTAAGATAACAATGTCTGGCATACTGTATATGACTGCCCCATGTAAGTAATTTTTAAGTGTAATTCTAAGGGTAATTGACCAATCTACAAAAGGAAGCAAAATTGTCCTGAGGCTCTAACTTGTATGGCTTTAATGTACTTTCTACCACAGTAGACAACATCCTGGACCTGTACTGGAAAGACACACCATTTTTCCAAAAGATATTAAATGCCCCCTCCCCTGGCATAGTAATCTTCCACTACCCTTCTCTTTAAAGGGTCAAATAGAATCAAACCATGCTAGCAAAATGCCCCATAACATAACAGGACCACCACACCCCCTCACTGTATGGGCCAATTTTTCAGGCCTGTATTGTTCTCCACACAAGCATTTGTCCACTTATGGAAAACATCATGAAGGGCAATTTATCTGACCATATCATATTTATACACTCACCGTAGCTGATGTCACACATATCTAAAAATAGGTGTCACTTTAATCACAACAATCACAACTGAGCAGTCCTTCTGTTTGAAGCTCCTACGTGTTACCTGTATGAGTCATATTTAAGAATGTTCTTAAACTGAATGAATTCTGAATCATTTTATCAATCTGGAACGACATTTCCTAATTCCTAAAGAATCAGGATCCTAATTTGAGATGTCAAGATTCTTCTGAATGTTTCCTAAAAGATCATAACTGTAATTAAATCGAGCCATTGTAAGGTCATAGACTGACACATTTAATTGCTATTGTACAATTTTCACTGGTTAGGCTCGACAGAAGTCGAATGGTTGGCTGCATTTTCGTTTTTTTTGCTCAGAGGCTCACTTACCCTCCTGAAGCTGGTGAGGCTGATCTTGCTGGTGCTGCTCATTACCACCGATCATCGTTAAGCAGGCAGGCTCGTCTCCAGTGGAACACACACCACTGTGGTGGAACTAGGGCGTGACGTTAACAAATGTCACTAATGTGCACTGACAGACACCAGAGTATTACTCAGAGGCTTGGATTCCTCCACCCACAACAACACAGCACTACAGGCAAAGCCAACAGCGATGGCAAATGTGCATTTGGTGCACAAAAAGCACATTATATGCATTTTGCACAATGAAGTACTGATGCGAATCAGTGTTGAGAGCAAGATGCAGCATGCGCATCCATGTACAGCAACTTCAGAATGATCACTTGGTTCAGAACCTGAACCAAAAACAACATAAAAAACAACCTGAAAAAAACAGCATAAAATAAAAAAACTTTCAATTATCAATTGAGCATCTGATATGACTATGGTTTGTGACCAGCATTTCGACCAGTTAGTGTTCAGAGTGGGAAAAACAATTGGCCTCAGTGACTTTAAACATACACTATATGGCCAACAGTGAGCATCTCTCCTAATTTAGCCTCATCTATTACAAATAAATGTAGAAAATCATGCATGTAGCCAGGCAGTCTCCATAGACAGAGACTGGCAGGAGAAGGAGCTGACTGTAAACTGCCACTGGACTCTGGAGCAGTGGTAATATGTTCACTGGAGTGATGAATTATGCTTCACCATCAAGCAGACTTTTGAGCGAATCTGGGTTTGGCAGATGCCAGGAGAACCTAACAAAATGCATAGTGCCAACAGTAAAGTCTGCTGAAAAAGAAGTAACGGTCTGGGGCTGTTTTTTAGGATTTAGGCTAGACCCCCTTCCAGAGACTGGGAATGTTGATGCTACAGCATACAAATACATTTTTGACAGTTATATGCTTTCAGCAGGTTGGTCAAGGCCCTTTCTTGTTTCAGCCTGACCCGTGTACCAAGTAGGGTCCATAAAGACATGGTTTGATGAGTTTGGTGTGGAGAAATTGTTTGACCTCAACCCAGCTGAACACTTGTGGTATGAATGAAAATGATTCAGTTGAGAGCCAATCCTTCTCAACCAAAATTAGTCCCTGACTTTCCAAATATGGTTTTTACTGAAATGCACTTAAAGATCTTGTGGAAAGCCTTCCCAGCTGTTGTAGGTGTCAGCTCGATATTATGTCCATGATATTGAAATAGGATGTTCAACAAGCTACTGTTATATATAGGTGTGATGGTCAGGTCTAGCTCCTGAAGGTCTTTTGCCCTGGAGTTGGCTCTACTATTTCAAGAGTTCAGCTCTGATTGAAAAGTTTCAGGTGAGAACTAACAAGAATTGCACAAACAAACAGACTAGGTACAGACAATGAGCCACAAATCACATATGAATTCAACACTGGTGAGGGGAATACAATCTCAGAAAAACATCACTTATCAGACTTTGTCTCAAATAGGAAACAACAGTGAAAAATGTTGAACACTGATTATTACTAAGATAGAAGTTATAAGAAGTTGTGCAATTTCCAGGAAGTGATAAGTAATCTCTGTATAATAATTGGTAACTTATAATGGACTACATTTTTTG
>JBBPCX010000018.1:15048981-15070627 GCA_037974365.1 Hydrocynus forskahlii | reverse complement strand
CGGAAATCAGCCAATCAGTGAAAGAGAGAGAGAGAGAGAGAGAGAGAGAGAGAGAGAGAGAGAGAGAGAGAGAGAGAGAGACAGACAGACAGAGAGAACCACAGGCAGGCAGGGCTAGACTTTTCTAGCAAAGGGCTGAGAGAGGCTGGACTGGAGCTGGAATCTCTGATGACCGTCTTTGGTGTGCAGTCCACAGATATAAACAAAGCTGCTTACTAGAAGAGGTCAAAATGTTTATTTTTCAGGAGAAGGAAAAAGTTATTAACTGTAAAGAACTGTAACATAAACAAAATATTTGACTTGAAATGTTAAAAAGGGTAAAGGTCAGATAACAAGAAATATTCTATTTTTCATACAACTTGAACATGTATATATGCATATTAATAATTTACCTAAAACTGACACAAAAAAGTCATTTGTCTGCCCACATTATTTTTAGCATGTTTTGTAAATGTTTGTAATGGTGGGTAACATCAGTTTGGGACACACTTATAGCTTGGGCTTGGCCCCTTCCTTTCTTATTTAATACTTCAACATACCAAGACATTTTGGACAACAACGTGTTTCCAACTTTGTGAACAGTTTGGAGAAGAACATTTTCTATTCCAGCATGAATGTGTCCCAGTGCACAAAGCAAACTCCACAAAGACAAGGTTGGATGAGTTCAGTGTGGAAGAACATGATTGACCCACACCGAGCTCTGACCTCAACCCCATCCAACACCTTTGAGATGAACTGGAACGGAGAACTGGAGCCAGGGCTTCTTGTCCAGCATCAGTGCTGACCTCATAAATGCTCTATAGAATGAATGAGCACAAATTCGCACAGAAACTCCAAAATCTTGTGGAAAACCTTGCAAGAAGAGAGGAAGTTGTTATAACTGCAAAGGGGGTCCAACTCCACATAAAAGTCTATGTATTTGAATGACAAGTCCCTGTTACTGTAACGGTCAGGTGTCCCTACTTTTTAAACGTGCTCAGTGATAACTGAATTTATATTTATAAACAAAACACACATTTATGACCATACAACACATGCAGCACTTTGAATGTTTTCTCATGTTTCCCTGGGTGTATCAGACACTTTGAAACACAGCATTAGAAGAAACTAGAAATATTGTATTGGTAAGTCAGTGCTGCTTTGGCAGCCAATGTCATGTACCCTGTAAACTGTCTAAGAAATACCCACAGTTAAAAGCAAGACTGTGAGCTGTAACAGAACACATTTTCCACCAAATGTTGTAATATATGACAAGTACTTTGTAATAAAAACATGAAAGAACAACATCCAAGCACAGCATGGGGGGCAGGGTGGGAACATACAGGTTAATAACAGTTAAGGTGTATGGATCCCAGTAACTGAGAGGATGTGAACGAAGCTCTGGAAAGGGAAAGAACAACTGGTTCTGGTGGAGTACTACCTCCAGCTGTCAATCTTAGTCTACTATCTGCTCTTAACCTTAAGACTAGGTTATAAAATGCTATAAATGTAAATGTAAAAGTTTGGCATGAAGTCCTAATATTGTAAAAATTAAGTGCAGAAAAGAGAGCATATAAGAATCCAGCAGTGGCTCAGGCTCCATTTTGGCAAAGACACGTGACATACAGTTCTCACATTAAAGAGAGAAGGACTGGGATTCAGAATCTTTTTTACAGGTCCCTCCAGGTGAACAATGGGTGTGACCTTCGAGTCAAGGGTGTTCAACTGTGTTGATAATCACCTGCTCCACTGAGTTGTCTAATCCCAGTGAGAATCTACAAAAACATGTTACATTTCTCAGTACTAAACCCTTTTGATGAAGTTGTGCTATTTATGTTTACAAATTATGGGAAATGATCATTTTAATAAGGTCTAGGTGAACAGTCAAGTTGTCTGTTAACATTCACTGAGTTTCTTAGCAATCAGACCTATACCTGTTTGATTACAGTCAAATGGTTTAATGTATTGTAACCATACAGTCACCTCATGATCTACGGCACATTGACAGTGTTAAAGCCACAATGTTTGTCTTTTTTGAGTTGGAAGCTCTTTGGTTTTAATCACATTGATGGATGACAAATGGATTACAACGGATTACAATGAAGACACATTTTGGTTTAATTAAGAATATTCATTAGGGGTGACAAAAATGTTGCTCTATAATTTTTTACATATATATTATACTTAAAAATACTCTTAGAGGGATGACATGTTACAGATTGTAGATTCTAGATGGTTTATATCCTGTTTCATGTAGGGTGCCGGTAATTCTGGGGGATGTGTGTACGAAGGATGTGTCCATGTGTACAATAGTGCTCAAAAGCTTAGAATCATATTCCATAGTTACAATAACAACTTGTAATAGTAGATTTACATATTGAAAATAACTAACTAGCCAATTTAATTAATATATGTTATGTTTATGTTGTTGAAGGATTTCTATGTATAAAAAGCTATTACATGCACTGTAAATAGTTCACTGTGTTTTTATGTGTTTGATCTTTTTAGTTGTTTTGCAAGACATCAGCGCATACCAAAGTAAACACGTGTGCATGAATTACAGTACAGTCTATATAGAAGTAACTTTGGTATATTACATTCTAGCACTGCGAGACAGCAATTCAGTGTAAACTGTACAGTACAAATATGGGTTAAGCTGAGTTTAAAATGAAATTTCAGTGCTTTGGGAGCATATTTGGGGGCAAAATAGCCGTCAGTACAACCTACTGTTCTGTTCTTGTAAAAACTGAATTGTTGGTTTTCATTAGTTAGTATTTATACTATTGCTATGTCGACTACTTCTTCAGTTTTTATTACACCATACAAAAGATCTTAAAATGTGTGTCTGTATGTGTGATTGCGTGAGAGGCTTATGTTTAGGGCTTATGTTTGCTTCAGTATATTTGCTTTTAGAAAAGTCAGCCACACTCTGTCCAATACAAGTACATTCCGTTAAATTCAACAGGGCTGTAACATCATTAAGTCATATGCGCTGACACATACATGCATAAACACATTCACAGAGACAAACATGCCACATTGGAGGCCACTCTAGGGGGGAGAATGGGAAATGGAGGGCATTTTGGAGTGTGTGAGGTCAGTGTGCTCAGTGGCCCGGCACGGTGCTCTCCGTCTGATTTTAAGCAGATGAACGAGTCTCATTCGCCCTCCAGCATCAGCACCGTTAATTAGCCCGCCACTGCTTATTCCTCACACTTTTCAGTGCTGGACCTGGCACACTGAGACCCGGCCTGGGTCACTGCAACCAGGAGAGTCATTTGCATTTTGTGTGAGTGCGTGTGTGTGAGTGTGTATGCATGTGCATATATCTGTGTGTGTGTGTGTGTGTGTGTGTGTGTGTACGTCTTTGATGCAGTTAACCTGTCATCAATCTTTTTTTTTTCTAGCTCATAACTGCTCCAGTCTGCAGTCAGTTCCCACAGCTTATCCTGGCCAAGGAAATGAAACTGAGTCTCAGAAAACACCTCAGCAGCTCATAACCACTCTGCCATATTACAGTTGTGAGAGAGTGAGAGACTGAGTGTAATAAAGATCTCAGAGATGTAGTGCTAAAGTGCTTACGCACACACACACACACACACACACACACACACACACACACAGGGACAGGTGTGTTTTACATGTATTGCAGCAAATATCTTCAGGCTGGCTTGGACCTGCAAAACAATTAGAATTAAATGTTTGTGGCACTCCTGAGGGAACATGGACTGAATGCGTATATATGTATTATTCAAGATTTGAAAGTATTAAATGTACATATTTTCACTCCTGTAACATCTCCATGAATTGCTGAAATGATAACTTGGGTTTAAACTCTGGTTTAATGGCAGACAGAATAATGTAAGAATACATATTTAACAGGATATCAGTCGGTTGTGCCAGAAATAAATTCATGCGGCAAGGTTTATGTGGACAGGGACTGTCTTTTTTCCCACTGTGTAATGTCCCCCAGCCGCAGTGCCCCCCTGAGGCCACCTGGGGGTGCTCTCCTTGATTTTCCATATTCCCCTCAATCTTCTTCCACTCTCCTCTTCACTTCCTCTTCAGTCTCTCCTGTTCACCCTCCTTTATTGTTCTTTTTTGTTCCCTGACGCCCCACGTCCACTCTGTGTTCCTCCTTGGTTACATTTTCCCACTATGTCTATTTGCTTCCCTATGTATGTTTTGTTATGTCTCCACCCTAGCTCCACCCTGACATGTGCTCCTAACCCCACCCAAGTCTTACTACCATATTAATGTACCACCTGCCTGTCACAGTGATGTATGCTATTCTAATCTCAGAGACACTCCCAGAAGTAGATGGTAAACGTTGTTCTAAAACAAGTAACACGGTGTGAGCAGGAAGACCAGAGACTCAGTCAACTGAATAGGAGTCAATAGAACATTAAAGAAAGCAGTTTTCAATGTTCTAAAGTAGAAAAATGAGCTAAAGGTGTGTTGCCACCTTAGAAATCTACATTTTTCCTGCTCATTTAACAATCTTTGGGTTGTAAAAGGTATGTTCACATCACACAGCAGGGCGCAGAAGCAGCTACATTAATTCAGATATGTAACAGTAGATTTGGCAAATGCTAAAGTTAGCTGTAGCACCATTACAAACATACCTCTGTGATGCAGGCTTGATCTGTGCTGAGCCTGTGGCACTTTGCTAAAGGAAATTGTTATAAAGCATGGACAAGCTATATTGATGTCAAGGTCTGATATGGCTAGCTTAAAACTTTGGAGATTTGATTTGACAGGATAAGACTGGCGTTACACTTCTCTCAGATGCCAAACAGCAGAGGATTGCCATTTCCACTCATATTAGGGGATATCTGGCACAGCAGTGAGAGCAGCTTGATGACGACACAGCTTAATCCTCGTTGGCTGAAAACTGTCGTGATCATAGCATGTGGCCTATTCAAATGTGCAGTGTTTCATGTTGAGTTTAATATATAATTTTCACATGTTTAATTCAAATTTTTATTCAAATGATCATTATCTGTGAAAGCCTTAAGAGCTGACAGCTCATCCCCTACTGCAACCCTCTGCTCTCACTGACTCTGAAGGTGAAGTGCACTTTATCTTGAACAAGTCCGTTAAGTTGTCTCAAGACCCGTATTCTGGTCATGTCTGTTTGTGTGACAGTACGTGCGTACAAACTATTGACAGTTCCACTGAAATAAAGACAGTAAAGACATTGGCACATACAAAATGACCAAAGAAGATTCCGCCAGTCATTTCTGCTGGAGAAATCAAAAAGAAGATCTTTATTAAGAAACATTGTGCTCTAAAAATTGCAACAAGATCAGTGGCAAACTGATACTTGCATTTTCATTTCTGATTTCTATGTGTTTATTTGTTACAAAATATTCACATAATGCACAAGTCAGCTGACTTTTTTAAATGCTTTAAAATAAATATTTACAAGATTCTGATATTACATATGGCAGATTTAACAGTATATCAAAAAAAACAACCCAAAATCTCCCTTTAAGGCCTATGGTTGTATGTAGGCTACTTTCTCTCCTCACTGCACACACATACACAAATGCAGATGATAATAAACACAGAGCCATATGGCATCTGCCAGTTCTCACCACAGTTTTTTTAATGTGGTGAATGGGAGTCCAAAAATAACGTTAATTTCATTGGACTGAGTGGAAGGGCCCTGTGCAGCAATCACCTGCTCATTTTACTGATAGCCAATGGCACTTCTCTTCAAAAGAAGCCTTTGTGTTTATTAAAGCTTGATTATTAGGTTAGTTATATTGAGTCAGGGATGGCTATTCAGGGAGGCGTGAGGCAGGATGTGGGTGTGTGTGCTTGTGTGTGGATCCACTCCTCTGGTCCTGCACACCTGTTTATGTGGGTGGGGGGCAGAAAGAGGGATGGAGTTTGTTTCAGAACAGAAAAGTCTGTCGAAGCCATGTCACAACATGTTCATTATATGGCCATCACCATTCAGCATACTCGGTGCAAAATGCACTTTACCCTCAGCGGCAGTCCCTTCAGTTCATAATCCCACACAGAAATAGAGGAAAACATCCTCCAGGATTTCTCAACCTACTCTCAGTCTGCAGCATCTGTACTATTGATTACCACGGAGAGAAACTGCAATGCTCGGCAATGGTCAAATTCCATCAGCAAATGTTTCTTTTTATCGCATGCTATGGGAATCTTGTGTCTCCTAAGTGGTAACTTTACAGGAGAAGGAAAAACCAGCATAAAGGCCCACTTCATGGAAAACCAAGTCTTCTGCATTTGACATGAGTGCAGCATGTAAACACTTCCACTGTACCACTTCCTCACTATTTACTCCCTCGTCCATTCAGTTTAGATAGGAAATTAAGTTGCAAAATATTTTGAATTCCCGGTTTTTGTGGTTTCACAACAACCAAGACATTTCCATATATATCTGCCTCCAGTTTTGCTGAAGTTATAGGGAGCGTCTCAGTATAGTCTACATACTACATAACAGCCAATCAGAATAGAAGTCATTTACATCTACCAATAAAACAGCCTGTTTAATTGTAAGAGTTAAAGAGTGGGTAGAAGATGATTATGTGAATAATAACAACACCAACGACATAAGTATACCTCAGGGAAAACTAAGGGAATACAGTACAAATGTAGAATATATGATCTTTAATGAGATAAGATTTTATTCTGCTGGTGAAATCATCATCAAAATTATTTTCAGATCAGATTTTTGAACTTGTCTTTATGCAGATTTGATCACTTTTCAGTATTTGTATATTTGTCTGTATAACATTTTTCTGTCAGACATGGGAACAGTTCTCCAGTGGGACGTGTGTTAATACATTACCAAGGCAGAGGTGTGGGTGGAGTTTTTGCAGACTCAGGATATGAGCAGATCCCAGAAACCCTTAGCAGAAGCAAAAAGTAACTGGAACTGCTTTTTACTGTGTTGCTATAAGGTTCAAAAAGTAAATAAAACTTTAGAACCGCTTGATAACATTCTAGATAACATTCTATATTATTCTATATTCTATATTATACTATATCACATTAAATATAATGTTTTTGCATTCATTTTGCATTCACATTACAGAGTCACATATTTCAATTGTTTATTCACACAATGCAGCAGCTGTTCTGTGGTTTCTATAAGTGTGTGTGTTTTTTTCAACTGGTTGAAACACATCAAAATGATTGATTGTGGTCATCAATTCTACGATCGAGATTTTCCCCCACTATGATCACTTTCTAGCAGAGACAAAATGGGGAAATCTTGCCTCTGGGGAAATCTTGCCTTAATTGTCGTTTGATTTTTACAGAAAAACAATATAATCAAAGCAATACTATTCAGTGAATTGATAATATCCAAAATTCCAAATGACTAGTGCATGACAGAGCTAATTAGGTGTAAATTTGTGCTTAGCTACAAACTTGTCCTACAAGACGGCTACATTTTTTTACTAGTTCTTGCAAGTAAGCAAATAAAACATTATTGTGGGTTTTTGTGCCCCTTTTATGCTTTTAGCCCTGCCAGTCTGATACACACTTCAAATGGAAACATTTATTTTTTTCTCCTACCAAAAACACATTAGTTGCTCTCTCCACATCAACCCCACAATAACCATATATTAATAAAACAGCAAAACTTGTACAACTTAATCTTAAGGGCATAGATCACTATTTTCCTATGTCAGAAAAATGAGATCAAATGGCGTCATAAAGGTCCTGAGGGAAGAAATTCCAGGAATGCTGCCATCCTGATGAAATTTCACAATTAGCCAGAGCATAGCCATTCAGTAAATGCATTGAGATTGATTTTGACCTCATTATTTGGTCAAGAGAGAAATTAAGAGAGGAGGGGACGACTCACCCTGGAGGATGTCTTCACTTATTTTACTCATATCATACCAAGCCCACTGTCCAAGATCTAGCATCTGTAGAAGAGTGCTGAATTTTCAGCTTTCCCTATATCTCTGTCTCCCTCTCTCTCTCTCTCTCTCTCTCTCTCTCTCTCTCTCTATCTATCTATCTATCTATCTATCTCTATCTCTATCTCTCTCTATCTCTATTTCTCTCTCTCTCTCTTTCTCTCCTCATCTCTCCTTTTCTCCTCCCTCTTTTCATCTCTCTTCTTGTTTTTCTTAGGAAACGGCAGACATCACATATTTCAGGATGGCCAGTGAGGGTGTGATATTGACATCAGCTCACGCATTCACACTTTTGTATTCGCTCCTGTTACACAACCATCTGCCTGCTGACCTTTCTGGCCTTTTATTAATGACTTTCATTTGTATCAGGGACCTTGGTCTGTGTTTGTGTGTGTGTGTGTGAAAGGGTCTGCATGTGCGTATCTCTCATACTTGTTCATCATCTTTAACTTAAAAGCCCTCCTCAAGGTGTAGTTTCTGCCCGCCTCTGCAGTTTTCACATGTGAACACACACACACACATACTCACACAAAACCCAAACACACACAGCTCTGAAAAACTGTTTTAAAACCTAACCTACATGGCAGTAAGGTCAAGTAAGTATAGCTGAAAACTGTAAACCAACAGTGCTTCTGTCATTTGCTTTTTAAAGAAATTCTTACAAGTCCCATTTAATTTACTTTTAAAGAAAGTACTTTGCCTGCACACTCTTTTTTTCAGGAAATCAATTACGCCATCTCTGAACTCATCCAAATGCTTGTTGTGATAAGGACTTCATTCTGGTTTTTGAGTTTCCTGACTAAGAAATGTCAGTACTTCATATTTTCCCACCCTATCCCAAGCAGCTTTAGGCCTTGATTGACACTATGCTAGTGTAAAATGAATTCTCAGTAACAGTGAAGTGCAAGAGTGTTTTTTAGATCA
Source organism: Hydrocynus forskahlii (assembly GCA_037974365.1). NCBI lineage: Eukaryota > Metazoa > Chordata > Actinopteri > Characiformes > Alestidae > Hydrocynus > Hydrocynus forskahlii. The sequence continues at coordinate 15,061,814 of JBBPCX010000018.1, read as the reverse complement.
CTGCATTTCTGTGAGGCCATCATGTACTCCGGCTTCAAATCACAGATTCTCTTTGACTAATAACAGAATTCCCATTTCCATCAGTCGTAAGAAATCATTCAGAGACTGATGCAACAAACCACCCCTGAAACAGTTTCCACCATCACATTTAACAGCCCTTTTCCCAGTGAACACAGTGTTTGATTTTCCTCACACATAACAAGATCCCTGTCACCTCACTACCAAGCCACCGTGCTAAGGTGAAACTGATAAAATGGGAGGGATGATGTTTTATTCAGGAATTATGCATATTTACCAGTTCATTACCTCCCTGCCTCACTTTCCTCCACATGTTCAGAACTTCACATTTCCATTCACAGCCAAAAAAACGCTCCAGACACTTTGAACTATTTGCTTGCCTTTATTTTAGTGAATTTGCATTTTATTTAAATTTGCAACTGAAATGGATTCTAGAAAAAAAGGTAAATTGTTGAAATATCGTCGTTTGTAGAGGAGTAAATCAAAATGGTCTATCTGTAAAATAGCATTTGTAGTTTTTTTTTGGTTGTGGTTTTTAATGTAATATTGGTAACATTCAGAAGGGGGTAGAATAGCCTAAAGTCATGCTCAAGTAAATAGTACGAGTATTTTTACAAAAGACTTTCAATAAGGTTTCAATAAAAAGTGATTTTCCAAAATGAGCAGTGTTACCATTCACAAAGCAGTACAGGGGTAATTCTTGCTCCCCCACCCCTCATCTGTGTTTTGGTTTCTGTTTGCCATTTGCCTGTACTTTGGTTTTAATCTCCACCCTAGTGTGTATCTGTAACCCCACAGTCATACGTTTCTGTTTTGTTTCATGTTTTGATGCAGTGTTTTATCGAATGTAGTGGTTTATTTATTACAGTCTTGACAAAATCGTGCATACTTCCTGGAGAGGCACTTTCATGTAAATGGATTTGTCGACATGAGACAAGCGTGAGTATTTAATTAGTCCCCTATAAGCTGAAAACTAGCCAAATTCACAAATGAGCCCTCACTCCAGTCTTCATGTGGTCATTTAACTGGCTAAAGTCCTGTTTACCTTATGGTGGTTAAAAAATCTGTTTGATTTGACAGTAAGCAGAAAATTCACCAACCTTTTACAGTGTTCTGTACACTTATTTCTGTGCATTCATTTTGAGTGTTTGAAATACATATTTGTTTAATCTAGTGCCGGTTTTATATCCAGCTAGTTTTTGCTGTTTGTCATTTGACAACATGCAACCAATTTTCCATAATGATTTGTTTCAGTGTATTACAAAATTGCAGAACTGACCTCTGTTTTTGACTGTCAGGACGGGCAGCACTAATGTTATTCATTTTTTATACCATTGTGTCTGTCAAGGTTGTTTTTTATGTGATTTTAGTGATTATCATAATAATAATAATACCTAGACTACCACTACTACTACTCCTACTAAGAATAATGATTTGAAATAATATTAATGATAAGTTTTGTGTTAATTTCCCATTATTTTTGGTGTTCATTATTGCTGAAATGGCATTACATTTGTTGAATTCATGCGGACTTGTTTAGGACGAAAGTATTTGGGAAGGATTATCCTCTAACTGCCCTATTTTATGGGTCTTAAGTTCCCTGTGTGAAACGGGCTCTGAGTGACTTCTTTAACAACTCCAGCAATTGGTCAGAAAGAAGCAAATACTGTTCACTGCTGAGGGCAAGTTTAATTACCTGGCCCACCAAACAAAATTCATCCATTCACTACTCCAAATCACTAAAATAGAGCTCATTAATTTCATGAAATTGTCATATACAATTTGTACAGTTAAACAGATATATAGATATAAACAGTGCCTCTGATGAGTCACATTATTTCATTATTTCAAAAAACACCTCGGGAAGAGGAGTGCTGATTTAGTTTTTGTGATTCATTAATAGAAAAAAATCCGATGCGAGATCAGTCCACCTCATGACCACTTTGTAAACACTAGCCCTGGTGTTTTCTGCACCAGATGAACTGGGTTGAGTAATGTATTTTTGCAGAAACTGTTCGGTTGAATATTGACTTTTAGGGGTTGTTAGACATGCTAGCCTCATAACTCCAGCAATAAACTAAAGAGGAGAAACATGCTGTCTACAAATATGCCTTGGATGATCTTCTTTATCCGGGGTAAGTAGAAAAATGTTAACATTTAATTTATTGCCAAACTATTCTTTTGAAAAACGCCCTCATAATGTTTAAGGCATCCTTTATCCTTTACTTTTTTAAAACATATATATTTTTAATGTATTTACTTATTTTTATAAGTAAAGACACTAACTGAAAGTAAAAGACAAGGTAATGGTGACACTGATGGACCTTGATACTATATAATGGCTCAGTTATCAATGCTAGCAATTGCGTTAATGTACTCCAAGCTTCCAAGCTGACAAACCTTGTTAGATAAATTTGTGTGTGGGAAAGACTGCCAGTAAAGGAAAGATTCATATGTTTCCAAGAGATTCAGATGGAGAATAAGGTACTGTTACTGTAGGTGTTTTCTATCACTGTTATTTGTTTAGGACAGAATGAACAGACTGACACCGCTGTAAAGAAATTCAATACACCTTTCTCTCCAAACACACCTCTGTACAAGTGAATGCATGGCATGGCCTTCAGAAGAGGAAGTATTTTATCAGTGTAGCCGGCTGACAGGGGGGTTTTAATTGACACAGCTTGGGTGTTTCAGCCCCAGTGGAGCACAGACAATAAACACAATAAAGATAGAGTGAGCCATAAAGAAAGGCCTTGTTTCCTTTGATCATTCGATTCCCTGGGTGTGTCACCTAGGCGGCCACAATAGCACACACACACACACACACACACACACACGCCTGCTAAGTTTCCTTTATACCTGCATCAGTGCCTAGAGGACCGATAAGTAAGTTTACCTGTTTTCTTGACGTATAAAACATTAAAACAGACCAGAGAGAGACAGAAGGTGCTGGAACATCACCTCCAAAGCGGTTTACTTCCTTCAGCATACATTAGCATGGCTTATGCAGATAAACTCAGGCTTCTAGACCCAATAAGGACGCACAGGAAATAATGCAGTCAGGGTGATGTGGACAAGGTCAGGCATCTTTTCACCACATTTCTACATGCATACATACTCTGGAAGTGGGTGGGTTGAGTGTGTGGGTGTATGTTATTCAACTGACAGATGAAAAGTGAAAAGACACGAGTGTAGGTACTGTTGAGACTCCAAGGACATGAGCAGAATGTCCTTTAAGAAAAATGCACCATCCTGCTTTTCACAGGATGTTTTTTTTTCATCAACAGAAGAGCGTGTGAAGAATTTGACATGGATTGAATGACACAGACATGCCAGCTGCTGTCCTCACAGGTTAGCAATGTTTTAAAACTTCACTTTAAAGCGTTAATATGAGGTATTTCTCGGTATTTCTGTACTCCAAAAGAATGCTTCTGCGTCCTTCTCCAAAGACAAAAACCCACATGCCTCTCACTCCTTCGAGCCAAAACACACCTCTTTCCCTCTAAAAACAGCACACGTTCAATAACAAGGCACACTTTTTCTATCGCTTGTTCGCTCTTTCTTGTTTCCCCAAAAAAAGCCTACCCACACTCATCCAAATGTGGATTTCTCTCTTACAATATATGCTAACACCTATCCCTTCGCTTCCACCCGAATCCAACGCACACCTACACATTCTCATAGCACCTTCTGGAAATTCAGAGGCGTCTTCTTCTCCTCCAGTTCGACCCCATTATTTCACGGCCTGCGTCATGTTTGACACCAAGATGCCAAACCAAAGAAAAAGCAGCACCGTCTCAAATGTCTGTTCTTTAACCTGACAGCAAATGGAAAGATACTACATACACACACACACACACACACACACACACACACACACACACAGATGCACCAACAGCCAGGAGAACAACAGAAAGATCCACGGCATTAATATTTCACTAATATGACAGTACAGCATGATGTGAAGGCATCAGTTTTAATAAGGGCGGGCAAAAGCATGTGTTCAGACGAAGAAAGTGATAGAAGAATGAAGAGAAAGGCTTAAGCTCTGTTTGTGTGCAGGGTGGGTTTGGCCCAAAGTCTTTGTCAAAATATTAGAAAGGACTTCACTCAGTCAGATTGGCAGAAAGCCATGAACTTTGAACCCAAGCTCTGGGAGCTGCAGTGACCAGCCGACTTTCAGACCCTTTACTGTGTAAACTGCAGGCTCATTGTTCAGTTATTCAAACCAATACTTATTATTTGTAACTAAAATGAAAGACAGACACAAGAGGCTAAAGCTATATATTTAGATCTACATTTTATTTAAACTCTCTAAATATGTTGGTAGCATATTTGAATTCACTTACTTCTGTCAGCTCTGCCTTTTATCATCTTCAAAATATAGGCCTCTGGCCTCACATTAGAGATGCAGAAATGATCATTTTAAACTTTCTTCTTTTCCTATCCACAAACCTAAGAAGACAGGACATCATTTTATTGTTTACTGCATTTTATTTTATTGTCTATTATCATCATCAGCAAGTTCCTAAATCAAAAAGTTTTTATTTTTCAAAATATCACGGCCAATTAAATTAAGCTTCTAAAGTAGTCCGAATAGGACAGCTACACATAAGCTCCAGGAAAGCAAAAACTGTACATTTAATAAAGGAATAAGGCAGGAGAGGCTGAGCATTACAGTGATGGTGATGTTAATACCCAATCATTAAAACCCTCTTACCTGATTATAGCTTTTATCCAAAATTGGACAGCATAAAACATGAAGACAAAGTACACTATTTTAAAAAATCATTTATTGCTAATAATGATTATAAAAGAACTTCTGAAGAAGGATAAGAATGGTCAGACCCCCACAGCGGCAACACCAATCTTGGAGGTTAAGGGGTCCCCAAGTGGCTTTATGCAGTTAGCTGAATAAACTAGGTTTTCATTTATTTTTTCACACTGAAGAATGTAATATCCCATCCTTTTTTGTTCTTTTCTGTCATGGCCTGCCTTTGTTTTCCCTGTGCCATGTGGCTTTTGTTTTTGTTTTGACTACACCCTGCTCCTGCCCTAACAGTGTTCTCACCTGTCCATTTTTACCCCCACCTTTCCCAGCTGTTCCCTGTGTCCCTGACTGTGAGTCCATGTTTGTCAGTTAATTCTGACAGTCCACCTTATAGTTATTATATTTACTGTTGTGCTTACCCCTGTTACTCTGTTCCTTTCGTTATTCAGTGTTTGTTTTTGTTTAGTGTCTTTTGTGAGTGAACTTCAGTTAATAAAGATTCTCATCTGCAAGCACTCTGAAGCAACCCTGAAATGGCTGTATTCTAGCAGCCCCTATTCCTGGGAAAATGAAAGAAAAGTCTAATGTGAAAGAAGTGCTGGGCATTACATGTTCACCAGACAAAGATCTGCATCTGTGGCTGAAGTTGCTATTGCTTGCCCCGGGACTGTCACACCTAGAAACTCTAGATGAAGTGGTAATCAAAATTAACCTAGCGATCCAGAACTTTAGCCAGAAATGTTAATACACCAACACAAGACATAATCAAGGTTTTAGTGAAGCCATACCAGGATAGTTCAATTAGTAAGAAGCACTACAAGGGAAACATATTGCTTGTTTTTAAAATTGAATGCCTTTTGGGCCTCAGAGACACCAAAAGTGAACTTTTTGTTATAGAATAATTTGTAAAGGAAAAACCCATATGAATAAGCCACATTTTTGCATATTTCACTTCTATGCTTGTGTGAAAAGAAATGAGACATGAAAAAATGCGGTCCCATGCTGTTTACTGATAATTGTCATGAACAACCATTCTATAATGTCATGACCCTTTATTAGTGTGTGATATTGTAATTTCTGTCATCTGTCAGATTACAGCTATATGACATGTTTATAGCATGGTTATGTAAATGCTAATACATAATGCTAAATGCTGAGAAGTCTGTTGTAAGTCTACTGCAATACATTTATAATTGGTTTTCCTGTTAATATCCACGCTAAATTACAATAATAAAAACTTCAAATACAGCTGGAGTACCTATTCACACTGAAAGGTCAACCCATATTACTGCCATTCTCTGTAAACTGCAACTGGTTACCAGCACCTTCTGTTTTCAGTTCTGACTTGCACCGTCCAGTCACAGCATTAAAACCGCAGACAGATGTTGGGATATATTCATCAGCAAGTGAAAAGTCAGTTCTTGAAGTTGATGTGTTGGAAGAAAGAAAAATGGAGAGTGGAGGATGTGTGTAACTTTGACAAGGGACAAAATGAGATGGCTTGAAGCCTGGGTCAGAGCATCTTCAAAATGACCGGTGGGTTGTGGTATGCAGTGGTTAGTACTTACTAAAAGTTGTTCAAAGAAGGACAACTCACTGATGCAGAGTGGGAGCAAAGGCTATCCTATGGAAGAACTACTGGAGCACAAATTGCTGAAAAAATTAATGCTACTGTAGTGAACTCAATACCAGCCATAGCTTTTAGTTTTAACTGATTGTCTTTCTGTTCACTAACCCTTTTTGTAGGTTCCAGATCCCCTGGGAGCAGGACCGATGAGTGAACACACATAGGTAAGTGCTTTTCAGTTCACACAAGTTTATTCAGGTACACAAAATTAAAAGTACATCACTCTGCCCAATGGTTTCTGCCCCAAGGCCCTCACCTGCCTGGTATATGCAGAGACAACCACTCAGGCAAGTGCCAGTCACAACACTCTTAGCACATTCCCTCAAATAAACGGTTCTCACACAGTCTAAATACAGCACAATCACAATATTCTGGATACAGCACCACACGTAAGTAAAGGTCACAGCATTCTGGATACAATACCACAGGTAAGTAAAACACACCACACTCTCTCACGGGACTATTGTGACAGCTGGCCTAGTGGTTAGGGCATTGCCCCTGCATTTAGAAGGTTTTGGGTTCAAGACCCAACACTGCTAGTGTCATCACTGAGGTTCCCTTGAGCAAGGTCTCACCCCACACACTGCTCCTCGGGAACCCCTCGTTGGTGGCTGGCCGCTGCTTCACTTGGTGAATGGGTTAAATGCAAAGAAAGAATTTCACACTGTGTGTTGTGCTGTGATATGTAGTTAGGGAAAGAGAAAGCATGAGGGGGAAAAAACTCAAGGGGGGGAAGAAGGATGTCACCCCAAATAAACTCACAACAAATTACAGAAAACTAATCCCAAGCTTGGCCACCTACTGTCACTTGTTGGCCAAGAAGAACAAAAAACAACTAACCCATCAATCGAACAATCCACACAGGCAATAGTCCGTCAGACAGGGGCCCACGTTGCACTTCCTTCTCCTGGCTTCACTGACCAGCCTCCATGCTACATTGCACTGGATCTTGGTTCCCCAAATCCTCTTCTTGTGTCCCAGTAGCTACTGAATACAGCCCAGGCTCACTCGAGCAGCTCCTACTTTGTTGTGCTCTAGGAAAAGGAAACAACCAGAATCACTCAACTCAATTTCTACTGCACCAAAACTTCCCTTTTTGCGGACTGACCTCTGTTTTCTCCCCCCTCCATGTCTGGGTCTCCATTCTCTCACTTTTGCCTCTGACTGCTGCCACACTGTCCCTCACTCGCTGTGCCTCCTCCACCGATGGAACAGTCCAGGTCCATGGGAGTCCTCACCTCACATCTCGCTCCAGGCTGGGGCGACGTACCTGCAATATAGGAAGAGTAAGCCAATGGCCACTATATCCTTTGGAAGGGGACAATGACCCATAAATACTATGAATCGCATACCCCATTAAGTCCTTAAACTGCTACACAATAGCCCAGCTTAAAAGCACTGTACTTTTAGTCATTCTTCTTGTGTCTCTGCCTCACATAAGTGATTACATGCTCTTGACCCCCCCACCCATGGGTCAGTATGGCCCCTAGACCTGGTAAACTCACATCCGTTTAAAGGTGGCATGACTGCATGTAGTCAGCATAAGCCAGCAAAGCAGTCTTCAAGGCATCAAATGATGCTTTGCATTCAGCATTCCACAAGACCCACTTTGATGCTGTTCCCATTGCATGCAGCAGGTCATGCAATGCTGCCACCTTCCTGCATGTGCACTGCATACTTAGGAAACAAGAACACAAACTGGCAGATTATACATGCTAATATATTTTCCTGAGTTTAATGGGGACATATATGCGGCCCAGCTACTCTGGCAAGAGGTTTAAATGAGTTACAGGTCAAAGCCAAAGTCACTGAACAAATCACCAACAGCATGGTAGGTAAGATTGAGGAGGTTAAAAGTCTTCTCGACTTATTGTTAATCGCTGAGGAGAACTACAGTCTCTTTTTCTATCCCACTCTCTCTCTCTGACACTTTCCTTTCTCACCCACCACTCTTTCCTCTATCAGCGTGTCATTCTGCAGGTGTGAAATAGATAGACCAGACAGGAACAGCGCAGATTTGAGGAGCAACACCAGGCTTAAATTAGACTGCGGACCTCCTCTAAATGTCAAAGAGTAGGGACTGACTTATCCCTGCTCCAGCTAGACCTACTCAGCTCTCCCTCCCCACCAGCAGCAGCTTAATTAGACCCAGAAAGCCTAAAAAGATTCAAGACCCTGTCTCCTGGTCCACTAACATTGACCAGGACAGCCCTGTCCATTTCCAGTATCAATAAATACAGCAAGAATGACACACACACAAACACATACTCACACACATACACATATTATCATATAAAAATAGACATTGTTCTTTTAATCAGTACAAAACTCATACAGTGTAAAGTCAATTAATATAACTTTTTTGATGCTTTAATCAAACATTTCAGACATTTTGAGAAGAAGGAGAAATACTTTAATATATTAAAAATGAACTGTAATTATACATTTATAGAAATGTATTATCATTACATAACATAACAAAGACAAATGTTGTGCTGTTAATTCATTCAAAGTGTGTGAAAATTTGAAAAAACTTAAAGCCAATACACCATATGTGCTGTTTAATCCCAGGACAGAATCCACATCTACAAAGCACTTATATGAATGTATATGAATTTAAATTAATCTGCCAAATTAATTTTGCTTAATAGTCAGTCAGAGGTAAAACATCAGTAGATCCAATCAAAGCAGGGATTTAGCTCTAGAACCTCGCCCACATTGTATTTCAAAACACAGCTGCTGACATAGCATTAGCTCACTGTGGTCCTCTCCTGGGTTTCATTGCAACTTCTGAAAGATGCCAAACAAGGGGAATCCTGAGAAATGCGATTCATGTGCTGTTGCTCTGTACAGTTTGATAACAATACATATCAGCACATTTGTTCTGTATGTTTTTGCTGTTTTTTTCAGTAAATATTTATTTATTATTTCTAATTTACAGAAATAAGATATATCTTGGCGGCCACTGCTAGGCTTAGTCCTTAAAGGGTTCATATGTATTCATCAAAAAACAAAACCAAAAGACAAAATGGTATTAAATAATCAGTAAAATTATATATCTATTTATAGTAATGTTTGTAGAGTTGTATGCCTTGAGATTTTATCACTTTCAAACCCATACTCAGAGGAAAACAATTCCCTCATGGAAAAACCAAAGCAACCAGACACTTACACAGAAACACGGGCTGAGACACATGCAGATTGTAAAAAGACAAATGGATGCACTCATTCATAGACACATAGGTTGACACACACATGCATGCACACACACCTTTTTCTGTACAAAATGATGGCAGAGGAGCATTAAGGAGTTACGCTTCTCGCATCCCTACACTGCTCCCGTCAGTGTAGAGGTCACCTACGATACATCTTCATCTGGAGGCTGGGACGCAGTGCGGGAGGCAGAATTCCCCCTGGAGCCAGAGATGTAAGAGCACTGTCACAGAATGAGGGTCACAACACACCGCAAAATAAAGAGGAAAATACCCCTAATCCATCAGAAGCCCCTTGTATACAGAGAGAAGGAAAAGAGAGACAGAAAGAGAGAGAGAGAGGGAGAGAGGTATGTACAGGAGGACATTAGGTAATAACAGTGGCACTGAAAGCGTATCAAAGCGTTACAACTTTGTGCTTGATTGTGTAGTATTCAAGGTTGCTGGGTGTATGCTGTATAATGTATCACAAAAGACCATTGCCATTCTGCTTGATGTTGGCATTTTAATGAGGTATGACTATTTCAGTGGGATGCAATATTATTCACGTCCCTTTTAGTGATAGATGTGAAAATGCAGTTTCAAATCAGATAACATGTATGCAAACATTTTTTGAATAAAATGCATCTATAATTATAGAATATAGAATTGTTTTTTTTTCTGAAACTGTAATCATAAAATGTCATATATTTGTAATATAGTCAATTTACATTCACTTGTGTCTATCTATCTTTTCCTAAATTTGGCAAATTTAATGCTTAGCTCTGCCCACATTTTGAAAATAATGTAGTGTGGTCACCAAAAAATGTCCATACGTGTTGAACACTCTGATCCCTCTGGATAATGTGGATCTGGGGCTTGTTCTTTAAACTGCTTCTTTTTCCACATCTGCTTTTCTCTACATTCAAATAAAATCAAATCACTTTTATCATCACATCACGTGTTGCTGGTACACAGGTACAGTTCATGTAAATTAAATGATTGTGTGCAAAGCTTCACAGAGTAGTAACAGTATGATAACAGAAAAACACAACAAATATTGAGGTGAAAGAAAAAAAAGTTTTAACATTATGCATATGGACAAAATATACACACTACAACATGCAAAGTGAAAATTCAGAACCGAAAGCTGCACCTTCTAGAATACCTGCTTTCATGTTAATTGTGTTAATTCCAAGTACACTGAAGGCTTAATGAAGTGTCAAGACAAAATATGATTTTATTTATTTACTTATTGTTTTTATTTAAACAAGACTTCCCATACAAAACCTCTTTATCACAATGTCAGTAATCACATTTTAATGATTCACTGTAATATGTTCAGTTTTAAAAATAAAACTCTTTACCTTGTTGATAAGTATATTTCTTTCAATAAATGAATATTATACAAAATTGATTATATAATGCTGAATTATTTAAAGGTATTCTCGTCTTGGTTATAAAAACACAGGTTTGGTTTCTGTTTTTGGTGCGCTCCAGTCATCATATTAATTCGTTTAATTCCTTCAGCAGCTCCTGGTTCAAATTAACAAAGGCCTGGTTAGATGAGCTAGATACTGGACGGTTACTGTAAATACTTGCCTCAAGGAGAGGTTTGGAAATGGTTAACACTGATACTCATAAATCACACTCATAAATCTATTGTTTATTTGTATTTATTTTAATATTTGTGTTCTTTTAAAAAAAGTACCAAATGCCAGATAAAAGGCTTCATGGATAATTAGACTTCTTCACAGGACTGTAAAATCGAATGTTTTACCCCATTATAATGTTGGTGTGGTATTGTACTATGATGATAAATAATACTTGTAGTGTCCTGTAGTTACAGTCCAAGTGTACTATATGATTCTTACAGGATTTCTGCAAACATCCTGTGGCATTACTTTAGATCTTCTTCATTGTTTCCATTGGCAGCTGGGCTTATCAGTAGCTTTTAATAGACAAATCACGACACACAAGCGTTTTGATGTTCACGATCAGCATTAAATGCTATTAACAATTTAAATCAGCACTACAAGAGTGCAATATTTAAACGCTCTCCGCCTTTTTCAAAGCATGTGTAAAAAGCTTTTGCAAGAGATTATGCAAAGCTTGCTGGAAAATAAAGCAACGGGTCAGTCCCTAAAGATGAAAGCGAATGTTTCCATTAACAGGGTGGCATCAGCTCGGACAGGCAGGACACTAAAAAAAGAGAAAAATGAAAAAAGAAAGAAACAAATGAATTACAGGAGAATAAGAAGCGATGAGATGTATTACTGTGTTCCATGGCTGTAGGAAGAAAGCTGGCTGAATGCCTGTCTCTTGGGGAGAGTCTTGCTCTGTATTGACATAGAGAAGAGTGCAGTTTTCCTACCAAATTGAAATTCAATTCTAATCTGCCTGAGAATTATTTGCTTTGCTCTGTATTGTACGGCTCCTTTTCCCGGGGAGCAGAGAGCTGAAGTGCGAGCCATACGTTCATGACGACATTTCTTTTTGTCATTCAGAGCTTGTAGCATTACAAAGCCAGGTAATAACATTATTAGACGAACATAATTAGTCCTCTGCACGCGAGAAGGGCGAGGAACGTTGCATTTTGGCTTTTCTGCCATGGATCTGTTCAACACGGTTTGTACTTGCTGTCAGTATCAAAGTATTCAAAGGAGAATTAGTTTAAGTCACGCATGTTGCTGTTGTGGAGCTGTTGCAGTTAATCAGAGATGGCTCCTGAGCGGCTTGTCATTCACATGGCGGTTCATGCGATCAGTGCTGTTATTGGGTGAATGGATGAGTAGCGAGCCTCTGGCGGGACAGACACAGAGACGCAGACACACACCGTTATTCAGGCCAAGTCTCTTTGTCCCAACCTTCATCCAGACAGGTCGTGTTTAATCAGCGTGGTAAAGTCATGAGGAGCTGACACACACTCACACACACACACACACACACACACATACACTATGTTTTGTATTAAGGCCTTTCAGGGCAATTTCATTGAACAGGCTTATCCTCAGTGACTCGACGAAAACTGTTGGCTCTTTATTTTTACAAATAAAGGGAGCATTCAAAAATAAATTCTTCATGGAGGGTCAACCAAATGTCCCCATAATTTGAAATGTACATGTTTCCTTATACATAAGACATACCATTGTTACGTCCCTCTGTGGTGTTTCTTGTCTGTGTGTTGGTTTTTCGTGTGCTGTGTGTTTTGTCTCTTTTTAGACGG
>JBBPCX010000018.1:15011128-15028968 GCA_037974365.1 Hydrocynus forskahlii | reverse complement strand
TTTTTTTGTTTTTTTGTTTTCAAATTCAGTATTGAAAACATTTTTGTGTACTCTTCTGAAATTGGGATTTATGTAAAGACCCAAAAAGTTTCATCTATGTCACCTGGGGGTTTTTCAATGCCAGGTGTGCAACAATATCCAAATAGGTGATGGGACTTACCTAGTGGCTGGATGGCTAATTTGTTTGGACTGCTGCACCCATACAGAGGCTTGAAAGCTAGCTATTTCCATCCAGAGAAGTATCAAATAGGTGTAAAGATGTGCTGCTTGTGTAGGTCAGGGCTTTGTACCATTACTGTGAATGACTGCTCTTTTTCTATTGTGTTGTGTCTGAGTTGTTTTGCTACATGTTAAAGACCATTGCTCTTCACCAGCATGCATGAGTAACAGCAGCAGTGCTGGGTCATTTAAAAATATGCACTTCCACTCAAGTACAGGATGTGTACTTGTCCACCAATGACCACTAGACATTTTCTGACACAGAACTGCTCCTGACTGGCTATTTATAGGTGTTGGACTACTATCAGCTTAGTGACACTGTGTCTGATGTCACTCCTACCAGCACCAGATAATTAAAGCAGAGGATCACTGACAGCATCATAATAGAGTGACAGTTTCAAAAATCTGTAATTGTATTGAATCTACAATATAGGTGGAGCTCATAAAGAGGCCAGTGGGTAGACGCACAAAGTAAGTGTCTCTTATAAAGTGAATAGTGAGTGTGTGTGCATTTCCTTATTGCATCTTAAAGGACAAAGTTGTTCCAATAATAGCTGAAGAAGCTATAGAGTATCCCTATAAAAGCACTTTATGTAACGCACTGATGCTGCGTCTCCCCTGCTGGTCCTGAATCCGCTATGTGGCAGAATAATCACACACAGAAGTGTGGTGGTGTGGTGTGAGTGTATGGGTGTGAAGGAGCGAGCGCGTGAGAGAGACGTTTCTCACGTTTTTGTGTGTGAAAGCATAAGGCTGCGTCTGTGAGCCTCTCATTAGGCCTAAGAGGAGTGAATGTTTACACTAAGAGGAGATCTGAGTGAGCAAGAAGGCGGGCGAGGGTGTGTCTGTACAGCACGCTGTTGTGCTTCTACAATTAAAAAGAGATTAGAGCTTTATTTACTAGAGCTGTGATGTGAAAATCCCATCATCCGTGACAGAAATCAAAGTGTATCTTTCGAAAGAGAACATTCTAAATGGCACATCCTTAGCTCAGCATCTCACCGTACATGACGAGGAGAGACAGATGTGGGGAAAGTTCAGTCTATGAGGATGAGATGGAAGTCAGAACCTTTCTACTGGTCCATTCTCTATTGACTGATTAAGCACCAGCTTCTGTGTCCGGTCTCTCTCTCTCTCTCTCTCTCTCTCTCTCTCTCTCTCTCTTTTTTTCTCCCCACCCTCCCTCCCTCTCTTTCTTTCTCTCTCTCTCCTGGCTAAGTTTTTGTTCTCTCTCATTAGAATCCAAAAATAGAAGAATTAGGACATGTGTATGAATGCATGTACATGAACACTTCTCTCCTTTCTGTTAGTACTAAAAAATATTTTACAGTATATATTGTAATATATGTGGTGTATGTGTAATATGGGATATTAAGCAATAGGAGGTACATTTTTTACTTTATATTCTATTTATATTATGTAAATAATTATATTATAGTATATAATTATATTACGTTTCCTTCTCTCTTGCTCCCAACGAATATATTGATAATATTTTTGATTTACAGGACAGGTTTCATTCTATCTGTCTCTCTCCCTCTATCTGTCTCGCTCTTTCTTTCCCTGTGCTTTTATCACTGTAGATTCCTTGAAAGTAATAGCAAATTTACCTCAAACAATCAACAGTCTTCAGTGTGTGAATGAAAAGCATGTTTCTCACACAAAAATGTCCCATTATGATGGTATGTCACAGAAACACACTAGTTACTGAAGTTACTGAGTTACTGAAGGCCAGAGTATTAGAGGACAGAAAGAGGATGATGATGATGACAGTGATGAAGGGGTCTGTCTCAGAGTGTAGGGATGAGTCTTTCAGGCCTATCGCTTCAATAATTGATACTTTAGTTCAGTAGCTCATGACTTTTTAAAAAGGCTGGACAAACAGAATCCATCTGCTTACATGCTCCTTTTCAGCCCCTCCATTCCATTAGAAAGCAGCAGAAATAATAGCACTGGGGAGGGAATGTATACACATCGTCTACGCTTGGACAAGCACGATCCGTCCTGCTATACAAATCACTGCCCGATGGGGTTTCTATTAGCCGCGCAACCTTTCAGATGACAGGCCGGCCTCATCTGGCTGCTCTTTGGGAATGTATCAAGACAAATCTGAACCAGAGCCAGGAGACTGGCCAAGAGATAAAAAGAACCAGCGAGAGGGTGTCAGGGCTAAGCGGAGGGAGGAAGCGAATGAAAAGGCTAAGTAAAAATGACGATAAAACATGAAAAAGAGCACACCAGAGAGGAGAGAGAGAGAAGACATGGGGAGATATAGTGAATGTTGTGCATTGCCAGTTAAAAGTTTGGAAACACTAGATTTTCACATTTCAAAGTAATGGGTCAACTTAATGTTGCAAATTATGTGGGTTTGTGTTCCACTCTTTTTCTTTCTTTCATTCGTTTTTTTCTGATTGTATCTTGCTTAAATTATCTTCTCTGTTACTTTTAGTTCAACATTGTGCAACATCATTGTTAGCACTTTCTGCAGTACGAAGACACGTAGGAATAAAAATACTGGGCTTTATTCCCCTGGTTCTATGACCACAAATACTTTAATCTTTTATAGCTATTGTTTTGCCCAAAACAAAATTTAAAAAATCCTTGAATATATTATCCTTTAATATATCACTGCCATGTAAATTAAGGAGGTCCACAGATCAGCTGCATAGCATTGCTGTGACAGCATGTGAGGCTGGATCTTTTCTTTGAAGCACTCTCACACATCTTTATTAGATTGGCCTGTCGCTAGGTAAGAGGAACAAAAGCGAGTGTTTTGCGGATGTGTGTGGGCCTTGTTGCTGAAGGCTGCCGCAGAGTCTGCAAGGCTGCAGCAGTGTGTCACCATGAACACATATATACAAACATGCACACACACACACACACGCATGCACAAAGCCAGCGCACAAACACTCTTGGGAACACGCCGCCGTGTTTGCTGAGGGGTCTTTTCAACGGGCCCGACATTCAACCTTCAGCAAACAAGCGAGACAGCCCAAGGCCAATGTGGAGGAGAGAGAGAGGGAGAGAGAGGGAGAGAGAGAGAGAGAGAGAGAGAGAGAGAGAGAGAGAGAGAGAGAGACCGAGAGAGAGAGAGACAGAGAGAGAGAGAGAAAGAGAGAACACTCTTTTCTTTCCGCTCACCCACAGCCTCTCATTCTCCCTTTCTTAACATTTGTTTTTAAGCATTTTCTTTTTTCTATCTCACCCTGACACTGGATGAGAGAAGGACATTGAAGGCATTTTTTTTACTTTTTTATACATTCAAAAATGACAGAGAGGTAGCACAATAATCTTTATTATGCTGTATACATTTAACTTCTACGCAGATATAAAGTCTGCATTATGCTACATGCTGTGAGGACGCTCGCCGTCACATCACCATTCAAAAGTTTAGAAGTACTGTTTAAAATAAAGCCAAGTTTGGACCACACTTTTTATTGCAGGAGCTTGCACAGAATGGCTTTTTCAACATATCTTACTACCAAACAGTAAGGTGCTACTGTACTGCTATACAGACTTCAGTTAATTGCAAAAATGTAAGAAATGTTAGATTTGTCCAGAATGATAGAGCTATGGTTCTATATGGAGTTATATTTTAAAAAGTGGTGATCAAATCTCAAAGCATATAACTTTACATGATAGGTGGACCATTAGAAAAGGTTACAGAATGACTTATGGGTGTCTTCTTACTCCATTTACCATTTTTGAGAATGTTTTGTTATGATTCTAAAGATGCCACTATGTAAAAGAGAAAGCACACCCAACCCTGACAAATCCTGATCTACTTTTCCAGACAATTCCATCAAATTTCTTACATCTAATGGGTGTCAGTGGTTAACAAGTTCAGGGGTGGGTTTACTTTGTGTTTTATTTGCCTTTGACTGTTTTATTTATTGCATCTCCCACTTTACAATCTTGTTGTCTTCCAGAGCAAGGAAGAGAATCTTAAATATGGTCTTCTTTGTGCTATACGCTTATATGTCTTGTTTTCCCAAATACACTGTTAATAATAAAAGTGCTGAAAAAAGATTCTTTACATTTTGGAATATTTGGAATATATAAGTTTTCCTAAAGAAGCTTTTAATAGATGGCAATTAAACAAATAAATTTTGTGTTTTTTGTAGACTTTTTAAAGTTGAACAAACATCCACATAATACAAAGGTTCTAGACCAACTGAAGATTTTTGGACCATACATCCAGGTCAGAAATAGTTTTTTAAAGTCTACACCTTAAAAGAATTGTTCTGCAAGGGTTCTTTCATAAAGGCAATTGTTCTATATGGAAATAAATAAATATAAACAAATGGTTCTTTGACTGTTCACTGCTCTATACAGAACATGCTTGAATGGTTCTCCTCTGTTATAAATGGTTCTTTAGAGAAGCATTTTAAAACAGTTTCTATACAGCATCAAAAAAGGTCAAATTAACCTTTTTTGGTTCAACATAGAGCTAAGAAAGAGAAGCAGCTAAGATAGAGAAGCAACCAGATACAGGATATGGTCTTCCGTCATTTTTTATGTGTGTCTTGTTTTTTTTGTCCAAATATATAGAGGCGACTGCAGAGATATGTGCGTTTGCTCTGTATGAGGCCAGATTTCAAATCACAGGCTGAGTGTGTACGCATAACACCAAGAAGCGGATTGATCGATGTGTGTGTGCATTACGCAAGCCATCTGATTGATCAGTGAGAGCGGTCTTAGAACGGGGCATCAGGGAGAGGGAACGTGGGGACTCAACATGGTTGTGATGTTCAGACTTAAAACAAGCAGCAAGCATCGAGCACAACATGCTCCATCCCTCCACTCTCTCTCCTTACATCAGAGAAACGTCTGTCCTCTGGAGCTCCTGCTCTTCGTGTGTGCTCCACCACCTCCTTCCCCAATCTCCACTCTCAGCTTGAGCCCACTGCTACCATGGACACATCACACATACCACCCCCACCCACACACACAGTCTTTCCACCTCCTTTTTTTCCCCTTCACCCCTCCCAGCCCCAGGATCGAACCCTCTCCCCCTCCCTCTTCTGTCCCTGCTATACCCTCTCACACTGGGACACGCTCCACAAAGGCCTGCCGAGTAGGGAGGAGCAGATGAGAAAAACAAAACCCCCCTGGACAAAATAAGACATCAGAGGAGGAGAAGGAGAGATGGAAAGAGTATGTGTGTGAAATCTTTCAGTAGCTGTTCTCTTTCTGCTCCAGCTAGACGCTCATACTCTTCACCATGGGTCGGACAGGTGTAATTCCTTCTTTATCAAACAGCAGCTGGAAGTGTTCCAGCCTGTGCAGTGTGTGAAGCTCTTCTTAGAGCATCCCGGACAATTTGCTGTTCCTCTCTGCAGTTCCCAACCTTTCTTTTATGCCATAGAATAAAACCGGTTGTTTTTCCTACTGTGTCTTTAAAACTGATATGTGTAAACGACCTCTGTTCATGTTGCCCTGTGTTGTGCCTTATTCTTAAAGAAGTCTGGATTACAACACTCCCATTAACTCCAACAAGGATGGGCAGGCTAAAATGCTATAGGCTGAATGGTAAGATTTAATGTGTGAAAAATTGTTCATACACACCATTCACCCCCAAAAGTCTGTATAAACAGGTGAGTAACTGGTATATTTAGAAATTTTAACAGGCTATACATATGCAAAGCCTCCTCTAGCTTATTAATAGAGTTATCCACTTCTTTTCTAGTTTTCAAAAGAAATGACATTAGATTATAATGAGACAAGCTCTGCTGCTGACTGCATTTATGTCAACCTGCTTTCTCGCACCTTGTCCATCTTACATATGTCACCTTTGTAAGATACTGTAATAATAGCTGATACAGTACTAAAATGCCCCTTGAGTTGGTCTCACCTTATGGGGATTCCCTTAAGGGCAAGTAGCAAGACTAAGTGGAAGAAGACGTGTTAAAAATGAGAGCAAGATCCAAAAGTGGAATCTATCCTCCTCTGCCCAGCGCCAGAACCAGACTGCCTCTTTGCTCTACTCAGAGGACAGTGAGAGTGGATGTGGATGGCAGGCTGCCAGCTCCAGATTTCACCAGTCAGACCGTCTATCAAGTTTATTTCAGTCCCTGTGGGGAGGGCAGAAGGAGGCTTGGGGTCATTTAGGTGTGATGTTATAAAGGGACTCAAGCTATTTTGGTGCTTGTTCACATGTGGATGCATAGAAATCAAAAGAAACATTTTATGCTGTTTGTGAGTAAAGGCCCATGAGCAGAGAAACCCTCTACAGGCACTGCAGGAGGCAGACTAGAGGTGGTGTTTTCTGCTTTGATAAATGTCCGACTCAAGCTTTTTTTCTGTTGTGCGCGTGTGTGTAAGAAGGTATGTGTGTGCGTATGTGCCCTTGCTACAGAAATTACCTCCCACCAGTACTTGCCAATCACATGCCAGTGTTTATGCAGATTCCTCTCAGTAAAACATGCTGCATCCAGAATTCCTCTCTGTCGAAAAGTGACGACCTCGTCTCTCTGTATATTTTCAACCAGCTCACCATCTCGGAGCTTTATTCAGGCATCGCTAAAGCCTGAGTGATATGGCCTGCTGGACAGAGAGAGGGAGAGGGGGGAGGGAAAGGTGAAAGTAGATATTTAACAGCCCACACCAGTCTGTTTACTGCACGAAAGCAGAAATTAAAATTCTGCCTCCCCTCAAAACGCCAAGCCAGAGGACTGACCTGGACAGAAAGACAAAAAGGTTACTGCTCTGTTTCACACTCTGACACAAGCTGTGCTAGGAAGCCAGAGGTGACCTGCCTTCATTCTCTGACTGCAGAGATGGAAGCCAAGCCTGAATGTGCAGAAGTGTGCTACATGGTGACCTCTGGATAAAGCATTCAGGGAAAACTGGACTGCCTGTGGGGCTTCAGGAGAGCTGGCACCATATGGCTGAAAGGAACTGGGAGAAACTGCTTGTTGTCAGAACTAAATTTCCACCAAGCTACACTGCCATTCAAAGGTTTAGGGACACTTTGCCATCTTTTGTTGTCATCTTTCCGTGGAAATTTGCGCCCGTTCGTTCTGTAGAGCATTTATGAGGTCAGGCACCTGGAAAGAGGTCAGGAAGACCTGGCTCACAATCTCCATTCCAGTTCACCCCAAAGGTGTTGGTTGGGTTGTGGTCAGGGCTCAGGGCTCTGTTCTTCCATACCAAACTCATCCAGCCAGCTCTTTGGACCTTGTTTGTGCACTAGGGCACAGTCATAAAGTTGGAAGAATAGTGTTTGCCATCTTTTGAAAAATTCTCACTGTTCAAGAAATAAAAATAGCTGCAAATATTTTAACATACAAAATGTAAAATGGCTGTTTACTCATCCTTTTGGTAAAATTCTTAGGTTCATACTCAACAAAATGTGTGTACACTTGATACTCATTTGAGAGTTTTTTTCTCTATTGCTAAAACCACATATTGGTAACTCCACAAACAGCTAAAATAGATCACAACAAAGGAATAATAAAAGGGTGGCTTTTGGCATTATTACCAACAGCACAGTTGTGATGTAAGTAATGTAGTTTTCACTCAATAATCCATTAACATTCAGTTAATAATTCAGATTTTGTTTGTTACAATAGTGACAGCACCTGTACTGTACTACAGATTGGCAGCATCTCTGACTTTCGAGCTTTGTCATTTTATTTAAGACCAAGAGTTCATGAAATAGACAAGAACACAGTAAGAAACATAATTTCCTATGCTAACAGATGTTGGGGTCTTCTGCAAGTTATTTAGTACTTAAGTAGTGTTTTGAGATGATACTGTATTTCTTTTGAGGTTGTTTGTTAATTGCTTCTATTTGCATCATTACATCACCAGTGACAAGCAACAATAAGCTATGGATGATTTCTTACCACTGCATATAATGATGATGTTGTTTTCTCCCAAATCACCTTGTGTTTAAGCTTTTCAGTCTTGACCAACCAACAAAGACAAAATGGTCTTTTGAATTAAAAGCATTTTGGAAAGTTGATGTTTCCAAACCTTTGACAGGCAGGGTATGTGGCAGTGCAAGACTTAGTCCTGCAATGCTGCAGACTAATTCCAGTCCCTCTTCTCCTCTTCTTTTCACCTTATAGCTTCTTTCAGCAATCTTTCTCCCACGCATGAAAGTCTGCAACACTCACTGTCTGACACGCTACCAAAATACCAGTTATATACAGTGTCAGATCATATCAAAGGACATTCAGCCTACAGGATTCACTTGGACAGATGCTAGTCAGAAAGGATTTTTCCATAAACAGTTACTGCCCTACTTGAATGTGCCTTGTAGGCGTCTTATCGCAGAAAAGGCAAGATACCATTCATATAAGGTGCTATAAAGCAAAGCAGGGACTTGTCAGATCATAAATTGGAAGAATGGTCAAATTATGCAGTCAGTCTCGAGCAAGGGGTCTTTTCGCCTAAACTTTAAAGCAGCATATATATTTTACATAGAGAATACACAGTGCTGCATTCAACTTGTGAGTCTCATAAGCAGTTAGACCTGTATTTAATAAACAGTGTCATATGCAAAAGTTTGGGTCCTGGTCAAACTATGGGTTTTGTTGATCTTCAAAGTTAACAGTCCACATCTCTACGTACAAAGAAGAACAGCTGCACATTTTAATTCAGTCTTGTAAACTCAATCAATAGAAAATGTCATTAAAATGATCAGAAAAATATGTAAGTTTGATCCCTGCAAAGGATATATCATCTGATGTTCAAAAAACATCTGATGTTCAAAAAAAGAAAATGTTATTTTAAGCAAAATGCTCAAACTTCTGCATATTGTATGTATCATCCCAATCCAAACAAAACCTTATATCTCCAAAAAATAACTTTACAGGAGAGGGAAAAAAAATCCCAGCTTTCAGTGTAAGTTAATTAAAAGTAACACTGGACAGTTTCTATTGATCCATGTATCATGAAATTTTGACAGAGTGGCATTTTCAAATCACAACAATAATTTCATATTACGATAAGACAGCCGTTTATTTATTTTTTTGGTAATTCTGGGGGAAATTCACCTTAAGTGTTATTACATAAATTGCACAAATGATCAGTACATTCACAAATAAACTCACATAAAGAACAAGCGTCAGTATAAAGTATATTACGAAACAGTCATTCACCCTCCTTTTTTTCAAGATCCACATAAAAGTGATCTGTGAAGTTTAGATCTTTTAGTCATAAACTAGTTTCTATGCAGTTTCTGTTCTGAGTACAAGACATGAGACAAGTTGACAATCCTTTTAGTAATGTTTCACTGCTACATGAACCAACTTATTCAATTGTGTATCATCAGTTTTTGAGGATGAAATGTTCAAGCAACTAAGGAAATCTCACAGAGGCAGATAGAACAGGACTGCAGCTTAACATCAACTAATGATTGTGTTTAGATCTTGTGTAGACCTGTAATCAACGCATAATGACTGTCATGACTGTCATGACTAATCTCTGTTAGTAAACTCAATATGTTTTAACCTCAGTGATTAAACTGCATGCTGACACATCACTCCTGAGGCACCCTGTGGAAGTATGACTGCAGAGGGGATGCACATAAAGTTAAAATGGTGAAGAGCTGTCTTTAGAGTATTGTACTCTGTCAGTGCGCTTCAGACTTATTTATATCCTGGAACTTGGTAACACAAACCATGAACATGAACCCTGCATAGCCATCTAGGGCCTAATCTGAGGGGACACAGCTGGACTAAGGAGTAAACGAGAGTCTTAGTTTTTTTGGGGGGAGGGGAAGTACTCTATATGGACAAAAGCACTGGGATGCCTGAGTGTGACACAAACAGGGACTTAAATGACATTGTATTCAAATACATAGACGTTACCCTTCACTGGAAGTAAGGGGTCTAGCCCAAACCCTGAAAAACAGGTGTGTCCCAGTACTTTTGTCCATATAGTGTACATCTAATGCCATTTATGCTCGAACTGAATATTTCATTAAATTGAATGAAAACAAATAGTTCAATTAAAATGTATTGAAATGAACAAAATTTGAATGGGTTGAATTGTGTTGTCACAAAAATTTGAATTGTGTTGTCACCAGAACTCAAGATTCAAGATTTTTTTGTCACATGCACAGTTATACATCTACAACGTGCAGCAAAATATAACCCTGAATGATCCCTGAAACAGTACAAAAAATACATGTGTTATTTACATTTTTTATGTTATCGTTAGATGCAAAAACAACTCATAGTCACATATGTGCATTAAAGGCAGTATGAAATAGAGGGCTCTGTACCAACCAGGGGGCTACATAACAAAGTGAGCTTCTAAAAGTTACACAACAAAGTAAGCCACAGTTATAGCTTTGCTTAAGATAGACAGACTCAATGGGGTCTGCTAACAAAATCCAGGTGTGAAGCTGTAATCCAGTAATCAGAAAACGAGATATTTAAGCAGCCTGGACAGCAGATACAGCAACATGTAAAACATATATAGATGTTTGATTTGTTAGCTAATAATGCATAATGCAAGTGTACATACTTAATATTTGCTTAATGCTTAAATATATGAATATATGAAACACTATAAAAATGTATTACTCTGCTGGGTATACCATCCCAAAAGCAGAGAACGAATTAGTAATTAGTAAAAGTTTTAAAATACCATATTTCATACGAAACAAACTTTTATTAACCTTTAAACATCATTCTATTGAAATGATGAAGACACAAGCTGTCATATGAATATCTCTGAGTGAAATATATAAATGGTTGCCAGAGTGCTAGCTGAGGTTTGGGTGCAGTGCCTAGCAGCCCACCTGCAGCAGAGTGAGCCTCCTCCATCCTCCTGATTGGGTTGCTAGGCGCCCGCTTATTAGCTCAGGTGTTTTCCCCTCGTGTCATTATTACTTTGAGTTAAGTTTGACAGGTTCTGATCCCTGATTTGTTTGTGTGTTTTCCAAACCTCTGAGTCATTTGTATTTAAGCCAGCCTATCCCTCAGTCTGCATGCAGCCACCCGCAAACTGCCCTCACGTCAACATTACCATCTACTCGCTGTCGCCGCACATGGCTGCTTCCCTATGGGCTGGGCTTCAGTACAAGACCTGCACTTCTCTGTGGAAGCCCTTAACACTGGGTGCTCTTCTCTATCCCGCCTAAGAGACTTTCCTCTCGCTCCTGTTTTGTCTCTCTCTATCTTTCTCCTTAGAAGGAAGACAAACTCCAGTATCACACTCAGATTTGGGCGGCTACCTGTCTTGCCGCACGTAACGGAGCTTTGTGATTCATTGTGACTCCAGTTAAGGAGTGAAACCTACTTTCTCGAGTTTTACTCAGTGAAGGACTGACTCCCATGTGCCCTGCGCTGACTTCCCTATATGCATTCCTGGCCAGCCTGAGAGAAAGACTGTCTGTGTAGTTCTCTCCTGAGCTTTCTGATCTCCCCAGTAAAACTTTTTTGAGGGGGCACAAGGCTAATCTTCTTGTGGTCTTGCACTGATGGGAAGTCCTGTGTTTCCTAATCCTCTTGATACACACAAAGATGAAAAATTCAGCTTCATAAAACTATGTGTCACGACCTGGGTGCACTGTTAGCCCAGTGTAGTGTAGCAGATGAACCCAAACACGGATAGACGCGAGAGAGTTGGTAAACCATGCGCTTTACCATGAGAAAGCTGTGAGTAGAGATTCCCACCGGGAATCCACATTCACCAGAGCATTACCACTTGCTTGTTCATATACCATGTGACATGTGTCAATTCCGGTTCCCCGTGCATGTCACATGACTGGTGTGCATGACAGCACCCCACCTTCCAGGACTGTCACCAGATGGACCCGACTGGGAGAATATCCGACAATGGTAGTCCTGAATCAAGGAATGATCCAAGATAAACCGCCTGGGAACCCACGAGCATCATATGGGGCCATAGCCTTCCCAGTCAACTTAATACAGGGTTTCACGGCCGTGGCGTCATGAGTCAAAGATCCGCCGTCAATGATCCTGGGCGGAGGAGGGGGCAGGGACCTGGGGAGACAGAGGAGAGAAAAACACAGGTTTTAGTTAAACTTTCTGGAGAAGAATGGTTGAAAGCTTGAGTGGCTTCGGGAGTGATAATAAAAGACTTCTTGGCCGCTTTGGTGAGGGCAGTAAGAGGTGCCACAACTGAACTGAAGGCCCGGATAAAGTGTCGGTACACATTAGCAAACCCCAGAAAGCGCTGAAGCTGCTTAAGTGTCTTGGGTAGGGGCCAAGCACGCTCAGTATCCAGCTTCTGAGGATCCATGGCCACACCCTTATTGGAGATGACAAACCCCAAGAATGTGGTGGAGTGCTGGTGGAAAGAACATTTCTCCAAATTACAGAACAGCTGGTGGGCCAGCAGCCTCTTTAACACTGCTCTCACATGCTGGTTGTGTTGTTCCATGGTGCGGGAGTACATAAGAATATCATCCAGGTAGGCAAAGGCCCAACAGTCCAGCATGTCCTGCAGCACGTCATTAATGAATTGTTGGAAGGCTGCAGGACTATTGCACAGGCCGAAGGACATAACCAAGGTCAAATGTCCGGTTGGAATGATGAATGCCGTCTTCCACTCATCACCCTCTTTGATGTGAACACAGTTGTATGCACTTCTAAGGTCCAATTAGGTGAATATGGAGGCACCAGAGAGGACGCCCAGGGTGGTGTTGGTAAGTGGAAGTGGGTGACGGTTTTTATTGTGATTTTGACGGCCGTGGCCCACTCAGTTGCCTGCCCAGTGAGGAGTGAGACAAGAAGTGCGGGGCGGGCTCTATCAGTCGTGTAGCGACTGGGCTGAAACTCAAAGACAACGTTCAAGTTAGTCAAGAACACATTGCACTTCCGGTCAACACCATTCCATTTGTCAGGTAATTATAGTTTTGGTTCAGTGGTAGAGGGATTAGGAATAGAAAATCAGGTTGCTAGTTGTGGAACCCTAGCCTTGGAGGCTAACTGTTGGTGAGCCTGATTCAGAGCCATGAGCTACTGCCAGAGTTGATCCAGCTAGGCACTAGGGACTCGTGGAGAGCCTGCCGCAGACGGGAAACCTCCTGTTTCAGACCCACAATCTCAGCAGCTTGCTGAGACACGGCCTCACACAACACTGCAAAGTCTGCTTGGTTCACAGGTATAGGCTCAGTCATTCTGTCATGACCTGGCAGCACTGTTAGCCCAGTGTACCGTAATGGATGAACCCAAACGCAGATAGACGCGAGAGAGTTGGTAAACCACGCTCTTTACAATGAGAACGCAGTCAGCTGAGAGTAGAGATTCCCACTGGGAATCTGCATTCTCATACACATACACAATAATCAAGTAGATCAGAAAGACCTAAGTAGAGCAGAGGTTGGCTAGAGTCAAAACAATGACTGAGCACTGGAGCATTACCACTTCTTTGTTTAGATACCGTGTGTTGCACATCATTTCCGGGTCCCCGTGCGCGTCACATGACTGGTGTGTATGACCGTATGATTGTGATGATACTCTCCAGTGGCCCTGTAGTGTTCTGCAGCAGTGTGCAGGACCCGCAGTATGGTGACTAGGTAGGTTTTTTTTTGCTCAAAAAGGTCAGCTATGCGCAATTCTGAAAATACAAGTTGTTCTTTATCTGTGTGTGTGTGTGTGTGTGTGTGTGTGTGTTTGTGCCCTTCTTAAACATTGGCATTATTTGCTACGTGAAGAAAATGTAAGCAAATGGATTATAAGGCCACAGTCCTCCTCATTCTTGCTCACAAAACACATCTACATATAAATATAATTCATATGTTTTGTAAGTGTTTCAATTTTATTCATTCAGTCTAAAATAATCAAATGTTTGTTTATATTTGGCCTTTTAGAAGTAGTATAGGCTGTACTCTAATTTTCATAATTAAAATATACCAAATGTTTTACAATTTACACACAGCAATATATGGGACAGTAATGAGGTGGCACATTTGTTCTTATTTTAACATGGCTAGTCTGTAACATTGCACAGATTGGCCAATAGAACTGACTGTGTTTCTCAATACCAGGAACAAGAAAAATGGACTAGTGTTCTTAGGACAAATGGTTTCACAAGTTGCCTTGCAAGAGCACGAGGATGGAAGAGTTTGAGATGTGACATGTCCCTTTTGGTGCAAAAGCCTACTCAGAGCCCAGCTGATTTCTCCAGCTAACATTTAGTAATCTATACAAAACAATCTCCCCCTAAATTAAACAGGGAAAAAAATCCCTCACTCCCACCCCACTGTTATTATTACAAATAAAATCACAATTAGTTATAACAGTCATAGTAAACTATGTCCCAGTAGTCATATATTTTAATCTTAGTGATTTAACAAGCTGACACAGCACTCCTGGGGCATACTGTGGAAATATTGCCTCATAGGGATTGTTTCTCATATTAAAGCTGCCTTTGTGTGATTTATCAGTTTTATTGTTTATTGTGCAACTCTGTCAAGGCAGTAAGTGGTCAGTGTGCTTATGACTCACTGGTATCCCAAAATGTGGCAGTATTGGCTGCAAACATATTTATACACTGCTGTGACAGGCAGGGGCATAAAGGTGGTAGGAGAGTAAGATCTAGGTGCATGAAAAGGTTCTAACCTCAAACAGCCTTACAACATTTTGTGTGTGTTTTTTTTTTATTATTGCTTTGTAAATGTACATGTATGCTGGCACCCCCACCTCCCAGTCATAAATAATCAATAATGCCTTTAGAGTTAATTTGGGCTTTGAGCCTTGTAGGCAGTAGTTGATATGTTCTCATCAATGTTGCAACCAAAGCTACCCTCTTGTTTTCTCCTCACCTCTTTCATTTATTCTCAGGGTGGTTATTTATTGGGGTGGTCAGTGGAGCGTGCCGTCAGTGGTGTGCTTCAGATGGGTGCTTGTTTCAGACACACAGTGGCATGTGTAATGAGCTGAGGATGAATTAAGCAGCAGGGCCGAGGACAACGGTAACAAGGCGAGGTGAGTTGCCCCCCACTCTGAGGATTAACTTCTCACTGTCATTCACAGGAGTGGAGCAGGGCGAGGGAGGAGACGATGAAAGGAAGGCATGAGTGCAGGGGTGCTGATGTGGGTGAAGCAGGAGACTGGTGTATAGAAGTTACTATTTCGTTCTGTCCTTCTTGAAGTATCATTTCCTTTGGCTTTTCTCCTCCTGAATCCATTGTTAGTATTTAGCAGAAGGTTGTTGGGTATGGCATGGAGTTGAAATCAGCTTGGCCACCTAGTTGAGTGTGTCTTTCCTTCTTTAGATATAGGAGCATATTCAGTACTGAAGCAACATTTGTTACGGCATCCAGAGCAACATACTGTTTTAATCATGTTCTAGATGCAGGCGAATGTGGTGTTAGGATTCTTGATGAAACTTTTGGAGGGGTGGGGTGGGCTTATCCCAGTCTGCTGCAGTGTTACTGGTCACAGTGGCAGTGAACAGGATCACATCAACTTTACATTAGTATTGTTCTTTGAACAAGTGTTCTCAACAGTGATACATTCATATGCAATGGTTAAGGTCCTCTGGTCAAACAATGTGCTTTGCTGATTTTGTAAGTGAAAATTTTAACATCCTCTATGGAGAAGACACTTTTACACATTTTAACACACAATTACTGGAGAAAAAATAGCAAATAATTGTGAGCTATGCAATGATTGTTTGATTTTATTTCCCAGTATATTTAACTATTACAATTATTAAGGCAAATAAATACTATGCACTGAAATTTGCTGGAAAAAATCTATCTTAAGTTTATTACCTGTAGAAGATGTGTATTTATTTTCACTTGAAAAGTGTCCTCTACCCAGCACTTTTGCATACAACTACGTGAATGGTTGTTTTGTTACCATAATTAGAATGAAATTTAATTCTTTATTCCTCACACGTACCTTTCAACTGTGTCCATTGCAGTTCTTTTGCAAGCGGTGCCCAAAACAATTTGTCCTGTAAACCCTGATCGTCTGACATCTCACAACAAAAAATCCAAAAAGTTTCCTGCAATGACACCATAAGCATCCACATTTAGAAGAGGCCCACAGGTAGTTCACTAAATACAAATAGTGAATGACCTTTAGCAGTTATACCACTGGTAATTTAAAAATGAACAGTAACCATATTTGAATTGAACTTGAATTACATAATAGGAAACTCAGCTTCTTGAGCATTCACTCTATGTGTAGTTGTTCCTCAGTAAAGCGGTAGAGGTGTTCAGTACTGAGGGGCAGTTTACTTATCTCCCAGGCTGATTCAGCGCCGCCTGTGGTTTGATTGCTCTGCATGCTGGAGGGCAGTGGAGTGGCAGGCATCGTTCTGTTTGTCTGGCTGTCAGCTCCTCCATCACTGGCCCCTGACAGCAGGGAGGGAAGAACTCACTGTCATCCCTCAGCTCATTCTCAGCATACTGAACAGCGCAGAGAGGGGGCCCAGAGAGATCCCCTGCTAATCATTACTGAGACTTTTGCAATGCCTGGCTTTGCTGTGTCTCTGTATTTGTGGTTTAGTAGCGGTGTCATTTTTAAATCTAGAGTAAGAGTGAGTTCAGTGACAAAAAGAAATCACAGTACATGACATCACAATATTAAATTTTTATTATATTAAACTACTTATAGTGGACAAAAAAGGGTTCTTCAGGGGTGCCTTAGTAAACGGTTCTTTAAAGTACCAAAAAGGGTAGCAATAAACTCTGGCTGAATCTGAAATGGCTCTCTACTCCCTATAGTGTGTTATGTAAGATATGAAATTTTTGCTTTTTTATCCAATATGAACCAAATCCCAACTGTCTGTTTGCTAGACACATTGTGCACTGTTTGGTTGCACTATTTTAATTACATAGTGCACTTCATTCAGCCCCTCCGTGGGAAAAAGGATGTACAGTACAAATAACTTTCTGCTAACATAAGACTGGAAATCACACAGAGGCACTAATGGAAATGAGCATTTCCAATTTTGTGAGTAAAGACTACTTCTAAAGTAAAAGGATTGCAATAAACATTGCTAGATTATGTTCATTCTTATAGGACAAAAGTGTAAAAGTGTAATATGTGGCTACTCCAACATTTCCTGGTGTAAAAGTTGGGTATCATGATTCTTGTTAAACCATTTATTTAAAAAATAATTTAATTATTCATCACTGTTATCAATTGATGACTATGATAATGCTCTGAAACATAATCAAATCACTCTAATGCATGGTCTGCTGTGGTTTATTGCTTTATCAAACATCCAGTAAAGATAAATAAATAAAGTAAGGCGGATGACAGTCAATATAATCCACTATTTAAATGGACATTTTAAATTAAAATGTTTAATAAGCAAATAAGTATATCCCTAATGTTGAACATTCTCACATCTTAAAATCACAAGCGGTCTGAACAGAGCACAGCGTATCTTATGTTTTGGCCCGTGGGATTGTAATCTGTCTAGTCTATTGAAGAAAACATTGAAAGACCACTGCAGCAGTCAAAAGCCCCACACAGTGGAGCAGATCGTACAAAGCTCAAGTTCATTTTACACTCCTATAGATTTAATAATTTGGCTTTGGCTCCTCACAAACTCACTGTGCTCCAGGTGAATGGTAATTTTAAGCTGCAAAATTGTTCTTTTTTGATGTGTCCGGTGTGTGGTAGTCTGTGCACCCTTTAAAGGGCTGTTTAGCAAAGCCAACTGATATAAAG
>JBBPCX010000018.1:14989363-15004114 GCA_037974365.1 Hydrocynus forskahlii | reverse complement strand
TATATATTTTACAGACACATAACTAATAAACCATTTGAATGCATAAATGGTTTCTTACCATGTTAAACCATTCCTCTCTGTGATGGAAAACACTTAAATATGGATCTCTTGGCAACCTTTTGAATATTAAAAAAAACCTTTAAAATGTAGTTTAGCTATTATTAGCTATTGTTTCTGTGTCGCCCAGATGATTACCATGGGTGGCTTAGTGGGTAGAGAACTTGCCTCTGGACCAAGAGGACATGGGTTTAAATCCTACCTTCAGCATTCCACCACTGGGATCCTGAGCAAGACCCTTAACCCCAGTTGCTCCAGGGAGAATGGAGGTCGCTTTGGATAAAAGCGTCTGATAAATGCCGTACATGTAAATGACTGTGAAAAACTCAGAACATGTACTATGATGTAATTTATCATGATAACATTCTGTCAATCTGTCTTGAGCAGAAGGCGAGGAGGAGACGGACTCAAAGCTGTCAAGTAAAAACATGGAAATCCCAAAATCCAATATGTATTCCCACCTTCTGAAGAGGACTATGTGTGCCTACCTCCAAAGATATGCAAAAAGCGATGGGGCTCCATGCTGACTTGCCTGTAATAGCATCTGCCTCTTCTCTTCCTCAGTGTAAAGGTGAGTGTGTGTGTGTGTTTGTGTGCGCGCCTGTGGATGTGAGAACAGCTGCTCTGCACAGTGTGTGTACCGTTAAACTCCAAGCCGCCCCTGCAGGCTGGTCATGCTGTGCAGGCGGAGAATCTCTCCTTTCTATGTCCTGTTGCCTTATTAGATTCAGACAACTCTCACACACTCACTGAACACACGATTACACATATCACCTATTTGTTTAACAAAGTAGTTTATCTGAGCAGGTACTGATTAGTCACCTCAGTCCACATGTCCTCTTTACTGTGTTATCAGTAATGATAAATAAAAGGACCCTGTTCAGTTCTGTTTTACATTGAGTTAGTTTATTTTATATCTATGTAGCTGTGCTCATTGGCTATTTTGTTTTTCAGAAACAATCACTAAACAGCTTTACAAGTTTACAGTTATTAACTATGGCCCATCTGTTGTTGCACGATTTATTAGACCCATTGTGAAGGCAGCACTGCACAGGACCACCAGATATTATGTAGATCGGGGTGGTGGTGGCCTAGTGGGTAGGATACTTGCCTCTGGAACAAGAGGTCATGGGCTCAAATCTTACCTTCAGCATACCACCACAGGGTTCCTAAGCAAGACCCTTAACCCCAAGATGCTCCAGGGAGACTGTCCCCTGTAGTTAGGGAATGGAAGCTGCTTTGGATAAAAGTGTCTGCTTAATGCCATAAATGTAAATGTTTGGGGCACAGCAGTGAAATTAACATAACAGTGTCCTGCTAGTGGATGTTGGTAAGAGTGTAATCAGGTATAGCCACACTAGTTCGCTAAAAAGTAAAAAAAGATTCAAGACAGAGCTACCAGTTTTATACAGAGTCAAAGATACAGGGCCTAATAGAAATATTCACACCTTTGCTAAAACAATTGAAGAGGCATTTAAAAATGCACTTTTATCAGTTATTGTAATAGTATACTGAAATTAGGTAAGTTTAATGTGAGAATAAAGCAACCATTGATGAAAATAAAACAGCACGTATGTCACAATTACTGGCACCCCAAGACATTTGAAACATAGATGAAGTATAATCCCTCTCAAATCTACCTCATCTTTACTTTAGGTTTCAGTGTTTATGAACTTTTCAACAATCAGTGATTTGAGTATAAAAATAAGGTGACACAGGACACAAACCCATTAGTCATCCATCACAATGGGAAAGATTCAAGAGCATTCCATTGCAAAAAGGCAAAATTGAGTGTCTTGTTTGGGGTTTGTCATTTTCTTTGGGTTATTGGTGGGTTTATCTTTTAGTAGGGTAAGTTTGATTATGTATGTTTTGGGTAGTTAGTAGTGTTATTGTTTGTGATTTAGTGGTCACTGTTTAGTGTCCAGTGTTTAGTGTTTGTTATCCCCTGTGTTTTATGTTGGTCTGATCAGCCACGGTATATATGTGAAGTCAGTGGGTTTGTTACACTTAAGTTGAGTTTTGTGTAGTTCTTTTTTGTTGACCCCTTCTTTATGGCCCCAAGGGTTCCCTTATGGGGTTATAGGAACTTGTTTTTATTTTTGGATAAATAAATTCATTCTCTTTTTGATAATTATCCTGTGTTTCCTCATTGCCTGCCGGCTTGGTCCATCACAGGGTCAAAAGGTCTCCAGATCTAATATGTCACCTTCATGCCAACAAATTGTTATCGGAAGATTTGCCAAAGCAAAAAAGTCTGTCCTATATTTTTGTGCCGCAAGTAAAATCATTTGGAGTTTGACAGCTGCTCCTGGAACATTAATTGAAACAGTGTGCTGTGGTCAGACAAACACTAGTTTGGTGATGCACACTACTTGTCCAAATACATCAAACCATTAATTACATAACTACTGGCTCAGCAAGACTTACTTTTAATTGGATTTATTCCTAAAAAAAACTCATATGCCACCAGATGGTGGGCAGGGAGGGTGCATTCACATCTGACACCATGCTAGACCAGTGTAAATATAACATTGAATTATATTTCAAGGTTTTCTTGTATATACATTCCAGGTACTCATCTTGTCTTTAACCATAATTCAGCTGTATATCTGTTATCTGAACTTTAAGTGGAATGTTAATCTACCCCTAAATCTAATCCTAACTTTAACTCAAAACCTACAACCACAACCTACAAAACCTACAACCCCTAATACTGTTGATACTGTTGTTCACTCATAATATTATAAAAAGAAATTGTGACCAAGTATTGAACATATTGACAAGATTTCACTTGCTAAAACAATTTTACATTATATGAGAATATAAGAAAGAAGGTCAGTGTAGTGTGTAAAGCATCAAAAAACAGTTCATGCAGACACTGTTGTGTCCGGCTCTGATGCTGTTGGTGTTAGATAACAAGACTGTGACTTTGCACATTAATGGCTCTACTGCAGCTGCCTCTTCATGAGGGACAGAGCCTCTCTCTCTCTCTCTCTCTCTCTCTCTCTCTTTCTCTCTCTCTCTCTCTCTCTCTCTCTCTCTCTCTCTCTGTGTCTCTCTATCTTTCCCAATCTCTCCCTCTCATGTATATTTAGTGTCCTCCACACAAACAAGGCAGCTATTGAAAACAAAATGCCTACAATTCCATCAGTTCTGCAGCCAAGGGCACTGGCTGAGTGAAAACAAACACAGGAATTCTCTAGCCTGATACTGGGTTGTGGAACATTAATAATTCATTTGTATTTGCAAAACAGTAAAAAAATATCTGAGGAAGGAATGAGTCAGAGAAGTCAGAGAAGTGAGGTGGGGAGAGACCCGCTGACTAAATGAATGAATGAAGATTTCACGGTCCCTTTGTAAGTGCCGCATCATCTCTGTACTGATACTGAAAAGAACTCACTTTATCTGATTCTTCTTGTGACTAAGGAAGCGGGAAAGGCCTGTTGAGATCATTACCTGCTACAGGACCACTGGTAATTACATTGCGTTTATCAGTGAAGTGCAATAGAGTCTTATGTGTGGGTGTATACAGAAATATGTTGGGACATGTATCTTGCTTTAAGCTCTTCCAGAGTTGAAATGCTTGGATATACTAACTGACCTACATCTCAGGTAATGGAGGCATTTGGCAGACGCCCTTATCCAGAGCCACTTACAATCATTAGTTACAGGGACAGTCCCCCTGGAGCAACTGAGGGGGTGTCTTGCTCAAGGACACAATGGTAGAAAATGGGGGCTCAAACCTGTTACTTTGTGGACATCAGGGTCAGAGGCTAGTGTTTTACCCACTAGGCTCTGACCACACTTCTGTGCTTTAAGCTCCGTGTGAAGAAAGCATGGGTTAAGTTTCATTTAGCTCATTTAAAGATCAATAAGTAATTCAGAGGTAAATGCAGCCAAGCCATTTATAAACCCAATGACACCCACAGATTAACAGATCAGGCGAAAACATAAAAAGTAGACTAGACAGGATATGTTTGTGAATGTAAATAGCTGAACTACCCTGCAATGTTGTTAATTAACATCTCTACATTTCACCACTTGCACACACTTTAATGTGTAAAATGTGCATAACTTTGATTGTAACTTCTGTGTTCTCTGCTAGATGTGCATTTTTTTTACTATTGTGTGTGTCAGGTTATATTTTACATATTTTATGGTAAGATTAAATTGTTCTTTTAAGCTGTTTTAGGATGGCCCTGGCCAGGGACCATGTAGATACAAATACATTAGCAAATGAAATACCAAGTTTAATTTAGGTCATTTATTGATCAGTAGTACATTTTTTTCAGTAGCTTTTTAAAATGCCTTTATGAGTCTTTAGGGGAAATATTGCTTCATTTATTGCTTCATATGAATAAGCAGACCCCCCTTCCACCCACACACACACCACACCACCAAAACACACACAAGCCAAAGAGAACTAAACGTCATGATTAGGCTCAACAATAGTGTGCTCAGATTTGCAGTCAATTATGAGGGATTTAGACCTTGCTGTGTGGAATCTTGCTGCATGGCCTGCTCCTCATATTACACCTGGAGAACAGGTAAGCTCCTGTCTTCTCCACCAAGCACCCCGATAATCAGGGCTAAACTCCCTCAGAAAGGAGGATATTCATCCTGCTGGAGGCCCGTTATGAGACTACACACTCACTGAGCCCTGCTCTGATCCATGCGCTCATTACATACTCACTCAGTTCCCATCACACACACAGCCAATGTGGAGAGTGCAGCCAGTGCTGGACCAGTACTCTGCTAGCAATCATCATCCAATTCTCCCCTAGTCAGTGAATGTAGACAACTGTGGCTCTGGCAGTAAGATGATGATGATGATTGTGAGGAAGATGATGATGACGATGATGATGATGACAGTGGTGGTGGTTTGTGAAAAATAAAGAAATTATAGCTGTGATGTCTAAAGGAAGGACAGACGTTTTTGTGTACCCCATTAATAGTGTTTTAATGAAATGACCACTGAGAGCCATTTTACTCAAAGCTGAACAAAAAAATCTACTCTAATTTGCTGTCAGGCTGTGAGGATGAGAATGGAAAATAGCAAATGATCTCAGCAGTCAGGCTCCAGGCTTAAGGGAGAGAGGCTAGAGAAGAAACAAAGAGAGGGAGAGTACAGTAGGCAGAAGAATAGGCCATTAAGCAACGCTCTGGCTGCTTTGTTTGCAGTTTACTCTGCACTTTATTTTTCCTATAAACAAGCGCTGGAGCCTGGTGCATCCTGAGAGCCTCCATATATTACTCACAAAGCCCTGTGGGGCTCGGGGAGGAGGGGCCCCGGGGAAAGGGGAGAAGAGCATTATGCAGATTCTATTATTCTTTGCCTGCTTTAGTGTGACACCACTGATCCAGACTCTTATCCCTGTGCTCCCCTTGTTTTTTTTTCCTCCGCCAGGTCTTTGATGTATACTCCCCTATTGCCAGCATGCTGCTGTGGAACTGTCTACCACTGGGTTATGTAGAGGAAAGAAAAAAT
Organism: Hydrocynus forskahlii; assembly: GCA_037974365.1. Taxonomy (NCBI): domain Eukaryota; kingdom Metazoa; phylum Chordata; class Actinopteri; order Characiformes; family Alestidae; genus Hydrocynus; species Hydrocynus forskahlii. The sequence continues at coordinate 14,998,566 of JBBPCX010000018.1, read as the reverse complement.
GAAGAAACGGAGAAGCATAGAGAGGGGTGGAGAAAGAGTGTAAGGAAATAGACAGGAGGAAAAAAGGGAAAAGACAAAACTGGAGCATCTCTTTCACAGATTGAAGGCTCAGTAGCAGTCCAACTTCGCCATAGGACTGTCAACACTGAACGGCACGGAACCATGGGCGCATACCATGTTTTTGTGTCAGTGGGATGGGACAGTTACCAGGTTTAAATATAAGCTGTAATATAAAACCCAATAGTAATCATGCCATTTCAGACCGTGATCATCCTGTTAAACAAGTACAATTACTGGACTAAAAAAATTAGGATAAGAGAAAATAACCTGCTGCTGTAATCTTGCTGCAAAGCAAGCATCAGGAATGTTTGGTAATTCGCTTGCTGGTGAAAACAGTGTTGATTAAAGAAGGTGATAGCACATCTAAAAGGACTATTTAATGCTTTATGTTTTAATAAACATATTCATTTAAATGTATTCACTAAAAATGTTTGTGTATATTTTGAATCACATAGTCTTACCATGCTATCCTTTATGAGCTGAGGAACAAGATGCACTTGTTTCTGTTTTGGGTAAACAGACATATGCTATCATTTCTTTCTATGACATAATATCATTCTCAGCAGTGTGTGGGGATGGTACCTTGATCAAGGGTACCTCAGTGGTGCCACTAGCAGTCATGGGATTCAAACCCAGGGCCTTCTGAACACAGGAACAACTCCCTAACCACTAGGCCACCAGCTGCCCCAATAGTTAAAAATGCTCAGTGACTTTATCATTACCTGGAGGAATAAATAATGATTTTATTAACCTTGACTACAGTTGCAAGAGTTGCCAAAGACAGGTAAATATCCTGTTGCACAATGGAAAAAGATTCTTCATTGCACCAGAATGTTGATGTATTAACTGTTGTTATTTCTAGGTAAATAAGTGGCTAAGGTAAGGTAAGGAGGACACAAGATCCTCCACAGTTTATGCATTTTTTGGCTGTGATATATTCCTCTGGTAATCAAACTAATTACTTTGCTTACAGTCAGAATGTGTTTTAGTTAATTTGAAGTTAAATAGCTAAATGGTTTCTCACCCAGAGTTAATTATACATATACACACACACATACACACTGAGAGACTGAGGCTGTGTCCTGCAATGAGCTGACAGAACACAAAAGTATCTTCACTCCTTGTGGCATGATCTGCAGAGTGGGATGGAAAAGCGAATATGTCTCAACAAATGCATTTTTGTGTGCTCATTCTTTTTCCTGTGTTTATTGAAGGCACACAAAACTTTTGTCTTTCTAATGACAATCTGGTTGTTACACCACATGTTTTTCAGTTCTACATGTGAAAGTTTGATGGCTTGGCTCATGTCTCACTTTTGACAAATTCTGTCTGTTTTTGTCCATGTACAGCATATGCAAAATGAAATTCAGTGTCATGGAATTCAGTGCCACCCACAGTCTGAGCACATCATTTAGGGTAGTGCAACTAATAAAAAAGAAAGTGGGAAACAAATCTGAAAATAACACAGTTATTTATATCAATTTGCCAATGTTTATGGGAAAAACTGCATTATTCTAAATTTCCCATGTCCTAGCCAAGCCAATATTATTTTATGTTAGCATCTAGCGTTCAGCTCCGATAAATGGTGAGAAAAACAGCATGTTAGCCAAATGAGATGCTTTTACAGTTATCTCTCAGTGGGAAATGAATACGTTCAGTTGGTTCCTGTTTGGTTCAGTATGTGTTGAACAGGCAGATCACCCTTAGCGTCATGAACTCTTTTACCTTTACCAAATCTGATAATTAGCTTTCTTCGAGGATGTATTCACACCGGATGTCGCATAGCTGAAGCTGCCAGAGACGACAGTTTGGCAATCCAGAAATACATATGTGTGGATGACTCACACAGAGAGAGCAGTAAACCTGTTTTACTCACCAGCCATGCTTTTACAAAACTTACGCAGCATGCCTTACATCTGGTGTGTGACTGTACCCAATTTAAAGTCATGTGTGTATGTGTGTGTGTGTGTGTATCTGTGAAGGAAAATTGTGGTATTCATTATAAGCTCTCAGTCTTTTTGTCAGGACACAAGCTATTTTTGTGGCCTACCATGCTACAAAACCCTCGGCCTTGCAGATCAGATCTGTGATGTTTCTGGTTCTAGGTGTGTTTTAATGGTGCACAGTGCTCTCTGGTTGGCTACAGAGAGCAAACAGAGGTAGCCAGAAGGCATGGAGGGAGAGTTTTGCTGAGGAATCAGCAGCTCGGGTGGAGCCTGGCTGGAGCAGGCCGGTTTGGGAACACACCGGGAGGCCAGTGTTTGATCAGCTGTGTAGCCTGCGTGTTCTAATTGTTTTGCAAAGCATGCTAATTGCTTCTCATCTGCTCCCTTTAAATGTCAGCGCTCCCCGTAGTCACTGTGTGATTCACCGGCCCTTGAAAGGCAAAACAGGCTGAGTAATTCAGAGCTGTGAGGAGTGGGGAGAGGGAAACAGAAGGGGTGGGGTACGCAAGGGAGAGAGAGAGAGAAAGAGAGAGACAGAGAGAGAGAGGCAGACGGGTCATAGTGTTTGTTTGGAAAGGCTCTACCCGCACTTTGCCCACCAGCCTGACCCTGGTGGTCAGTGCCCCCCGCCTCAGTTCACCCTGCCCCTCTGTTCTCTCGGAAGGTCAGTGCACCAAGCCAGTCCGCCAGCGGCCAGAGGAAGCATTTATAAATAGCCCGGCAGCGTCCGCCAACACCAGCGCTAGGTCAAGCGCTAAATGACCAATCATGCTTTTGAGTGTTTAAGTGGTTTTTCACTCGTGTGTGAATGTTTTCATGCGGGATTGAATATGTGGATGAAGCACTTGGAGTCGTGATCAAATCACAGAGCCTGGACAGCTTATGCCATGTTGAGAAATGCCATCTCGTACACCGTGGCAACAAAAAAAGGAATTCATAAATGTCCAGAAAACTAGCAAATACAGAAGAACAGCTTTAACATAACTGGATTAGAGACGTGCCCTGCAGTGTCAATCATCTTTTACATCTCAGTTTCCCATACATACGCAAGCGCTGGCAGAGGGGTGTTTATTTAAGCTGCAAGCATGCACGGAGAGTGCTGAATATGTTTAGGCTCTAATTCATGGAAACGCGAGTCTGTGTGGCTCTGGCCTGCTGGGCTACAGCAGGTGGGAGAGAAGGCCCCTTCGTGACCAACCTGCTGTTTACTCTGGAGCCGCAGGTCCAGCTTTCTCTGCCTTTTACCTCTGAATTCTGCCTTCTCCTAACTTTGTACTGCGACAGACCTGGTTTTAGTTAAAGGCCATGTGGTTTGCTACAGACCCTCCAGGTGAATCCAGGGTGTGTGTGTGAGAGTGTGCATATGCGTGCAAGACAGAGTTTTTCACTGTATGATGAGTCATATCTCAGATTAGGTATTTATGGTTTGTCCCCCGAAACCATTCCAACATAATTTAATTATTCTCATGCTGCTCATGTAACAGGAGCCCCCCCCATGTGTGCCTCAAATTCCTTGCCTGCCACATCATAATCGAACACAGCAAGTCATTACACTCTTAAAACAGTAAAATTCTGTTTTGTTTGTCAATGCAGGTACGTTTCTTGTCCTCTAAAATTGTTACTATGGTAGTGCACCACAGATCCAGATACACTCGTTAGATTACAATGGTGGTTTCTGTTGTTTTAATTTATAAACATATATTAGAAAATCTGTTTTATAGACAGAAATCTACTGTTGAGCTTTGTGGTGAGGTTTTGCTGACTTTCATAGCTCGTAGTGAGTCTAATACTGCATCCAAAACCACTTTGACAAGTCTGCAATACCATAATATAGAGGTGGGTACAGTTTGAATGAGTTGGGAAAAGATGTGTTGAGGATGCATTTACCGAAGAGTGACTATTGACTTCTAGCATTTGTTAGCACGTTAGACTCCAGCTCTAAACTGAAGATTTAGACATTCCAATCTGGGGAAAACTGAACATTGTGTATATTTGATTTTTCACTGGATTATTGCTATGAGGACAGTCCCTCAAGAATAATGGTTCACACTTTAAAATTCAGTTGAGTGATGGTAGGTGAAGGATGAGCTAAAAGCTAACCAAGGATCTGGGCTACGTCTCCTGCAGTTCTGTCACAGTCTGAGAACAGCTGGCGCTCATTTTTTTCCTGTGTTAAACTGTAAATGGCCTTTCATCATTATCTCCCAATACAACCTCCCTCCACTGTGGATATGGAGATGCGCAAGTAAAACCCAAAGTGGAGTTTCAAGGAAGTCCTGTCTTCTTCTTCTTTTTTTTTTCTCTTCACCTGTCAATGCGTGTGCAATGGCAACCCCTCCAGGAAAGTGCGATAATTACCGTCTTCCTCTCCTGGCTTTCTGATATGTACAGAGCATTGTCTGACTGCTCTTTAATGATCAGTCCAACCGAATACAGCGCCACTAAGAAGTACTGTATGCAATTATAGAGCCAGACACTGGCCATTCTGAGCACTCTATGAATGGTGACATTTTATGGAACCGTAAACTTGATGTGTACCTGGCATCCATATTCAGTGATGTCACTAATATTATGCGATTACGTTATCTAACTTCACATTTGAGATTAACATCTCACCTTCTGTAGTCTTCTTCATCCTCCAATGCAAGCCTCCTGCTTGTCAACATGTAACTACAATACCAGTCCAGTAGTGTGTTGCACCTCTACCTTCAGAACAAAATAAAGTAATCAGTGCTATGTTGTACAATGACGAAATTATTGCATTATTGCTACAAATTGGATGGCTGTGTTGAGCTCATATTAGTGAAGACAATAAAGCAGCAATAGAAGCATCAAAACTCATGTCTTAAACCTTGTGATAAGATGCATTTTCATGTGAGAAGTTTCCTTCCATGTGCAGATACATTGTAGCCAAGAGGGGCCAAACTTGGTCAGCATCGATGCTCAGCATTGGGGTTTTAGGGGTACATATGTGTGCCAGAAAATTCCCCACTATCAGCCTGAACAGCTGACAGCAAACTGGAGGGCTCCATAGATTCATGAGGTTTGTACCAGATTCTAACTCTTTCATGCAAAATGCATGATGCAAACCTGGAACTGTTGAACCAAACAGCTTTTTTCCAGTCCTCAGTGGTCCACTGACTCTCTTGTGCTTCTGGAGATGCTCTTTTTTAATCATTTTTAAACGTGGGCACACTTTCAGTGCTGAAGCCCACTAGAGACAATTGTAGTAAGATGAGCTTTGTAAAATGCTAAGATGATTCATTTTGCACAGTTAGTCTGGTTGCAGCTCATCTGCCTGCACCTTTCTCACTGTGCTCCTTTGACCTGGATTTGGCCACTGGATGGCTGAATATCAGTAGGTTTTTTTCTCCTTTTCACACCATTCTTGGTAAGTCCTTGAAATGATTGTGTGTGAAAAGCCCACACAAACAGCCATATGGCTTCTAATACCAAAATGTCTAGCGCCCACAATAGTGCCATGTTCAAAGTCACAAAATCAATTGTGTTGCTCATTTTGACACTCAACTGAAGCAACTAGTACTGAACCTAATAAGCCAGCAACATGTGTGAATTGATGATCATTTGGTAGAAATTTGAAAAAGTAAAAGGGTCTGTTTCTCAATTTTTCTGTTGTAAAGCAATTGACAAAACACTAAAGTCCATGACTAGACTTGTGTTCCATATAGTGAAGCTGTGACAGAAGTGGCTAGGATCTCTCGCCCTACTGTAGTGGGTAAACACAGCAATTAGTGCTAATGACAAACTATGCCTGAGCGACATGTACATTATGAATCAGTGGTGGGCTGCGAGGCAAAGGCCCCAACAAGGGTCACAAATACAGTTGCTCAAGCTGGCCAAGACACTCGCTGCTAATGAGGTTTTTTCATCTTTTCCCAAACAAAGGCTGCAGAGAACTTTTGGACCGTCAGAATTCAGGTCCATTTTTAGACACAACAGATATAAATTCATCTCCAGTGGCAGACAAAGTAATGCATCTAAGGACTCGGTTGGCCCCACTGGATACATATGGACACAATGGCTTGCCTTTGCAATGTGAGAAACTCACCAGCCCCCAGGCGAAGTTGCCAGCACAACAGCACAAAACTTAGGTCACCCTTGAGACAAGCTCCAAACGAGACCTCCAGAGCTGAAGGCCCCCACTGAAATGAACATTTATAAGAGTGGTAATGAGCGCTTCCCTTCTGCACTGACAGCGCTAAAGCTGTCCGTAATTACATTAGCATGAGCTAAGAAATATGAGCTGGCTGACACGCAGTCGCTCGGCGAATGATGAAGGAGCTGCGTGCTTTTTTAATAAACATGCCGTGCGCCCGAAAAGAGCGTCTCCTAACTGCCTTTGTATTGAGCCGCTCACACCGACACTGCCAGCATCCGCCGCTGACTCCCAGGGAATTTATGTACAAATAATTACTTTTTAATAGCCCTGTAATGCGATTTCCTGCCAAAGAAATATTCAAATGGTTTCTGGAAGAAAAAAAAAAAAAATAAATTTAAAAGCAGTACAGTATATTATCAGCCCCAAGCTACAACTGGATGTGGGGGGAGAAATAGAGACAGATTATTGTTTGCTTGGCAATTATTATAGCTCTGTCATCTGCGGCGAGAGAGACAGCAGAAAGAAATGGAGGAGAGGTCGCGGTTGTGGTTCATGCCACGCTGTATTTGTTCCACCGTAGAGTGATCCACACTCCCAGTGTGTTTAGTTCAGGTACAAAGCTGCATACAGTAACCGCTGCACATTTAATTACTGCACTCATTTACTTAGGGCCTATCACACCCACCCTGCCACCACTTTATTGCATTACAAATAATGTGTCTTTCATTAAGGGGGATTGGGAGTGAGTGTGGCACAGACGAAGCTTAAAGTGCGCGGTATGAGTAACTTGTGCATGCATGCGTTTGTGTGTGTGTGTCTGTCTGTCTATCTGTGAGTATATTTTTTGTGTTTGTTTTGTGTTGCCAAGTATTTAATCCCCTATAGGGGCCAAATATGGCATGAATGATGGAATCGTTAAGTTTGATATCCTAGGCAATGTACAGAGCATTGCCTAGGATATCAAAATTGTACAAAGGTATTAATTCAAACTTGTGTGTGTGTGTGTGTGTGTGTGTGTGTGTGTGTGAATGTAAAGGCATAAGTTTGAGGTTGTTTTGAGTGGAATAGAAATGAGTGTGTGTTGTCTGTGCAGTGTAAACCGGGCAGGCGTGTACTGCGCCCTGCTTTCTTTCATGTGCACTTAATGAAGAGAGGAGAAGCCGCTGAAAATGAGGTGGCATTCATCCAACAGGCTTCTGCTGGAGTCACGTGAGACAGCGTGGCAACATGGGCTCACAGAACTTGTCCTTGGTGGAATTAATTGGCTTGGCGCTGTGTTATATCTGCTCTCCTGCACTGCAGCAGTACATTCTATTAAAGAGAGAATAAGAGGATGACAGATCGCACTACGCATCTGTGTGTGTGTGTTTGTGTGTTTGAGATTGAGAGAGAGTTTGCAAAAGTCTGAGAAGAGCTTTCCGACAAAGTGAAGTCTGTAATAAAGCCATCTGAACTGAGTTTCATACTGACCACCTCTATGACGTCCACTGTTAGAACGTCCAGTGCCGTCCAGCATCGGCTGAAATTCTGACTTTTCAATATCAGGAACTGACACAAAGCACCTGGAATTATGTATGATGAAATAGATCTGTCTCTTGGGGTTTGACAAATGCAGCAAGATGTTCAGTACAAGCATTTGCGCTCAGACACACATACATACACATAAAAAGATTTATATCCGTGGTCCTAGGAGCCGGGGGAAATTGGCAGTGGCGGCTGAATCAGGGAAATGATCTGCAGCATTAGTAATTCAGGCACCCATGCACCAGTTCAAGTGCTTAACGCTGTGAGTGTGTGTGTGTGTGTGTGTGTGAGAGAGAGAGAGAGAGAGTGAGAGAGAGAGAGAGAAAGAAAGAAAGAAATGGCACGGTAATGCATTCTGGAGAGATGAGCCTCTTTGCGGTAGACCTCAGGGAGCCAGAGGAGCACTTGCTAACTGAACGCCTTCACCTTGGTCACACGAACCAATCACGCACACACACGCTCACATCTTTCCATCTAACCACTGCAGGAACAGGAAAGAGCCCCAAGCACAGCGCAGTAGGCTTGAGTGTGAGCAAGAGTTAGAAACTTCAAGAGTACCTGTATTGTAAGACTGTGTGTACAAACGCTAAAATGGTGCAAAAAATATCTCAGTTCAAAGGCAAACCTCATATATCTCGTACCTCATCACCCCATCAAACCTCATAAAACCTCACAAACACCTACCGCCCTACATTTCATCGCTCATCATAGACAGAACCGATGAATCAGGTGTGATGACTGGCTGGTTCTTATCCACGGAATCTGGTAAGACAGCTTTTTCGTGCAGTGATCCATCAGTCTGGAAAAACACAGCATTGTTTAGCTCTTAATCAGATTAAAGGACGTTTACATAACCTCGTCTCAAATAAACAAAATCTTTGCAACTTACAAAAACAAAGAATATTGAAAATGGTTAAACAATCTAGCAAAGTTTGCTGAATAAGATTTCTTGTAATATACAAAATGTCTAGATATCTGAGGTACACAAAAATTCAAAATGCAAAAATTCAGATCAACTGAAATGATTTCAAAGCAATAAATCTTTTGGGTTTCTGCAGCGCTGATGGAGCTGTGTGTGTGTGTGTTTTTTTTCTTGCTCTGGATATTTTACTTTGACTTATTCTTAATGTTCTTTTATTTCAATGTAATTGTTTTATTCTTGCGTTTATTATTTAAATACATACTATTATGTTTTTCATGGCATGATTGAATTTTGAATAGTTAATATGTCATATAGTTCTTAAACAATGTAAAGAGAGGGTAGTGTTTTCAAGTGGTGTAAAAGAGGCTGTTAGAATGGATATTTTGATGGTGTATGAAAATATAAATGGAGCTAAGGGTCATGTGTGCTTGTAAGAAAGAATCAGGGAAATAGACATACTAAGAAAAGATGTTCACGTGTGTGGGGGTGCTCTCATGCACTAGGAATGTCCTTGGCACCTGTGTGTGTGTGTGTGTGTGTGTGTGTGTGTGTGGGTGTGGGTGTGTGTATGTGTGTGTGTGTGTGTGTGTGTGTGTGTGTGTGTGTGTGTGTGTGTGTGTGTGTGTGTGTG
>JBBPCX010000018.1:14949544-14987945 GCA_037974365.1 Hydrocynus forskahlii | reverse complement strand
GAGAGAGAGAGAGAGAGAGAGAGAGAGAGAGAGAGAGAGAGAGAGAGAGAGAGAGAGAGAGAGAGAGAGAGAAAGGGGAGACAGACAGCTAGAGCAAGTGAGAGAGGGAGAGAGAAAAAAAGAGAGAGAGAGAAAGGAGAGCTGTCCCCACAGAGGCTCACGCCCTTATCGCTTTGACAGCCAGAGCTTACAGTGCCAGTCAGATCATTTACAGGAACAGATTAATACCGGCCAATGAGTCACATACTCCTGACTCACACACACACGGACACACACCCCCAGACATGCTCCCTGGTAGCTTCTTCCATGACCACACACCCACAGGACCCACCACAGCAGAGAGGACCCTCAGCTGGCCACGCTCACTGCCATCTTCCCTCTCTTAACTCACAGACGTCACAGATACTGCTGGCAAAAACAAACTCTCATATCCCGACAAAAGTAATTTGACAATTCCAAAATTTTGGTGTAGCTTAATGTAAGCAGATCTATGCCACTTCTTTTTGCCCGTTCATAACTGCCACATGTATGTTAAAAAAGAAAAACGGTTATACAAGATTTTGTCCCAAAAGCAATGCTGTTATTAAAATTAAGTTCACTGAAACAAGTGGAGAAATTTGGAACCTGCAAATTTAATCTGTGTCACCATCGTTTTCATACTGTAAAGAAAAGAGATGTTTATTCCGATTTATTTTGATGAAAAGTTGTTGTTTTCTCTTTCTGACTTCACAATTGTTCTTTAGTGTTAACCTCAACCTTTTAATACAAATGATAAAATAAGACGTTAATGTATTAACTATGTAATCATTTAATTTTGTAAAAATGCTATGATATTCTATAACATTTACTATTTATTATTGATATTTCATTCAGTCAAAATTACACCTTGTTGTTCTTGCTGTTATTTTTGTACATTATTCTTGTTATTATAATTCATAATTTCACATCATTAACATTTCCTATTATTGCAAAAGTTGGCTTTTTACCCATATCGTTGCATGTAGTGCATTCTATTTATTCCTTTAGTATCTCTCTCTCCCTCTCTGCTTTTTTCATTCCAAGGATTGCACACAGCTTCGTCTACATTCACATCCTGCTACTCAGTATTCAGCTGGACATGTCAGTAGAAAGCCAGAGCGCACTATTGGGGGTGGTTCTATCATTTTTAAAAGACAGCTCGACTTAGCTTGAACCAGTGTGGCGAAAGCCCTGAGCACAGGAGTGAATCATTACTAATAGACCTAAAACGGATGGGGTTCTCCTCTTTCCCCCTTCAGTTACCAGAATCCTGCAACTCCGTCTCTTTCTCCAGCCATCCGTCTTTCTTTTTTTTCTCATCCTACCCCCACCCCATCTCTCTCTCTCTCCCTCTCTCCCTCTCTTCCTCTCTCTCTCTCTTTCTGTTTCTAATGAATCATACAGAACTTTCCCTTCAAACAGAGATGATAAAGCCCCTTTGGCACAAACACATATTGCATGCATTCATCACAGCAGAGATTTAAGGTATGTCAGCTCGTGCCCCGCCAACAGTAAAACACACATACACACACACACACACACACACACACACACACACACACACACACACACACACACACACACACACAATAATGCACATGCACATATCCAGTACAAGATATAATATATTTACAATTTAGAATAGGCCCATGATCTCTGGATCATTTTTAGAATGTGTCCCTTTTTTGGGGTCTTTTGTCACCAGACCTGCTGTGCCCACTGAGAGGTGTTAGGCTGCTGTCAGATAAAACCCATGATCTCTATTCAGCTGCAGACAGATCAGCCAGGGAGGAGGGGTGGATAGACGGACAGACAGATGGACAGGTGGTGTGTGGGGAAAGGGCAGACAGGGTGGTGAATACTCATGCGAGGATTCACGCACACACCACACAGCTGCCTGGTATTCAAGCTCTCACGTACTGTACAGCAACAGAGCAGCGCACACAAACATTATCAGAATCTCTGACTCTCTCTCAGTCTCACTGTCTCTCACTGTCTCTCTCTCTTTCTATCATGCTCTCTTTATATCTATCTATCTATCTATCTATCTATCTATCTATCTGTCTATCACAAAAGGACTCTAAAGACTAAAGACTAACACCCATTTCAAGCTTAAACCTCTCTCCACCCTACAGTCTCCAAAGAGAGTTTAAAACGTAAAGCTTGAGCGCTTTCCTTTAATTGCAGTCTGACAGAAGCTGTAATAAACAGCTTCTGGGAAAGGTGTTAATACACTGAGGTCTGTGTATTACATATCAGAGAGAAAGAAAGAGAGAGAGAGAGAGAGAGAGAGAGAGAGAGAGAGAACTAAGCACTGGGAAACAATAAAAGAGCACTAAGCTGCATTGGTCCAGTAGTCCAGTCTTGCTGAGGGCAGCATGAGAGGAGCTCAGAGGTTGTTTAATGGCCTGTCTGATTACACAGTCAGAGACTTGACTCTGACTCACTCTCACTCTCTGGTCTAGAGAGGGCTACTTTGACCTCTAAACTAAAAGACCCAAAGTGGGTTCATCAACCTTCAATTTTCTCACTCATTCAAAGAGTACGTTTTAATTTGCACATTATTTTTAAATACAGCAAGAAGAAACGTATAATTTTTAACAAATGTAAATTGCAGGAATACAGTGAGAAGAAACATTTGTGAATGTACAGAGCATTTTACTTGTAATTCTTTATTAATGTGTTTAAATACTGAAGCAGTATGACATAACTAACACCATCTCCACCACAAAGTATTCCCTATGCTCTGCTCCATTTCTGTAACCACAGCCTGGTCAGGGGCCTGCCACCACATCACTGGTCTGGTCCAGTCAATACTAATGAGTTTCTGGCTTTGGAGCCCCAGACAAATTTCCTTGTGGCCTGGACTTCATCAACAATACATTTTTATTATGGCCCACAAATGAAAATTCTGTAAAACTATAGACAGACCATGCCAGGTAGAAAACAACATTTGATACCACAGTAATTCTGTTATGTGCTTTGTATTATATTACAGTGATGTACTGATATAAAAATGGTGCCATGTTTTGTCTGAAATGTCAAACTGGTCTCAACAAAGGCGAGTGAACATACAAGCCACCGCCCAAACCACTGTGGTTCATCCAAATATGGTTACTTCGCAAGCGCAAGCTCTCAGCATGTTTAACTAAGATGTTTTGGTAAGGTTTTTTCAACATCTAAACCTAGTGAATGGCAGTACTGGAAGAGAAAGAGAATGAGAGACTAGGGAGAATGTGAGCTGTATGGTGAATTGTGTTTGCGACCATCTGTGTAACAAAGGAGAGCTTGAAGTAGATGGAATTTTTTTAGTTTGAGTGTTTTCGTTGTTCATCTAAGTAAATCCAGTTCAATGTTCAGATCTAGGTACTGAAAATAGGCAGATTCACAATGGGAATATCCATGTCCAGCAAAACCAGGAGAATGTGTAAAAGATACACAGACTTTACTAGAAGAGAGTCAGAGAGTGGGGAAAAACTAAATTAAAAACAGGGACTACTACCAAACTCAACATAAACTGGACACAGGTGAAAGGAACATCAATTGGGAAGGTGCTAGGTTGGAGATAAGTGGATGAGATACCCGAATACAGGCTGAGTACTTTCTGTACACCCTCAACCAGATCAGACATATTTAAGTTCAGAGTCCAATCCTGACATGAAAAAAATGTCTAAAACTGACCCAAACCTAAGCAAAATCAGTAAAAGTGCTCAATAAATCCTAATAGTTCGAATGATACTTGAATTCCTTTGTGGTGACAGCAATAATAATAATAATAGTAATGAGTTAGATTAAATAATATACAAACAATATATATACAAGTATGTACAATAAAATAATCAGCTGAACAAAACAAAATCAAGTAAGTAGGCAAACTTACTTCAAGCCTTGCACACATTAACAGAATAATTAAAATTTGAGGGTATTTGAGTAAGGGGTGCAATGGCTCATGTATACCTTTTTCCATTTACTGAATATGAATATATTCTTTTAATTCCAGAAATGACTATTTAAAATGTGCAGTGCTGTAGCCCAATAGAGCAGGCCCACTGTATAAGGCAGCTGGAACTGCTTGCCAAACTGCGACCGAGGTGCTGAAAAGACAGCTACCTCCAAGCCACGCAGCGAAACCAACTCCACTGCCCCATTTCAGCACCTCTGTTTTGGACTGATGATTAACAGCTGGTAGAGGGGTGGCCCTGTTTGATGCCTGGCAGGGAATTACTCCTCACCATCAGCAAGGCAATGGAACGGTATAAACGGGGTCCACCATGGCCTTACAGGTGGCAGCGTTCTCTTATCTAATGTAATCTCTCCCACAATCTCCAGCCCAGAAAACAATCCATGAGCCCATTAGAGATGCCGGCTGCCAGTGTCATACTCACCACCATGCCTAAACAGCCCACTCAAACAGCAGCTTCAGCACCAGTTTCCTTGCACAGAGCTATACAGAAACACCTTCTTTTTTGCTCCGAGCCCATTGTTCCTGTGTCTGGTCAGTCCAAGTAATAGATGTTGCAGCAGCGGTGGGCATCAAATCCTCACATCATCATCACAAGATGCCCTCGTACAACACTTGTTGGAGACGAGTGTCCAACAGGTGCAGTTTATCAAAGAGACCCAGGAGCTGCTCACCCTATAGCAGATGAGATTCCCTGCAAGCCTTCCCTTTAATAATCCAGGCAAGAATGCACAACATGTTGACATCAGATGATGACATGGAGGCTTACACTGGCATGTTTGTAAATCAGGGCAGTCACTGAACAAGTGGGTAAAGTAAAGTAAACACACCACAGCACTGGGTGAACAATATGAAATTATTTTTCTGCATTTAACCCATTCACCAAGTAAAGCAGGGGGCTGCCACCAATGAGGGGCACCCGGAGATTAGTGTGTGGGGACGGTAACTTGCTCAAAGCTACCTCAGTGATGGTAGTAGCAGTGCTGGGATTTGAACCCACAACCTTCTGATTACAGGGGCAACAGGCCTAACCACTAGGCCACCAGCTGCCCCAATTACAACCTGCAGCAGCCCGGTAAGAGAAACGATAACAAAATCAATCCGTTAAAATGTTGGATTGAACCCCTACCACTATTCTTTGCCTCTGCTATACCCACAGCAGGTCAACCAGAATCCATCTTTGTCCACCTAGTGAAAGATGTCACCAGCCCTGCTGAAACTGAAAGAGTTGGGGAAGCAGTTCAGGGATGTGTTCTCCACTAAGCCCAGGTGGACACACCTGATCCAGCACGATATCAAAACACCTCTGGGGTATATTGTGCGGCAGAGGCCTACTGTGTCTTGGAAGCCCGTCATCAGGCCATAGAGGAAGAAGTGAGTCTGCCAACCCTTGGTCCAGACACATCATGGTGGTTCCCAAACTGGACTGAAGCCTCCGGCTTTGACATAATTTCTGGAGGCTAAACCAAATATCTGAGTTTATCAGGTATCCCATGCCATGTGCAGATGATCTCATAGCTTGGAAAAGCCAGATTCATCTCCACCCTGGACCACACAAATGGGTTTTGGCAAGTGACCCTGACCCTGGTTGCCTGACCCAAGACAGCCTTCAGCACCACCAAAAGCCACTGGCAGTACCGAGTCCTTCCATTCAGCCATCACAGAGCTCTGGCCACCTTCCAGAGGCTGATGAACATATGCTCTCGTCCATATGACTCAACCTACCTGGATGATGTAGTGATCCACTCCAGCACGTAGCATGACCACTTATTACACCTGTGGCAGGGGCTCACTGCAAACCTCCAAAAGTGCTACCTGGGTCTGACTGAGGTGCAGTACCTGGGCTACCACGTAATGAGAGGGTCATTTAAATTACAAGAAGAAGAAAAGAAGCTCAAGGTGGTCTGGTCATATACCCACCCCACCTTCAAAAAACAGGTATATAACTTTTTTGGGCTGACGATCCATTACCAATGTACATGCCCAGTTTTTCCTGCCTGTCAGGAAAGGCGAAACAGACTGTCCGCTGTGCAGAGATGGAATGAGCCTTCCAAGACCTGAAAGCTACCCTTACATAGGCTCCAGTGCTGAGAAACCCTTACTTACAGCTCCCTTTTACTATGAACTTGGATGCCTTGGAAACAGGCTATGGGATGGTTTTGTTGGAAGTATTTGACGAAGAGGAGCATCCAGTAGTCAATGGGAGTACAAAACTGTCCCCCACCGAAACCTGCTACACAGCCACATAAAGGGAGGCATTGGCCATCAAATGGGCCATGGAAGATCTTTGCTGCTATCTTGACAGCCTGCAGTTTATACAAGTAACATACCATACCCAGGTATGGCCCATTACGACCGTCCTTTCTCTACCCCCATATAATGCATAGGTGACTCAACTACAAAAATAGTTTTTTTAAATGATGAATACTTGCCCCCTAATCAACCAATAAAAAAACTTATATACACAGGCATGGCAGTGGATATTAACATATGTTTTGACATTGGAACCATGCGCCCATATTTCAAAAACTGTAGGAGGGGAAGCGTCCTCAAAATTCACCTATGATAATAATAATAATACAACTTAAGAAGAGCAATACATAATCACACTAATTAGATCCACAAGTTCCTCACTCTCAGAATTGCATAATCCATGTTCATACCTGGTATAAACCTCTGACCTCATTGCAAGTGGACAGTGAGATGTATAGGCATTTACACCTGGCATTTCCATGTCTCAATTGACCACTTATCATCTATTTTTATCTAGACTGGTTGAGTACACATTTATTATCTATAGCTACATTTGTCTTCTTTATTCTTTTAAATGTACAAGCTGTTACAAACATTTAGCTGCAACTTGAACACAAATGGAAGAAGAGAGAAAGAAAGCTGTCTGTGATGCATCAGGACAGTTTAACATACACACTATGTGTTCATATGTGACCTTGACCACATTCGAAGGTGGTTTGAGTGATTGGGCTACTGTGTCTCTGAGGCACATTAGACCCTATTTATACATGTACTTGCCCGCTTAAGTTTCATGACAGAATAACTGAATAATAAGTATTATTAATAACCAATTAATGCTTGTTTTATCACGACAACGCTGCATAACTTATTCCACTTTAATGAACAATCAATTGCCTACATCTTAGCTGGACTCTCTATTTGCTATGATTATGAATAGAAGTATATCATGCATACAGTCAGATGTACAGTATCCCCTTGACGAAGTGGTAAGGATTAAATTTAGCCCCCATGCGGTGTGTGTGCTCCAGTCTGACTCACTTTTTATTGCATTTTGCCCAACTCTCCCCCTCCCCAATGTCTCTCTGCGTCTGTCTCTTCTTCTTTCTATTTTATCTGAACTGATTGCTACATGACTGGTTCAGGAGAGGCCCACAGTATACCATTCTCCCCCTCTTCTTGCATGTAACTACTGCGTGTGTGTGTGTGTGTGTGTGTGTGAACGCAGGCCGGCAGCCGGGTGAGTTCAGTGGTAGATGTAATTCTTTCTGTTCCCTCGAGACGGAAGGTGATAATGGAGGCGGATAGCGCGGCCCAATCATAGATTACGGTTGAGGGTATGAGAGGGTCCTTCTCTTTCATCTCTCTCTCTTTCTCTTTCTCTCTCTCTCTCTCTCTCTCTCTCTCCCTCTCTCTCTTTCTATCTCTCTTTACCTCTCTCTTTTCCACCCTCCACTCCTCCACTTCATCTTTCATCGAGCAAGGATACGTAGCAGGAGCCGGATCAGAGTCACCTCACTTTACTGCTGTGTGTATGTGTGTGTGTGTGTGTGTGTGTGTGTGTTATCAGAGCTGTGGAGTAGATGGGGGATGTCTGTAGGTAGTGTGTTCCCTCAGGAGCAAGCCTGAAGGGGTGAGAATGCAGCTCTAATGCTGCTCCAGTTCTTCCTCCACGCAGCCCAAACCTGACACAAGGCCTCAACCCTCCTGACCACAGCCCGAAGAATCAAAGAAACATTCCGCTTCAAAACCACTGGACCTTTTATACCATGTTAGCACATGTGCTCATGATATTAATCATGATTTATTATATATCTTTCAAAAGACAACATCTCTTTTTAACAAAATGTAGTGAGATTTGTCCATCCCTAAAACACCTTCAGTTTGTTGGTTATGTCAACAAAGCAATATTATTCATGCTTCGCCACAAAATGTTACTCTCCTCTATGTACCATAAAATGTAAAGGCTGTTGTAGATTACTGAATTAATTAAAATTTCTGAATTAATTAATTTTGATTTCTGAATTCATTTAAAGCCAAAGTTCACAGTTTTAACCATTAGAATTCCCAATTATTGCAGTCAGTAGCAAAAGCATTTTGTGATTTTTGTATAAATTGGTTTAAACAAATTGATAACGCAGTAAAGAGTAGGTAGTAATTTATTATGATTTGAATTTCTTGAAAAAATACTGTTTGTGCACTCTCAGATGGAAAGGTAGTGCCCAGGCAAATTTCAGTCCTCCAAGGCACAAACAAATAAATGTACTCTGAACAGTACAACATGGTCTTTATGGTCCAAATTTGCAACATAAATGAGTTTTAAAGGGATGCTACATTCCCATTCCCATGGGGAAAGCAGCATAATGCGTGTCTCTTCACAACTGAACTAATTTAAATAGAACAGTTAAATAAAAAGACTGGTGTCAAGACAGGGTGGGTGAAACCAGTGCAATATATGACTGCAATGGAATATAGTATAATAATATTCCCTAACTATAAGTACTGAAAATGCATTCCCAAGATGCATCCCCAGAAACAGTGTTTGTACCCTGAAAGATTTTTTTGACAGTTATCCTTTACAGACTAGTTGTTGTAAAGATTACAACACTAAAATGGCCGCAATGTTTGACATTGAAACAAATAGGAAAAGGCAGAATTGCAGTTTTCAGCTGTCCATCCAGAATACAAACTGAATGTAATTGTAACTGGCTGCTTGCAAAATTCTGACAAGTTCTGCCTACCTTAGTTACGGTTGCTATGTCACTGGGTCTAAAAAATTCAATATTTTTCTGTAATGTTATTTATTGTTAGACATTATAATAAAATTGGTGTCAGCAAATACAATAACCCAATTATCATCAAGCTACCTTCATTACTTTCATCAATCAAATACGGTTTTAGCTTCAAGAATGAAATGAAAACAGCACCACCCTCCAGATGATCAGGACTGCGTGTATGAATTACTCAGTTAGTATAATTCAGGATGTATTTCTTACCAATGCGATTAGCTGAAAGACTGGGGTTGGCTGAGAAACCATTGTTTTGCTACTGGCCAATTATGCACGTTACATTTAAATAGCATAGCATTGAGCATTAAGCTTCATATTCAGCTGCAGTGAATTATTCAGGAACTACTATGAAAAAATATGTAAGTATTGTAGTTTAGAGAGTGAGCAGGAGCTTTAGGGTTTAAGTCAAATGCTCCACAGGCATTGCAGATTGTCTTGTTATCATTGGTATTTTATTTTATTTTTTTTTATTAAATCTTTGCCAGCTCACCAAGTCTAAGCTTTGAAGATGAAAAAGGGATCCCTAACAAATCCCATTTTGCATCAACAATAAAGAACGGATGTAACAGTTTTGCTGTCTGGGACTACACAACACCGCCGTTGCTGGTTGTGAAGGATGAAGAAGTGGGTTATAAAAACAAAAGGCAATGAATATACGTCTCCTAGTCCCCAAACAGAAAGTCATAGTTTTAATAGATTTATGGCTATTTCACTCAGACCTGTGTCTAGCTTTTTGGAGGTCTTTCTTTAGATTGTCTTACTGATGATCATTAATGCAAAAAGAATGCTCTGGTCATTTACTTTTAATTGCAGTGAAAGAGCAATCAGGGAAAACAACTGATTGAAGCTCCTCTCTGACTTCGGGACCTTTTCACCCCCTCTTGCCTGCTCTCCCCAGCTCTCTCATCTGTCACTTCTATCCCCTGAACATCTGCACTGTTGGAAGAGCATGATGTTTTCTCTCTCGTTTCACTTTCCTTCTCCTCATTTTTCCAGCGAAGGGAATAGATGACAAGGTGAGAACGGAGAGGCGGCATCTCCAGGTATGACCTTCTGAGAAACTGCACAATTCTGCCTGTCTCTCTCCATCTCTCTTTCTCTCTCTCTCTCTTTCTCTCTCTCTCTCTCTCTCTCTCTCTCTTGCGCCGCACTAAGTGATGGAGATGAGCCTTCATTGAAAGTGACACCTTAAAGAGCTAGAAAAAGGTTACAGTGGCTGACTCCATGACACGAGTGCATTATTTATCTCCAGCTTCCCTGCAGTGCTGCAGCCACCTAATTGGTGAAATAAGGGATTTCTATATTCCCGGGAGCCAGCAATACACATGCGCACACACACACAGACATACACACACATGCACACACACACACACACACACACACACACACACACACACACATACACAGATACACACACACACATATACCCCAGACTACAAACACAGGAGGCATCAAAAACAGCTCATAGGCAATTTAGTCTGAGAATGTTTCATTGATGTTATTGAATGATGGAGCCAAAAACATTACATTTGAAAGGGGATATAAATGCATAAAAAACAAAACAATACCAAAGAGTTATGGTCTTAACATCTTAACATTTCTACAATCCCCAAGACATTCTAAAAATACTTACATTCTGTTGGAATTATTTCACATTCTTCACTCATTGAAACAAGTGGAGAAATTCTGTCTTAAGTGCAGAACTGAAACTTTCAGTCAATTTTGTTGCTTGATTTGACATGGAAAATGTAAGCTGTAATGAAAGTGTAGCTTCAAACATCTGGATAAAGGGTGTAAACTTAATTATTTAACTAATTTTGAAAACAATTATGTAATATGTAGTTATGTGTGTGACGTAACTCATAGCTAAATGACAATATTGAATTTTATAAACAGCCATTAAATGGATTATGTATGCCTGGACTATGAACATTTATCGTCAGTGTTTTTAAAAAAAGAAATCAACACAGTTTAATAGAAGCCTTGGTTGGGTGTTGCCCCAGACAGAATTTTCAGTCACTGCTCTATTAAAAATAATGGAATTTCTTAGCTCTTTGCAACTCCAGAGCAGTTGCAGAATAAACAAGAAGCTATGGACCCAAATAGGGCCAATGAGGGCATCGTAAGTCATAATTTATTTTGTGTTTTTGGCTCTGTAATTGTGGGTTTGGTGTGAGTTTCCTGTGGTAATGTCTCTACTTTTTCCTGCACACTCTGAGGAGGGATTGGCACTGAAGCCATCAGGCAGTGTTGAAGGCATGAGAACAAAAGGCCAAGAACATACCACTCTTAAACAGATTATCCGTCTCCATTGCTCTCTCCATTCCACACCTCCATCTCACTGTTTCATTTCGTCCTCTGGAGGAAGTTCTTTAAATAAATCTGAAATTCTGTCAACCAGGGGATAGAGAGCGAAGACCAGAAATAGTTTCTTAGCCCATGGTGCAGAGCCCAAACTCTACAGTTTGAAGTTTAAGTGCTGATGTAATTCCACATCAAGTTTAGATCATTCTTGCATATGAAAAATGCAAGACAGTCAAACTCAATGATCCAGTTCTACAACTATAGACACACGTGTTTTTGTCTAATGCCGTTTAAAAATGTCACTGAATGCTGCCAAAACATTCACACATCAGATGGCAATGATTGTTTTTATTTGTAAATTAGTTATTTTAGTGATAGTGATTATTTTTTAAATGAGAATCTATTACTGTGAGTCATAGTTTCATTTTCTTCGTGAGGGAACAAACTATTTGTGATGGACATTGAATGTGTTATGGTTCTGTTGCACTGAATCTATCCAAACAATAGTAAAACAGGGCTAGCCCTGAATTGACTGATCCATGCCTCACCCATAATTCTTTTTGTAGCAACTATCGCGCGGTTGGACAAGCTTTGGCAAAGTTGATGAAAATCTCATTTAACCTAATGAGAAACTGTAGCATTGTAGTACAAAATGTCAAAATACCTGAAAGATCTGAACTGATCCGGTGTCACTTATCCTCCTACAGAGGATCGCCAGCTTGAATCCATGATACAAGTAGATTTTTTTTTACAGAAACAATTTTTTGCTCATAAGCCAGTGTTTGGGTTTGGGTTTTATAGCAACCACTTCGCATTTTCTTGCAGAAATGCATCTAGTTGAGCTTGCTCTCTCTGGGTAGGTAGGATGCCCCCTTCTGGCCAACACACACATCCATACACACACACACACACACACACACACACACACACACACACACACACACGCACACACACACATACACACCTAGCATGATGCAGATAAGCAGGGTTTTCTCCCCCCAAGTGTGTTGAACTATCCAATGAAGTTGCATTAGGGGAAATTTGGCAAAAAACTGGGCAAAAATGTTAAAATATTAAAATTTGAAAAGTTGTTTCAAATCTGCCAAGTTGCAATGGACTTAAACAACATAGTCTGGTACATTAAAACAACATTTAAACTAAAAGCCTGAAAGAAATAAATTATAACAAAAATGTGCAACATTTTCTCATCAGGTCAAATTATATTGTAATCTATATTCTGTATGGCTTGTCAAATCTCTCAAAGATCACATTTGTGGAAGCAGCATCGACAGGTTAATCAGCTTTCAGGACACAACAACTGGGGAGAGACAGCCGAAAGAATACGACATTACTAACCGTCTCAGAAACTACAGGTAAAAATTCATCTGACACTAGAGAGTATGTAAATGGAGATGGTGGAGCACAGGTGCAGACATTGTTGGAAATTATCCTTGGCAAGCACAACAACAATCCACAATGAGCCACAACATCTGTCTCTCCTGCTCCACATCGGGTTGAACTGGAGTCAATTATAAAAACGTTAGCACCCCTGCCACGATAAATCGCTACCCATTAGGAATAATCATTGCACAGTCTCACAGCTCGATGGCTGAGTGTGTGTGGCACTAATCTGGGCTAGCGAGAGCTGGAGAGCTGGCAGTAAATTTCACTGATATTGATAGGCTTGTGAGAGAGACCCAGAAAACGCACACACAGTTTCCTTTGCATCCTTTTCCACCACAGAAAACACCCAACCATGCCTTGGCCTCCTTTGACAGCACGCCGATGAGCATGCGCTCAGATTGAACTAAATTGACAGGCGCTTGACAGAAGAACAAAATCACAGAAGACAAGGTAACGCAGTTCAAAATCCCACAAATATACAGACTTTAAAGCAAAGTGCCACACAATAAAAAAGGCTGAAATATGTTGTTCAAAGATTTGATTTTCTTTTTGATATCTACAAAGCTACATGGGTGTGCATACACACACACACATACACACACACGCAAATGGCTGCCCACACGCACACACATGCACGTACACTCCATCATCTGGTTGCAGGCTTTGGGAGAAAATGAGAAGAGCTGTCACTCAAACGGAGAAATGATGCGATATGTGTCAGAGCTGCACACAATCAGAAACTGTTTGCCAAACTTGAGAAGGGAAAACAAACTGTAGACATTCCTGCTTTTTTTTATCATGGCTACAATTCCACTGGGAGGGATAGCGGGAGATATTGTGACCAGAGCTTTGTGGCTAGAAAGTTGTTCTGTAATGAACAACAGAAAATGTTTAATACACACTAACATAAAAATGAGCATTTGACTGCAATAAGTCATGATTTTCATTCAAATGTAATGGAAAACCAACAAGAATGAATATTTCTAAAATTATTGATTATGATAAGAAAAGGAAACAGACCTTTTGCCCCTGAAATTCCCTGGCATGTTAAATTAAAAGGCTTTTTTTACATGGCAAACAATACAAAAAGGGACCGCATTACTCTTAATTATGTCTGAGGAAGCTTTGATTCACTGGCAGGCCTAAGGACTTTTAAGGGGTTAAATCAGAGATGTGCAATTCTGCAAAGCCACAGCACCACACAGCTTAGTGTTTCCACTTAAGTTAACCAAAATCAGTTGTGCAAACTTGTGTGACCCTTTAGGTCTGGGATTACATTAAAATTGCTGCCGCTGTAAACCTTGTAGTCCTGAAATTATAACTTTAAAGAGATAAATAGGAACCATGGCGAATTTGCCTCACTCACCATGAAATGTGCAGAGAATATAAATGGCTGGTCATATTTGAAAAAATGATTACAATATTTGACAGGGACAATATACAGGGGTAGGCCAAACAGGCACTGCCTTCAGAGTCCTTACGCAATGTTCACCCAGCAGCTTTGTCATGTCAGGTGACATGAAGTGTGTCATTTGGTGGACACAAATTCTTACCATGGCCACTATGCTCTTGCTGATAAAATTGAATCCCCGGGCATTCCAGGGTAGTGAACAGACCTAACCTTGCACTCTGACCCCACTTTCTCTGCATGTGAACAGAAGAGAGATGCAGAAGTTTGACCATAGAGAAACAAGTGCTCAGAGTGCGCCAAAATGACAATTTTCCACCATATTAATAAAACCTTGTGAATACCTATGAAAAGCTCACAAAGCCTTTTAAGAACCCAAACAGGCAGTTATTATTCAGACAGAGACACAGTGAAGTCCTATGGCAACTCTCAGAGAGCGACAGTCTCCATCTTCAGGGCCAATAGACAATAGAGCTGCAATCAATAGAGCTGTCATTGAAATGCAGGCAAACAGATTGGAGGAACAGGATGCCATGGCAACAGGCTGGACTGAGTCTGTAACTTAAAGAACTGTTCCTCCGGTACAGTTTCATTAACAAACCTATTTCTTCCTACTCTTGGCTGGTTTAAGCCCTCCACACTCTCCGTACTTTTTAAACGATGGAACAGAACAGTTTGCAGAAGTTATTTGGATTTTGAATCTACATGCATCACATTTACAAAAAAAAGCTCCAAAGAAACCATTTTGGCACCTTTATTCCTTTAAGTGTAGGCTTAACTACAAACACCTGGGTCTCTCATTGATTGCAAAAAGATTGTAATAGATCATAATAATAAAAGAACTTTTCCGCATGAAAAGGGGACGTGTTTCATTCTAATCAAACTAATTGAAAATATTCATCTGAAACTACCTCAAAGCACCTGAGTAAACTCTTCAAACCAATGGACTGTGGTAAAACCCCTAGTAGCGCCATAAAGTCACTATGCTTAGCTATCAATTAAATATTCCTAATGTCTGAAAGAAAGGAACTCATTTTTTTGTTTCTTTCACTTCTGCCCAAGTCTGTAAAGAAAACATCTACTGACAACTGTGAGCCTACTCCAGTGCTGTGGTGGGTTTTGGTGAATTTTCTCAACATTGTGAAATTCATAGGGACATTTTTGTAGCTGTTTCCAAGGCATCCAGCCCCTGGTTTGGAGGCATCATCTCCTGCTGTCCTGCAGCTGAAGCCTTCCTGACACTGACCGAACACCACATCACTGAAACTGAGACTGAAGAAAAGGCCTAAACAGTCTCACCTGGGAGAACTCACACTAGACTGAGCTTCACTTCAGAAAACAAAAACAGATCCTCAGCCAACAGTGGCTGGGATGGTGATGCAGTATGTGCGTATGTGTGTGTGTGCCTGTATAAGTGTGTGTGTGTGTGTGTGTGTGTGTGTGTGTGTGTGTGTGTGTGTGTGTGTGTTTATGTGTGTGTGTGTGTGTGCGTGTGTGCGTGTGTGTGTGTTTGTGCATGTGTGTGTGAGGGGGTGGGGAATGTACTCTGGGGGGTTCTCAGCACTCGAGATGTGGAGATATGGAACGAGGCATTAATTGAGCTGCCTGCAGAGGGAAATAACGGAGGGAAGAGCTCATTAAAAATTATTATTAAAGAAACAAGCCGCACTCATGCATGGCCAAAACATTCAGGGAGTGCAAGAGAGAGAGAGAGAGAGAGAGAGAGAGAGAGAGAGAGAAAGAGATAGAGAAAGAAAGAGAGAGAGAAAGAAAGAGAGAGAGGGGGGAAACAGCCCGTTATGTTTTGCCACAAGGACATGCGCTTAAAGCCTCCAGCGGCCCATGGACACAGTGCGCATTGCAGTAATTATAGTAATTCTTATGAAAAGCACAGAAATAAGCAATCATTCAGTTACTGAATCAGTATTTGCAGTTTGGCCTTGAATTCATAGTAATAAAATTTCTGCTGCTTAGCTGCATTTTGTCCATGTCTCTTGTTGCCCGTTTTGTTTCTGGGGGAGTGTAAAAAATGCTCAATTCAAATGAGAACAGGAGTACTGAATACCCTCTTATGCAGTTCCTTTTGTACAATGGCAGCTGAGGATGAGTAGTGCTAGTGGAAATAAATGACAGGGGTTATTCGGGATTGTACTGATAATTGAAAATTGTGTTTCCCAAAGAAAAGTGCTTTATGAATTGTTAATAAAGCAATAAACACAGACCTTGGTTATGTTATTGTGTTGTTATTATTCTGTAGTTCTGTAGGTGCCATTAGCATTCAGATAAGTTTAGATGTGATCCATGTTTTTGAAAACCATTTGCTTTGTCATGCTCTGTGGTTTGTAAAGCCAATACATGTTGTCCTTTTTCCAGGCATGACATCCGTTGAATTTTTAACAACATTGTTAAATGGTAGAAATAGGAACATTTCTTCACAATGATCTATGTAAGCAAACCTCTCCAAAATATCCTTGACACAAACAAAGAAACAAGGTGAGTGTGGTTGTTAAGTGGCTTTGGCAGTTTAAGTGGCTGCATGAAATTGTGCTGAAGTGATTTGCAGTTCTTACAGTATGACTGTTAGTATATGTAGGATGTATGTTGACATGTTCATATTTTTGCTACTTTATGAACTCATAATTCAGAGAATTGTTCTCAGGACAGTGCAAATATACTTTGGAATATTTTTACGACAGTGTTCCAGTTTTGAAATTGCTGTTCTTTCCCCCCATTCTATATGGATATGTGATCAACTATAGACTGGTGCACATATCAGAGATCTGTTATGTGAATATCTTGGACAATGGCATGCATAATTACGATAATAACTTGAACTACATCATTCTCTATGATAACCTGAATCTCAGATAATCAGTTTGGGCCAGTTGCATCAAAAAGGTCTTTTTTCCTTATGATCAAGTCCTGATTAGCATCCTTTGCTTGTGACACTCACAGCACTTTCATCAGACACCATGCTGAGAAATCATTTACACCATCAGTTCAGCATGAATTCCAACATGAACCCTGAAACCTGTAGTGAAGTGTTTTTAGTGCACTGGGTCTCAGATCTTTTCTTTGGGTTCCTTCATGTTCACATCTGTCCATTCCCTAACTGCAGATGTCTGTGGGAGGAAAAACATCTGAAAAAGAGAGCAGGCCAGAACAGATGCCATTCTCAAAATGAAAAATCTTTTTTTGGTTTCAAAAACAACCCCCATATTAAAACTTTGATATCATAAGACCTCTCCTTTTCAAAATATATTATTTATTTTGTTTTGAACCATTAGAAAATTCTAACTGCCTTAACAAATTCATACTGCCATCATAAGAACATTTCATGATGGACCCAGAAATGGAAATGTTTTTTAATAATTACAGTAAATTTATAATCATATATTTAGGATGTGTTACTTCTGAGATATTAGATTTTGTCAAACCAATGACAAAGCATATGTTAAATCTAGATTATTTATAGATACCATTTCAGCAGGTATGTGCAGTCTGCAGGGTGAGATATGAAGCGTTACGTCAGTGAACTTAGTTTTTGTCAGCTGCTAAGACACATTTCCTGATGTGTTGTCCCATTTTCCCACATTCGGTATGACTATATATAAAATGTACCCTTGTATTATAAGAATATGTAGAAGTGCACCTTTGGTCAAATTAAAAATTAAGATAATTAAGTGAAAAGATCATCTGCATGAATCTCAAATGAATATAAAACAAATCTGCTCATTTTAATGCTATATTGCGATTTTTTGCTGAATTTGAAAAAAGGAAGGTCTCAGAGTTTATTTGACTCATTAGGCCTTATTTCAAGTCAGGCATAGACAATCGTAATAAATTATGTGACCCTTCAAACCTTACACTCTAAGAGGCTGACTAAGGGTCTGAAGCTAAAGATAATTAACTGTTGCAAAACAAGAGAAGACTAGACTTTCTGCTTGTGATGTTCATTTATCCAAAATGTAATTAAGAAATGGAAGTTAAGGAGAACTGCTAAAGTCAAGACAAGATCCAGAAAACCAAGAAAATTCCTGAGAAAACACTTTGAGGACTGGTCAGGTATCCAAAGCCTCACATCACTGCCAAAGACCAACAGGAAGATTTGGCTGGAATAGGAGTAGCAATGCTCAGGCCCACAGGCATCATCTTTACTGAAACTTCATCTGAAGGTATCCTTAACACTAAATGCCTCACAACACAGGTAAACTAGACGCATTTTGGAACCAAGTTCTGCAATCTAACGAAACAAACGATGTTCTGCAAGGAAATCAATGCATCAGCGTTTGCAGAAATGGATTATTATTTGGCTCCATACAGAGGTGGTGTTATGGTGTTAATTTGCAAATCAGCACAATTTGCAACTTGACAAGGGATGCCCAAATGTTTGTATAATGTGTGTGCAGGTACAGGAAAACAAGTCAATATCACAATAACACATTTCAGTTGTGTTTATTGAATGTACTATACATATACTAAAAAAATATAGCCCAAAGCTCTGTATGATAATTACAGTTGTTGACCATGTAAAATAAAGTCTCAGTATTTTCACAATCCTCCCCTTCCTCAGCATCCTGTTCCTCGGTTAGCACTGGCCAGTAAACAGAGGAATGTTCTCACACCATGATTCACTCCATGTACTTTCAGTTTTTACCAGTATTTGTACTATGTACAGACATTCAAATACTATCAGCAAACAGTGTTTAGAGTTTTGGAAAATTAGTCTTTCTTTTGGTAGCTGCTGAAGCAAAGATGTTTAGCTCATAGATTCAGATTTAGATTCTAAGGGAATGAAGCTGTAAAATCTTATTTGCTGCCTCCCAGACTAGAGATGGAGGACCAGCCTTTTGGGCACAGAATGAGCTGCCAGACACTCCACAAAATTAAAGTGTCTATGAGAATTCTTTTAAGGCTCAGATATGGAGGAATGCATAGCACCGCAAAGACATCTCTGGATGTTTGTGTGTGTGTGTGTGTGTGTGTGTGTGTGTGTTTCCAACCACCACACAACCCAGACATTTTCAAACAACCACACAATTTGAAATGATTTGCACCGAAAACCAAAAATGAGGAAACACTTGGCCAAAAACTGAAACTGAAAACTGAAAGAAATTATTATTATTAAATTATTGAAAGAATAAATCTGTTACAAAATTATGAAAATATTTATTTAGCATTCAAATAATGCACAATATAAAATACAATTTGAAATAAAATACTTTACTTGGCCCCACTCATGAATAGCCTAAAAGCAAGATAGCTGAAATATTATACATTTAAATATCTTCTCTCATAAAACTAGTAAATTCAAGTGCATTTTAATATTCTGAATGAAGTGCATGAACAAAGTGAAGGAAGCAAACTCTGTCCTCTAGAAGTGGTCCAAGTGGTCACTGTTCACAGTGAGAGTTCGTTTGAGAGGGGACTCGGTTCTCTTTTTGCTCCACTTCATCTCAGATGGAGCCTGAGTTCTTTTTTTGTTCACACTTTAAGTTCCTTATCCAACCTGCCTTCACTGTCTCTTCACGTTCACCATTCTTGGGATTTTTTTTCCACATAAGAGTAGATGGTTAAAAGTTCTAAAAAACTTCTACATTTTTCACAAAGATCATTCTTCAACTGATATAGAGCAAGAATGCTTTCAGTCTGAGCAGCTTGGTAGAGAAACTTCATCTTGACAAGAATCTCTAAGTCCCTTTCTTTATGTATTTACTGGGTTTTTATTTTTTATGATCATTAGTTTATTCATTCGTTTATTTGTATTTTTTAGTTTATTTCTTTATTTTGGGTTGTTTCCTGCATAGACATATATGGTTTCCAATGTGATCTACATACGCTAAGCCTAGAGGGCCAAGACAGTCGAAGCGAACTCAGAGTGCTTTGTTTTTCAAACGCGCGAGTTAACCGAACCGTGCCGCGGACTCAAAGCGAACCGTTCAGTTAGTTTCAGAGGGTCTGAGTTCATTTGGCGTGTTCACATATATGCAAAAAATGCTCAGCAACCGATCTGAGTTCGCGTTAAGGGCTGAAACGGACCAAGTCTAATCCAATCTGGCGTGTGCAGGCTGCGGTTTCGTCATCATTGCGTCATCACTGTTTCGGTTGCTTTAAAAAAAAAATTTGGCCGAAACCGAAAATGCATGTCTTGCCATTTTTGGCCAGAATTTTTCGGTGGCCAAATATTCGGTGCATCCGTAGTTTTAAGCCATATATTGAACTTTTGTAGGGGCCAAAACATTTCTTTGTAGTTACTGATGTTAAGGTTAGGCTTAGGTTATATATATATATATATCACATATCAAAATGTATAAACATATGTTCTGGCATAGATAAATGGATATAAATGGATGTATGTGTTTGAGTATGCGAGTAAAAGGAGTCCCTGTGAGTCCCTGTGGAACGGAACTATGTCTCCATGGAGAGCTGACTAGCTGTCGCTGGACTGCAGAGAGCCTTTCTCATGTCACACTCCTAACTAACTGGTTGAGAAAGAGAAAGAAAAAGAGACTTCTGTATGCAAAGAGTATTTCTGTACGCATCCACTTCGTACTTAATCTCCATGCCATTGCCATCTTCGTCCAGAAAGCTACACACTCTCTCAGAGGAGAATACACCAGGGAGGAGGCAAACCTCTGCCAAACCTGTTCATCTATCATGCTCCATTATACCATATGTAGTGTTTATGACAAGGTAGGAGCAGTGGTTTCTTGCACACAAATGCACAAGATCTCTGTTTCTTTCCCTAACTCTGCACTCATCCCTCCCTGCACGCTCTCTGTCCTGCTCTTTTTCTCCATGATGAGACAATGCAAACTTCTTTATGATTTACAGTCTATAAAGTAAAACACACACACAGCACATAAAGGCAAACTCGATGTAAAGAAGGCTAATGAGGCCTGGAGAGTGTGAAGAACTGAACTTGTGCCGCGCCGTTATCACTGCAGGCCATTTCTCACGCTTTCTCATTACGTTGTCTTCTACTTAAACATTTACCTATTTACAGTTACATATTGCCAACAATTGACAAGATATTTTATTAGTGCCTGCAATAGGTCAGCACATGACTCTTACTTTTGCCCAAAATATTAAATTCTGTCTCTCTAACACACAAACACACATAAACACACTACTTCATCGCTGTCAGAACAAAATGCATCGTATCTTCAAATTAACTTTTCAGGTCTACTGGTTCATTCTCGTGATGAAATTTCATCATTGGTCCATTCTTATCATGAACTTAACAGGCTGGTGTTTGGAACACCTCTCCTGAAATGCACTGACTAAACCTATTAACAGCTGTTTGAGCAGGGAAATCATCAAACTTCTCTGGTTTGTAGTCCTACCGGAAAGGAGCTGGCCATTCTATTGTAAAAGGAATTGGATGTCTTCTATTCATGACAGTTTGTGGTGTTTACCAAATAATGTAGTAGTGACCCAGTATAATTGATATTGTTACAAAATATGTTATTAGCAAGACAAAGTATATAGTAGTTTAAACATAATATTTGTCATTTTGCCGTGCTATTTATATGTAATTATTGCATAATTACGTATTTATTACAGATTTATTACACAATTACATATTTATTACATAGATTTATTACATAAATAATAGCACTAGTTATCACATTCAGTGTAGTTAATGCTTTTTAAAAGTAGGCCTGGCTTAAGTGTGACCAGAGGACATCTGTGACAACTCTGCTGCTTTCAGTGAAGAATGACAGGTGGCTGAGCATCTGCATCAACTTTTCTCTCATACACACAAATTCACATGGCCTAAATGACCCTAATAATTTTTTTTTTTTACCTTGAGTGACACATCCACACAATGTACTTGGAGTAGAAAGACTAGCCAAGTCCAGGGTGCACTGGAGGAAAGAAAAAGAAGACATGGTGATGAGAGACAAAGCAGAATGCCACATGTAGCCCCCCCATCCCCTCCCTTTTCCATCCTTCCATCCTCCTTTTACATCTCCATTTCTCCATCCCCTCTGTAGAAAAGGTTACTAAATGTCAGAAGGAGAGTCTTCATCATCTTCAATGGCTCTGCCGGCTGCGGTATGTGTGTGAGGGGTTTGTGGGGGCGTAGGAGCAAGGTAGGTGAGTGAATGTGTCTATGTGTGTGTGTGGGGAGGTGTAAAACACAGACTAACTGCAGGCTGAGGGCCAGGACTGTGAGTATCAGTGAGTCACAGGATGGAGATTATACGTTTATATGTGCAATAATAATACTCTTATTATCCATTTCTGCAGTGACCAGATTATGCAAGTGGTCATGTAAACGGCATATTACACTATCTAATAATATGATATAGTAAAGCTGATTACATTTCCAGAATCACAATAAAAAAGCCATGATTTTAGACCAATAAGGTTAACTAGCACATGTGTTTTCAATGTGATGATCTTTTATTTTCCTGCATCTGAGCACAAGTGTGTAAACATGACTGAATGGAAAGAATTACACACCATTATACACCATCAACCCTTACCTCTTACCAAATTCATCAAAACAAGTATATTAAACATATTTTGTTTTAGCTAAGATTTGTCACTACTTTTGCATCCACACCTGTCATGTTCTTCTTCAGTGGGTTTTGTGGTATTTTATAGTGACTGTAGCAATTGTCGAGTTCCACGTTGTCTCCTCTCTTTTTTTTGTCTGTCTCACTTCAGCTCCAGCTCCCTCCACACATTCCCAATCACTCACATCTGCAGTGAGTTTTGAACTCATTATCTGCAGAATATCTTTCACATTCTTTGTTTTTTTAGCTGGCAAGGCTTGTAATGAATACAGTGTTGAGGCAAGATGTGTGTGCAAGATTATTAGCTGTGATCCAACACTCCACTCATAGTCATCACAGACAGGGGTCAGTACACAGGCTAGGCCTGCAGGCTCAGATGTGATCTTGTGATGAGGACATGGGGACAACCAGGAGAAATTTTGGGTGTAATGTTAGTGGCACTATAAACTAATTAGGGTGCCAACAAACCAGGTGTTACATTTTCAAACCAGTCCAACATATGGTCAAGGCAGTATAAGGGCAAAGGTGTGGCCCTTAACATTGTTTAACAGACAATAACCCTGTCATTGGATGTCAAGTTAATTATCATGACTGAGAAATCGCCCCAGAATTAAACATGTGGATGTGTGGAGAACACATTACATGCAGTCGAATAAACATTTTCTCTTGTAAGGGGAAGCAGTTTTGTCAGAGCAGACGATCCTTAATCAGATACTACCACCAGTCAAAACATTTGAAGTGGTTTCATGGAATAGAGTTTATGCATCAAGTACTCCTCTGATAAAACTACATCGAACAGTTTCTTGAAGCATTAACATTGAAGAATGAACGTTAGCTGATGATAGCATTTCACTAGCTTGCTTGTTTTCCTTGTGATATTCATTGTACTCTGTTAAAAGAGCGTTGACAAGAGCAGGGATTCCGAGCCTTGGTCGAAGCGACCCCCTCCAATACATATTTTCCCTGCACGTACACATCCACTTCAATTTGTTGATTAGTTGGGTCAGGTGTGTAGGGAGCATGGAAATCCCCAGAAAATGTGCACAGCAGGGGGTCCAACAGGACCAGGGTCAGACTAGGGGAAATTGGATTTGTTTTAGAGGGGCCCGTGGATTTAGCCACAATCCAGAATGAAAAATTTTATAAGTTGTCCCTAAACATGTATTATAATGAAACTAGACAAACCCATTATCTATAATCAGGACCAGAGCAAATGTCAACAACACAGAAAATACAAAATAGGTAAAAGGCTCAGTATAAGACCAGACTTAGGTTTCTATATACATTCATACACACTGAAACATTTGACTCAGCAAGACATGTCAAGAAAGATTCTGACCCAAACCCATACTACTTAAAGAATATAGCACTCAAGAGGTCTGATATGATTATTTAATGGGGAGAATACAACAGCTGACACCATAACCTGGGATAATTTGATTGATTGATTGATTGATTGATTGATAGATTGCTTTACTGCATTTCACATATACATGAATGTAATCAAATTGTCAAAATAAAGATATCTGCTTGTTACGTGATAACTTTGTATAGCAAATTCATATTATCTTACTTTAGCCTAGAGGTTACGGCGTTTGCCCTGTGATCAGGAAGTCGTGAGTTTGATTCCCAAGACTGCTAAGCACGTCTGAGGTAGTCTGAGCAAGGTACCATCCCTGCACACTGCTCCCTGGGTGCTGTGTTCCTGGCTGCCTGTTGCTTCATTTGGTGAATGGGTTAAATGCAGAGGAAGAATTTTGTGCTGTTCACACTGTGTGCTGTGGTGTGTTGACAGAATGGTCACTTTCACTTTCACTTTAGGAACAGGTTAAGATTTCATAAACTTCACTGAAAGCAGCAGAGTTGTCACAGATGTCCTCTGGTCACACTTAAGCCAGGCCTACTTTTAAAAAAACATGACCTACACTGAATGTTTATGATGTGCTTTATTCTCTCCTCTCAAGAATCCAAAAATACCTGTAAAAATACATACGTAATGTAAATCTAATCATTGCTGTTCTGGATCATCTCTTATGGTTGTTACTAGCTTGCATATTTCAGCTTTCACAGTTTAATCAAGTAGGTAATCAAGGCCTTTTACAAATATAGTTTAATGTAAATTGGAAGTTTAAACAATCAGCAACATGCAGAAGTCAGTCGATTACAGCAAAACAAAATTAGAGAAAACTGATTAAGTAATGGGCAATTTATGACTGATTAAATCATGAGAACTCATTATGTCTCAACACACGGCTATTTGTTTACTGTCCCTATTCGACAGATGCACAATTGTATTAGCATGGTACCTATGTATGTGTGTTTATATAGCTGCAGGTGTGAGTGGCTATTGAAGGGCAGAGCCAGCAAGAAACCAAACCTAAACAGGAGAGTGATACATATATACTGCAATTAGCAAAAGATCTGTTTATTGACTAACTCATATAACCTGGTGTCTTCTTGTTATCAGGCATGCATGAAAACACATCATCCAAATTCTTTCCAGTGTCTGATTTTTTGCATTTATCACATGATTTTGTTCTTATAAACACACCCTCAAGGTCATTTAGGTGTTTAACAGCAGCTGGGCAAAACCTAGGTAATAGGACATCCTCTGACCAGACAGATGGTTCTTTGATGTCCAGTTGTCTGACGATATATCAGATCAGTCATGGTGTTATGCAATTAGGAATGACAAGATTGAATCTGATGCTGTGCATTCTGCATGTGTAATTAATCTGCAGAGTAATTTAATCAGAACGCTCCGAAGAAAGCTGAAACAAATATCTTCAGGGTTCTGTGCTTGGTAGGAGAAAGAAGAACAGCATCTAGGAACTACCCAACCATCATTAGCTAATTATTTTTAGCCTTTTGTAATAGACACAGCCATTAACATAGGAGAGTAATGATATTTTACAATTTATGAAGGCAACATGGAAATGTGTGTAGTTTTAAACACCACACATGCACCCATGTTACTTCTGCCTTGCTCTCTCTCTTTACTGAGCACATTCACAACGCCACCACAGCATCTCCAGTGCAATCAGGAGTAATGTGGAATACTTATGCAGCCATAACTCATTCATTTATTCTCCTTTCGTCACCAAATGCTGCTGCCTCTATTTACCGCCATCCATATTTGATGACTTATAGGATTGCAGCCCTTTATAGCAATGACAAATTTGAGCCTGGTGACAGTTTAATGGCTGCTAAAGAGCTCTTGGAGGAATGGCTGGGTAATAAAAGTAATATTCTAATGCTCTGTGTTTTTGCTCCAGTCAAGACCGAGCAATTGTTCCCAATTACCAAGCCACTAAGGTGATTCCAGCTTGCACAAGTACACATACAGCATGTCTCATACAAACAAACAAACTAACTGGTGTCTGTGCTGAAATAAAAAAAGGCCTGTGTTTCTGACAGTGCACTTTCGCTGAGCCCCGAGCAACAGATCACAACCTTACTTTAGGCCAGCTGGACTCACACAGCCTGAAAGTAGTCATTTGTTCCAAGAGCCTATTATACGATTCACACTGTTTTGGGCTACAGACAACACTTGCGCTGTAAACGCGTCTAGTGAGCTCAAGAGAATAACATGTTTGTGTTTTTACAAACCAAACTACATTAACCAGCTAAACTAACTGCAGTAGAACTCAGACATGCTGTTGCTAAATGAAGTATGCATAAATTAATTACCAGCAGGATGAAAGCAACGCCGTCTCTCTGTTGTGGCTTGCTTATGCTGAACAGATTAATCAGCAGAATGAGGGAGTCGAATGAGGTAATATAAGACACTACCTTTCGGTGGCTCTTCATTTATTATATTATATTATATATTAATACATTCCATTATAATTACACTTCTCATGTGATATGATTTGAGAGAGCTGTATGACAACAAAAATACCATAATTAAGAATAATAATGAAAATAATTACTACTACCACTAATGTAATTATGTCACTGGCTCCATGCAAAACAGCACATATCTGTCTCTACACATACCTTTGGTGAATTGTAACCAAAGAGTTTGATTTTCTCTGACAAGTGTTCAGTTAATGTTACTTTCCAATGACCCCTCCTTGTGGGTTTTGTTTGTGTCAGTGCATCACCATTCTTATGCCAAATCTTCCTGTGGGCCCTGGGCAGTGATAAGGGAGTTTGCATTGCATTACATACCTTGTCAGTCTGACCACGAATGGTGTTTCTTGGTCTTCCAGATCTTGTCTTGACTTCAACAGTTCTGCTTAACTTCCACCACTTAATTACATTTCTGTCAGTGAAAATGACAAGAAATAGCTGTACAGGTATTACTTTTAAAGTCTTGTTTGGCAAGTCTCCTGGAAAAGTACAATTCTCTGGAATGTTTGAAGGATCACATAAGGACGCAGCATAAATGTTTTTTTAACCAAGGTAGGAGAAGTAAATTTGGGTTATCATGGGGAAAACATAAGCTCCTTGTTGTGGGCTCATGGCAAATACAGGCTACAGACAGCAAAGAGACATTTTAACCCAGTGGCCTGCAAATGGCCTGTGACTTCATCATGTTGAAGCTGAATATGCTGCACCATCGACTGCTTTGATTTTAACTGGCTTATAGTGTCGAGCTTGGACATTTGGCAAATCGTGTTAATCCCTGCAGCTCGCTGTTTTATTTCCCTCAGGAATAATAAGATTCCTGCAGAGAGACTCACTACAAAGCAATAATAAAGATGCTTTTTATGAGCCAGTTAGAATTAACACTCTATCATGACAGCTGAATTGACTTTGATGAATAATTCTCAAAAAATCTGCCAAACTGGTGTAACAGAGAACAATGAATGGGTGCTCCAGTGTTTACTGGGTCTGAGAATTCACACTGTCATGTATGAAGGTGGAGTTTTTTTTCTGTCTTATTATCTGTCTCTTTCACATATTAGCATAGAACCAAACATTTATGTAAATGCATACAGACTTACATACTTGCACTTTAACCAGTAGGCTATAGCTAATATCAAAATAACCAGTCAAAAACTGAAGACTGATGGTGTTATATTTAGTATTAATCAAATAGTAAACAAATGTTTATTACCAAACTACACTGAGTAAAACTCAAAACACAATTGTTCTGTGCCAAAAATGTCAATATTATGGAATACTGAAAATTTCTAATGGTGGAACATATGTTTTTGCTGATGTATGTATACTTGCTCACATCATTAACTCATCAAATATATAAAAAATATGCATGTTTTGCCTGATACAACAAAATGCAAAATGCATTTTAAGGCTGTCCGCCACTGTTATAGGTTGTCAGGATGGTTAGCTGTGTTCTCATTATTTCACTGTGATTGTGTTCATACTACTCAATAGTATTATGAGTTTTAAAGGGGACATATTATGCAAAACTCACTTTAGTTATAATATGTCTATGGGCTATACAAAACATGTTCATGAAGTTCTTTGCACAAAATCACTCTCACATGAAGAGATCTCACCAGGTTTATTCTTCACAGTTTCAGGCCTTTTCAAAATGAGCCGTTTGGACGGAGGGCCCAGTGTGACGTCCCACTGGGCCAATTGGCATAGAACTGCCCCTCATCTGTCAAGACCCCACCCACTAGATTAGTTGAAGATCTGCCATTGTGTCTGCTAGTTTTACGAGCACGGATAAGACGCCGAACGCTACAGACAAAGACAGGTCACACATGAAGTGTTGTGTTGTTGGCTGCAAAGAACAGCACGAATCCCTACACTTTCTCCCACAAAGGACACCAAAGAACTGAATGGCTCCATTTCATTTTCAATGGCCATGTCACAGCAACAATCGGTTTTGTTCCAGCTTAAAAAGTTCCACCTTTAGTATTTAAGGTGGAACAGAAAATTTCGAATAAGGAGCTGTGAATAAAGAGCTAACTTCAACGTCGAGGGAGGATCTGAACAATACTGTCTGTGACAAGTTAGCAGATGAGGGAGATGTAAGTACATTCAAATATTGACTTTTGTGTTTCTATCGCAGTTAAGTATGAACTAGCTTGTTCATTTCGTTTCATAAGCATGGGATGGGTGGGACGTGGGCAGCAACAGCTTATTTGCATAAAAGGGATAGAGCCCTGAAATTGCTCATTTTGAAAGGGACCGAAACTGTGAAGAATAAAGCTGGTGAGATCTCTTTATGCGAGAGTGATTTTGTGCAAAGAACTTCATGAACATGTTTTGTATAGCCCATAGACCTATTATAACTTGTTTTTTAAAAAAGTGAGCTTTGCATAATATGGCCTTTTTAAAGAGGGAAAATCTAGATTGGACAGCCCAGAGAAATGGTAATCCATTACATCCAATCCAGGTTTGATTAATAGCTATTATGTATTAAAAGCTATTTTTAAAGCTAAAAGCTATTTAAGTAATAAAGCTTTTTACCCTCAGTAATCATCGTTTTTGGATCCCATCCTCCGTAGCCCTGTTATTGGCTAGTATTCTCCATCCAGTGCTATAACAGGACAGCAAGGTTTGTCGGAATATCATAAGTGACGTCAAATCAAATGAAGTCATATCCAATGAGTAGCTCCGTGTATTTTAGTGCAGCAAAATATCTTCAACATCTCAAATGGTGATTCAAATTAAATCAGACTGACGAAGACGAAATCAGCTCACATACATTGCAGAGGCACCATTGTGAGGCCTATGAAAGGAGTGTAAAGGGCTGTTTTGGAGTGGAAGGGGTGTACTGTCCTGAAACTGGAACAGTACTGAATATAAAAACTGTTGTACCCTTGTGTGAAATGAACCAGTGTGACATCACTGTATTATTGTCTAGAGGCCTAGAAGGGAAAGGAGACAGTCACATTTCACCACAACACATTGACACAGTCATATGCAAAAGTGTGATCACTCCCAGCAACATGTTTTGCTGATGGTCTTTATCAAATAAAAGCAATTTAACAAGAAATAAATGAATGAAAATACATTTCAGAAATTATTTACACATTTTAAAATTTCTATTTGTTGAGTTTAACACAATGGGAAAAAAACATAAAATTTGAAATATGTCACTGTTGTTGCAAAGACCACATTTCATGTTTTATGTTTTATTTTTTTATATATTAAATTAAGCAAATAAACAGTAGGTATATATACAAATATGCAGCATTATGTTCTGTAGTGGATGTGTACTTATTTTCATATAACATAAGTACACATACTATCAATAAAATATTTATGCCTAAACTTTTGCATATGACTTTATAATGGAAGGACATGACCTCAGATTTACATTTAAAAACATAAATTCACTGTACAAATAAGTCATGCATTTTAATTTGCCAAGTGTGCTGCTCCTGAAAATAAAGGTGAACTGAGCTTTCACAACTGACCACTTTCCTTTTCACCTTCAAATGTGATGAAATAATGGACCCTACAATGTTGGGTCTAACATTCCTTGAAGCAGTTTTAGATGAAGGACAAAGTAAACTCTCTCTCTATGTCTCTCTCTCTCTTTCTCTTTCTCCCTTTCTCTATTTCACCACTCTATCAATCTTAAATCTCACCATCCCGCCTCCAGGAGTGATACCATATGGCTGTTTTTACACCGTTCCTTTAGGGGCCACTTGCCCACCGCTCCTGTTTGAGAAGGCCAAGAGGGCTCTGGCGGTGTAGCCCGAGCGGAAGAGATGGATTGCAAGTCAGCCTCCTGTCAGTTAACTGGGCGTCTACCCAAAGATGCACCTGGTGCACGCCATAATGCACATTACTCGTCGTGTATCTCTTGTGACCTTAAGGTCATTCGATTTGTGAATTCGTGCTCACACAATATGTTCAGGTGTGAATGATCCATTGCATTAAAGCAATTTTCAGATAGCAGACTTGTAATGACACACGTCTAATTGTTGTTTGCCAGATGGTCAGTGTCAGGATCTCAAGAAACAGTACTACCCTGCACAGAAAAACACGGTGCTTTGAATTTATATGGTTAAAAAATGTGAGTGGGTCATATCTGAGTAAAATATGTTACATCAACAAAGTTGCTGCCTTTCAGTATACCTTTTTTGGAAGGAGTCTGAAACTAGTTTTTGTTCAGGTGGCACCTGACAAACACATTGGAATCGTATAAATTCAAAGCACAATGGTTTGAGGCAACAGACACATGTGTGCTTTTTCTTTTCCTCCATGCAGTGACCATGTAAAAGTATTAAGAGGTTAAAAAGATTTAGTAGAGCAATAGACAGGTGTTCCTCACCCACATATGGACATCATCTGCCCCAGTGCTCCATCAGTTGCTCTGTCTCTTCCACCATATCCACTCCACCCAGAGAACAGAAAGACATGTTCCCCTCTCCCTCCCTCTTTCTCTCTCCTTCTCTCTTTTCACGCCTGGCTGGCCCGTCGGCTCTTGTTCCAGTCTGCTCTTCAGATGGATGGCTGGGCCGCTGGGTCTTAATGAGCCCTCCTCAGCAGGAGCATGCAGACAAACAAAGGCCAGTACCGACACCAACCTCCTCCCACTGTACCACACAGCACACTATCCTCAGAGCCTCAACACCTGTAGGGCCAAACGGTTACCACAGCCACACTGAGCTGTTTCACACTGGCACTTTTTTCCATCTTTTGTGTTTCTAAATCAGGACTAAGGAGTTCCCAGAGATGCTACTGAGAAGACAGTGGGTCAGTGAGGGTATTGTGTGTTTGTGTGTATGTGTGAGTAATGAAGTTTTCGCTTCCCATTCTGCTGACTGACAGTATGGAGAACTTTAAATGATTTTTTTTTTGTTTTACTGTTTTTGATTTTGTCATGGATATAGGCCCAAAACTGACATAAGCGTGTAGCCAATCACTGAATACTTATGTCATTAGACCATTTCACTTGAGTGGTTCTACTGCTGTCAGGTAATCATGCTGAGGAAGTTATGCTGGGTTTAAATGTTCCATGCCTAGCTGTGTCCAGGTGGAAAAGTGACCTTCTGCGAGTTCTTAAACAATACAATGGACAAGTCCAGCAGAGCAGTGCCAAATCATGATGAGCCTCATGCGTCCTTTTGAGCAGGATAGGAAGATGTTGAGGTACTTCTGCTTCACTGAAGTTTCTCAGTCTCTCTTTTTTCCAGGTTCGCCCACTCCATATTCAGCTTCTGATTAAAGTTGCTGCCAGTGTTCTTCAGGGTAGCCATCACGAGTTGGACCGTTGTCCCAACACACAATGGATCGCTGCGTAGTGAGGCACAGAGGTCATGGTCATCCAAATGAATCATGAAAGCCAGCAGGAAACAGGTGAGCACTTCAGTAGGTGCTCAGGGGTCAGCAGGGTGTCAATGGACTGTGACAGCTGGGGTACACGGACGTCTCCATTTCTTTGTTTGTTGTTCCACAAAAGGCAGGATGCGACGCCATTTTCTCTCCCAATTATTCAGTTTGATCTGCATGACGTACACCTTGGCATTACTATAGCAACACAGGGTGCAGTTTTGAATGTGTGCCAACTGTATGAGATCTATTTTTGAATAAATGTCAGATTAATTTGAAATGTGATCCGTAAATATTGCACAAAGAAGAGCATTATTAACAGAGGTTATGACAAAAGAATCACAGGGTGCAAATTATTGCCTCAAGGCATGAAACACTGAGAGTGACATGAGGAAAGATGGGTAACAGGGTGAAGATAGAAGAGAAGAAAGAAGAAAAGATGAACACAAGTTTTTTTTTTTTGCATAAACACTGGAGTTTGCTTATTATGCAAACACTATTTTCCCCCTAGGAGCTCATTAAAGTCTTGAGTGCAGCAGAGAGAGTGGAGAAAAGCCCCCTATCACCTGCCTGAGAGTAAGAGAGACAGAGAGAGAGAGAGAGAGAGAGACCAGCCGGAAAATTTTGTGTCTCTGGGAATAGGGAATCGCCACCGACAGGGAATGAGTCAGTGTCACTATCACACATATACATTGTGAAGAGACTGCTGACACCTAAATATAAACCCCCCAACACTCATACACGCACACACAAACATGCTCCCTCCAAAGGATATGAACTTTGTGAGTAATTAGCTCTTTAAGCCTTCAGTACAGGTGAATCACAGTTCAAGACCGAGAATCAGATTAAGAAAAATAAAAATGACCATTTAAGTTTTATTGGATCAAAGCAAATAATAAAAAAACAATCATTAAATCAACTGATTTGTGAATAAAAGGGAGGAGTTTTGCCTGCTTTATATTCACATATATCTTACAGTCAGTGATAATAAAATTCATTTATAGTAATTTCGATATAGGTTCAGTGTAGCCACATTTTTTCGACCAAAACGAAAACAAGAAGCATCGGTAGCTGGATAGCAGCCTCATGATCCACACGCACAATCACTAAGTATTAACACTGAAATACGGAAATACAGATAGTCAACCAGATTTAGTCATAGAGTATATCATATAGAAATTTGAAGTTTTTTATATATTTATATATATCCAGTATACAGCAAGAGTCTCTTTGAGTAGAGCTGGAGATTCTCCAGTCATGAAAGAGTGAAGGGTGTCCCCTCTCCGGGTGAGAGAAGCGTACGGGCCGGAGAGCGCCAGAGACGCAACAAAACAAGTGAAATTACCCATCAGGACTGAAGGGAGGTATGTGTGAACTGTGTTTGAGTTTGGTGGTGTGTGTGGAGATAATGCATACGGAGTAAGACTTACTTGGAGAAACTGGTGGTGTGAGTTAATGGAGGTGGGTGGTCAGGGGACCGATGGAGGTTGCGGTTAAGATTGTATTTGATGATGGACATTCCTTAAAGCAGATGAAGATGTGGATGATATGCGCATGGGGGCAGAGCGATAGCTGTTGTTGTTTGTTCATTAATCGTTAATTAGCGTAATCATAAGGGTAATAAAAAAAGTTTTGG
Source organism: Hydrocynus forskahlii (assembly GCA_037974365.1). Lineage (NCBI taxonomy): Eukaryota > Metazoa > Chordata > Actinopteri > Characiformes > Alestidae > Hydrocynus > Hydrocynus forskahlii. The sequence goes on along the minus strand of JBBPCX010000018.1, from coordinate 14,954,437 downwards.
CTGTCCAGAGCTGTAGTCAAGCAGCAGATCGAGTGAGTGTGCTGGAGAGCCTGCCACGCTAATTCCCTCTTTTTTTAACCGCTTCTATCTCTCGCATACACTCTCTCTCTCATCCACTCTCTCACTCTCTCTCTCTCTCTCACTCCATCTCCACAGTCCCCCAGGCTAGCGAACTGCAGAGCATTAGTCCTTCCGTGGCAAGTCCGTCCTCTACAGGGGGAAGACGAGGAAGCCAGAGAAGGTGGAGTATTTCCAGCCACCCATCAGGTTGCCCCGCTCCAGCTTGAGGTAGGCACGGTCGCCTTTCTCCATTTGGATCAACACGCCGTTACTGGCAGCCTCACGCGTCACGTCCTGGTCCCCGGCAAAGGCTGAAATCACTGGCCACCCATTATGCATGAGGCTTACCTGCAACACAAACATCCACAGGTTATTAACCGCCTAACATTCACAAACCTGTCAGGTCTTCCAAGCAAACACATAAATGTATACATTTAATTATCGGTACCCTTGGTAAAGAGCTCACTGAAAATATCAGAGAATTCCAGCTTTTCATTTAGGCCAATTTTATCCAACACTAAAACCAGGAAAATTAAATGGTCACAATTAATGGCACGCCTGCTTTTAGTACTTTATGCATCCACTGTTTGCTAAGAGCAGTGAGTCTCCCCTTTTGATTCTTGATGAAGCTGGTTTATCCAGTGACATAGGGCATCTCTTTTGATCTCTTTTCCTCAGCTTTGGATTGAAGTCTGGATCATTGTCCTGTTGAAAGAACCAACCATGACCAAGTTTTAGCTTTTTGGCAGAGGCAGACTAAATTTCATTTAAAACGCCTTTATGGAGTCCATGATGCCACATATCCTAATAAAGGTTCTTAGAGTCACAAAATTTCAAAGGTCCTCCACTAAACTTAATAGCGGGAGTGATGTTCTAATCTCTGACCATTAAACCTTATTCCAGTGAAAGTTTCAGTAGCATCTACTTAACTTCAGGCACTTATGTTTATGGTTAGAGAAAAGAAAAAAAGATTTATTTTGGCGTGATAGCTTTTTCATTTAAATAGTTCATTGGCTTTGTGGTAGTATTAAATTGTAGTTTAGAAGACTTGTTGACTCCAAAATACTACCAGTTTCTGAACACCATGATTCTTTTGGCCTCTCTAATCATCTGCCTAACTGTACTTAATCAGCAAGATTTACCTCGGTTCTGATGAACATGGGTATTTCAAGCACTTTCATTGTAACCATTGCCTGATTATACGTACTTTGGTGTCATTTCATTTGTGTTTACTCAAATCTGGCCTACATGTCAGTTCAACTCTATACCCCCAAAGAAACAGAATGACCATTTAAGAGGTACAATAATTATACAATATTTTTTTTTTACATTTTTTAGTTTAACTTATTTGCTTACATCTATACCAAGAGGGCCAATAATTATGGACATGACTATAAGTGCATATATTAAATCATTGTCATGTTGAAACCTCATAATTTATTTGTATATTTTTGCCATTTTATACCATTCTATTCCAGCTGTTCTTTATAAGTTGTGTCATTAAGAACAGTACTAAAAACAGTGATCCTAAATACAATATCAAAGCTATTATTTACATAAGTGTAAAATATATTACATTTCGTTGTTTATCTATGAAATAGAAAAGCTATTTTTATTTACATTTTCTGTGATCAATAAGTTATTAAAGGATAAACAATTGTCTATTCCATTTACAGCTTCCTAGTGTCCTACATGTTTTTTTGATATTTGAATGGCAATATATATATATATATATATATACATATGTGTATATATATCTGTATATATGTATACACATATATACATTAACTCATATAGTTATTAAATAGTAAGTGTCAACATATACACATATAAGTGCCAACATGTATGTGTATGCACTCATTTAAATTTAAGACATTTAAATTTTTCTTTCAACTGTCCTCTTCTTTTTCCTCCATAAAGAAAATCAGCAATGAAAAGGCTCCATTCTTTTACATAAAGTACCATAAAAGGAAAGAGGCTTAACTTTCTGACACTAACTGTTTGGTTGTGTTGACTGGAATGAATGATGCCATTCAAGGTGAAATGATGCACTTCTCTGTGTAGTTTCAGACAAATGCATAACATTAAGAGACCAGCTGGCCTTCTTTCACCTCTGCCCCTTGTGTCTGTTGTTCATACATTTTCACTCTTGCTATTTCTGAAGCTGACAAATGCTTGCAGAAGGAGTTCACCGTGTTTTTGGGCTGATTTTGTGGCCATTTCCCGTGCCGGAATCATATATACAGAGTTGAAGGAAAATTGCAAACAGACAGAGGTGAACTGGAGTAATGCCAAGCCCAGGGATTACACAAACACGCACAGGCATTCACACACATCCAGATACAGGTGGTGAACATAAAGTACAAGACAAAATCTGTCAAAATTTCCAGCATCTATCAAAATCTTCTACCATAGTGGACATGTTAATAGATCAGCGAAAAAGAATATGGTGTAGAACAATAGCAGCATTAAAGACTTGCGTGGCACAAAGACTTTTTTCTGAGTGACTTGTTCTCTCACCGGAGAAAAATGGACTGTCTCAAAATTTCAAGCGCCCGGTCATCAGCTGCAATTACACGGCCAAGCAAATGGAGAAAGCGGTCGGAGCATGGTGTCAGGTCTATTCAAGCCACTTCATTAATGCTAAAGCACCCAATTAGGAGGGAGAATATGGATAGAAAGTGGACTGAATGGGTCTCCACCCTCGGTTTAATGCAGCTGTTAACAGACCAGACAGATTCTGACATGCAGTTTCTGGCCCGAATAACAGCCAGCCGCACAGGGACAAAAGCCTCAATTTAACTCCCCCCACCCCCACCCCCACCTCTACCTCCTCCCATATACTCCACCAAAACCCCACCCAGCAAGTCAGAAGCTCTGCTGCTCTTTCTCTTGTGTTAGACAGACATAACGGCTGGTGCCAGGTTCAAGAGAAGCAAGAGTGTTAGTTTCCGACTGTTATGTCTCCATTTGCACCATCAGATATTGCAAGTCAGGGAGTGCAATTTCCCTAATTATCCACTGTCACATTCAGAGACTTGCAGAGAACAATGTTCTGTAGAAAACTTTAAAGAATGTTTCTGCATTACAGACTCTCAGGGAAGAGAGGTCAGCCCATATTCTCTTTTTTCCAAAAGTAATAGAAGTGCTAAGTCTGAATAGATCCAATAAATGTGCTACATTACTCTTACATTAGTTTATTTTTTCAGACCAGGTATGTACCATGACAATATGCCCAAACTGTTTTTCTGTTTAAATGGATTATTGTTGAAAATCTAAAATAAGAAAGTAATACAAATTTCTATCTTCACACGAAACTGAAGTTATTTAACCTGACTGACTAAGCCCATTAGAGCTTTCTGACTTTTTTCAGACCTACATCAGTGCAAATCAGACTGCAATATAACCTAATGGAATACTCTCTAAAAACCTAATGTTCTCCTGATTCTCCTGCAATGTAGATTATGCTATTCAGGCCTTCTGTCCAGAAAAAAAAGATTTACAGAATGTTGGCAATAAACACTCTCTAAACCCAACATAAATATCATTATATAACCGCTGGCTCACTGGATGACTATACTGGATCTGTATGGCTCTGCAAACCAGGCTTGCTTACACACAGTAGAATGGTCTGTGACTGCAGCAAAGAATTCCGCAGAATCCAGTTTTGGCCAACAGTACACCTAATCTTCCATTAATGAAAATATGGGATAGAGATCCGAGCCTGAACAAATATTCGAATGGTGCTATGTGGCATTAAACATTCTCTAAACCCAGTAAACCCAATGTGTACCATTATATGATTACAACTGTATTATTGTTCCATTACAATTTGATTGATAACCTGGATTGCAGAAAAAACACAATAGAATGACATGGAATCTTTCAGGCTCTCTAGTCTCTTGGTTGCATCATGGAGGATCTTAACAAAAGCCGTAGATATTTGTAAGAACTTGTATAGCAACTCTATGAACGCTCACAATAATTTCTTATATAACATGATATAAACATTACCGCACAATCTTTAATGTGATTTTTTTTAGTGAATATTGCAATCTGCATGGTGCAGTGTGCCTTTACTAGTGTTGCTTTAACTAGTGCATTTGGACATATTTAAATGAACACCAAAAGAGTTAACAAGATCCATGATTTTATTTCACTAATCTCATTACGCAATCTCGTCTTTGGCATGGTTTCTCAGACTTCAAAGGACCCTCTGTGAATTCCAAGTCACTGTTTAAAAGCCAAAAGGGATTTTAGTGTTCAGATGAATGCAGTCATAGCCTTCACTCACATGGGCCTGTTATAAAGCTTTTTAAATGGTATATAATGTACAAAAGCATACAAAATCCTGCTGTGAATTTGTCCTTGATGCGCTGAACCCACTACTCACATCTGATCAAATAAACTGCGTCAAACAGATGGCCAGATGTTTGACAAAGAGTTGCTATGGAAAAAAGAATCGCCACAGAATAAAGGAAAAATTGCCCTGGAAAAACTGATAAGAGGTATATTTACAGCCACTGTGTGCAGTTCTCATTTCCCAGAGTTTAATGAGATCCATGCACTGCAGATATCGTCTACTGCACTATTAACAGATGTCAGGAGAATTATGTGTTTTTAACCGCTGGCTAACTGGAAGTCTACACTGGATTGCTATACCTCAGCTAACAAGACAACTGTCTACATGTTGTGACTGCATTTAAGTATTAAATAGGATCCAGGTTCACCCAACAACACAGCTAATTTTCTGAATAATTAATATATGGTGGTGGGAGATCCATCTCAGTGAGGACAATTTTCATTTATTTTCATTTGTATTGTGCAGGAATT